>OX465288.1:93787310-94987310 GCA_949987695.1 Merzomyia westermanni
TTGGAAGGAAAATATATACAGGAGTTAAAAACCAAGTTAGGCGTGGCATTCTACGCTAGATACGTGGATGACATCATCTGCATCCTAAATGACGATAACGAAGAGCAAATACTAGAGTTCCTCAACAGGCAACATAGCAACATAGAGTTCACAATGGAAGTAGAAAAAGATGGAATAATGAACTACCTGGACCTAACTATAGGGATTGACAAAATAACAAATAGGTTCAACTACGGCATTTATAGAAAACCGACTGCCACGGACACCATTATACACTCTACATCAAACCATCCGCAACAGCACAAAAATGCAGCATTGAGGCACTTAGTGGATAGGCTTCAGAGAACGCCGCTCACACAGGAAGCATACTGGAGAGAGCTTAATACAATATATAACATAGCGGCGAATAATGGATACAAGAAAGCACTTGCGGATAAACTCAGAAGTAGCCATGGAACACAAAAAAGAGTAAACGTAGAGGAAAATCCAATGGTTTGGACGGCAATGACATACACTGGAAAAGCGACGTACAAATTAGCAAAGTTCTTTAAAAGATATAACATCAACACAACATTCAGAACATCTAACAACGTCGGACAAAAACTAAGAACCGACACTAATTCTGATGACCCATTCAACAGACACGGAGTGTATAGGCTTACTTTTGAATGTCAATACAGCTACATAGGACAACCAGGAAGAAAAATAAGAACAAGATTCCGAGAGCATATCAGGAACTACAACAAAAAAACACGAAAACCCACCATAATACCAGAATCTAATTTCGCGAACCACATGTTTGAGAACAACTGCACCCCAGCTAACATAAAAACAACGGCTCGAATACTTCACGTACAAGGAAAAGGCCGGCGGCTTAATGTACTTGAGAACATGGAGATATACAAGTTAAAAACATTTGACGGCAGGATCATAAACGAACAAACCAACACTATCTCTGACGAAATATTTGAACCCTTAAAACTAGTTTACAAAAAACAGCACAAGCCAGCAGGTACAGCAACCAAACACGTAACAATGAACAAGCAAAAACGAAATATGAACCAAACTGCAAAAATCACCGATTTCTACCTACCTCAACCTACCGCTTAGCTAACAAGCGGTATGTCTACATACCTACAAAAACAACCCTTGGGACAGATAACAATTCGGACGTATCAATACCGCGCACACACCCACGCATATTAACGTTACCTACCACGACCACATAGATTGATATTACCTGCCACAGCACCCACGGACTATAAAAACAACGCAGCGGATAGACACAGACCAGAACGAAACTAGGCATTGAAAATGGCAGAACGCCGAAACCGGTTTGTCACAAAACCAAACTTGACAAGGGATGACGGAAAATCGTTCCAACAAAAATCAGCTTACTACCCTGTCGGAAGATCAACACAACAAAATAAATTAATTGATATAACTTGGTTAGTTCTAGAAATATCGCTTTTTAAATTTTACAAAAAAATTTTTCAGAACTATATTAAAAAAACTGGGTGTGGACATTAACCGATTTCGCCCAATTTTAAAACAAACAGTTACCTTAGCTTTACCTTTAGAACTTTATCACCAAATTTCGTTTCGACAAGTCATTTTTGGCAGAGTTATGGCATAAAAAGTTTTGTGGAATAGTCCACTATAAAAGGGGCGGCGCCACGCCCATTTTCGAAAATTTTAAGTTTTTGGATTTCGTTGTTTACGGAAACTTTAAAAGTGAAATATAAATGATGTAAAGCTATTTTACGCAAAGTTATTGCCTATTTAATATATTTACGATCCTCTTCAAAATCTTTCATATAAAAGTGGGCGTAGACATTACTTTCTGGACCATTTTTTCCTGGAGCACTCCCTGCATACCTGGAAACCTGCTTGCTGAATTTCGTTTCGATATCTTGAACGGTTTTTGATTTATTATTAATATTATTTTAAAATTTGACTTAATCAAAAGTAGGCGGTGCCACGCCCATTTTCAAAATTTTTCTGAAAATTATATTTTATGCCTCAATCTCAATGTATTCACCAAATTTTATTCTTATAAGGGTATTATGTACTGAGTAATCATTTTTTTGTGCTTTCAAAAATATTCTATATATAAAAAGTGGGCGTGGCTATCATCTGATTACGCCCATTTTAAATAGCGCTCGGTGATGATTGCCAGGAAACCCGCATACAGAATTTCATTAAGATAACTCAAAATTTACTCAAGTTATCGTGTTCACAGACGGACGGACGGACGGACATGGCTTCATCAATTTCTCTTTTCGTCCTGAACATTTTGATACATATACGTCAATATCTATCTCGATCCGTTTATGCCGTTACGTACTGCCGTTATGCGATTAAAGTTAATATACCTTGTGTAGCACTACTATGTATAAAAATGTGTGTCGTTTTTAGGCGGTGCCACGCCCACATATTTTGTGTTTTTTTTAGCTCTTGAACTTTCACGATAGGTTCAGGAGTTCGCTGGGTACGACACAGTCTGACACCAGGTTATATAAAGTTGCAGTTCGGTACAGCTAGGAGTTTATTTGGTTCAAGTAAATGCCATTTTATATATAGATGTGTTCTATGTATCAAAACGTCAAAACAACGTCTATCGGGTTTGCTAGTATATTATAAACAGCAAACCACGAATTTCAGCATTCTTTTGTAAAACTGAGAGACTAGTTTGCGTTCAAATAGACAGACGGACGGAAAGACGGACATGGCTCAATCGTGCTGATCAGTTTAGTAAACTTTTCTCTTCTTCTTCTCATACTTATATACATTTAATGTTTATGAAAGGTATGAAAATCAAAAAAGATATATAGCTTCGATATTGCAGTGGGCTATTAACTACGTGTCCGAATATTTCGCTTATGTGTTTTTCGATTTGGCTAATTTTTGGGAGGAGTATAATGCTTTCCTTTGATCATATGTTAGGGTGTTGGATGCAGCTTTGTCGCTGCCTAAACGTTTGTACGTATGTGAATACGTAAAAAGGTATTGCTAATTTTTGGGAGGCAAGCAAAGTGCGTTAGCAAAGGTATGTTTTTCCTTTTTCTTTTAATCTTCTGCTTATTCTATTTACACAATCCTGCTTTTGCTTGACTTTTCTTCTTTTCTTTCATTCATTTTATGTACTTATTTTTGGAGAATTTAATTTGTGCTTGACAATATGATGAAACAGGCAATCAGCAATTTTTATGAGTCGATTTATTCATGTCCGTCTTTCCGTCTGTCTGTTTTAACGCAAACTAGTCCCTCAGCCGCACCTCGTGTTAAAACGACGCTACGACAAAAGGCCGAGTATGTCAGAGTAGCCCGACCGGGGCTCCCTATCTTTCTGCAGCGAACCTAGATAGCTCCCGTTGCCCAGAGTAAACGAACGAACACGCAAGAGGGGGGGTTGATCGAAGAAGAACAGCTGGGGCTGCTTGCCCAGGTACACAACCACAACATATTACACTCCCTTGGCGATAGAATTTTGCTCATGAATGAACAAAATAGGGACACCCTAGCTCTTAAGTCTTATCGGACTCCATTTAATTTTGGACAAAATTAAGAAATGTCTTTTGTTACACTATTTGGACATATGAGTACGTCTCTTAGTACCTTAGTACCTTAGAGTACCAGATGACACCACTTGCCCAAAGAGACAATGCTTTTGAGGAATTTCATAAACAGGTTTACCAATACCTTTCGGTTAGGGACACGATATCGAATGGAAAGTATCGATGTTGTACTCATTCGAAGTATCGCTTTACAAGTATCGGGTATCCGATAGTATCGCATCAAAACGACTCGATACTCAAAGTATCGATTTTAAATATATTGAGCAGTTCAATAACGAAATGCCAAATTTGTACCTTAAAATAGGTATTGGTGAATAGGTAATTGGAAGATGTAGCTTACTATATACATTTTAACAATAAAAAATAATAATTTATATGTACATACATATTTATTTTTAACATGTCATATTTATTTATAATGAATAAGATTACACATACAGATATGTACCTTAAGTTTCTATTTACAATGGCTTAAATCTAAATACACTAGACAGAATAGGTCTGACGTCAGGTAGTTTTGTCGCCATGTTCACCAATTTTGGCCTCAGTGAAATAATTTAAAATAATAAGTTTATCCAAATATATAGGTCGAAATTATATACGAAAAATTTTCATTATAGTTTAAAATGAATTTCCATCAACATTTTCCGGATTTTTCGGAGTATGCAGCCCATTTAATTTCAGAATAGAAAAATTTTCCCGTTTTATTTCCCTTTTCTTTTTTCGCAGAATAAAGGCGAAACATAATTAGTACATGTTGTAATGATCAACGGCAACTCTTTAATTAGCAGGCGTCTGCCTATTCCGACTAAATTGACTGTAAATACTTTGGCGCTGATTTTCCTTCGATTCGCTGCACAACAACCACAAGAGCAGTGATTTTGATCTTATAGTCCCTACTATTGTATATTTCTACATTTTTCTAAAAATTCAATCCGATACCGGGGTCTAAATACTCAATGCCAAAAAGTATCGTTATAAAAGTATGGAGTACAAAATATCGGTATCGAAGGGCAAAAGTATCGATGTGGTATCGTATCGTATCGAAATTCTTGTCCCTACTTTCGGTTATTTAGATAAGGTCGATTGCCTTCATACGGGGAGTAACTAAGACGCTAACCGACTAACTTACCTCAAATAAGGCAACGTGAATTACAACACAACCCACGCATATAACATTGGTCGACTGTCAAAGAATTCTGAACCTATTAACCCCAAACCACAGAGAGAATCATCATTCAAACCACAAAAACTTATTTTTTACCCAGAATCTACAAAGGTTCACAAACAATCCCAAAGATCAATTACTTACCAGCTTGACGGACAATATCGCAACTTCAGCACGTTGCTACCGAACTTTCGACCACCTCTTCCACTACAAACTAGTACTAATTCCCCTTTACAATATCGCCACTACGTCACGTCACAACATTACAGGCCACCGCTTCCACCCAAACCTCCAACACCTATGGTATATGACCCGTCTCTTCAAACGAGTCAAGTTAATTACCAGAACAGGCCTCATAAACAAACTAAAATACCTAATAGCAAACCACACGGGTTCAATAATGGAGTAGCCATCCAGCCAATAAAAGACCACCATCTCAAAGCATGTACCCCCCTAATAAAGCGCAACGAATTTATAATGGCAATGTGACCCAATCGATTTCAATAACGACGTCACAGAACATCCCGAGGAGAACTACGAATGCTGGCAGGAGTAACAACCAGAATAGAACGAAGAACAAAAAGATATCGACGCAACCCCTAGCGATAATATTAATTTTTGAGACTAAATCCCTACCTGGCTGCCATATATCACTTATAGGATGACAAGCCATAACGAATAAAATTTTTTTTTACAGGCTCGAGCAAGAACCACTTTAGCCCCACTTACACATGAAATCCCATTCCAAAAAATCCTCTTACACTAACTTAGTTGGAGGTCCAGTGAAAATCGATCATCACGCAAACATTAGTGTCTACGACGAGGAATTAGGAAAAATAAAATTCCACATTCTGTTAAACCTAATGTTATTTGATGCTATAATAGACAACGGCACGTTTAAAAACATAAATGCAGTGATCTTCACTAATGGCAATTGTTTCACTCTACTCAATAAATATACATAGATATCCCATCCACCAGTGACGTAGTCTGGATTTTACTTCTTGTGTTGTAATGGGCACATATTTATGTACCGCCAATGTCGTTGAACCATTTAACCCGTCCTTAATTGTATAAAAAGAAGGGATAAATAAGATGGCATATTCAACAATTGTAAAGCATAATGTCTATATCAATATGGTGCAGAAGCTTGGCACTGACAACATCTGATCAGGCGGCTCTGGAAGTATTCGAGGGAAAGTTTTTCGAAAGATTTACAGACCCTTACGCGTTGGCGGTGGCGAGTACCGAAGAAAATTTAATGACGAGCTGTATGAGCTATGTGCAGACACCGACATAACCCAACGCATAAAACCCAGCGAATTTGTGGGCTAGGCCATGTTGTGTGAATCAATGAAGATCCGGCCCAGAAAGTATTATTTTCGGCACCCGGCGGTGGTAGCAGAGGAAGAGAGACCAACACTCTGATGGTAGGACCAATTTGCGATTCTATGGTGTTTCCATTTGGCTCCAATTGCAGAAAGAAGAAACGACTGGCGAGCTATGTTGAACGGCCCAAAATCATTGAAATGGTTAAGAGCTGGAGTGGAAACAGGGATAGTTGTAAACTTTTTTAGAAATTTGTATAAGTTATATTTTGGCTTCGAACAAGTGGTTAATAAAATTCCGCCAGCTTTAATAACTTTGTGGGATTTTTTTCACTGTGGTTTGTTGCAAAATGGAAGCGAAACCTCTGAAGACCGTTTTATGTTGAGTGAATCGAGTATCTATTTCTATTATTATATGATCAATAAATGTATATAAAACAGAAATCTTGAAATAAACATCTAGGTTATATGCTTGCAGATTTTGACTATATTTGTATCTGTTCTTTTTGATTTCAATATCCATGTCGTTTGCATTTCTTCACGAGTTTTGAACAATTTTTCAAAATAATGTTCGTCGGAACGAATACGTCGTAACTCCGCCACTAAGTCTTTTGTGAAATGCACTACAAGCGCTACCAATCTTTATTTCTTGGAGTTTATTACACAAAGGCAGAACGCACCGTTTTTTAGTAAGGGATTTTTAGTTTTGTGTTAACAAATATGCCAAAAGACTGCATTTATTATTTTAAAAACATAGTTTTTATTGTTGACCTAAGAATTTTATGACACTTAGCAACAGAGAAAATGTTTAAATTTTATAAATTTTGCGTCTTTCGCATAACAAAACTGACACCATAAATTTATCAATAAACGCCCATGATTGGCACTATTTTTTGCCAACTTCACCGTGACACTTTATAATAAATACTAAAATTTAGTAGGTCATACAACTGCAGAACCAAATTTTTTATAAAAATTCTGATTACAAAGTGTGAAATTTTATTAAATTTTCCTTGGTTTTGTACAAAGTTTGAAATTTGCTCTTGCATGTTTTTTATTACATAAAGAGCTATACTTTTATAAAAACCGCCACTGTTTCCATGACTAAATCAATGAGCATGCACACACTAGCATTTTCAGACCTTCTGAATTCGGATTTTTATAGAGGAGAGAGATAAGGGAGTAGAGCGATTTCAGCTCGCGCAAATAACGGTATCACTTAGGTCTGTTATTTTATTAGTACCAGAAACAGGTTTTATCGTCTTGAAAGCCCAGTGAATTCCTGAAAACACTTACATATGTATATAGGTCTAATATTCAAACGAATATTCAACTAACCGTTAATTTCATATATTCATAAAAAAAAAATACTTTGCCATTAGTATAAAATAAGAAATTTATAAATCAGAAGATAAACTGGTATTGTGTTATTAAATCAAAAGTAAGAAACTAGTGGCTACGCCACTGCCTTCCCCTTTCAGTAAGTTCCACTACACATACTATCCTACGGCTTTACGATTTGCATCCTGCGGATAACGTAGAGTGAAACCAACTTTTGGACTCATGTCCAAAGTTATTTTCCGAGCCCGACAAGAAATTAACTTTTGTCACGAAAGTCCAAGCAGAAATTAAAACAAGGAATGATAGGCCAATCTATTCAAAAACATATCCATATGGTGTGCCTTAAAAAAGGAAATAGGACACCGAATTGGTGAATTGCTGAATGATGGCATCATCTGTCCTACATACCACCCTGGACGCCTCTGGTAAAAAAAATCGTATAGTAATTGATTATCGTAAGTTAAACTAAGAAATCATACCAGATAAATACCCCTGACACTACCACTATTTTATCCAACTTGGGGAAAAATCAAAACTTCTCCACTATTGACCTTAAAAGTGCCTTCCGCTAGATTGTATTAAATGAAGCTGATATCGAAAAACTCATCTTATCGGCGGAATTGGAAAATTTCTGTTCACACGACTGCCTTCGCGCCTTAGATGATGTTCTAGGAGAACATATTGGCATCCGCTGTTAGACCCACCAATAAGTGTACCGAAATGAATAGGGCGATGAGCTGAGTCGCCATGTCCGTCTGTCCATCTGTTTGTTTGTACGCAAACTAGTCCCGCAGTTTTTGAGATATCTTGATGAAATTTGGTATAGAGCCGCCATTTTGCATGAGATGAATCATTTGTCGGCATATCTCCCATACAATCGATAGTTTCGATAAATGGGCTTTGGGCTATATATTTTGCAATTAAAAAGCTAGGTACGTAAAGTTTTGCAGATTTGGTGCTTATTATGTGTGTAACTTGTGTAATGAAAATCTGTCAGATCGGACCTACATAATATATAGCTCCCATACAATCGATTGTTCCGATTAATGGGGTTTGGGCTATAAATTTTGTAACTAAAAAGCTAGGAAAATAAAATTTTGCAGGTTTGGTACTTATTATATATGTAATGTGTGTAGTGAAAATCAGCCAGATCGGACCTACACAACAATAACTCCAATACAATCGATTGTTCCGATAAATGGGGTTTGGGCTATGTATCTTTAAACTAACAGTTTTGCAGAGTTTTTACTTATTGTGAGTAAGGATCGAAGACTTAAAGCCGTGATGCGTATTCATGAAAGGTATAAAGCCTTCGGTACAGTCGGAGACAGCCCTTTCCTTACTTGTTTTTATTTATTTAGTCTACAGATTGAACAAATCTTACAGGTTAGACATGACAAGAGTTGTGAATTTATACATATTATAAAAAGTAAACTTTTTGCTTCGTGTCGCCGGTTGACGATGAAACGCGTGGAGGGATTTTAACCAAATTTACACACAGGTCGTGTACATGGACCTAGATGGTTTGTATGTAAAGAATTCGTGGCACATCCCATACAAACGGGATTTTTCACAGTCCATATCTCTGGAAATAATAATAGCAGACTACTTAAAGTTGGTAAGGCGTTATATGAGGTAAGTCCCTAACACTTCAAGGAAAACTGCGGAAACGAAAAAGGGGCGTGGCACCTCTAACAAATGGGCTATTTCATAGTCAATATCTCTGGTATTAATTCGAGACCACTGAAATTTTGTAAGTCGTTATATGAGGTTAGTCCCGAACACCTCACGGAAAACTACAGATATCGAAAAGGGAGGCGTGGCACCTCCGATACATATGGGATATTTCATAGTCAGGAAGTATTAATGCTAGAACACTGAAATTAGGTAATTCGTTATATGAAGTGAGTCCCTAACACCTCACGGAAAACTGCTGATAACGAAAAAGGGCGTGGCTTCAGAGAACGTCGCAGTCGAAAGTTTGGTTCTTCTGTAGATTTTTTTTAAATTAAAAAATCTATACGCTGTTGTCTGTATATGAACAAAGCACATTTTTTGGCTTTCCGCACGTTTTTTTATTCAGTATACTTAATTTAGCGTAAGAAATTTGCTACACATCCAGGCCAATTTGTTGCTATACACTTATTTCATGTGTTTTGTTTTTGGTTTCGCGGCCTCTCCTGTCAGATTGCATAGATTTGTTTTATTTTGGCAGAAAAAGGCACTGCGCATATGTTCTTATGAGAGCACCTGTAAGTGAATTCGCCATGCTACACATAGATAACCTAAACCATTCCAAAATTTTGTCAAAACAATTTAGTTAAATATTTTCGATTCTACCTGTTTATCAGTTAGTCGCCTGCGATTTTAAAATAAGAAACCTCACTCAAAAATATTGAAATATATAAAATTAAAGCTTTTTAATTGCGCTTTACTTTTGTAATCTTATACATAATAAGTAAGGAAGCAAGTGGAACCGAACATTATATACCTAGTAGTGATCTATTATGTCATCCCAATTTACGCAGGTCTATTTTAATACGTTCAGTTCGTATTTGCGTTCAAATAGACAGACGGACAAACATAAAGACGTATCGAGAGACGGACATGGCCTCATCGACTCAGCTCATCCTTCTGATCATTTCAGTATACTTGTTGATGGGACCATCTCTTTTTCTTCTCATACGTACAAACATTTCATGTTCACGAAAGGTATGCAAATCAAAAATGATATACAACTTCGCTTTTGCAGTGGGGTATTAACTACTTTCCCGGATATTTTACTTTTCATCCTGAACGTTCTGATATACATTAAATTCGCTTATGCCGAATGAAGTAATTTACCTTGTGTGCGTAACAAAAATAGATATAACCAAGTAAGGAAGTCTAAGGTCGGGTGGAACCGAACATTATATACCTAGTAGTGATCTATTATGTCATCCCAATTTACGCAGGTCTATTTTAATACTTAAGTACGTATTTGCGTTCAAATTGACAGACGGACAGACAGAAAGGCGTTCCGAAAGACGGACATGGCTACATCGACCCAGCTCATCCTCCTGATCATTTCATTATACGTACAAACATTTCTTGTTTATGAAAGGTATGGAAATCAAAAAAGATATACAACTTCGCTTTTGCAGTGGGGTATTAACTACTTCCCCGGATATTTTACTTTTCATCCTGAACGTTTTGATATACATTAATAAATATATATCTCGATTCGTTTATGCCGAATGAAGTAATATACCTTGTGTGCGTAACAAAAATAGATATAAACAAGTAAGGAAGTCTAAGTTCGGGTGGAACCGAACATTATATACCTAGTAGTGATCTATTATGTCATCCCAATTTACGCAGGTCTATTTTAATACTTTCAGTACGTATTTCCGTTCAAATAGACAGACGGACGGACGGACAGAAAGACGTTCCGAAAGACGGACATGGCTACATCGACCCAGCTCATCCTATTGATCATTTCAGTATACGTACAAACATTTCATGTTCATGAAAGGTATGAAAATCAAAAAAGATATACAACTTCGCTTTTGCAGTGGGGTATTATCTACTTGCCCGGATATTTTACTTTTCATCCTGAACGTTTTGATTAACATTAATAAATATATATCTCGATTCGTTTATGCCGAGTAAAGTAATATACCTTGTGTGCGTAACAAAAATAGATATAAAAAAGGGTGTCTGTCATAGGCGCCAAAGAACTCAACCGATCTTTATAAAATTTTCACAATATATACTTGGGTTCACTGGGTACAGCATAGATAGTATAAAGTTTTGGAAAAGTAGGCGGAGCCACGCCCACAGGCTATATAAAGTTTCAATTCGTCATAACTCCGACATTTTTTGGTTAAAACTAATGAAATTTGGATATTTGTGTCACTTAGTCAATATCTAAATAATTTTTCAAAAGTGAGCGGTGCCACGCCCACATACTTTTTGGGTTGTTTTGCTTTTGAACTTTCACGATATGTTCAGGAGTTCGCTGGGCACGACACAGTCTGCATATAGCTTTTGGAAAAGCCCCCAGGTTATATAAAGCTGCAGTTCGGTATAGTTAGGAGTTTATTTGGTTCAAGTTAATGACATTTTAGATATAGATGTGCTCTATGTATCAAAACGTCAAAACAACGATACCGGGTTTGCTAGTATATTATAATATGGAGAAAGCAAACAACGAATTTCAGCATTCTTTTGTAAAACTGAGATACTAGTTTGCGTTCAAATAGACAGACGGACGGACAGACAGACGGACGGACAGACAGACGGACGGAGAGACGGGCATGGCTTAATCCATTCCGCTCATCGCACTGATCATTTAGTGAACTTTTCTCTTTTTGTTCTCATACTTACATACATTTAATGTTTATGAAAGGTATGAAAATCAAAAAAGATATATAACTTCACTATTGCAGTGGGCTATTAATATTTTGCTTGTGTGTTTCCCGATTTGGCTAATTTTTGGCAGGAGAATCATGCATACTACTAAGAAGCAGCTGACCAATTCTCATTGAAATATCAAGATTGAATTATAAGCGATTGCCTATGAAAATAGCAGAAATTTTATGCTGAAAAGTGGGCGGCGCCACGCCTACTTCTTCAAAATTGACAAACTTTTTTTGCGGCCGAGTTTTTCTTGAAAAGTTTATTATGTGTGCAAAATCTGATTGATATAACTAGTTTAATTGTAGAAATATCGCTTTTTAAATTTAAAAAAAAAATTTTTTTAGAACTATGTTCAAAAACTGGGCGTGGACATAAACCTATTTCGCTCATTTGTACAGCAAACAGTTACCTTTATATATAGAACATTATCCCCAAGTTTCGTTTCGACAAGTCAATTTTTGGCGGAGTTATGGCATAAACAGTTTTGTGGAATAGTTCACTATAAAAGCGGCGGGGCCACGCCCATTTTCGAAAATTTTAAGTTTTTGGATTTCTTTGTTTACGGAATCTTTAAAAGTGAAATATAAATGATGTAAAGCTATTTTGCGCAAAGTTATTTCCTATTTAATATATCTACGATCCTCTTCAAAATCTTTCATATAAAAGCGGGCGTGGACCTTAACCGAACCCGCCCATTTTTTCCTGGAACATTCCTTGCACACCTGAAAACCTGCGTACTGAATTGCGTTTCGATATCTTGAACGGGTTTTAATAATATTTCTAAATTTGACTCAATCAAACTCAATAAACATTTCTTGAAAAATTTATTTTATGCCTCAATCTCAATGTATTCAGCAAATTTTATCCTTATAGGTGTATTATGTACTATCACTTTTTTTGTGTTTTCGAAAATATTCTATATATAAAAAGTGGGCGTGGATATCTTCCGATTTCGCCCATTTTTAATTGCGCTCGGAGGAGAGTGCCAAGGAACCCGCATACCAAATTTTATTAAGATATCTCAAAATTTACTCAAGTTATCGATTTCACAGACGGACGGACGGACGGACGGACATGGCTTAATCAATTTCTCTTTTCGTCCTGAACATTTGTATATATATAAGTCAATATCTATCTCGATCCGTTTATGCCGTTACGTACTGCCGTTAGGCGACTAAAGTTAATATACCTTGTGTGCGTAGCACTACTAGGTATAAAAATGAATGTGTGGCTGTGTGTCCTTTATAGGCGTCCAAAGTACTCAACCGATGTTTATGAAATTTCACAGTATATGTATTCTTGGGATCACAGGTTAAAGCATAGGCTATATATAGTTTTGGAAAAATGGGCGGTACAACTCCCCCAAGCTATATAAAATTTCAATTCGTCATAACTCTGAACTTATTTGGTCTTAATTAATGATATTTGGATATAAGTGTCCTTTAGTCATAATTTACATAATTTTAGAAATTTTTTTGTTTTGTTTGTGCTTCATTAATGTCCAAAATTTATTGTCGATCTCTGTGAAACGACACAGGCCAAATTTAGTTTTTGGCAAAGGATCCATTTATTTGGAAATTTATTTAGTCCAAGTTTATGATATTTTATATATATATATATATGTATGTGTTCTATATATCAAAAAACCTTGGAAACAGAAAGCAGTACCAGGATCAAATAAAAGTTAATTCGATACATCTTCGAAAGTATGTTCATATCAGTACCAGCAGAGGAAATGGGAGAAGAAGGGGAGTAGGAATAGAAATTTGAATTATATAGGTGGTGTTAGAGCAAAATTAAGAGGGTAAAGAAGGAGATAAGGATGAATGTAGAGGAAGCGAAATGAGGGGACGGAAAAGAATACATTTATTAAATATAGGCAAGTAAACTTTATTTAAGGCAGGACAATGTCTGCCGGGTCCGCTACTAATAAATAAAATAAAAGTTTTAGTACTGCTGCAAACGTGTTTCTTTTAGTGAAAACTGTTGTGATAATGAACCGGATTTATCCAACGAAGCCGGATTTATCCAACGAAGAAGTTGTTGTGTTATGGCGCATTGCAAGTACACGTAAAACAAGTAAGGAAAGGGCTGTCTTCGACTGTGCCGAAGACTTTATACCTTTCCTAAATATGCATCACGGTTCTAGTAAAAACTCTGCAAAACTGATCATTTAAAGATACGTAGCCCAAGCCCCATTTATCGGAACAATCGATTGTATGGGAGTTATATGTTATGCAGGTCCGATCTGGCTGATTTTCATACACACATTATATGTCTCAAAGTCCTAAAACTGTAGTATTTTACGTTCCTAGCCTTTTAATTTGCAAAATTTATAGCCCAAACCACATTTATGGGAAAAATCTATTATATGGCAGCTATATGTTATGTTGGTCCGATCTTGGTGATAGTCACTTGCGTATGTAATATGAATTAAACCCGCCAAATTAAAAGTTCCTAGCTTTTAAATTTCAATATTTATAGGAACTATCGATTATATGCCAGCTATGCTGTTGCTCCGAACTTGCTGATTCCGACAAATAAGTAATCCTCTTCAAAATGGTGGCTCCGTTCCAAATTTCATCAAGATATCTCAAAAACTGAGGGACTACTTTGCGTACAAACAGACAGACCGCGAGACGGGCATTGCTAAATCGACTCAGCTCATCGCCCTGATCATTTCGGTATACTCGTACTTAATGGTGGGTCTATCTCTTCTTCTTCTCATACTTACAAACGGTGGACCAAAGTTATAATACCATTTCATTGTCATGAAAGGTATAAAAAGTACCGACCACCAACATATCGATTACATTAAATATTTCAAATTAATACAATTTTTCAAACAATTTTGAATTATAGCGAGCCTAACTGCAACTTTGGTGTAACCAACAAAATGATGAAAATTCGGTTTTGGAAATATATCGGTAATTTTTTTTGGAAAAACTTAATTATTGTAATTTTTTCATACAATATTTTCCAATAATATTTTTTGGTAAAACAAAATCCTGGGAATATGGAATCTTTTTTTATCTGTCGAGCCCTGATAGCTTTGAAGCTTTACATTTTGTCTCCGAAAAGTATTACAATCGGCAGTCACATCAAATACTCGTAGCAGAAAATCTGTGGTCAATTGTCTATTCGAATTGATGATTTGTGTTGAAATGTTTGATAAATGGGTTGAGGTCGTGTCGTAATATATTTCGCATAATTGAAGCAAAGAAAGTAACGTTAGTTCCAACGCTCATAACTCAAGAACGCCTGCACCGATTTGAATGATTGAAACTAATTTAGATTGGTCTCTGACCAGAATAGGAGAATACCCAATAAAATTTCCGAAAAAATCTCGAAAACAAATTTTATTTTCCCATACATTTTGTATTGTGCGAATTTATATATGTGCAGGACAAAGTCTGCCGGTCCCTCTAGTATGTTATAAACGATATTTTTCGCTCTGTTGTCAGGTCCGAGAACTAGCAAAACGGATGGTTTACCGACACGGGAACATGAAAATAGAGTTGACCGTGTGAAAAAAATTCAGACCACAAACACTCAACGATTATCTTATGATTTATTAATTGTCATGGCGCATGCTGGGCGAATTGAAAATTAGATT
Organism: Merzomyia westermanni; assembly: GCA_949987695.1. Taxonomy (NCBI): domain Eukaryota; kingdom Metazoa; phylum Arthropoda; class Insecta; order Diptera; family Tephritidae; genus Merzomyia; species Merzomyia westermanni. Next base: position 93,802,743 of record OX465288.1, read on the forward strand.
CGCTAAACTCGAATGGCATACCGAAGGGATGGCAAACTATTGAGGACTCAACGCTGATAGTTACTTGTGTAGAATTACTCAATCAAACTATCAGGTGTCTAAGCTCTCTGCACTTTGTTCAGCGTCTAACCATGTATGGGTGATTAAAACGCTAATAGCCAAATCAAAAAACATCGATCGAAATCAATTTAGGCGCTCTTGAGTTATAAGCATAGTAACTAACGCCACTTCCTTTTGTACACATACAGTGAACCAAGAAAAACCTGGGACAAATTTGAAAACGGTTTCATTTGTAACATATATTTATTTAACGTTTCAAAGCTTACACAAAGTTCAAGAGATTTAATAAAACTTTCAAAAACGGATATCAAAATTTTGCAACTTTTTTGGCAGTCTCTAGCAAGTTTTTGAGTATGCAGTTTCGTAGACCAATTAATTTCACTGACATAATGTGCAAGTTAGAATTAGTTCAAAAGTTTCTCTGAATCTTTAGAATTTTTTTTGTAGAGGCTGTTCAACATTTTTTTCCATTACAATTTTTAATTTTTTTCATGCGAAATAAGTATTTATATAAACTCACATACATACACATTTTTATTACTAATAGAAAGTAACAAACTGTGTATTGCAGGAATATTTCTTTGAATGAAAATTTTTGATGTAAGAATTGAAATATGAAATTAGATTTTCTTTGAATATAAGAAAATATCTTTTGGTATAAAGTTGTTTGACAGTTCAGAGTATAAATTAATAATATAAGTAAAACTTAACATAATCACATAACTTCTCCTTCATTTAAACTAAAATACTCTTGTATCGTAATTACTTATAGTTAGCTACTTATAATAATACATATAATTTTTCGATTCACCAATTTATAATAAACATATACTGGAACATTAAACATTTTAACAAATTACTACTCTATTTCTCTTATATCAAAGATGCCTTCAAATTTCAATTTTCTTTTTATATTTGAGGGATGTATATTTTCTAAGTTATAAAATTTATATTTTAGTTCTTGTTTGTATCGAAGTGATTTATAATTTAAGTTTAATAAGTCTTTCTTTCCGCATCTCTTTATAGTTTTCTCTTTTCCCAATATAATATTTTTTTGTAATTAATATATTTGAATACGAGTATACTTTAATTTTATTGCATTGTCCAATTTCAACATTTATTTTTTTTTCTTTTATTATGGAATGAGAACTATTATTATAAAGGGTGTTTTTTTTAGGGGTACAGAACTTCGAATTGAAATAAAACACAAGAAAATCGTTTTAAGGTCCATCAATTTGGCTTTATTGGAAGGACAATTTTATGCCATTAATGTTGAAATATGATTTCGGGCATGTGGCCGCCGCGGCTGGCTCGAATAAAGCCAATTCTACAGGTCCAATTTTCAACCACTTTTTCGAGCATATGGGGCCGTATGTCGGCAATAACGCCACGAATGTTGGCTTCCAATTCCCCTAACGTTTCTGGTTTGTTGGTGTAGACGAGCGACTTCACATATCCCCAAAGAAAATAATCCAATGGTGTCAAATCACACGACCTTGGTGGCCAATTGACAGGTCCATTCCGCGAAATTATGCGCTCATCGAATGTTTCCTTCAATAAATCGATTGTGACGTGCGCTGTGTGGCATGTAGCGCCGTCTTGTTGGAACCACAACTCATCTACATTCATGCCATCCAATTCGGGAACAAAATAGTCGGTTATCATGGCTCTATACCGGTCTCCATTAACGGTAGCTGCCTCTCCAGCATTATTGCGGAAGAAGTATGGCCCAATGACTCCACCAGCCCATAGAGCACACCAAACAGTCAGTTTTTGTGGATGTAATGGCGTTTCAAGGGTCTCATGTGGATTCTCTTCACTCCAAATGCGCAATTTTGCTTGTTGACGTAGCCATTCAACCAAAAATGAGCCTCATCACTGAACAAAATTTTGCGATGAAAATCAGCATCGAAATCAATCTCATTTTCGGCCCATACACCAAAATCACGACTCATTGCATGGTCTCGCGGCTTTAGTTCTTGCACAAGCTGGATCTTGTAAGGTCGCAAGCCAAGATCTTTGCGCAAAATCTTCCATAAAGTTGATGGACAAAGCTCCAATTGCTGTGCACGGTGGCGAATCGATTCATTCGGGTCCTCTTCAACACTTTGCTCTACAGCGGCAATTGTTTCTTCGGTGCGCACTGTTCGACGTCTCTGCGGATGCGTATTATCACATAGAGTAAACGTAGTGCGAAAACGATCCATGGTTAACCGAATTAATTGCTCTGATGGACGATTATGTCGACCATAAAATGGACGGAGCTCACGGTAAACTTCGCGAACTGAACCATTATTTTCGAAATAAATTTGCACGATTTGCAAGCGTTGTTCTTTTGTCAACCTGTTCATGATGAAATGGCAAACCAAATTGAACATAAATGACATTAGAGTTGCCAGATTTGACCACAAAATGCCAGTTTTATCTCTATTCGAAAAACAAACCTGTAAAAAAACACCCTGTAGAATTCAAAAGCTTTACTAATTTTGTCCTTAATATTAAGAGCTTTTCATTCAACAGACATCATTATTACTTTTTCAGTAATATGCAATCTCTCTATATAAACATTTCCAGTATGATTATTTGGTTTCACTAAATGCAACTAAATTTTTTCATTCTTTAAATAATCCTTAGCATTAATACTCTTAAATTCATTATCACAAATTGTTTTAAAAAAATTTCCACGTTGAGATTTATAAAGTCTTAACTTTTCTATTATACAAGGTGGCGCAAAAGTAAGCTTTCGATGTTCAGCATATCGGTTGTGGCACGTGCAGTGTGTGCTGTTGCACCGTCTTGTTGGAACCACATGTTTTCCAATCCCAATTCATCAAGTTGCGGCAAAAAGAACTCGTTGATCATTGCTCTGTAGCGCTCACCATTCACAGTGACCGTTTGGCCCCGACCGATTATTGGTCAAATAAATAGTCAGCAATATTCCGCGTTCTGGAGCAGTGTAGCGTAACATTGTTTATTAACGTGTATTTCGCATATGTCAAAACAGAACTGACTTTAGGGGCCAATCGCAAAATTTATAGCATTTTCTGATAGGAGGATTACTTTTGCGCAGTAACCGTTTTTCACCGACCGAAATAAATAGTCAGCAATATTCCGCGTTCTGGAGCAGTGTAGCGTAACATTGTTTATTACCGTGTATTTCGCATGTGTTTACTACACAAATGTCAAAACAGAACTGACTTTAGGGGCCAATCGCAAAATTTATAGCATTTTCTGATAGGAGGATGACTTTTGCGCCACCCTGTAGTTGAACTATTCCTATCTACTAAATAGAGTAAGTGCGGCATATATGGCCCATGTGTATAATATGGCCCACATCAATATTTTCTGAACCACAAGTTCAACAAGCATACAAGCGACTTCATTGCATACATTTTTCGTCACAGCGCAACTCAGTCTTGTTTGGTCGGTGTGGTGAAGAAGACGTGCGCTGTACAGTGGAAAATATTTTTTTAGTGATAACTTAAGACTTTTTTGGTGCATTTTCGTAAGTGTTTTACTCATTAATTTTAATGGAAAAATATGTTCTATAGTGTGAAAAGATTAGCGCGTAAACATATATTTCTGGAAGTGGAATTAAATTTTACTGAACAACTTAAAATCTCTAGCAAAATTTAAAAGTTTTGAAAATTACTTAGTGTGGACAATATGGCCCAGTTCTGATGTTGATAATATGGACCAGTGGGCCATATTTGACTACATTATTTTTAGGTGAGTAACATTATTTCTTTTCTTTTGAAGGATCAAGATGGCTTCAAAATTGACGCAGGATTCGAAAAAAAGACAGAAGTGGGAGAAGAAGAATATGATTGAGGCAATTTCTGCAGTAAATACGAAGAAAATGGGATTCCTGAAGGCGTCTAAGAAATATATGTGTACCCAAAACCACATTGCGGCGTTTATTTGCTGATGATGGACGACCTTTTGATGGAGTAGTGGCAGCTAAGCTAGGAAGGAAGCCAGATTTGCCACCAGAACTGGAAAATTCACTTGTAGAATACATATTGCTCATGGAGGCGAAATTATTCGGGCTAACGAGGAATGACATAAGATCTCTAGATTTTCAAGTGGCGCTAAAAAACAATTTACCTAGCCCACTTTAGATAGCGAAGGAAACGGTAGGAAGCGATTGGTTGCGTTTGTTTCTTAGACGCCACCCTTCTTTGTTGTTCCGCCAACCAACCAGAAAAGAGAAAACGTGGCAATTTTTTTCGATCTGCTACAAAAAGAGATGGAAACATATATATTTTCCCCTAATAATATATATAATGTGAATGAAACTGGAATATCAGTTGTTCCTACAAGATTACCGAAGGTTTTGGCTATGAAAGGTCGGAAGCAGATTCGTGCTCTTGCTTCAGCTGAAAGAAGATCGTTAATTACAGCGATTTTATGTATGAGTGCAGGTGGATCCTTCGTACCACCCATGTTCATTTTTCTTAGGAAAAGGATAATCCACTTCTAATGAAAGGACCACCTCCCGGATCCATACATGCTAATCATCTCTCTGGATGGGTTCGAATCAACTTGTTCACTAATTAGTTCAAGTACTTCCTATCAGTAGTTAAACCCTCTGAAACATCTCCGGTATTACTTATTTTAGACGGACATGCAAGTCATACCAGAAATATTGAAATCATAGAGCTAGCTAAGAAAACCCATGTTCGCATTCTTTCGATTTCGCCACACTCAAGCCACCAAATTCAACCCCTTGACAAAACTTTTATGGGACCCTTGAAAAAATATTTGACAGAGGAAATCAGGTGTTGGGTTATCAATAATGCAAAAGCGTTGACACATTACGACATTATTGAATTATTTGGTCGAGTTTACGTGAAAGCACAAAGTGGTGCAAATGCTGTCAAGGGGGTTTCTTCAACCAGAATATACCCCTTTAATAGTCAAATATTTAACGATCATGATTTTTTGGCTTCAGAAGAAGTTGAGCCACCAGTAAATAGCGTGGAGAACAGTAATCAGGTTTCTGTATCACCTATACACACTTATCAATTGCAGGAATCAGATCAATATATTGATGTAGAGGAACCTATTTTTTTCGAACCGTCTACATCCTCTGGTACAAGGTCAAGCCCTTTCATATTGCCTCAAGAGATTTCCCCTATTCCGGTCCGTATCAAAAAAACAACAAAACGAGGACGGAAACCAGGAAAAGCTGAAATCATTTCGTCTTACCATACAAACAGGCTTTGGAAGAATCGTTGAGGAAAATAAAGGGCGAAAACACGTAAAGAAAAGAAATCCTATACCTGCAAAATGCTATAAAAAGGCAAAGACTTTAAAAAATAAGGCATTTATGAGTAAAAAAACTTGAATTTTATTTTTTTTACTTTGAACGCATTTTTCAGAAGAATTGTCAGCATAAAGATGAAATCTCTTCATCAGAAAGCGAAATTTTAATTCTAGATGATTCACCAGATCTAAATCCAGATAGATCTTATCAAGAGGCCGCTAAATGTATCTACTGTTCATGTTTATTTTCGGATGACAGGGAGGAGAGGCATGGATGCAATGCATTGTATACGCAATGTGGGCACATGAACTTTGTTCAGTAAACGAGAAATAATATATTAAGCTGGGTTAAATATGGGCCACCGTAGTCCAATTCAATTTTGAAAAAAACTTTCTTTCTATATATAAAAACTAGTTGAAAGAACTGATATATCATCAATATATACAACACAAGTCTTATTTATGAAATCTTTCAACACAAAATTAATAAGCCTAATGTCCATAAAGAGTAGATAAAGCTGTTTTTAAACGATCTACCTCCCTTCTTAACAATAATTTGATGGAATCCTTTCGCAAGATCAATAGTCGTAAAATATTATGAGCGTCCTAATTTATCTAAAAGATTTTCTATATTTGGAATAGGAAATTTGTCATCTATCGTAATATTATTCGAAGCCCTATAATCTATAACAATTCTCCATTGTTGTTGTTTCGCACTATTATCCATCTTCTTGGGTACAATCCATAAAGGACTATTTTAAAAAGATTTACTCTCTTTAATGATTCCCTGATTCATCATAAAATCTATTTGTTTACAATTTTCTTTTTCATGTATTTGAGGATAACGATATAATTGGGTATATATTGGTTTATCAACAGTTGTTTTAATTTCATGCTGAATAACATTTGGACGGCTAAGAGGTTGTCCTTCTATTTAAATTAGTTCTCTAAACGAAGCAAGGATATTTTTCACAGCTTCTTTTTCTTCATTATTAAAATCTCTCAAGAACTTTCTTATCAATATCGCAAATTTCCAATTGATGAATTTCATTATATGAATAAGAACATTATTGCAAAAATTTTATTATATCTGTGGCGTTTTATCATAACAACTTAAGTCGACTTCGGAAAATATACCAATCAAGACTTCTTCTGTCGATTTCAAATAACAAAACTGCTTCGCAACTCAGCCAAGCCAGTTAGATTCAATCGTTTATAAACAAAATAATATAAGACCGATAAAAGTCTTGCAAACTTACACGATTTTCTTATTCAAAATCGCCAGAAAAAGTTTTGATTGGTCTAATTTCTTAAGTCGACTTAAGTTGTTATAACAAAACGCCACAGATATTATCATTTATAATTAAAGTCTCATTATTCATATCTATCACTGCTGTCATTCGTTTTAAAATATTTTGCCCTATTATTGCATCAAATTGTTTTCCCTTAAAATCTGTTAACTTCCAAGGCATTGTTCCCTCTTCATTGAATTCACTAGGTAATTATACCTTTAATGAACATGAAATGGGATTATAACTTTGATCCGATGTTTGTAAGTATGAGAAGAAGAAGAGATAGGCCCACGAATAAGTATACCGAGTCGATTTAGCCATGTCTGTCTGTTTGAACGCAAACTAGTGCCTCAGTTTTTGAGATATCTCGCTGAAATTTACTAAAGGGCCGCATAGCTCCCATACAATCGATTGTTCCGAAAAACGGGTTTTGGCCATAACACTTGCAATTGAAAAGCTGGGAACGTACAATTTTGCAGGTTTGATACATATTATATATGTAATGAAAATCACCCAGATCGGACCAACATAACATATAGCTCCCATATAATCGATAGTTTCGATAAATTGCTGGTGTAGTAATAATATCCTCTGTAATGTTTAGTCCTAAGGTGGCTTACCGCTAATCTGTGTTTTAAAATACAACTCCGTGCTTGTTTTATGAAAACCAATTGCGTATTGAAGACCTCGTTACGGTGACAAATTGAATAAAGCGTCACTCTGAATCAAGCTGCGGGCAAGAAAAGTTTTGTCATTTTTATTGGAAGAAAACCCTCGTATAAAAAAGCGTTTATAGTCATCAGAAGCGGGAAGACCTGTTAAAACTCGGCTAATAATAAAGTTTGCGCGAATTTTTTTTATAAAAAAAATGGAGCAAATTGATGCTAGCAAGTACACTACGGTGCAGCTTCGAGAAGGGTCGAAACGCTTGGGTTTACCTAAATAGCTCACTGAAGCAAATAATCTGTCAGAATTAGTGAAATCCCGGAAAATGGACGTAGTGATTGCCCAATAGAAGCCAACTAAAGTGTGGTGACCGTTGGTGGCGAGATAAGAGATGAAGTCCAAGGGTCATCTGTACTCGAACAATGCAAGGCTAATGAAACAATGATGATTGCAGAGGTATTAAAGAAAAAGAACGACATGCTGATGAATGAAAACGAGTGGCTCAGAAGTAAGTTGGCACATGTGGCGTTTGATGATGCACCAAGTGGCGGTACGTTAGCTAGCAACTTCGGCATTGTATTTGACGCAGAATTGGGCAACGAAGAAAAAGACGGCAGCGGTAATGAGCGAAACGATGGTACAGCGGCGAGCGTCGTCGAAACAAACACTGGCAGCAAAGTCAAAAGTAACAAGTAAGGAAGTCTAAGTTCGGGTGGGACCGAACATTATATACCTAGTAGTGATTTATTATGGCATCCCAATTTACGCAGGTTTGTTTTAATACTTTCAGCTCGTATTTGCGTTCAAATAGACAGACGGACAAGCAGAAAGACGTATCGAGAGACGGATATGGCTACATAGACTCAGCTCACCCTCCTGATCATTTCAGTATACTTTTTGATGGGACCATCTCTTTTTCTTCCCATGCGTACAAACATTTCATGTTCATGAAAGGTATGAGAATCAAAAAAGATATACAACTTCGCTTTTGCAGTGGGGTATTAACTACTTGCCCGGATATTTTACTTTTCATCCTGAACGTTTTGATATAAGTTAAATAAAGTAAAAGACAAACTTTGTTTTTAATTAATTTATTTTTCTGACGAGACGTCAGAGCAGCCGATTCTGCAGTTGCCGTAAGCTGGTGTTATTGGCTTTCATTATGAGCGGTAGCCGTGTCAAGTTGCGCATTTCGTTTTATCGTGGGAATGGTTGCAGTTCGCTGTTCACCTGTAATTGCTGACTCAGCGGCTAGCTTATGTTGGCTTAGCCGCTGCTAAGCTTGTGTTGTTGTTGGGTGCTAACTACTCCCCCACTTGAAGTGAAGCTGTCCGCGGCTTCTATTATAGCCTAGCTTAGCTTCGCTTTTTTCTTTTCTCTTGTTATAGAAACAACCATAAAGATTATGGGCACCGCTGCTGCGAAAAGTAGCAGTGTGCTTACTGTTTGTATTGAGTGAGTATGGATGAGATTTTGTAAGTGCTTGAGATTGTTTAGGTTAATTTTTTGCAGGTAAGGTAGTGAAAGCAGGGTCATGTGATTGGTAAAATTTATAGTTTGCGCAGGAGTAGCCTCGGGGCGAGAGCAGGCTATTTTGTTCCAATTACTATAGGTAGTTGTGTTAATAGTAACTTCTCCATCAAATGCCACCAGAAAGGTTCCCTTTGCCAATTTAGTTTAATTTCCATCATACAGGGATGCTGGTTGATTGCTTATTAACACAATGCCATTATCAATTTCCTGGATGGCAGCAACGTGGTCAGCTGATGTCGTTTTGCAGGTTGATGAGTGCAAGTTTAGCAGCTGCATTACGCATGGGCTTTCCTTCAAAGGTTGGCAAAAGCTTGACATAATAGTTTCTTTGCATTTATGCAGTGGTATGTAGCTTCCAGTGCATTCAGCTATATCTTCTGTTTCCAGTGAAATAATCCTTTCGTCGTGTATCACAGGCAACAGCTTTAAGACAAACACTAGCTATCTTTGGATATTTTATAAGGAAATAAAATATTTTAACATTAGAAACTTGTAGTAAATCGCTTACACTAACGTTGGCAGAGTGTTCAGCATTAAGCATATATTTTATTTCTACACCGTTTAGCAAAATAAGATTGATTATATTTACCTTTCCCAGGGTGACGGACGTTATCATGTTTTCTAATTCCATCATCACTGCCCTATTCCTGGCAATTGCCAAAGAAAAAAGGTTGCCAGTATCTATTTGGGCCCGCTTAGCGTTCTTCAGCAGTTCGTTAACGGTATTCGTCAATTGATTTATTCTTTTCTGCATTTTTGAGTTATTTACAATAAGTTGTTCATGTGATTCTATTAAAGTTTCAGTTCGCGTTTAAATTTTTAAAAAGTCATCAAAATCAGGCGTTCCAGCGATGTATTTCAAGGCAGGCCCTAAAACGTTTATGCTACGTGCATGTCGATGGTGTCTTCTAACTGCATCCAGCAGTAGCGTCATTTGTTCTGCGTCATTTTCCAGAAGTCGTTTTATATGTTTTATTTTGTTTTGTTGTTATTCCGACAGGGTGAATGATTGATGTATATTGGAACGATTTTTCGTCATCCCTTGTCAAATTTGGTTTTGAGACAAACCGGTTTCGGCATTGTGCCATCATCAGTGTCGATTTTCGTTCTGGTCTGTTGTTGTCGTTTGTCTTGTATTTATAGTAGGTAGCAGGTAACGTCAGCATGGGTGTCTGTTTGTGTAGGTGTGTACATCTGCTGTGTGTGTACATTCAGAAACGCGGGTGGTTTGCATCGATCGGTTTTTGTGTGGTTGACTGAGGCAGGTAAAAGTTGGTGATTTTTGTTGTTTGACCTTTTTTGCTTGTTTGTTGTTTTTGGTCTTTTGCTGTTTTGTGTTTATTTGTCGGTGCGTGTGTGTTTGTTGTACCTGAGTGTTTGCTTTGTTTTTTGTAAACCAATTTTAAAGGTTCGAATATTGTGTCGGAAACAGTGTTTGTCTGTTCGTTTATAATTCTACCGTCGAATTTTGTTTGTTTGTAGATTTCCATGTGTTCGAGTACGTTCAGACGTCGGCCATTTGCTAGTACATGTAAGACCTTGACTGTTTTTTTTTTGTTTTGATGTTTTCGGGGTGGCATTTATTCTCCGCCATGTGATTCGCTAATTTGGACTCTGGTATGATGGTTGGATTCCGTATCTTTCTGTTGAAATCGCTAATGTGTTCTCTGAACCTCGTTCTTACTTGCCGTCCTGTTTGTCCTATGTAACTGTGATGGCATTCACAAGTGAACTTGTATACACCACGGCTGCTAAACGGATCTTCTGAGTTAGTTTTGGTTCTTAGCTTCCGTCCTAAATTGTTTGATGTTTTGAACGCTGTCTTGATGTTGTATTTTCTAAGGAAATTTGCTAATTTATGTGTTGCCCTTCCAGTATATGTCATTGCCGTCCAGGTTTGTGTACTTTCCTCTCCATTGTTTCTTTTTTGTTCTCTAAGGTCTCTCCTGAGTTTATCTATCCGTTGTTTTTTATATCCGTTGTTTGTAGCGATGTTATATATTATTCCAAGCTCTCTTCTATATGCTTCTTGTGTAAGAGGTGTTCTTTCCAATCTTTGTACTAAGTGCCTTAGCGCTGCATATTCATGATGTTGTGGGTGGTTCGAGGTATCATGTATTATTGTGTCGGTGGCCGTTGGTTTCCTATATATGTCGTAGCTGAATTTATTGCTAGCTTTATCAATACTTATTGTGAGGTCCAGATAATTGACTCCTCCGTCTTTTTCGGTTTCCATTGTGAATTTTATGTTCCCGTGCTGCTTGTTGAGGTACTCCAGTACTTGCTCTTCGTTGTTGGTAGTTAAAACGCATATGATATCATCCACGTACCTTGCGTAAAATAACACTCCTAATTTGGAATTTAATTCCTGTATATACTCTTTTTCCAGGTTTTGCATAAACGGTTTCATAAGAATAGCCGATGTTGGGTCTCCCATCGCAAGTCCGTTTGTTTGTCTGTATATTTTGTTGTTGAATTGAAAATAGTTTAGGAAGGCGGAAAGAGACTTCCTAAGATATGAGTTGCAAAACCAGTACACCAAGAAAGATGGAATAAATGCCAAAATTCTATCCATCCATTTAAGGTTGGCGGAGCAATTACCTACCCATACGTTAATGGAATGCTTCGAGTGCATAAGGACTGAGGTCGAACATAATCTACAACAGAAATACAGGGCGCTGAACCGGAAACTAGATAAGCTGACAGGACGTCGCGAACGGGACAACAACCAACAACTGCACCATTTCCATGCCACGCTCGTAAACCTAACGACCGTGGCCATCACCACGGCGGAAGAACAACTTCTTAAAAAGGGACTGAAACACAATATTTTAGACCAAAACGAAAAAAGAAAAACGGAACAGGCGATCGTAGACGCAGAGGTCGCAATATCATTAATACCAGTTGAGGAACAAGAGCACGCAAGACACATGTGCAGAGAAATAATAAACAAGGAAGTAAAAGCAAAGGAAGGACAGAAGAGAAACACGGAGCAAAAAACTGTCAAGAACCTACAACATAAACTCAGGATAAACAACATTGTCACAACGAAGGCGGACAAAGGCAACACAACTGTGCTAATTGAAAAAGATGAGTACATAACAAAAACCGAAAAACTTATAGAGGATATGGAATGTCGTAGGATAAGAGTGAACCCCACGGATGAATACCAGAAAGAAATCAAAGTGGCTATAAAAACTGCAACAAATATAATAGATACAAACTCGGCATATACATTAGTCCAAATGAACCCGTCAACTCCACCACTGATTGCCACAAGCCAGGCAATCCAATGAGACCAATCATTAATTTGAAATCGGCACCATGCTATAAACTATCTAAATATTTAAAAACAATATTGAAGGATACACTGGAACTTAGCAACGAACACACCATAACTAATACATCTGAACTAATAGACAAACTTAGGACCGTTGAAGTGACAAAGGACAGCAAATTGGTATCTTCCGACATAAAAGATCTATACACATCAATACCACTAGCAGAACCATTGAACATGGTAAACTCTATAATACTACGTAAAACAAAAGATAAAGTAAAAAGTACGCAAATCACGGACACAATAAGAACCAATCTACGTCAAAACTATTTTTAATTCAACACTAAAATATACAGACAAACAAACGGACTTGCGATGGGAAACCCAACATCGGCTATTCTTATGGAAGCGTTTATGCAAAACCTGGAAAAAGAGTATATACAGGAATTAAATTCCAAATTAGGAGTGTTATTTTACGCAAGTTACGTGGATGATATCATATGCGTTTTAACTACCAACAACGAAGAGCAAGTATTGGAGTACCTCAACAAGCAGCACGGGAACATAAAATTCACAATGGAAACCGAAAAAGACGGAGGAATCAATTATCTGCACCTCACAATAAGTATTGATAAAGCTAGCAATAAATTCAATTACGACATACTCGTATATAGGAAACCAACGGTCACCGACACAATAATACATAATACCTCGAACCACCCACAACAATATAAAAATGCAGCGCTAAGGCACTTGGAATAATATACAACATCGCTACAAACAATGGATATAAAAAAGTATTAGTAGATAAACTCAGGAGAGACCTTAGAGAACAAAAAAGAAACAATGGAGAGGAAAGTACACAAACCTGGACGACAATGACATATACTGGAAGGGCAACACATAAATTAGCAAATTTCCTTAGAAAATACAACATCAACACAGCGTTCAAAATATAAAACAATTTAGGACGGAAGCTAAGAACCAAAACTAACTCAGAAGATCTGTTTAGCAGCCATAGTGTATACAAGCTCACTTGTGCATGCCAGCACAGTTACATAGGACAAACAGGACGACAAGTAAGAACGAGGTTCAGAGAACACATTAGAGATTACAACAGAAAGATACGGAATCCAACCATCATACCAGAGTCCAACTTTGCGAATCACATGGCGGAGAATAAATGCCCCCCCGGAAACATCAAAAAAACAGTCAAGGTCCTACATGTACTAGCAAAAGGCCGACGTCTGAACGTACTGGAAAACATGGAAATCTACAAACAAAACACATTCGACGGTAGAATAATAAACGAACAGAGAAACACTGTTTCCGACACAATATTCGAACCTTTAAAATTGGTTTACAAAAAACAAAGCAGCCACTCAGGTACAACAAACACACACGCACCGACAAATAAACACAAAACAGCAAAAGATCAAAAACAACAAACAAGCAAAAAAGGTCAAACAACAAAAATCACCAACTTTTACCTGCCTCAGTCAACCACACAAAAACCAATCGATGCAACCCACCCCCGTTTCTGAATGTATACACACAGCACATGTACACACCTACACAAACAGTCACCCATGCTGACGTTACCTGATACCTACTATAAATACAAGACAAACGACAACAACAGATCAGAACGAAAATCTACACTGATGATGGCACAACGCCGAAACCGGTTTGTCTCAAAACCAAATTTGACAAGGGATGACGAAAAATCGTTCCAATATACAACAATCGGTTTATATGTGTATTGTCAACTATTGTCTCTTAAACGGATAAGTTTGTTTTATGCAATAAGAATCTGTGTTGCTCGTGTATGACCACTTTTCCGATAGTAAGGGGAATGTAGTAGGAACTGGTGTAATTAAATATCCTTGCTTCAACCGAGAGGCCGAGCAAAATTATAGGTCTGTGATTATACGGAAAGGGAATTTTTAGTACTTCAAATTACTTTTGTGAACTTTCCTGCCCTAGATCAGAACAGTGGACCCTAGGTCTTTCTGAACCGTTTTTTCAACGTAGAGCTTAGTGAATTTATTACCGATTCTTTTGTTAGTCTTCACGAAGACTTTCTGTCCCGGGCTATAGAGTCGCAATCTATTTCCCATGTTGTGTCTTTCTAAGTCTGACTGTTGAGTCTTTAACAGTTTGAGCCGTATTTCCTCTTTAAGTTCGTCAGGGATGGAATGTATTATGTCTATAGGCTTTCTTCTAGTTACAGAATGGACTGTGCGATTGTATTTTAACGTTGCGACAAGGATTAGTTCAATTGTGTCGGATATTTTGCCTTCTAGCTTCTGACAACGGGCGCTTTCAATCAGCTGCTATGAAACCTTTCAACCTGACCATTCGTAGTGCTATGAGCAGGAGGCGTGGTATAAATTCCCACTCCGAAATGATTCTTCAGTATTGACTTAATCGTTTCTGAGTTCAGGGACCTTTCGTTGTCGCAAACAAAAATTTTGGTATTTTTATAAAAGTTAAGAAGTTCGTATATGGAATCCTTTATGTCGATTATAGCCCTAGACTTTATTGGCAATATTACGGCAAAATTTTGAAAATTTGTCTATGGATGTGAGAAAGTGAGTTTTGTCCGTGGAATAAATATCGACATGTGTAATCTCTCCTGGAAACGAAGGGACGGTGGTTTCGCCTATCCCTGGGCTTGGGTGATGCCTTTGGTACTTAGCCTCATGACAAATTTTACAGTTAGAAATTATTTCCTTCAACATTTTTCTCATGCCAGGGAAGTAGTAGCACTGGGGATCTGTTGCATATTCTGACGCAACGATCGGTGGACTCTATTATGTTCTGTTTACTGGGTTGGAGCTTTGCGGCCGGTAAATTAGAAGGCAAAAAACTAAATTTTCCTTTACCCTCCTACGCGTTTCGATGCTTCAGCATCTTCCTCAGGGAGTCTGAATTTTATTTAAAGAAACAGTTAATAAAAACAATTAATAAAAACAACCATAAATAACAATGTTCTGTTTGTAGTATTGCCAGCTGGTCATCTCTATTGAAAACATCTATGACTTGCTTCTTTGTGTGTCGTATCATGACAGCAGGAAATTCGGTAAGTAATCTGTCCTGAACTTTAGCAAGAGTCGGTAAGTCACACAACAAACCATTGACAACATTGGTATTAATGCACTGCTTCATTGCACGTATAAGTTCGTCCGGGTTGCTGAAACCTATACGGTGTCTCATCTTCGACTTAAAAGTTATTTTTGAACTTTTCGAAAATTATCCACCCTCATCAATGATAATTTGATTCCGGAAGCAGTTTAAGGGATTGGGCACAGTTGAAATGGTCTGGGTAAGGGATTCTTCACTTTTTGCGATCACGCTGTCCGATTTCTCTTCGCAATCCAACGCATTTATATGTGGTCGGGATAATGCGTCAGCAACCAGATTTTCTTTTCCCGGTTTGTAATGGGATTGTGGAAAGAACTCCTCTACAAAAGATCGCCATCGCTTGAGCTTTGCATTCGGGTTCTTGTCCGAGATCTCATAGGTCAACGGTTGGTGGTCAGTGAAAAGTTTAACGTCTTTCACGCCGTATAAGTAGTTCCGAAGCTTTTGTAGAGCCCATACTATTGCTAATAGCTCTCTTTCGTAGGTGGCGTAGTTCTCCTCGGTGTGCGAAAGTGTTCTTGAGACCATTGTTATAGGTCGTCCGCTCTGGGACAAGACAGCGCCTATGCCATGATATGACGCATCAGTGGTCAGATCGAATGGTATATCGTAGTTGGGGTATAGAAGTAGTACATCCTCAGATGCAAGGATTCTTTTTATTCTACCAAACGCGTGGAGTGCCTCGTCGTCCAGAGTTATTTCTCCGCGATTGGTTAGCATTAATGTGTCCATTTTCACCACGCAAATATTTTGTCAGCGGCTTCACGATCGCGGCAAAGTCCTTTACAAAACGTCGGTAATAACTCGCGAGTCCCAAAAATTAACGTAAAGCTCGAAGGGATTTTGGAACTTCAAAGTCAAGTATGTCTTTTACTTTGTCGGCGAAGGTTCTTATGCCGTCCTCGGACACCGTAAAACCGAGAAACTCGACGCTCTGCAGAAAGAATTTAGACTTTTCGGCAGACACGCGCATATTAAACAGCTTCCCAAGGATTCGATCTATGTCTTCAACGTGTTTTTCCGCAGTCTTGGAAAATATGATGACGTCGTCAATGTAGACGTGCAATTCTTTCCAATCTCGTCCCTCAGGATGTCATCGATGGCCCTTTGAAATATGCTCGGGGCATTCTTCAAACCGAAGGGAAGAAAACTGTTTTCTATCGATCCTTTTCAGCTAATTTAGTATGATGGAAGCCCGACTTCAAAGCTATTGTTGAAAAGAATGCAGAGGCTCCCATATTCGACAAAATTACAGAGGTATCCGGGATTAGATACCTGTCACTAACGGTTTTGCTATTTAGTTTTCTAAAATCTAGCACGAAACGTGACTTCCTCTTGCCCTCCTCATCATATCCATTTTTATCCACAACCCAGATGGGGTTGTTGTAGGGAGAGCGGGATCGCCTCAAAATCCCGTTCCATAGCAAATATGAAACTTTCCCATTGACGAATTCTGCTGCCGCCATGGGGTATGGGTAGCTTTTCGAGTAAACCGGAAGGTCGTCAATGGTTCTAGTTGTTCCAACAATGTTAGTATTGTACGGTAGAGCTTAGTCTGGGTCAGCAAAAAACCTAGCATGCCCCTCTAGAATTGATGAAGCGTATCGCTCCACCACCTCGCTACCTCCCTCATATCTCAAAATTCCGTTCCTCAAATCAATATTACCGTTCACCTCCCTTAGGAGGTCAAAACCAATGATACCATTGAAGGTATCGAGGCTAGGGGGGATAAAAAACTCAAGATTCCTATTAAAAATATTTATTGTGCAATGCTGTTTTACTTTCTCGGTGCCATGAATGGATTTCACAGTAAAGGGTCTCAGTCAACTTTTGATTCCCTTAAGAGTGCTGAACATTTTAATGTAACTTTTGGCGGCACCTGTATCTATCAGAAATTTTGACCTCTTCCCCCAAGCATCCTGCTGACATAGGGCAAGAGGGACCTACCTCTAAAAAATTACCGTCATCATTAGGTTCGACTTCATTTTCTCCAAACCGTTTGTCATAACTATTATTGTCATAGTCATAACAAGTTTCATCCACGTAAAGGTCACTCTCCTCGTTGTTTATCTCATGTGCCAGGTGGTTAACAGGCTGAATCTTCGGAGTGGTGAGGCGATCACTTCCGTGTTGTCTCTTTTGCGCAGCTGGGGTCGGTTACTTTCGGCGCATGCGAGTCCAAAGGGGTTGCCTATGTTCCTATTATTTGAATCGTTCTGATTTCGATCCAAGTGCTGTCCCCCTTGTCGTGCATTACTATACTGTGGCAATTGTAGTCCAGTTTGCCTAAAACGTGAAAGGGACGGGTCCACTTTCATTGCGACTGGATGCTGCCGTACTTGTAATTGTTAGTTTGGGACCCTACGGTACTGCGGGGAATATTGATAGGTGGGGCCCTGAAGTGTGTGATTTGATTTTCCAATGGAATTCATTGTGGTCATTTTTGTCATCTTTGTTCGGTTCGCCTCTAATTCCTGGGCTAATGCCAGTGCAGAGGGAAGATCGGATGGTTGCGACGAGAAGAGAATGTCGCATAGTGGCCGATTAAGGCCCGATATAAATACACGGAGAGCATCTTCACGGTATTTTTTGCTAAGTGAATCTATTAAAATCTATAGTTCAGCGAATTAAAACACAGCGGCTTCGCTGGCTAGGCCATGTAGTGCGAATGAGCGAAGATGCTCCAGCCCAGAAGGTATTCTTATCGGTACCCGCCGGTGGAAGCAGAGGAAGAGGGAGACCACCACTCCGATGGAAGGACCAAGTGGAGACCGATTTGCGATCCCGCGGTGTTTCCAATTGGCGCCAGTTGGCTCAACGAAGAAACGACTGGCGAGCTATGTTGGACGCACAAAATCGCCCGGGCGGTTAGATGACCATTTAAAGAAGAAGAATCTATTAGCGTTCTGTTTTCGCTATGAGTCATTGTCGTCTTATTGATTATGAGGGTTAGCTTCCGCTCTATTTCGTCATAGAACTTAGTGACAGACAATGACCCCTGGCTCAGCATTGAAAGCTCTTGATCAATTAAGTACACCGGGTTTTTATCCGCATATGTAAAATCTAATCTTGAAATGATCCTACGACCTTATTTCTTATAATACCTACAGCTTGATAATGCTTGGAGATTCCTATGTAGCCGTCGAAAACTCTATATGCAGTGTGGCGGCCGCCGTGGTGTGGAGGTAGTGTTGCCGGCCTACCACACCGAAGGTCCATGGTTCGAGCCCTGGTACAGGTAGCATCAAAAGTGATTTGAAAAAAAGTTTTTCAAAACGGGGTCGCCCCTCGGCAGTGGTTTGGCAAACTCTCCGAGTGTATTTCTGCCATGACAGGCTTCTCAGCAAAAATTCGTCTCCTTTGTAGATGCCGTTCGGAGTCGGCAAAACGCTGTAGGTCCCACCAATTTGTAGGGAAAATTCAAATCGGCACACCACAAATTGGAAGAGAAGCTTGGCGCAAAAATCTCTTAGGAGGTTTATAATGATATACCTGTTGTATATCGCGCCATAAAGAGAAAGACAGTGTGCGCAGCCTGCCTCCAGGACACGTAACGCGTCTGGTCACCGTTGAATTCCGTCATGGTTTTCACTAAATCTAGTGACTCGTCATATGTAACACCAGGCTGGATCGTAACAGCCTGATATTCTTCCAACACTCTACTTACATGCAAAAGCTCATCATTTTTTTTATATATAAGGATCGACAGGATCGGTGCGGTGTCCTTCGTTCTCTGGTGGTTGGCTTTTTTGAAATTGGATTTCAGCGGCGTTTCTGGATTCGCATTACATGCGTTATTGATGGTTTATTTGTTTAATTTGTACGTGTCACACACGTTTGCTTTCTAGTTCGGCCACACGTACTTCACGGCGAAACTGTAGCTGTCGTTTTTATTGGCTTTCATTATGAGCGGTAGCCGTGCCAAGTTGCGCATTTCGTTTTATCGTGGGAATGGTTGCAGTTCGCTGTTCACCTGTAACTGCTGGCTCAGCGGCTAGCTTATGTTGGCTTAGCCGCTGTTGTGCTTGTGTTGTTGTTGGGTGCTAACTTATACATTAATAAATATATATCTCGATTGGTTTATGGCGACTGAAGTAATATACCTTGTGTGCGTAACAAAAATAGATATAAAAAAGGGTGTCTTTTATAGGCGCCAAAGAACTCCACCGATGTTTATGAAATTTTCACAACATCAACTTGGGTTCACTGGGTACAGCATAGACAATATATAGTTTTGGAAAAGTAGGCGGAGCCACGCCCCCAGGCTATATAAAGTTTCAATTCGTCATAACTCCGAACTTTTTTGGTCTAAATTATTGAAATTTGGATACGTGTGACTTAGTCAATATCTACATAATTTTTAAAAAGTGGGCGGTGCCACGCCCACATATTTTGTGTTTTGTTTTGCTCTTGAACTTTCACGATAGGTTCAGGAATTCGCTGGGCACGACACAGTCTATATATAGCTTTTGGAAAAGCCCCCAGGCTATATAAAGCTGCAGTTCGGTACAGTTAGGAGTTTATTTGGTTCATTTTATATATAGATGTGTTCTATGTATCAAAACGTCAAAACAAAGTCTGCCGGGTTTGCTAGTATATTATAAAATGGCGAAAGTAAACAACGAAATTCGGCATTCTTTTGTAAAACTGAGAGACTAGTTTGCTTTCAAATAGACAGACGGACAGACACACAGACGGACGGAGAGGCGGGCATGGCTAAATCGACTCCGCTCATCGTGCTGATCATTTTAGTAAACTTTTCTCTTCTTGTTCTCATACATACATACATTTAATGTTTATGAAAGGTATGAAAATCAAAAAAGATATATAACTTCGCTATTGCAATGGGCTATTAAGTACGTGCCCGAATATTTTGCTTGTGTGTTTCCCGATTTGGCTAATTTTTGGCAGGAGTATAATACATATTACTGAAAAGCAGCTGACCAACTTTCATTGAAATATCAGGATTGAATTATAAGCGATTGCCTTTGAATAGTGGACGGCGCCACGCCTAATTCTTCAAAATTAACAATATTTTTTTTCGGCCGAGTTTTTCTTAAAAAGCTTATTACGTGTGCAAAATCTGATTGATATAACTTGCTTAGTTGTAGAAATATTGCTTTTTAAACTTTACAACAAAAATTTTCAGAACTATATTAAAAAACTGGGCGTGGACAATAACCGATTTCGCCCATTTTTACAGGAAACAGTTACCTTTATGTATAAAACATTATCAGCAAATTTCGTTTCGACAACTCATGTTTGGGCGGAGTTATGGCACAAAAAGTTTTGTGGAACAGTCCACTATAAAATGGGCGGGACCACGCCCGTTTTCGAAAATTTTAAGGTTTTGGATTTCTTTGTTTATGGAAACTTTAAAAGTGAAATATAAATGATGTAAAGCTATTTTACGCAAAGTTATTGCCTATTTAATATGTCTACGAGCCTCTTTAAAATCTTTCATATAAAAGTGGGCGTAGACCTTAACCGATTCCACCCATTTTTTCCTGGAACATTCCCTGCATACCTGGAAAGCTGCGTGCTGAATTTCCTTTCGATATCTTGAACGGTTTTTGATTTATGATTAATATTATTTCTAAAATTTGACTTAATCAAAAGTGGGCGGTGCCACTCCCATTTTCAAAAATTTCTTCAAACATTTATTTCATGCCTCAATCTCAATGTACTCACAAAATTTTAACCTTATAGGTATATTATGTACTAAGTAATCACTTTTTTTGTGTGTTTTCGAAAATATTCTATATCTAAAAAGTAAGCGTGGGTATCATCCGATTTCGCCCATTTAAAATAGCACTCCTGCATACCAAATTTCATTAAGATATCTCAAAGTTTACTCAAGTTATCGTGTTCACAGACTTGCGGACGGACGGGCATGGCTTAATCAATTTCTCTTTTCGTTCTGAACATTTTGATAGATAGAAGTCTATATCTATCTCGATCCGTTTATGCCGTTACGTACTGCCGTTAGGCGACTAAAGTTAATATACCTTGTGTGCGAAGCAATACTAGGTATAAAAAAGCAGAAAACAATGTTGGTGTAATAAGAAAATGTGATGTGGGTAGTAGTACCTTTTGAAGTTCTAAAGGATATGTTGCCGGAGTATGATGGCAATGCTAATTTCGATGGTTGGGTACGACAGTTACACAGCATTGTCGATGTTTACAACCTAAGCGAAAGTGCAATGCGTGCCTTGATGGTAAGCAGAATCAAAGGCAGAGCGCAAGTGTTGCTGCACTCAAAACCGACGTTTTTACTCGAAAATATAAGCTCACTGTCGACGAAATGAAAGGTGTCCTCGGCTCACACCATAACAAAATGATTTTGCGCAAAAATTTTAGGCACGGAAGTGGCAAGTAGGAGAAGATTTTTTAAAGAACTACAACGACAAAATTGCGTTAAATAGTGGATTAAAGATGGAAGGAACTGAACTTATCGATCACATTATTGAAGGAATCCCTGACGAACAGTTACGTGTGCAAGCATACATTCAATGTGACAACACAAAAGCCCAGTTGTTACAAGCTTTTGGACGTTTGGAGCTAAGGCGACCAGTACTGCTGATGTAGGTAGTACGCTGCTACAATTGTAATTCATGGGTGGCGAGTGTAAAAAATCAAAACGCGAAGTAGGAGCGTGTTTCAGTTGCGGAAGTAAGAAAAATCGAGTTGCGGCGTGCCCGGATAGAAAAAACACTGTACATGTGGTGGACGAAGATCCTTATGTAAGGTATTTGACGGTAACTGTAAGATCTTATACCAACTTAGACCAGGAAGCTCGATCAGTTTTATCAAAAAGTCCTTTTTACAGAATAAAGTTAAATTAAATGAACTTGTTTCTGTATCTTACTTTGGATTAAATAAAAGCAAACTAAACATTCTTGTTAAAATTTTTTGCAATATCAGTTTCAAAACCAATACCATTGATATAAACTTCGTGGTTGCTGATGAGTCTATGGAGTATGACGTAGTTCTAGGTAGAGATTTCCTAAAAGCGTGCAAGCTAACTTTAACTTCAAGAGATAAAATCGAAACTTTAGGAACTAAAAACGAGTGTAAATCTAGTTGTGAGAAAAAGTTGATGAAGAATTGTATAATGATAGTTGAAAAAGAGATAATTATAATTGCGATGAAGATTGTGTTACTAAAAGAGAAGTCGTTGCAGATGTTGATAACAGTTGCAGGTGGTTCTTAGCTATTGAAAGGATGTAGATAAAACACATAGTTTGAATGTCGGTGAAGATATTTCTAATAAAGACCACAAAAAGTTAATTGAACTGTTTATTAAATTGTATATACAAGCCAAGCGTCCCGATGAACCTTTAGTAAAATGTGAAATGAATTTAGTATTAGAAAATGCGAAACCTTTTCATTGTCCACCACGTAGGTTGTCTTATTCGGAAAAAGCAGAGTTACAAATTTGTTGGATGAGTACCTAAAAATGGGATACATCAAAGCAAGCGAATCAGAATTCGTGTCCCCGATTGTGTTAGTACGGAAAAAAACATTTATTCAAAACTACTCGTTGATGTATATAATCTACAAGTTGTTCCTCAACTGCTTCTCTAACGAAAGAAGTTAGGATAGGAAGCATTACCTCGAAATTCCTTAATTTGTTGGGCACCCCTCTCTATATTCTTAAAAATTAAGTTGCAATGACATTTGTATTTGTTTTCCAATCATCACCCTTTTATTTTGATTCTAACTTTTATATTTGTTTATTGTGCTGTTGCTTGTTTCTTGTTGTTGTTGCTTATTGTTTTGGGTTTCAGTTGCTTATTCTTGTTGTTTGTAGTTGCTGGTTGTTGATATTGGTAATTACTTGTTGTTGTTATTTGTAATTGCTTGCTGTTATTAGTTGTAGTTCCTGCTTGTTTCTGTTTTGCGCGGTTTTATATTTGTTATTCGATTGTAGTTGTAACTTTCTTGTTTAATCCTCCATTTTTACTGATTATAATGATTATAATAATTATTATTGTTCATTTTGGATTGCTCCTTCTCAGCTCTTCGATATAATCTTTATAAAAATTTAATAAGATTTTTTTTTAACTATTTTTAAGTAGGGTTTTTTTTTAAAGTGAAACTCGCGGGTTTTGCAGTTAAATTAAACTTCGGTTTAAAACTCGTTTAAGTTTTTATATAAATTCACATATATCTTTTTATTATTAATAGAAAGTAACAAACTGTGTATTACAAGAATATTTCCTTGAATCATAGTGTAATAAACAAGGCGAAGTAAATAAAAAGAGACAGAAAACGTAAGCTATCTGAAATGGTACGGGTGTATTTTCCAGGCACGCAGGAGGGTAAAATCTCAAAGAATTTTTGCCCGTTTTTGTAAAAATGGAGTAAAAAACTTATTTACTTTCTAACTTAACAATAGCAGAAATTTTGTTTTTGTATTTTAATCTAACAGGAAGAATAAACAGGTGATCAATAGCGAGAGGTGAAAGGGGTCACATTTATGAATAATTATTTATTTACTTATAAGTCATTGACTGATACTTTACTGCCTTTTACGACTCTTAAATGGGTTCCTGCCTTTTGCTCTGGTATGGAAAATTTTACAATTAAAATGTGTAGCATTACAGAAGCTTCTTGGCTTGAATCGATCTAAATAGTTTTTTAGTAAAACAATTTCAAGAGAGGTCTGCGGAGGTGATAGATCTTGTTCTGAGTCGATAATAAACACTATTTAGCTCCAATCTTTGGCGGAAACTAAAGAACATACCGACACAAATTGAATAAGAAGCTTCTCCATAAAAGTTGTCACACTTGCCTTATGAAACTATTACTTATTACTTTTTTTTGTTTTATAATTATTTGGTTATTCGCCGTATTGGTAGAAGATATTTTTGACTCACTTTCTACATCAGCTTTTTCATATATAAAGCGTCGTTTGAAAATGTTGTCTTTGTGAGGTACTGTTAAGCGCATCGTCAAAGATGCAGGATAGGGCTACCATATTCTTTGGTTGTATATGAATCGCAATCGTTGCACTGTTTAGGTACTGTGAGATGAAAAAATTTGCTTTTCTAAAGGCCTAGATACATTTTTTTCTAAACAAATTGAACTTATTTCAATGCGATATCAACAATGAAATTATTGATTTTACACGGGCCTTACTATAGTGATATGTCAGTTACGGTATTAGGTGAAAACTCCTTCAAACCTTGCAGAAACCTACAGTTTTGTGATTTCATTGAAGGATATCTCTAAAGACAAATCACCCTTTTTCATGAAAATATCTTCCACGATATGATTTTGCTGAGCTTTGCTTTCAAGAACTACCAAAAAAGCTATGAACCGGAAATATGACTGTTGACCTCGTATATTTATATAAAAAATAGTAATAAATTTATGTACTAAAACGTACTTGTTTTACACAAAAAACAACACTTTTGCGGATACAACATTTGCTCCACATTTTCAGATAGCCGAATGACAGAACAAAGAAGAATTTCGAGCGCGACAACTGACAGCTTACTTCACCTTGTTGATTACACTATGTTCTTGAATGAAAATTTTTGATGTGAGAATTGAAATATGAAATTACATTTTCTTTTAATATAAGAAAATATCTTTTG
The DNA here is from genome assembly GCA_949987695.1 of Merzomyia westermanni. NCBI lineage: Eukaryota > Metazoa > Arthropoda > Insecta > Diptera > Tephritidae > Merzomyia > Merzomyia westermanni. The sequence goes on from OX465288.1 coordinate 93,827,594, forward strand.
GTACAAAGTTGTTTAACAGTTCAGAGCATAAATTAATAATATTAATAAAACTTAACATAATCACATAACTTGCGTTGTATGGAAGGAATCGACGAGAAAAAATTCCGAAAATTCAGGGAAATATTAGAGGTTATTCTTACTTGCAAATTATCATAGAAATTGATAGGGCTACAAAACTGGGCAATCAAAAATTTGCTAGAAACGCTGCATTTTCTGTCATTGATTTCGTTATATTTTAAATGAAAACAAGTAAGGAAGTCTAAGTTAGGGTGGAACCGAACATTATATACCTAGTAGTGATCTATTATGGCATACCAATTTACGCAGGTCTATTTTAATACTTGTTTAGGCGAGATGCCTAAATTCCTAAAGAATGTGCCACCCTAATGTAACTTTAACGCCCTTCCAATCACTAACACCAACCCACCCACCTGTGTGGGCATGCATGCATATTCGTGTTTTTTTTTCAGCACACATATACATGCATGGGGGTGTGCATGTGTGGGTTCACCTCCCCTTAAAACCGGAGGATAATTTTCAGGTTCATTGGTTGTCCTCGATTGGAAAACCGTCTACTTCTGCAGCGACACTCAACGCAGTCACATCGTCACGGCCACCCCAGGATTTTCCACCGCATCAAAATATTAAAAAGGTAAAGCAATTGTTTGTAATTATATTTTATCCAAATATACGGCCACTTTATTATAACGAGAATTCTCGTTTTCTTATTTCTTTTCAAAATCACAATTCGACCGCGGTGCTTTCGAGCCACGGCCGCTCCAGCGAAGCACCATTGTCGCAATTGTTCATGGTCCTTCTCCCCGTAGAAAGGAACCAGCCTACACAGTCCACAACACAAACATTTATTCACATCATTTGGATCAAACCACATCAACCATAATTGGGTCAATACCAGAAGCTGCCAGATAAGCAGAAATTGGAAAAATACTCAACAGTTCCAAAGTTTATATATTACAAACAACAAACAACTCTGCCCTATATACTCTGCCACATACCACAACCAGTCATACAACACAAAAGCTATTTACAACAAACATCAGCCGATCACCACATCAAAGCACGTCAGTTGTATATTTCTTGCCACTTAGTTTTTTTTTTGTGTTGCAAACAATTTGTCTAAAAGTGCCGCCCGCGAGTGTAATCAAACATAAGTGCGTTAAGTGAATATTTAATAATAGTGATTTTTTTTGAACAGTTAACTGCTTTATTTTTTCTTTAATTTTTAAATTAAGTTAAACGCTTCAAAATCCTTGCGACTATCCGGATTATCCCCCCACCAGTGGTAAGGTTTTTTGGACACAGCGCAAGGCAAGAGGTAACAAACCTCACTTTCACAATAAGTCCACTTAGACTTTCGATCTTCAGTTTGTTTCTGTTTTTTCCACTTGTTTTTTTTTCGGTAATATACAGAACAGCATTTTAATCGAAGGTTAGCTTATTATTTTCTTATTAAATTCACTAATTTTATAGCACTTTTTATTTGTTATCACATTTTTTCATTTAATATTCACTTTCGCTCGTTTGATACACCGCGCACTTTATCTGTGTTTTTTTGTGTACTTCTTATTACGGCAACATATACACATTTATTTATGTATACATATTCCCCTTATACGTGTGGGTGGCGAGTAAGTCACAGAGATTGTGTTTAAATTTTTGCTTCTGTAGCAAACAAAATATTCGTCAGACAAATCGGCCAAGTCTGCAATATATGAATAAAATTAACTATAAATAAATATAATTGAATTAAAATATACATTAATTGAGTTGATTAGAATTTTATTGAGTTGGGTTTTTTTGATTTTCCTGGGTAAAATACTGCCTTTACCTTTTCTATTCAGCATTTATCTTGTACGGTTGAGCATTTCATCGTACCTTCAGCTACATTTTTTCGGGTTTGTTTTGATTCTGTATATCCTCTAAGTCCAAAATATGGAAAGTTTCATTAGGCTGGCTGATTCGATTTTTGAATTCGAATCAGACTACAATGAATTAGAGGATTCAGTCCACAGCAAGTACACTCTTGGGCTTCAACAAGAGGACTTGAAAGCAATGTGGAGAAAAACCAGAACGGCTTATGACGACTTACTTAATTCAGATAAGTTAGAGGCCACTGGTATAGTTTCTGTTAAACAGAAGTAGAAAAGAGCATATGCAGTATATTTACGCTGCATGTCAGATATGGCTACACGCTAAGCGACATACAACAAACCAGAAAATAAAACTGAAGAAAAGCCCGAATTTGAACACAGTATCCGCCTGTCTCCATGTGATAATGAAGTTTTCACTCGCAACTCCAAATTTTGTTTAACTTGAAAAAGGTAGAGAGTGAGTGTGGTAGCACGATTAAAGCACTTCAGCGCGAAATAAATAATTGCCTTTCGTCCCTGCGAAGTCATAAAATTGACACTTCGAACTGGGATGCAATTATTACATATTGTGTTCAACGAAATTGCCGGAGAGTACGCTTGGCCTATGGAAATATCCAAGTGGGAGGATATGGACAAATTTTTGTTCAACCGCTTCCAGACACTCGAAACAGTGTCTGGGTTTATAGGAAGTTCTTCGAAAGCGCAAAAACCGCAAAGTACGCGGCATGCCAACGAAACCCCTGCAAAAAGGCTTGGTACATACCAAGCAAATGTGACTTAATTACTGTGCACAAAGTGCAAATCGAATGCCCACAGATTACGAGACTGTCCCCGTTTTCTCAAATTAACTCCGGTGGAGAGAACTAATTTTGTCAAATCCACCAAGGGCTGTTTGAACTGCCTATCCCCAGGGCATACTGTGTCGAAGTGCACCAGTTCTTACGACTGCAACAAGTGCCACTCTCGTAATAATACACTCCTGCATGCAGACTCCGCATCAGACGCAAGTAACACCTAACCCTAATCAGTATCATGCTGATAATGCTGCCTCAACTTCAAAACAAGCACAAGAGAGACGGGAAGCTGAAAAATCTGTGTCGGCCGTAAACCGAAATGTTAAATCGTGACATGTGCATTCAAGTGCAGGTGTCCTGCTAGGGACAGCTCGAGTAACCATTCATCACAATGGTACAGACTTCCCAGCTAGAGCACTGATTGATTCTGGTTCAGAGTGCTCGTTTATGACAGAACGACTCAAACGCAGAATCAATTTACCGGCAAAAAGGATGCATGCTCAAGTTTCGGGCATCACTAATGCCGTCTCGGCTCAAGTAGAGGAGGCAATCAATATTGAACTCCGTTCACCAGTGGACCCTTGCTTCAGCTTAACAACTTCTGTTCTAATTCTAGCCAAACTAACTGGAAATCTGCCATCCTGCCATATCGATGCTACGACTATGCAGGCTTTCCCAGACTTAGTCTTGGCAGATAAGCGATTCTACATCAACGAGGAAGTTGATATTATACTTTGCGGAGACGTATATCCGCAAATTATATTGAGTGGGCTGAAAAAGAATGTACTCAGTACACTTCTCGCCCAAGAAACGGTTTTCGGTTGGATATTAACCGGGCGCAAAGAAGCACCGAATCCAACCAGAAATATAGTGTCCTTTTACAGCGAAGTTGCTTTGGACACTCTGCTCAGAAATAAAATCCCAAACGCAGACGACAAGTACTGCGAAGATTTATATAGGGAAACTACGAGTCGTGGAGAGGATGGGAGATATGTCGTCTCTCTTCCATTCAGACAGGACTACCCAGATAAGATAAACATAGGAGGGTCTCTTAGACGGGCATGTTCACAATTTTTTAGAAATGAGACGCGGTTATCAAAGAACCCGGAATTAGGCATCGAATATATGAGGGTCCTGTCGGAATATGAGACATTAGGGCATATGCAAAAAATGTATGAAATGGTACCAGCCGATTCGGCGGACAATTACTTTTTGCCCCATCACGCCGTAGTAAACCACCACTAAGGTACGCGTCGTATTCAATGCGTCGAACCCAACGGCAAATGGCACAAGTTTGAACGACATTCCCCTGCCAGGCCCAGTACTTCAGTCAGATCTTCCAGTACCTATACTGCGATGGAGACTACATCGCTTCGTTTTCAATAGTGACATCGAAAAGATGTATAGGCAAATTTGGGTGAGCGATGATCACGTCAAATTCCAACGGATTGTTTACCGAACATCGCCTCAAGAACCCTTAAGCCTTTACGAGCTGAAAACGGTCACTTTCGGGGTTAATTGTGCGCCTTAGCTGGCAATTAGAACCCTTTTGCAACTAGCAGATGAAGTGGAGAGTTCTCACCGTACAGCATCTAGCATACTTCGGGAAGGCATGTACGTAGATGACGTACTAGCGGGGGGACACACACTCGCATCGGCCATTAATGCGAGAAATGAGATTCGCCAAGTCTAACACTCCGCTGGCTTCCCACTACGGAAATGGACTTCGAATGCTGAGGGAATTCTCAACGACATCCCAATATCGGATCGGCTGAGGACTTTCTGGCATTCGAAGATACCAGCACCGTTAAGGCATTGGGCATAAGATGGAATGCCCATTCAGAGCTGTTTTACTTTAAAGCAGGGTCACTAGAAGAAAGTGAAAAGCTAACAAAGCGAGCGATTCTATCCGCCATCGCCAGACTCTTCGACCCTTTGGGATGGCTTGCACCAATGGTCATTGTGGCCAAAATTTTGATGCAGAACATCTGGATATAGAGCACCGATTGGGATGAGCCAGTTTCATCCAATACATTGGAACGATGGCAAAACTTCAGACATCAATACCACGAAATCGACAAAATAAAGATACCACGATGGGTAAACTTTTCACCCGAAGATGAGGTCGAAATACATGGATTCTGCGATGCTTCGGAAAAGGCATACGCTGCAGCTTTCTACATGCGAGTCAAAAGCAATGATGATATCTTCCTGAATCTACTCCTTGCCAAAACCAGAGTAGCACCAGTGAAGACCATCTCACTTCCGCGTTTGGAACTTTGCGGAGCAGCACTGTTAGCGGAGATGATGGAACCAATATTCCGAAATATCAAACTGGGACCAGTGAAACAATATCTATGGACGGATTCCACCATCGTTTTGGCATGGATAAGGAAACCACCCTGTTCCTGGTCAACATTTGTCGCACACAGGATTACAAAAATCATCGACCTAGTCGGCAGCAAGGACTGGCTTCATGTCAACTCGGAAACGAATCCAGCAGACTTAGGAAGCAGAGGACTACCGGCATCAGATTTGGTCAACAATTCTTTGTGGTGGCAGGGACCTTCTTGGCTACAAGAAGACAATTCCCGATGGCCAGTACAAGAAAAAGAATATAATACATCCGTGGAGGAAAAGAGAGCGCAGGCCTACGCAATATCGACGCAAAAAGAGATCGAGATTATTGACCGGTTTTCGAATTTACCGAGGGCTTTGAGGGTACCATCATATATTATGAGATTCTTTCGAAGAACTCATCCCAAGACAAAAGCTTCCTTTCAGGAAAAATCGTGCCTAATCTCATCCGGTGAGATCAAGACCACGACGCAACTCTTGATTAAACTCTATCAGAAGCAACATTATAATGAGGAATATGTAAACTTGAAGAAGGGACAGGTAATCGATAGGAAAAGCGAGATATTGCCACTCAACCCGTTCATCGACAAAGATGATATTACTAGGGCGGGTGGTCGTCTTGGAGCGTCTCAAGACCTCGCTTATAACGAGCGCCACCCAATCATACTGCCGTACAATTGTAGGTTGACGGGTCTGACCTTACAAATGATACATAAAATCTCCCTAAATGGGGAAAACCAACTAATGCTCCGTCTCACCCGCACCCAAACTGGATTCCGAATGTCAAGAACATGATTCGGGCCACCATCCATAACTGTAAAGTCTGCACCATTTATAAAAAAAGGGCGCAACCCCTTCCTTACGAACGCACTACGTTCACCCGTGTGTTTACCAATGAAGGGGTGGACTTTGCCGGGGCTTTCGACATTAAAAGTTACCGCGGTACAGGATGTCGACTATCAAAGGGCTAAGTTTGCTTCTTTGTTTGTTTCACGACTAAAGCGATCCATCTGGAGGCGACCAGGCAAGTGAGATTGAAAAATAAATCTCTGCTTGAGGGCCAGCGGCGAATCGAAATACAAGGTGATCAACGCAATCAACTTGTCGCTACCGTGCCGTGCGGGAAAAAATAGCTAATTCCCATATACTAATAATATGCATTGTAATTATAAAATTTCTCCGGAGATCAGAATAATGCCACAGTATATGGCATTTATAACCTCCGAACGAGGTCGCTCGCCACCCACGTATACGGGCGGCCGTATAAATTTTCACACCGTCTTTTTTGTTTCTTTTCTTTTTCGGTTATCTGCCGCATGACTTGCTACGCATCCTTGCGCAAGAGGGTCGAACGCCTAGCCGCCCGGTACCCAAAGCCATGCCTGCTGTGTGGCGAGAGCCACCCACTGCGTGCGTGCACCAGATATAAGGGGATGGCACCTCTGCAGCGCCTCAAGGAGGTTATCCGGGCGGGCTACTACGACAACTGTTTGTCGATGGCCCATAGTGCCAGGGACTGCACAAGCGACGTCAGGTGCCGACGATGTGGTGGAAACACCGCACCACCCTCCATCTGCCAATGGACGCCCCACAAGACGCTCCAATGGACGATCCACCACGCGCCCCTACACCCTACAAGAGCTGGGCCCAACAAATGGAAGAGGCCGAACAAGAAGAAGCGTCACTGGACGCAATTGAGGAAGAAGCGCTCTCACTCCATACGTCGCAACGCAACAGCCGCAACGCCCACCGAAATAGCGGCAAACGTCGACTGGGCACTCAGCTCTCCCAGGTGGGCCCTCCGTTGCGCCCCATGACCACTCTTCCGCCTACGGCGATTGTGAAGCTGGAAGTCGGTGGGGGATTGCTACGCATCCGGGCGCTCATTGATGCCTGCTCCCCCCGCACAGTGATCGACCGCAGCTTGGCGGAAGAGTTAGGGCTGCATACGACCCAATTGGGCAGAGAGCGCGGCTGCTTCCTCCGAGTCCGCGGGAAACATGGAAACCCGAAAAGTATAACGGCGCACGCGTTATGTGTGCACAATTTGCAGCGGATCAGCCCAGCCCAGAACGTCGACGTCCGAGTTGCCGCTCCCTATGAGCTCATTCGGCTGGCTGATCCGCAGTTTTTCATCTCAGCGCCGATCCACCTCGTACTAGGTGGGGACGTCTATGCCGACGTCATAACCGCGGGCACTTTTCCACCGTCCTTTGGGCCACTGCTTGCCCAAAGCATTATCTTTGGCTTTGTCCTATCGGGGACATGTAGTATGTAAGGTTAGGTTTAAGCTTAAAATAAAAATTGTTTTTTCTTTTTTGTTTCGTTTGTTTTCCAGTAACAAAAAATAGATAATATAAACAATTTCCTGGCAAGAAATATACAGCGTTTTTATTTTTTAAAGTTTCTTCCTCCTATTCCTTAGCTCTAGGTGCGAAACGATGGAGCCACCAGAGACAAAACTTCAAACTTCGGGAGGCAGTTCGGAGGCAGACGGCTGTGACAGCGCCAGCCGGCACTCACCATCCTAGTTTAAGTCCGTAGCTTAAGAGGATGCGTGGTGGGAAATCCTGTGGCGGGGTAAGATGTTGCGTATCTCAAGGGGGCCGGCATGTTTAGGCGAGATGCCTAAATTCCTAAAGAATGTACCACCGTAATGTAACTTTAACGCCCTTCCAATCACTAACACCAACCCACCCACCTGTGTGGGCATGCATGCATATTCGTGTTTTGTCAGCACACATATACATGCATGGGGGTGTGCATGTGTGGGTTCCCCTCCCCTTAAAACCGGAGGATAATTTTCAGGTTCAACGGTTGTCCTCGATTGGAAAACAGTCTACTTCTTCAGCGACACTCAACGCAGTCACATCGTCGCGGCCACCCAAGGATTTTCCACCGCATCAAAATATTAAAAAGGTAAAGCAATTGTTTGTAATTATATTTTACCCAAATATACGGCCACTTTATTATAACGAGAATTCTCGTTTTCTTATTTCTTTTCAAAATCACAATTCGACCGCGGTGCTTTCAAGCCACGGCCGCTCCAGCGAAGCACCATTGTCGCAATTGTTCAATACTTTTCAGTAAAAACACTTCTATTAATTTTAAAGAAATATAAATATATGGCGCGATATACAACAGGTATATCATCATAAAACTCCTAAGAGATTTTTGCGCCGAGCTTCCCTTCCAATTTGTGGCTGCCGTTTTGAATTTTTTCCTACAAATTGGCGGGACCTTCAGATTTTGGCCGACTTCGAACGTCACCTACAAAGGAGATGAATTTTTGCTGAGAAGACTTCCATAGCAGAAAGACACTCGGAGAGTTTTCCAAAACCACTGCCGAGAGGCGGCCCCGTTTTGAAAAACTTTTTTAAACCACTTTTGATGTTAGCAGTCCCAGGACTCGAATTTTGAACCTTCGATGTAGGAGGTCGGCAACACTACCGCCGCACTACGGCGGCTGCCATTAATTTATTTGTAAATAGCTTCCCTACCAATAACTGCTAACCACATTTTTTCAAAATACCAATCCATGCACATTTTATGTTTAAAAGAGTTGCGTTCAAATAGACAGACGGACAGATACACAGATGGGCCGAGAGACGGACGTTGCTAAATCAACTCAGCTCATCGTCCTGATTGTTTCAGTAAACTCAATGATGAGCCTTATCTTCTTCTTTTCATACTTACAAACATTTCATTAAAGGTATGAAAGTCAAAAAAGGTATACTCGTATAGCTTCCCTATTGCAGTTGGGTATTAAAAACTTGCCCGAATATTTTACTTGTGTGTAAACCGATTTGCTTAATTTTTGGCAGGAGTATACTACTTCCCATTAGGTAGCAAATGACCAATTTTTATTGAAATACCTAGAATTTTTATGCTGAAAAGCGGGCGGCGCCACGCCTACTTCCCCAAAATTCATAAAAATTTTGTGCGATCGAGTTTTGCTGAAAAAGCTTATTATGAGTGCAAGACCTTATTGATATAGCTTGCATGGTTATAAAAATATCGCGTTTTACATTTTAAAAACCAATTTTTCAGAACTATGTTAGAAAACTGGGCGTGGGCGTTGACCGATTTTGCCAATTTTCACAAAATCATTAACCTTTGTGTGTACAACATTTTCGCCAAATATCGTTTCGATAAATTAATTTTTGCCGGAGTTATGGCATAAAAGGTTTTGTGGAATAATCCACTATAAAAGGGGCCGGGCCATTTTCGAAAATTTTTGTGTTTTGGATTTCTCAATTTACGTAAACTGTGAAAGTAAAATATAAATGATGTAAAGCTATTTTACGCAAAGTTATTGCCTATTTAATATATCTACGATCCTCTTCAAAATATTTCATATAAAAGCGTGCGTGGACCTTAACCGATTTCGCCCATTTTTTCCTCAAACATTCCTTGCACACCTGGAAACTTGCTTGCTGAATTTCGTTTCAATATCTTGAACGATGTTTGATTTATAAATAATAACATTTCTAAATTTGACTTAATCAAAAGTGGGCCGCGCCACACCCATTTTCAAAAATTTCTTTAAAAATTTATTTTAAGCCTCAGTCTTGATGTATATCCAAAATTTTATCCTTTTAGGTGTATTATGTACTGAGTAATCACTTTTATTGTATTATCGAAAATATTCTATATATAAAAAATGGGCGTGGCTATTATCCGATTTCACCAATTTTAAATAGCACTCGGAGATGAGTACTAAAGAACCTGCATACCAAATTTTATTAAGATATCTCAAAATTTACTCAAGTTATCGTGTTAACAGACGGACAGACGGACGGACCGACATGGCTTAATCCATTTCTCTTTTCGTCCTGAACATTTTGATATGTATAAGTCAATATCTATCTCGATCCGTTTATGCTGTTACATACCACCGTTACGCGACTAAAGTTAGCATACTTGCTTGCTTTTTTGGTATATGAGACACGTTTATATAAAATATCACGAAATCAAATAAATTCATATTCATATCTGTTTTATTCACATTTTGGAAAATGGGCCCGGCACCGCCTACATATGAATGAACATTTAGTACCGCTCACTTTTTCCAAATGTTTTTTTTTATGTATATGGGACACGTTTATATAAAATATCACGGAATCAAAAAAAATGCATATTCATATCTGGAATCAAAGAAATTCATAGTTATGCTGAATTCCAACTTTATATAGCGACACACCCAGAATCCACTGTGAAAGTATCATAAGTATCCACCGCCCAATTTTCTAAAGTTGTGTGAATATTGATAAAACGCCACATAGTATGTATAATTGTGTAAATTTTGATTAAACGACACATATATCATAATATGATTAATTTAAACCAAATACGTTCAGAGCTATGACGATTTGTAATTCTATACAGCACGAGTGCGTGGCACGGCCGACTTTTCTAAAATTATATATAGCCTATGCTGTAACCAGTAAACCCGAGTATCTACTGTAAAAAATGTCACAAAGAGCGGTTGAGTACTTTGGAAGCCTATAAAAGATTAAGATTTTATAAAGAAGTGCTACGCACATAAGGTATATTAACTTTAGTCGCCTACCGGCAGTACGTAACATCATAAACGGATCGTGATAGACATTGACTTATATACGAGGTGTGTTCAAAACGTATCGCTAATTTTGAATTTTCGCTGGTTACGTATATTCGAATTTCGAATTTTTTGTGGCGTTATGTTGGTACTCATGTCTCTCACTTATGCCGACAAGCTCGGCCATTTTGAATGTTCAGTTAATTGTTGACAGCTGCTTTGCTTGCACGTGTTTTGGATCGTCTTCGATTTTTACCTATTCAAAAGAATGGATCAAAGAACCTGTATCAAATTTTGTGTGAAAAACGAAATTAAGTGCGCGGATGCATTCCGAATGTTGACTGTGGCATACGGAGAAGCTACCTTGGACCGAAGCAACGTTTATCGGTGGTACAAAATGTTCTCAGAAGGCCGAGAAGATTTATTTATTTATTTATTTATTTATTTATTTATTTATTTAATGCAACAATGGTTGTACACGTAAGACAACAGTCTTTTAGAAGTACATCAACTTAAATTAAATGACATAACATTATCATGACTAACAAGAATAACTTATGAACTTATGACTAACAAGAATAATTAGGAAAAAATCAAATACAAAGGATGCGTATAGAAAGTATGAAGAAGAGATAAAATAAATAAAATAAGATAAGAAGCAAAGAAGATAAAATTATAGAATAGTAGATAGATAGAAAGCAGTTAATTATCATACTCAACACGACGACTTGAAGTAGTTAATTATAATTGTCTTGTAGTTGCTCCTATTTAGCAACGATTTTACAGATTCCGGGATACTGTTCCAGAGCCTAACAGAGTTGATGAAAAACAGCCTAGATGATGTCAAGTAGGTATATTTAGGTATGTTCAAGTTATGAAGCCTATTAGATCTCGTCGGATTCAATTTATCGTATAAGTAACTAGGTGTTTTCCATTCTAGCAATTTGTATAAGTATATGCAGTTTCTAGCAGCAAGGTAATCACTAACACTACAACCCAGAATCTCATTCCTCCATAGGGATATGTGTTCGAACTTTTTTATACCATACACATACCGGGTAACATTATTAAATAATACATTAATTTTGTGAGCGGAGATTGAATCCAGCTTACTATAAACAAGTTCGGCGTATGTTATGTGGGGCACGATGAGCTGTTTAGCCAGCTTGCGTCTAGTTTCTAATGGAGTAAAAGAAGCAGATATTCTCAATCTTCGTAGAATACAATACACACTACTGACGATATTATTAACGTGATCCGAGCAAGTCAACCTAGAGTTAATGACAAAGCCCAAGTTTTTAATTTTGCTAGTAACCCGCAGAGCATCAATACCAATAAACAAATTTGGGATATCCACTATATGGACAACGCTATTGCATATAGGCAACACAACCGACTTAGACGCATTTAGACATAAACAGTTATCACTTGCCCATTGTGAGATAGCAGACAAATCGCTATTTAATTTAAAGCATAAGTCCTCAACTAGACCAATTCGGCTAGACAAGTAGACTTGAACATCATCGGCATACGCATGAACATTAACGTATTTACACACTGAGAAAACATCATTGACGAATAAACTGAACAAGAGGGGTCCCAGTACAGACCCTTGGGGAACACCAGCCGATACCACCTTAGGTCTAGAGAATGTACTCCTTCCCTTCACCTTTTGCACTCTTCCTGTAAGATAGCTCATCATAAGTTTTAAGGAATTGTCTGAGAAACCAAAATAATGTTTAAGTTTCAGATATAAGATATTATGATTAACCATGTCAAAAGCTTTAGAGAAATCTAGTAGGCATAAGAGTGTCAGCGACCCATCGTCGAAGTTTATTCTAATATCGTCAAGTATTTTAATCATTGCAGTGGAACAGCTATGTTTCGGTCTAAAACCCGACTGCAGTGGAGATAATAAATTGTTGGATTGAATATAAGCTGAGATTTGAGCTGCCATCAGCGATTCACATACTTTCGCTAGTGCTGGAAGTATACTTATAGGCCTATAATCACCTGGGGTTGTAGGCGTACTTTTCTTGGCTACTGGCAGTATGATGGCCTTTTTCCACTCAAGTGGAAAGCAAGAAGTTGTAATACAGTGGTTGATTATGTGAGTAATGGTGCCCAAGATGAATGGCAGTATGAGTTTAGCGAAGCAAAGAAGAACAAAAATTGGCTTTTTCACCACGATAACGCCCCTGCTCACGCATCGTTGCTTGTGCGCGACTTTTTGGCCAAAAACAACACACTAATGATGCCGCAACCACCGTATTACCCAGATCTGGCCCCCTGTGACTTTTTCTTGTTCCCTAAACTGAAGAGGCCTATGAAAGGACGACGTTACGCTTCTCTTGACGAGATAAAGACGGGATCGAAGGAGGAGCTGAACAAGATACAAAAAAATGATTTTTTGAAGTGCTTTGAAGATTGGGAAAACCGTTGGCACAAGTGTATAATATCTCATGGGGATTACTTTGAAGGGGGCAAAATAGATATTCATGAATAAATAAATAATTTTTTAAAAAACACAAAATTCGCGATACTTTTTGAACACACCTCGTATATCAAAATGTTCCACATATATCCAAGTATCATTAATTTAGACCAAAAAAGTTTGGAGTTATGACGAATTGAAACTTTATATAGCCTGGGGGGTGGCTCCGCCTACTTTTGCAAAACTATATATTGTCTAGGCTGTACTCAGTGAACCCAAGTATATATTGTAAATTTAAAAAGATCGGTTGAGTTCTTTGGCGCCTATAAAAGACACCCACTGCAAAAGCGAAGTTGTATATCTTTTTTGATATTCATACCTTTCATGCACATGAAATGTTTGTATGTATACTGAAATGATCAGGAGGATGAGCTGAGTCGATGTAGCGATGCCCGTCTCTAGCTACGTCTATCTGTCTCTCCGCCTGTTTATTTGAACGCAAATACGAACTGAAAGTATTAAAATAAATCTGCATAAATTGGGATGCCATAATAGATCACTGCTAGGTATATTTTGTTCGGTTCCACCCGAACTTAGACTTCCTTACTTGTTTATTATATTTGTGATATTATGCTGTCGGAATAAACGCGACTCCGAGCAGCACAGTACATATGTTACACAATTAGATTAATACGGACGGACGGGCGGACGGACATGTCTTAATGGATTCCTCTTTTCATTCTATGAACTTTGATATATGGAACTATATATCTATCTCCATTATTTTGTACCGTTACAAACCACCGAAACCACTAAAACTATAATACCCTGTTTACTAGTACACGCTGGGTATAAAATGAAAGTGTGTCTTAGGTTCACTGGTTACAGTATAGGCTATATATAATTTTGGAAAAGTGGGCGGTGCCAAGCTCCATGCTATATGAAATATTAGTCTTGTAAAGGCGTCCAAGGTAATCAACCGATCCCCATTCATTTTTTACAGTAGATTGTTAGATTCACTGGTTACAGTATAGGCTATATATAATTTTGGAAAAGTGGGCAGTGCCAAGCTCCATGCTATATAAAATATTAGTCTTGTAAAGGCGTCCAAGGTAATCAACTGATCCCCATTCAATTTTTACAGTAGATTGTTAGATTCACTGGTTACAGCATAGGCTATATATAATTTTGAAAAGCGTAGATAGTATACATCGTATCATGTTTAGCAATTTTATTTAACATGCTCCTGAAGTTAATAATAGTTCAAATTTGACATTTTGTTCATTTATATGTGAGCGGTGCCACTCCCAATTTCCAAAATTAAAAAAAAAATCTTTAACAAGATCATTATGAGATTTTAACTACGAAATTCTAGCATTATATCTGCATCAGTGAAGGAAATATGGGATGTTCCGGTTTCTTACCTTTCTTTTAGAACACTTTGGTCCAAAAGTGGGCTTGGTCTTTCACCGATTTTGCTTATTACCTGTGGGCGTACTCTATTATATCTATTAACAGTCGAATTTTAAATTTGCTTGACTCATAAGTGGGCGGTGCCAAGCCCACTCTCCAAGATTTTGCATAAAGCGGATAAAGAATAAGAAAATTGATGTAACTGTCAAATTATATAATTTTACCTGTATCAGGTAATAAGATATTGGCAGTTAAGTATTTCTACCTCCTTTTCAGATAACTTTTATGATAAAGTAGGCGAGGCAGAAAAGCGATTTCGCTTATTTTCTGTGGGTGTATGTACCACATCCATAGTATATCTCCTACCATATTTTGTTATTCTAGCATAAACGGCTCTGTAGTTATCAACAGTCTAAGTTTGAAAATTTGTTCACTCATATGTGGGCTGTATCACTCCTATTTTCCAAAAATTTGGTAAAATTGTCAATAAGACGACCAACTCAATAAATCTACCACGTTTCATTATTGTAGCTGATTTTATTATTGAATTATCTCTTTTTAAACGTTTTTTGAAATTTTCGATATCGAAAAAAGGGGACTGATTATGGTTCGAACATCAAAAGTGGTTTGGAAAAGTTTTTTCAAAACGGGGTCGGCCCTCGGCAGTGGTTTGGCAAACTCTCCGAATGTTCGCCGAGCGAATACGTCGTAAATGTGCCACTAAGTCATTTGCGAAATCTAATACAAACGCTAAACCTATATTTATTTGTTGGAGTTTATTTCAGAAAGGCAGAATGCACCGTTTTTGAGCAAGGGATTTTTAGTTTTGTGTTAACAAAAATACCAAAACACTGCGTTTATTATTTAAAACAAATAGTTTTTAATGTTGACCTAAGAATTTCAAAATATTAAGGGTCGTTTTCTCGTCTTAAAACTTATCTCTTCTGTAAACAAAATTTTATTTTTTGTAGTGCTTGTTATGGTTTTTCGTCAACAATTTTAACACGCATAAAATATAATCGCTGGCTAGGCCACTTAGTGCGAATGAGCGAAGATGCTCCAGCCCAGAAGGTATTCTTATCGGCACCCGCCGGTGGAAGCAGAGGACGAGGGAGACCACAACTCCGATGGAAGCACCAAGTGGAGACCGATATGCGATCCCGCGGTGTTTTCAATTGGCGCCAGTTGGCGCAATGAAGAAACGACTGGCGAGCTATGTTGGACGGTCAAAATCGCCCAGGCAGTTAGATGACTATTTAAAGAAGAAATACAACCTTTAAATTTGTCGGTTCGAACAACAAACAGCTGATTGTCAATTGAAATTATTTCGGGTATAAAATTATAAAATAAATTAAATTTATAATTGCCTGAGTGCGTTTTATATTCATGCACTGGAAGAAGCATTTGAGGAAACCAGTGAGCGCAGTATATCCAAGAGGACTTTTCGCAACCGCTTGGATTACGTTAAAGAATACCAACACAAATTTTAGCAAATTATGTTAGGCAAAAAATTGCCTAAATTTTGTTTCATGTTTATTTTGGCGACAATTTTATTTGCCGGTTGGCTAATCATTCCGCTAACAGAAAGTCTAGTAAACAGCCTTAAGCAATAGAGAAAATGTTGAAATTTTATAAATTTTCCTTCTTTCGCAAAAGAAAACTTTCACCATAAATTTATTAATAAATGCCCATAGTTAGCATTATTTTTTGCCAACTTCACTCTGGCACTTCATTATAAATACTAAAATTTAATAGGCCATATAACTGCATATCTTAATTTTGTATAAAAATTCTGATTAAGGAGTGTGAAATTTTGATGAAACTTGGGCAAATTTTCCTAGGTTTCGTAAAAAGTTTGAAATTTATTCTTCTATATTTTTATTAGATGATGGGCTATACTTTAATAAGAAACGTGTACAAAATTCTCGTCGCTAACTATTTTGCCGCCACTGTGTGATCTGATTAAATTAATGAGCTGCACACACTAGTATTTTCAGACCGTCTGAATTAGGATTTTTATAGAGGTGAGCGACAAGGGAGTGGAGTTGTAGCTCAACAATTTCAGACCGCGAAAATAACGGTGTTATTTTCGTCTGTTATTTTATTACTCCCTGAACCAATGTTAACGCATACATATATTGATATAGGCGTAATATTCAAACGCATAATCGACGAACCAATATATTCATATATTCATGAAAATGTACTTTGTCATTAGTCTAAAATAAGACAATTATAATTTAAAAGTAAAAAAATTTAGTTCATTGATGAAAGGGGAATATATCTCGCCAATCCACCCCCGTGGCTACACCACTGTCTCATAGTATAGCTAAAGAAACATTCTTAACAATAACGGCGGAATTTATTATCCGAGATTGCAATTATATCCCATATGCTCCAAATTCAACTGGGGCGGGTGTGGCAACACGTGGCGGTGTGACAAGTTGAATATACGCACAGTAAAATACATCATTAAACTTGCGTTGTATATAAAACTACGATAACGAATATGCAACATATGGTGTCACCTGAGGACGAGTTTGACCGCATTTTTTATTAACACTGTTTGAATATTCGTCATCGTTTACCTTATTTAAAAAAAAAATAGCATTTTTTCTGCTTATACATTACAATGCAGTTAATAAAAACATCTGGTGCATAGTCATAACAATTAAAAATAGATTTCAGCAATATGAAATAGCTCGAGTGATGTAAATTTTATTGCGTATATGCATGAAATTCTGAGTAGTCAATGCGTTACAAATGATAACATCGTATTTATCGGTGATTTTAATATAAATCTCTATAATAGCTCGATATACGAGGTGTGTTCAAAAAGTATCGCGAATTTTGTGTTTTTTCAAAAATTATTTATTTATTCATGAATATCTATTTTGTCCCCTTCAAAGTAATCCCCATGAGACATTATACACTTGTGCCAACGGTTTTTCCAATCTTCGAATCACTTCAAAAAATCATTTTTTTGTATCTTGTTCAGCTCCTCCTTCGATGCCGTCTTTATCTCGTCAAGAGAAGCGTAACGTCGTCCTTTCATGGGCCTCTTCAGTTTAGGGAACAAGAAAAACTCACAGGGGGCCAGATCTGGGGAATACGGTGGCTGCGGCATCATAAGTGTGTTGTTTTTGGCCAAAAAGGCGCGCACAAGCAACGATGCGTGAGCAGGGGCGTTATCGTGGTGCAAAAGCCAATTTTTGTTCTTCCACAAATCCGGGCGTTTCTGGCGGATTGCTTCGCGCAAATTGCGCATAACTTGCAGGTAATATTCCTTATTGACCGTTCTTCCCTGTGGCAAGAACTCATGATGCACCACGCCCCTGCAATCGAAGAAAACTGTCAGCAAAACTTTCACATTCGACCGAACTTGGCGCCCTTTTTTCGGTCTTGGTTCGTGCGGCAGCTTCCATTGAGATGATTGAGCTTTGGTTTCCACGTCATAACCATAAACCCACGATTCGTCACCAGTTATGACCCTCTGGAGCAAATTTGGGTCGTCGCGGACAGAGTTTAACATCTCATTAGCAATGTTCATGCGATGCTGTTTTTGGTCACAATTGAGCAATTTTGGTACGAATTTCGCGTAAAAATCGAAGACGATCCAAAACACGTGCAAGCAAAGCAGCTGTCAACAATTAACTGAACATTCAAAATGGCCGAGCTTGTCGGCATAAGTGAGAGACATGAGTACCAACATAACGCCACAAAAAATTCGAAATTCGAATATACGTAACCAGCGAAAATTCAAAATTCGCGATACGTTTTGAACACACCTCGTATAGTAAACAATCAGTTAACTTGTATCGATCTTTTGCTATGGAGCAAAATATTGATTTCTATACTAGAAAAGGGCACAACTCTGGTATTTACGAACAGTGATTCCACCTCTTGTAAACCACTGTCAGATAACGGATCATAAAACTATTACTTCCCAGTCAAATTTGATATAAAATTTACAACCTCACCTAGGTAACAGGCCGTTTGGAAGAACACAATTCAACCAGGCGTAAATATAATCAATTGGATGGATAGGGCTGTGTGCAGAAGTCCACGCAAGTGGGGAAAGTTTCTGATCGACACTCACCTGGGAATGGTCAGAGCGATTCTTTTGCATGCGGTTCAAGCAGCTCACTACTACCGGGCTTTGCGCCCAAGTATCCTCTGGGTAACCACCGAACACCCGTTTGGTGGTGAGCTAAACGTGAGAAGGCGACAACCTGGTAAGGCCACTCCGACATAATCGGTTTAAGGGCTTGCTGGGGGATTCAAACAGCAGCGTCTGATCACCATGTGGTGTGGCTACAAGCGGGCGTCTGTCTTGGATCAAGCGGCTCGCTATACAAACGTGTAATTGAATTCAACCTCCCGCGAAACGCGTTGTGCGTTGGGTTTGGGAACCACCACATAAAACAACGTTCCAATGAAATTCAACAACAAAGCCTAGGATATGAGAACCCTTTTTTGGATGACAACACCAGCAAACGAAATAAGGATTACGAGATAAGGGAATGTACCTGGAATGTCCGGTCCCTTAATAAGGAAGGTGCCGCTGCCCGGCTGGTTGAGGTCCTGAGGAAAGCAAAAGCTGACATCACCGCCATACAAGAGATGCGATGGACGGGGCGAGGAAACACGATCAAAACACCTTGCAACATCTACTGGAGTGGGCACGAAGACAATCTCGCCGCAATCCGCATAAAAGTACGATTTTTCACCATATCGTTTATCTGCGCTCATGCACCGATGGAAGAGAAGGACGACGTGGAAAAGGATGCATTCTACGAGCGCCTGGAAGAAGCATACGAGCGCTGCCCCGTCATGATATCAAAGTCGTGCTTGGCGACTTTAACGCCAGGGTGGGTAAGGAGGGTGTATTTGGCCCCAATGTCGGGAAGTTCAGTATCCACGATCAGACTTCGCTAAATGGATTCAGGCTGATCGACTTCACCGGTGCCCGAAACATGGTCATATCCAGCACTAGGTTTATGCACAGGAAGATCCATCAGGCTACATGGCTGTCCCTCTATCGGAAAACACGCAACCAGATTGACCACGTTGTGATAGACGGACGGCATGCTTCCAGCGTTTTAGATGTTCGCACAATACGAGGACCTAACATCGACTCTGATCACTACCTAGTAGTAGTAGCAGCCAAGATTCGTACCCGCCTCTGTACGACAAAACAAGCGCAACAAAAAACGCAGGGAAAGCTGGACGTCGAAAAGCTGCAATCGCAACAGACCGCCAATTATTTCGCAGATCGCCCCTCACACCTGCTCTCCGAGAGCACAATTCAACCTAGTGGAATGCATGAGAAGTGGGATCATATCTCAGGAGCACTCCGTACCGCAGCCGAAGAAGTAATTGGATTCCGGCGAACGCGAAAAAACAACTGGTATGATGATGAAGAGTGCCGCGCTGCAACGAAAAAAAAGGACGCAGCCTACAAGGCAACGCTGAGATCGATTGCAACGAGGAGTGTGTGTGAACACTACCGCGAGTTGAAGAGGGAAGCGAGCCGGCTTTTCCGGGCGAAAAAAAGAGAGGCAGAAAAGCGTGAAATAAAGGAGCTTGAGATGCTGGCCAACGGGAATAATGCCCGAAAATTCTATCAAAAAATTCGGCGAATGACAGAAGGTTTCAAACCCGGGGCAAACTCCTGTAAGAATGAGAACGGCGACCTGGTGACCGATGTTCAGAGAGCACTCAGAATATGGAGGGATCACTTCTCTGCCCTTTAAAATGGAGAAACTGAGCAAGAAACCAGAGAGATGCCGAACCCGAGCCCACAATCGAACATGATGGAATTGACATTCCACAACCCGACTATAATGAAGTGCGAATAGCAATATCCCGATTGAAAAACAATAAAGCAGCTGGCGCTGATGGTTTGCTGCTGAGCTATTCAAACACGGAGGAGAGGAGCTGGTAAGGCGCATGCATCAGCTTCTATGCAGAATATGGTCGGATGAATGCATGCCTGAAGATTGGAATCTAAGTATTCTCTGCCCAATCCACAAGAAGGGCATATAAGGTCTTATCAAGCGTGTATTGCGCGAAGGACTGAAGCCTGATGTGAACAGACTGATTGGACCTTATCAGTGTGGCTTCAGACCTGGTAAATCTACCATCGACCAGATTTTTACAATACGCCAAATCTTGGAAAACCCCGTGAAAAAAGGATCGACACACATCATCTCTTTGTTGATTTTAAAGCCGCTTTCGATAGCACGAAAAGGAGCTGCCTATATGCCGCTATGTCTGAATTTGGTTTCCCCGCAAAACTTATACGGCTATGCAAAATGACCTTGAGCAACACCGCCAGCTCGGTCAGAATTGGGAAGTACATCTCCGAGCCGTTCGAAACTAAACGAGGTTTCAGACAGGGTGACCCCCTATCGTGAGATTTCTTTAATTTAATGCTGGAGAAAATAATACCAGCTGCAGAACTTAACCGCGCTGTAACAATATTTTATAAAAGCGTGCAACTGTTGGCATATGCTGACGATATTGATATCATTGGCCTTAACAACCGCGCCGTAACTTCTGCTTACTCCAAATTAGAAAAAGAAGCGGAGAAATTTGGATTGGTGGTGAACGAGGGCAAAACAAAGTACCTTTTGTCATCATGCAAAGAGTCAGCGCCAAGCCACTGTTGGCAGCAATAATTTCGAAATAGTAAAGGACTTCGTTTACCTGGGGAGCAGCATTAACACCAACAATAATGTTAGCCTAGAAATCCGACGAAGAATTACTCTTGCAAACAAATGCTACTTCGGACTGAGTAGGCAATTGAAAAGTAAAGTCCACTCTCGACGAACGAAAATAACACTCTACAAGTCACTCATCGCACCCGTCCTGCTATATGGTGCAGAAGCGTGGACACTAACAACATCTGATGAGGTGGCTCTGGGAGTATTCGAGAGAAAGGTTCTTCGAAAGATTTGTGGACCTCTACGAGTACCGAAGAAGATTTAATGAGGAGCTGTATGAACTTTACGCAGACGCCGACATAGTTCAGCGTACTAAAACACAGCGGCTTCGCTGGCTAGGCCACGTAGTGCGAATGAGCAAAGATGCTCCAGCCCAGAAGGTATTCTTATCGGCACCCGCCGGTGCAAGCAGAGGAAGAGGGAGACCACCACTCCGATGGAAGGACCAAGTGGAGACCGATTTGCGATCCCGCGGTGTTTCCAATTGGCGCCAGTTGGCGCAACGAAGGAACGACTGGCGAGCTATGTTGGACGGTCAAAATCGCCCAGGCGGTTAGATGACCATTTAAAGAAAGATAATTTTTTTTTGTTTTTATTGGTAACAAAGTTTGAATACACAAACTGCTCAAAAAAGTTTTCTCCATATTTTCGACAAGTCTTTACAAGATTTCTTGCTGAATTGTATGGTTAGTGGCTGTCGATTTTTAACAAATAATCGAGAAAGAATAGGGTCAGATGGGTATATTTGTCGGCTAGTGCTCTATATATCGGTTAAAATTCTTCGATTTCTTTTTTACTTTTCAAAATAGAGTTATCCATAATTTTTCATATGTAATACATATGAAGTCTAAGCCAACACTTCCTTCCTTACCATACCATGTTGCATGGTACCCCCTAGAGTGTGATTCTCGGTACATGTACATCTCTGCCGGATTTTTGTTGTCAAAGAAAAGTGGCAAACCCTACTTAGAATTAATTTTGCGTGTTAGGAAAATCCCTTTCGTTTGGTGCCCATATCGGCATCTTTCATTTAATTTATGAAAAAGGTCAGATAGGTGGCAACTCCGTGACAACATCGACCTAGATAAAAATTCTTAGAATGCGGTACCCTTTGTACATACTAAATTTTATCCAAATCAACTTTCGAGATAATCTTAATAAAGAAATCTACAATAACAGCTCCTTAAAAGTTATTAGATATAATAAGTTCAGATGGCAACCATAAGTGGCAACCCTACTTAGAAATGTTTTTTTAATATGCAGGAAAATACCTTTCCGTTTGATACCCATATTCTCGTATTTCATTTCATTTTAAAAATGATATTCTGAATATGAAACTAGTAAGGAAGTCTAAGTTCGGGTGGAACCGAACATTATATACCTAGTTGTGATCTATTATGGCATACTAATTTACGCAGGTCTATTTGGATACTTTTCAGTTCAGTTTTTCAACAAAAACACTTCTGTTATGAGTTACGGGGGTAAGTTAATTTATTGGATATAAATAGCTTCCCTGCCAACACCTGCTAATTTATTGGATATAAATAGCTTCCCTACCAATAACTGCTAACCACATTTTTTCAAAATACCAATCCATGCACATTTTATGTTTAAAAGAGTTGCGTTCAAATAGACAGACGGCCGCACAAACAGACGACGGAGAGACGGACATTGCTAAATCGACTCAGCCCATCGTCCTGATTGTTTCAGTAAACTCAATGATGAGCCTTATCTTCTTCTTTTCATACTTACAAACATTGCATGTTCATGAAAGGTATGAAAATCAAAACAAAGATACATAAATTCCCTACTGCAGTGGGGCATTAACTACTTGCCCGGATATTTTGCCTGTGTGTTATCCGATTTGCCTAATTTTTGGCAGGAGTATACTACATACTATTGGAAAGCAGCTGACCAATTTTCATTGCAATATCTAGTTGAAACTACAAGCAATCGCCTTTGAAAATAGCAGAATTTTTACGCGCGCCGCCTACTTCCCCAAAATCCACAAAAATTTTCCTCGGTCGAGTTTTGCTTAAAAAGCTTATGTGTGCAAGACTTTATTGATATAGCTTGCTTAGTTATAGAAATATCGCATTTTACAAACAAATCTTTCAGAACCGTGGCCGTATATCGATTTGGCCCATTTTTACAACAAACAGTTACCTTTACATATTCAACATTTTCGCCAAATATCGTTGCGATAAATCAATTTCAGATAAGTGCCATCCCCGTAAAAGCATCCTAGGTGGAAACACCTAGATCAAAATTCTTAGAATGTAGTACCTACACTAAGTACATACCACATTTCATCCAAATCGGTTGAGCGGTTTTCGAGATAGTCTGGATACAAAAATACTAAAAACATACAAATATACAAGAATAGCTCGTTTAAAGTTATAAGATTTCTCTGCTTTTGTTCTGTACGGAGGTAGAGTGTAATCATTTTTGTTTCTAGTAGTTACTGAATGTACATTTCTTACGTATTTAATGTTATAATCTGGAAAATTGCCTTCTGTTATATTTTTAATAAACTTCTTTGTGCAATAAAATTGCTGTTGTTTAACACTTAACCAATTAAGAGCGGAGAGCATATCTCTCATAGGTGTGTCATAACGCTTATTGAAGCCCAACGTAATTGCTTGGTTCCGTTGTTTTTGAAGCTTGTAGATTTGACCGTCTCTCATTATAAAAAATATCGTTGGGCAATAGATAAAAGGAGGTTCTTTTATGGATCGGTATACCATGGTTTTATATCTTTTCTTTAGATATATTTTTGTGGTTTGTTTTATGGTCTATTAATTTTGACATATTTTTGTAAGTTTAACGAGCTCAAGATCAGTTGATAATAATTCTTAGGGTGCGAACAGAGTAAGCGCTGAAAGCCGAGCCGAGATTGTCAGTGCGATAAAACCGATTACATACAATTCAAGACAAATAAGCTTGTCTATAACACAGTGAACGCCGACAAGAGCAGAGAGCAAAGCCGCTGAGTGCGAGAAAACAGTTTCAAAGCGTTTTGCGCGCTTTTTTGCATTGTTAATGTTTACTTTCTAGCGTGCAGTGGTGTTTTTTAAGGGTGTAAAATAAAAATAAATGAATATCGATCTTAAATCATAATATCAGTGACGAAATTAACCAAATTCATTCCTTTTTAGTGTAATTGGATGTTTTCCAAATTCTTTTGTGTTAATAATTGCATTAATCACACTAGGAGAAGCAAAATACTCTTCATCAGATGAATCCATTACCGTGTACAGCAATTTTATAAACATAAATGAACAACAAGACTAAATGACATAAAAGCAATAAACAAAATTTCAGCGCTGATTCTAGCATTCACTGTGTTATGTACAAATTTTCTTCTCGCATGAAAATAAGCGTCAATAAGTTTGGTTCGGCTCCGCTCGGCATCAGCGCTCACTCTGTTCGCACCCTCAGTTAATTATAGTTATTTTTGATCAAAGGAAAAATTGAAAGCAACAAACATATACAGACTATAGTTACAGTACTATTTCGAAAACAGCCACGATTTCTCGTCAGACTAATTCGTACAGTTTTGCTATTTCAGAGAATCTTGTGGAAAATCGAACCCACTCACTCTGATTCCAAGCGCCGCTGCCTAGATATTTAGATAATTTACCCGTTCTTTGTGTAAAATACAGATTTCTGATTTTATTATCATCTAAAACTGAAGAAGTTGTTTCTTTACCACTGTTTCAAGTATCGGTTCATCACATGGTAGCATATTTGCCTCAGATAGTGTTTTTGATTTTTTCAATAGGTAAAACTATGGAAGTCTTCCACTATCTGCGACTATACCTGTATCAAGGCTTTCGATCACAATTTGAGAGTAAAAATATCCGGTGTACGTTAAAGAATATTTGCTGACTCCTTCAGATATAGTTTTTCTCACTCCGATTTTATTTTTAAATTTGCAAGCAATATCTTGTATATCGATTTTTCGAAATTTAAAATCGATACTACTATTTTTAATGGCCATGCTGTCAACTCTACTACATGCAATACTACGGCTGATTTAAACGAATTTATAAGTCAAAACCCAGCGATATTTCACTTTCATTTCTGAATAGGCAATCATTATTCAATATCCTGCTAATAATATTACTTTCTTTAGACATTGAAATAAAATGTTTCAGGAGGTTCCACATCGCTTTGCTGTCCCCTGTATTGATTGTTATTTTGCGTTCCATATACTTGGCCTTTTTAATTTTAATTAATTGATTATATTTCTTCTTTAAATGGTCATCTAACCGCCTGGGCGATTTTGACCGTCCAACATAGCTCGCCAGTCGTTCCTTCGTTGCGCCAACTGGCGCCAATTGGAAACACCGCGGGATCGCAAATCGGTCTCCACTTGGTCCTTCCATCGGAGTTGTGGTCTCCCTCTTCCTCTGCTTGCACCGGCGGGTGCCGATAAGAATACCTTCTGGGCTGGAGCATCTTTGCTCATTCGCACTACGTGGCCTAGCCAGCGAAGCCGCTGTGTTTTAATACGCTGAACTATGTCGGCGTCTGCGTAAAGTTGATACAGCTCCTCATTTAATCTTCTTCGGTACTCGCCGTCACCAACGCGTAGAGGTCCACAAATCTTTCGAAGAACCTTTCCCTCGAATACTCCCAGAGCCGCCTCATCAGATGTTGTTAGTGTCCACGCTTCTCCACCATATAGCAGGACGGGTGCGATGAGTGACTTGTAGAGTGTTATTTTCGTTCGTCGAGAGAGGACTTTACTTTTCAATTGCCTACTCAGTCCGAAGTAACATTTGTTTGCAAGAGTAATTCTTCGTCGGATTTCTAGGCTAACATTATTGTTGGTGTTAATGCTGGTTCCCAGGTAAACGAAGTCCTTTACTATTTCGAAATTATTGCTGCCAACAGTGGCGTGGTTGCCAAGGCGCGAATGCGCTGAGTCTTTGCATGATGACAGAAGGTAATTCGTTTTGCCCTCGTTCACCACCAATCCCATTTGGAGGATGGGACCGTGTGCAGAAGTCCACGCTAGTGGGGAAAGTTTCCGATCGCCATTCACCTGGGAATGGCCAGAGAGACTCTTTTGCATGCGGTACAAGCAGGTCACTACTTCCGCGCTTTGCGCCCAAGTATCCTCTGGGTAACCACCGAACACCCGTTTGGTGGTGAGCTAAACGTGAGAAGGCGACAACCTGGTAAGGCCACTCCGACATAATCAGTTTAAGGGATTGCTGGGGGGTTCAAACAGCAGCGTCTGATCACCATGTGGTGTGGCTGCAAGCGGACGTCTGTCTTGGATCAAGCCGCTTGCTATACAAACGTGTAATAGAATTCAACCTCCCGTGAAACGTTTTGTGCGTTGGGTTTGGGACCCACCACATAAAACAACGTTACAATGAAATTCAAATATTGGCATCTTTCATTTCATTTAAAAAAAGATCAGATAGGTTGCAACTCCGTAAAAACATTCGATGTGGCAACACCTAGATAAAAATTCTTAGAATATGGTACCCTACATACATACCAAATTTCATCCAAATCGGCTTAGCCATTTTCGAGATATTCTGAATATACAAATATACAGGAATAGCTCCCTAAAAGTTATAAGATATTTTGTAAGTTTAACGTGCTCAAGACCAGTTGATAATAATTCTTAAATTATTATCATTATACTTGATTAGAGGAAAAATTGAAAGCAACAAACATATACAGGCTATAGTTATAGTACTATTTCGAAAACAGCCACGATTTCTCGTCAGACTAATTCGTATAGTTTTTGCTATTTCAGATAATCTTGTGGAGAATCGAACCCACTCACTCTGATTGCAAGCGCAGCTGCCTAACCCATAGGCTATGCTGCGTGTAGTTTTGCAAGCTGCTTAATTCAAGTTTTCCTCTAATTGTTGTGTATTTTTTTGCTTTCAATTTTTAATCTAATCAAATACAGTAATAATTAACTAAGAATTATTATCAACTGGTCTTGAGCTCGTTAAACTTGCAAAATATGTAAAAATTAACAGACCATAAAACAAACAACAAAAATAAATTTATACCGGAGCACACGGTTATGTACAATAACTATCTTCTAAAAAAAATAGAAAAGAAGATAGAGCAAAAACAAAGTCCAAAACTATACGAATTAGTCTGACGAGAAATCGTGGCTGTTTTCGAAATAGTACTATAACTATAGCCTGTATATGTTTGTTGCTTTCAATTTTTCCTCTAATCAAAAATAATAATAATTAACTAAGAATTATTATCAACTGGTCTTGAGCTCGTTAAACTTACAAAAATATGTAAAATGAACAGACCGTAAAACCAACAACAAAATAAATTTTTTTTTATAAAACAGAGGAAAACTTAGATAAAACCTCTAGTGAAATAAAAAAAACACACAATATAAGAGAGTGCCTTTTTTCGAAGATCTAAGAAAGAAAAAATAACAGTGTAAAAAAACTTGGTGAAAATCTTAAAAAACTTTTCAAAAAGAAACAAGGAAAAGAAGCTCCCAGGGAGAATTTTTCTGATAATCCACTAAGATATTGGATTTTGTAAGTAATCATCACATTTCGCAACTTAAATTCTTTTAATTTCAGCACAAACATGAACGCCGATGAAATGAAAAAGTCCTTAACGGGAATGAATGGCGCCGTAAATGCTATTCTCTCCCAGCTTAGCAGATTCGAAGAGCGCCTCAAAAGAGTGGAATCGGTATATAGTGATGAATCCTTACAAGGACTTACTCAGAATTTGGAACGGTTAGAAAGCCTAGTAGAAGAGGTTAGCAGACAAGAGAGCTCACCGCAATGCCGCAGAGAATAGAAAGCAGCTTCTTGAGCGTTACTAACTTCCCAGGATGAGCAGTCAGATTAGGAAACATGTACTGGCTTGTGAAACATGCAAGCTCAGTAAGTACAATAGACACCCTAATAGGCCGGAACTACAAGCTACACCAATCCCATCGCGACCGTGTGAGATCCTTCACGTATACATATTTGAAATTCAGGGCGAAAAATTTTTGAGTTGCATTGACAAATTCTCTAAATTCGCGAAGTTTTTTCACATTAGATATAAAGGAACCCTGCACCTTAAGGAAAAAATAGTGAAACTTCTTCACTATTTTAGGACCCCACGAATTTTAGTCACTGATAACGAACGGGGATTAATTAGCCCAGTAATACAAAACCTTTTTGAATCTCTAGGAATTCAGCTTTACCGCACTGCAACTTAGAGAAGTGAATGGCCAAATCGAGAGATTTCTCTCTACGTTACTAGAAATTTTAAGATGCCTGAAGGCGGAAAGCTAAGAACTTAGGACCAAAGAACTCATTAATATAGCTGTAGATCGTTATAATAATTCAGTTCATACAGTAATTAACAAGAAAACGACCGAAATATTTTTTATTCGCTGAGTAGCTTCCCATTACCAGGACCTCCTCGACAAAAGCAGGAAAACAAATAGGTATATCAAAACATTACTGAGGGAAAATCAAATGATCAAAATCACAGATAGAAGAAAACAATAAAAGAAGGACGCTACCGGCGAAAATGACGTCATATATGTGAAGGATAAGCAAATAAAGGGGAAGCAAAAGCCTCTTTATAAAAAGGAAGTCGTTGCTAAAGAGAGTTTCTGTCACCACACTTAGTGGGAAAAAAATCCACAAATTACACATTAAAAACATAAAAAGAAGGAGACAACCTACTCCCTCGTAAAAAAAAAAATAATAAAAATAAATAAAAAAAAACAAAACTAAATAAAAAAAATAATAAAAATACAAAAAAAATAATATAAAACGAAATTTGAAACAATGTGGTCCTAAAAGGGAGTTTGTCTAACAAGAGCGGGCTTGTAAGTGGGAGAGATCGTGCCTTAGTAGGTTGCGGCGCCATCGAATTTGACAAATGGCTACGTTGGTTCGAGAAATGTTAACACCTCCTGTCCAGAACAAAAAGCGAAGCTTATGCGCCTAATCCCCTAAGCAAATACAATAAATTCTCTGCGCCTAATCCCCAGATTGACAAAAAAAAAGAAATCAAAATTAAGCTTATGCACCTAATCCGCTAAGCAAATATATTAAATTCTCTGCGCCTAATCCGCAGATTGACAAGAAAAAGAATTTAAAGTTAAGCTTATGCGCCTAATCCGCTGAGCAAAAATATTAAATTCTCTGCGTCTAATCCGCAGATTGATAAAAAAAAAACCAAAAAAGGAAGGATAAATTAACGTAAATTCTTTTATTTTTGTTTCACTCTTTCATTACTACCCATAATAACAATGTGCAGTATTCTTTCATATTTCTCTTATTTAAGACCTTGTGTAAGATATAGAAAATTACAACAACTTATCAACCACTAGCATGCTAACAAAAATAATAAAGCAAGAAAAGCAAAATCTCTGCAAGAATACTGCACATCAGTAAAATCTTAAAAATTCCGTAGTCCACGCTAGTGGGGAAAGTTTCCGATCGCCATTCACCTGGGAATGGCCAGAGAGACTCTTTTGCATGCGGTACAAGCAGGTCACTACTTCCGCGCTTTGCGCCCAAGTATCCTCTGGGTAACCACCGAACACCCGTTTGGTGGTGAGCTAAACGTGAGAAGGCGACAACCTGGTAAGGCCACTCCGACATAATCAGTTTAAGGGATTGCTGGGGGGTTCAAACAGCAGCGTCTGATCACCATGTGGTGTGGCTGCAAGCGGACGTCTGTCTTGGATCAAGCCGCTTGCTATACAAACGTGTAATAGAATTCAACCTCCCGTGAAACGTTTTGTGCGTTGGGTTTGGGACCCACCACATAAAACAACGTTACAATGAAATTCAAATATTGGCATCTTTCATTTCATTTAAAAAAAGATCAGATAGGTTGCAACTCCGTAAAAACATTCGATGTGGCAACACCTAGATAAAAATTCTTAGAATATGGTACCCTACATACATACCAAATTTCATCCAAATCGGCTTAGCCATTTTCGAGATATTCTGAATATACAAATATACAGGAATAGCTCCCTAAAAGTTATAAGATATTTTGTAAGTTTAACGTGCTCAAGACCAGTTGATAATAATTCTTAAATTATTATCATTATACTTGATTAGAGGAAAAATTGAAAGCAACAAACATATACAGGCTATAGTTATAGTACTATTTCGAAAACAGCCACGATTTCTCGTCAGACTAATTCGTATAGTTTTTGCTATTTCAGATAATCTTGTGGAGAATCGAACCCACTCACTCTGATTGCAAGCGCAGCTGCCTAACCCATAGGCTATGCTGCGTGTAGTTTTGCAAGCTGCTTAATTCAAGTTTTCCTCTAATTGTTGTGTATTTTTTTGCTTTCAATTTTTAATCTAATCAAATACAGTAATAATTAACTAAGAATTATTATCAACTGGTCTTGAGCTCGTTAAACTTGCAAAATATGTAAAAATTAACAGACCATAAAACAAACAACAAAAATAAATTTATACCGGAGCACACGGTTATGTACAATAACTATCTTCTAAAAAAAATAGAAAAGAAGATAGAGCAAAAACAAAGTCCAAAACTATACGAATTAGTCTGACGAGAAATCGTGGCTGTTTTCGAAATAGTACTATAACTATAGCCTGTATATGTTTGTTGCTTTCAATTTTTCCTCTAATCAAAAATAATAATAATTAACTAAGAATTATTATCAACTGGTCTTGAGCTCGTTAAACTTACAAAAATATGTAAAATGAACAGACCGTAAAACCAACAACAAAATAAATTTTTTTTTATAAAACAGAGGAAAACTTAGATAAAACCTCTAGTGAAATAAAAAAAACACACAATATAAGAGAGTGCCTTTTTTCGAAGATCTAAGAAAGAAAAAATAACAGTGTAAAAAAACTTGGTGAAAATCTTAAAAAACTTTTCAAAAAGAAACAAGGAAAAGAAGCTCCCAGGGAGAATTTTTCTGATAATCCACTAAGATATTGGATTTTGTAAGTAATCATCACATTTCGCAACTTAAATTCTTTTAATTTCAGCACAAACATGAACGCCGATGAAATGAAAAAGTCCTTAACGGGAATGAATGGCGCCGTAAATGCTATTCTCTCCCAGCTTAGCAGATTCGAAGAGCGCCTCAAAAGAGTGGAATCGGTATATAGTGATGAATCCTTACAAGGACTTACTCAGAATTTGGAACGGTTAGAAAGCCTAGTAGAAGAGGTTAGCAGACAAGAGAGCTCACCGCAATGCCGCAGAGAATAGAAAGCAGCTTCTTGAGCGTTACTAACTTCCCAGGATGAGCAGTCAGATTAGGAAACATGTACTGGCTTGTGAAACATGCAAGCTCAGTAAGTACAATAGACACCCTAATAGGCCGGAACTACAAGCTACACCAATCCCATCGCGACCGTGTGAGATCCTTCACGTATACATATTTGAAATTCAGGGCGAAAAATTTTTGAGTTGCATTGACAAATTCTCTAAATTCGCGAAGTTTTTTCACATTAGATATAAAGGAACCCTGCACCTTAAGGAAAAAATAGTGAAACTTCTTCACTATTTTAGGACCCCACGAATTTTAGTCACTGATAACGAACGGGGATTAATTAGCCCAGTAATACAAAACCTTTTTGAATCTCTAGGAATTCAGCTTTACCGCACTGCAACTTAGAGAAGTGAATGGCCAAATCGAGAGATTTCTCTCTACGTTACTAGAAATTTTAAGATGCCTGAAGGCGGAAAGCTAAGAACTTAGGACCAAAGAACTCATTAATATAGCTGTAGATCGTTATAATAATTCAGTTCATACAGTAATTAACAAGAAAACGACCGAAATATTTTTTATTCGCTGAGTAGCTTCCCATTACCAGGACCTCCTCGACAAAAGCAGGAAAACAAATAGGTATATCAAAACATTACTGAGGGAAAATCAAATGATCAAAATCACAGATAGAAGAAAACAATAAAAGAAGGACGCTACCGGCGAAAATGACGTCATATATGTGAAGGATAAGCAAATAAAGGGGAAGCAAAAGCCTCTTTATAAAAAGGAAGTCGTTGCTAAAGAGAGTTTCTGTCACCACACTTAGTGGGAAAAAAATCCACAAATTACACATTAAAAACATAAAAAGAAGGAGACAACCTACTCCCTCGTAAAAAAAAAAATAATAAAAATAAATAAAAAAAAACAAAACTAAATAAAAAAAATAATAAAAATACAAAAAAAATAATATAAAACGAAATTTGAAACAATGTGGTCCTAAAAGGGAGTTTGTCTAACAAGAGCGGGCTTGTAAGTGGGAGAGATCGTGCCTTAGTAGGTTGCGGCGCCATCGAATTTGACAAATGGCTACGTTGGTTCGAGAAATGTTAACACCTCCTGTCCAGAACAAAAAGCGAAGCTTATGCGCCTAATCCCCTAAGCAAATACAATAAATTCTCTGCGCCTAATCCCCAGATTGACAAAAAAAAAGAAATCAAAATTAAGCTTATGCACCTAATCCGCTAAGCAAATATATTAAATTCTCTGCGCCTAATCCGCAGATTGACAAGAAAAAGAATTTAAAGTTAAGCTTATGCGCCTAATCCGCTGAGCAAAAATATTAAATTCTCTGCGTCTAATCCGCAGATTGATAAAAAAAAAACCAAAAAAGGAAGGATAAATTAACGTAAATTCTTTTATTTTTGTTTCACTCTTTCATTACTACCCATAATAACAATGTGCAGTATTCTTTCATATTTCTCTTATTTAAGACCTTGTGTAAGATATAGAAAATTACAACAACTTATCAACCACTAGCATGCTAACAAAAATAATAAAGCAAGAAAAGCAAAATCTCTGCAAGAATACTGCACATCAGTAAAATCTTAAAAATTCCGTATTATAATAATACCTTCCTAGTAATACCCACATTTTGTTTGCTGAGTCAATAAAATTAACTTACCTTCGTAGAATTTAACAACTACTAACCCACTAACAACACTAAACTAGAAATAATAAAAATGGCATCTGCAATCAGCGGACTCCATATATTCAACTACAAGGGTGCAATAGTAACCATCCAAAGCGGAGATGGGTGGATCATTGGGGGCCATTCAACCTAATCCACGTCATCAACCTCCAACAACATACGACAACTATGATACAAATGGACAATCTGACAAGTCCATTAATCCAACGAACCGAGGAGCAGCTCTTAGCACATCACTATATTAATCAAACATTTGGGCGACTCGAAGAGTTGATGGGAAGCACAAGCAGAACCAGTGCCGGATCTTTTGCCTGGATAGGGTCAGCATGGAAATGGCTGGCAGGATCACCTGACGCAACAGATTGCAACAATACCCTCCACAGCCAAAATCAAATTATCAAGAGCAACAACCATCAATACAGGGTCAATAAGAAACTATTCACAGCCACCCAAGAAGTATTGAAGAGAATGGACGAAGTAGTAGACCGTAACAACTACGTAGCAAGAGAAACGGAAGCAATAGAGTTCGAGGAAAACGCACTTCTCAACATCCTGCTCATCTGCGAAGAAGTCGACGAAATGGTTCGGGCATGTCAATTGGCAAAGCGCGGAATCGTTTATACCAACCTACTCGACATGGACGAGGTTAACCAGATCCTATCCGAAATGGAAACCCTCCCATACCAGAATGTAATTGAAGCAATCGAATATGGTCCACCATCGGTGCTTCTCCTCTATGTCCTATCAATGCCGAAAGTAACAGCTAGTAAATATACTTTCCTGATTACTCGCGCTGGAATATACGATGGTAAACAACCAGACCTACCATTCGACGGGATGCTCGTCAACCAAGAAGAGGCGTACGGGTTGACAAAGAATTGTTTGGTAATCAGCTCATCCACGGTATGTAGGTCCGAATTCTTAATCAAACTGGAAGAAAACAGCTGCCTCCAGCGGCTCCTAAAAGGTGGGGCTGCTAGCTGTGAATTTACTAGGCGAAATGGATCTCATATAGAGGTGATAAACGAAAACACCCTTTTCATTTCAAACTACGAAGGCGTGATAAAGAGCAACAATACCTCAAATATAGTAAATGGCACATACGTCATTCAATTCAACAACGAGGCTGTTACAGCGCACGCCCTTCCAGCCGTACTGTCTGACATAAAAAATCATACCATGAGGGTCAACTTGGAGTACATCACAATGGCGAACGTAAAATATTTAGGGTATGTGAATGAAAAGATTAATTTTTCTATCATTACAGAAGCTATTTCAATTTGCGCAGTAATGCTTATTGCCGGCATGCTGTGAAGATGTTACACAAAAGAGCTAGACCTTCCACCGGTTCAAATTCCGACGCATTGGACAGGAAATGTCAGCATTAACAGGATCTCCAAAGGCAAATCTGCACCTGAACTTTATTGCCCAGATCCTACCCTACCAGTCACATTAGTCAGTACGAACATATCACCCTTTACAAAATTGAGGGTGTACCTCACGCTTTTCGACCTTTGATCTACGGGACGCAGATCTGTAAAGCGGGAGGAGTTACATTAGCAGCTACCAGAATACTGCCCAAAGGCGCACCCTATGCTCACGTTACCAGGCATGTGACTTATTTATTCCACCAAAGAACAATCGCTGACGCGACACACGCACAACCATCGATCAGGTCAATTTAATAAGAAGGTGGGAATTGCATAGTAAACAATACCTCTCTGCACGCGCAAGTAAAATGGGCAACGCATGGGAACTGCAACATTAACACTTTAGTTAGGCTTAAGGCTACTTAGTAAGTAAAGAAGATAGTTAAGTCAGTCAATAATTAGCAATAATATTTAAAACGTTAAAATAAATTAACTTGCTTTATTCAGTTTATCGGAGGGGTATAAGTCCACCGCAACTTGAATTTTTTTATGACTCTCGCGACACGAGAGTTAACTTACATATCTGTTTATAACATGTAATGTTTAATTATAATATATAATATTATATATACAGATATGTACCTTAAGTTTCTGTTTGCAATGGCTAAACTCTAAATACACTAGACAGAATAAATCTGATTTCAGGTATTTTTTTTTGACGGTGAAACAATTTAAAATTGGTTTTCCAAATGTATAGGTCGAAATTAAATACGAAAAATTAGTTTGAAATGTATGTGAAATTCGCGAAATAACGATGAATTTCCATCAAAATTTTCAAGGTTTTTCTCAGAATTTTTAAATTTTTTTTAGAGTATACAAAATTTCAGTATAGAAAAAATTTCCCATTTTACTTTCCTTTTTTCGCAGTATGAAGGCAAAAAAAATCAGTACATGTTGTAATGATCATCGATCAACGGCAACTCTTAATTTGCAATCCCATTCCGACTAAAATAGCTGTACATACGTTGGGGCTGATTTTCCTTCAATTAGCGGCACAAGTTAGAGAGGGACAACGAGCAGAGTGTTTTTGATCTATTAGTCCTTATCTTTGTATATTGCCACATTTTCTAAAAATTCGATACGATACCGGGGGCAAAATATTCGATACTAAAAAGCATCGCTATAAAAGTATCGAGTATCGTGTTCCTATATCATCAGCTAAGTTAAATACATACATAGGAAATAAAAATACATATAATTCATTTGTTAAGGGAAGATAGGACAGTACTTTTTATTTTATAAGCCTTCTGTCAAACTCCGTTTTCTGTTCGGCTAAAGCTCTCCTGACCTCTGCTTTTACTATCTCGCTAACTTGTTCTGTATTTATTGTATTTTGTCTGTTTGTTGCTAAATTCAAATTATTAAAGAGGTCCTTCAACACCTCGGACATCTAACATTCAAAATTTTTTTTTAAAAATATGTCACAATGAACTAATAGGTTTATTTAGCACCTATTCTTTATTAATTATTATTTTTTTTCTCAATTTCTATTTTGCACTTTCACTAAATTCTTTTGGATCACTTCACTTACCTCCTCATAATTCATCACCTAATTGTTATCTTAGCCTATATTAATTCTTAAGTTTCTTCTTTGGGTTATAACGATTCTTGTTTCTACTCCTTCTGCTTGCTACTCTTCAGTCTGCTTCAAATCCTTCTAACTTTTTGCGATTATTATTTATCCATTAGAATCAAAATGATTAGTGTTTCCAGCCCCACGTTGGGCGCCAGTTGTGTTTTATTGCACGATGCAGCTAAACATGATGAAGAGAATTTTAATCCTCGGAGACTTCAACGCACACCACGATCTGTGGCACTCAAGCCTACAGGCCGATGGCAGGGGACAGGAATTGGCTGAAGAAATAGACGATTCGACGTTTTGCACTGTGAACGGGGACACCCCCACGAGAGTTGCGGTAAATTGTTCCAGTTCGCCAGACCTCACAATTGTCAGCGCAGGTCTCATAAACTGCGTTGAATGGCGACCAATGCTTACTCTTGCATCTTGCAATTTTTATGTTTGTTTGTTAATTCGAGCTTTGCTCCAACAACAATCACCATAACTATAATTGTTACAGGTACAGTGCGGGTGCATAACAAATAACACGGAAGTGTTGATATGCATAAAAGCCCTTCTGTATCTAAAACTGTTCTATGAACGCGCCTAAAAATATTTCCACTTTCCTTGAGTTGACATATAAAATATATGTACCAAAGAATGTATAAAAGGAATAAGCAAATGGCACATTAGAGGAAAAATGCATCGTGACGCTACAGGGCATCATAGCTTAGTTGTTAGAGTACTCTAACAGCGGCTTTGGCGCAGACACTTGGGTTCATATCTCAGTGTCCGAGAAGGGGTCTGATGAGAAGTTGGGCACTTCGAAACATGTCATCCCATACCATCGCTGTGCATAACGTTGTAATTTTTCCTCTAATATCAATTAACAAACAAACATAAAAATTCGAGCTTTGCTCCAACAACAATCACCATAACTATAATTGTTACAGGTACAGTGCGGGTGCATAACAAATAACACGGAAGTGTTGATATGCATAAAAGCCCTTCTGTATCTAAAACTGTTCTATGAACGCGCCTAAAAATATTTCCACTTTCCTTGAGTTGACATATAAAATATATGTACCAAAGAATGTATAAAAGGAATAAGCAAATGGCACATTAGAGGAAAAATGCATCGTGACGCTACAGGGCATCATAGCTTAGTTGTTAGAGTACTCTAACAGCGGCTTTGGTGCAGACACTTGGGTTCATATCTCAGTGTCCGAGAAGGGGTCTGATGAGAAGTTGGGCACTTCGAAACATGTCATCCCATACCATCGCTGTGCATAACGTTGTAATTTTTCCTCTAATATCAATTAAATTCTTTTAATTTCAGCACAAACATGAACGCCGATGAAATGAAAAAGTCCTTAACGGGAATGAATGGCGCCGTAAATGGTATTCTCTCCCAGCTTAACAGATTCGAAGAGCGCCGCAAAAGAGTGGAATCGGTAAATAGTGATGAATCCTTACAAGGACTTAATCAGAATTTGGAACGGTTAGAAAGCCTAGTAGAAGAGGTTAGCAGGCAAGAGAGCTCACCGCAATGCCGCAGAGAATAGAAAGCAGCTTCTTGAGCGTTACTAACTTCCCAGGATGAGCAGTCAGATTAGGAAACATGTACTGGCTTGTGAAACATGCAAGCTCAGTAAGTACAACAGACACCCTAATAGGCCGGAACTACAAGCTACACCAATCCCATCGCGACCGTGTGAGATCCTTCACGTAGACATATTTGAAATTCAGGGGGAAAAATTTTTGAGTTGCATTGACAAATTCTCTAAATTCGCGAAGCTTTTTCACATTAGATATAAAGGAACCCTGCACCTTAAGAAAAAAATAGTGAAACTTCTTCACTATTTTAGGACCCCACGAATTTTAGTCACTGATAACGAACGGGGATTAATTAGCCCAGTAATACAAAACCTTTTTGAATCTCTAGGAATTCAGCTTTACCGCACTGCAACTTAGAGAAGTGAATGGCCAAATCGAGAGATTTCTCTCTACGTTACTAGAAATTTTAAGATGCCTGAAGGCGGAAAGCTAAGAACTTAGGACCAAAGAACTCATTAATATAGCTGTAGATCGTTATAATAATTCAGTTCATACAGTAATTAACAAGAAAACGACCGAAATATTTTTTAATCGCTGTGAAGCTTCCCATTACCAGGACCTCCTCGACAAAAGCAGGAAAACAAATAGGTATATCAAAACATTACTGAGGGAAAATCAAATGATCAAAATCACAGATAGAAGAAAACAATAAAAGAAGGACGCTACCGACGAAAATGACGTCATATATGTGAAGGATAAGCAAATAAAGGGGAAGCAAAAGCATCTTTATAAAAAGGAAGTCGTTGCTAAAGAGAGTTTCTGTCACCACACTTAGTGGGAAAAAAATCCACAAATTACACATTAAAAACATAAAAAGAAGGAGACAACCTACTCCCTCGTAAAAAAAAATAATAAAAATAAATAAAAAAAAAAAAAAACTAAATAAAAAAGAAACAAAAATACAAAAAAAATAATATAAAACGAAATTTTGAAACAATGTGGTCCTAAAAGGGAGTTTGTCTAACAAGAGCGGGCTTGTAAGTGGGAGAGATCGTGCCTTAGTAGGTTGCGGCGCCATCGAATTTGACAAATGGCTACGTTGGTTCGAGAAATGTTAACACCTCCTGTCCAGAACAAAAAGCGAAGCTTATGCGCCTAATCCCCTAAGCAAATACAATAAATTCTCTGCGCCTAATCCGCAGATTGACAAAAAAAAAGAAATCAAAATTAAGCTTATGCACCTAATCCGCTAAGCAAATATATTAAATTCTCTGCGCCTAATCCGCAGATTGACAAGAAAAAGAATTTAAAGTTAAGCTTATGCGCCTAATCCGCTGAGCAAAAATATTAAATTCTCTGCGTCTAATCCGCAGATTGATAAAAAAAAAAACCAAAAAAGGAAGGATAAATTAACGTAAATTCTTTTATTTTTGTTTCACTCTTTCATTACTACCCATAATAACAATTCTTTCATATTTCTCTTATTTAAGACCTTGTGTAAGAAATAGAAAATTACAACAACTTATCAACCACTAGCATGCTAACAAAAATAATAAAGCAAGAAAAGCAAAATCTCTGCAAGAATACTGCACATCAGTAAAATCTTAAAAATTCCGTATTATAATAATACCTTCCTAGTAATAACCACATTTTGTTTGCTGAGTCAATAAAATTAACTTACCTTCGTAGAATTTAACAACTACTAACCCACTAACAACACTAAACTAGAAATAATAAAAATGGCATCTGCAATCAGCGGACTCCATATATTCAACTACAAGGGTGCAATAGTAACCATTCAAAGCGGAGATGGGTGGATCATTGGGGGCCATTCAACCTAATCCACGTCATCAACCTCCAACAACATACGACAACTATGATACAAATGGACAATCTGACAAGTCCATTAATCCAACGAACCGAGGAACAGCTCTTAGCACATCACTATATTAATCAAACATTTGGGCGACTCGAAGAGTTGATGGGAAGCACAAGCAGAACCAGTGCCGGATCTTTTGCCTGGATAGGGTCAGCATGGAAATGGCTGGCAGGATCACCTGACGCAACAGATTGCAACAATACCCTCCACAGCCAAAATCAAATTATCAAGAGCAACAACCATCAATACAGGGTCAATAAGAAACTATTCACAGCCACCCAAGAAGTATTGAAGAGAATGGACGAAGTAGTAGACCGTAACAACTACGTAGCAAGAGAAACGGAAGCAATAGAGTTCGAGGAAAACGCACTTCTCAACATCCTGCTCATCTGCGAAGAAGTCGACGAAATGGTTCGGGCATGTCAATTGGCAAAGCGCGGAATCGTTTATACCAACCTACTCCACATGGACGAGGTTAACCAGATCCTATCCGAAATGGAAACCCTCCCATACCAGAATGTAATTGAAGCAATCGAATATGGTCCACCATCGGTGCTTCTCCTCTATGTCCTATCAATGCCGAAAGTAACAGCTAGTAAATATACTTTCCTGATTACTCGCGCTGGAATATACGATGGTAAACAACCAGACCTACCATTCGACGGGATGCTCGTCACCCAAGAAGAGACGTACGGGTTGACAAAGAATTGTTTGGTAATCAGCTCATCCACGGTATGTAGGTCCGAATTCTTAAT
Organism: Merzomyia westermanni; assembly: GCA_949987695.1. Lineage (NCBI taxonomy): Eukaryota > Metazoa > Arthropoda > Insecta > Diptera > Tephritidae > Merzomyia > Merzomyia westermanni. The sequence goes on from OX465288.1 coordinate 93,867,897, forward strand.
CAAACTGGAAGAAAACAGCTGCCTCCAGCGGCTCTTAAAAGGTGGGGCTGCTAGCTGTGAATTTACTAGGCGAAATGGATCTCATATAGAGGTGATAAACGAAAACACCCTTTTCATTTCAAACTACCAAGGCGTGATAAAGAGCAACAATACCTCAAATATAGTAAATGGCACATACGTCATTCAATTCAACAACGAGGCTGTTACAGCGCACGCCCTCCCAGCCGTACTGTCTGACATAAAAAATCATACCATGAGGGTCAACTTGGAGTACATCACAATGGCGAACGTAAAATATTTAGGGTATGTGAATGAAAAGATTAATTTTTCTATCATTACAGAAGCTATTTCAATTTGCGCAGTAATGCTTATTGCCGGCATGCTGTGAAGATGTTACACAAAAGAGCTAGACCTTCCACCGGTTCAAATTCCGACGCATTGGACAGGAAATGTCAGCATTAACAGGATCTCCAAAGGCAAATCTGCACCTGAACTTTATTGCCCAGATCCTACCCTACCAGTCACATTAGTCAGTACGAACATATCACCCTTTACAAAATTGAGGGTGTACCTCACGCTTTTCGACCTTTGATCTACGGGACGCAGATCTGTAAAGCGGGAGGAGTTACATTAGCAGCTACCAGAATACTGCCCAAAGGCGCACCCTATGCTCACGTTACCAGGCATGTGACTTATTTATTCCACCAAAGAACAATCGCTGACGCGACACACGCACAACCATCGATCAGGTCAATTTAATAAGAAGGTGGGAATTGCATAGTAAACAATACCTCTCTGCACGCGCAAGTAAAATGGGCAACGCATGGGAACTGCAACATTAACACTTTAGTTAGGCTTAAGGCTACTTAGTAAGTAAAGAAGATAGTTAAGTCAGTCAATAATTAGCAATAATATTTAAAACGTTAAAATAAATTAACTTGCTTTATTCAGTTTATCGGAGGGGTATAAGTCCACCGCAACTTGAATTTTTTTATGACTCTCGCGACACGAGAGTTAACTTACATATCTGTTTATAACATGTAATGTTTAATTATAATATATAATATTATATATACAGATATGTACCTTAAGTTTCTGTTTGCAATGGCTAAACTCTAAATACACTAGACAGAATAAATCTGATTTCAGGTATTTTTTTTTGACGGTGAAACAATTTAAAATTGGTTTTCCAAATGTATAGGTCGAAATTAAATACGAAAAATTAGTTTGAAATGTATGTGAAATTCGCGAAATAACGATGAATTTCCATCAAAATTTTCAAGGTTTTTCTCAGAATTTTTAAATTTTTTTTAGAGTATACAAAATTTCAGTATAGAAAAAATTTCCCATTTTACTTTCCTTTTTTCGCAGTATGAAGGCAAAAAAAATCAGTACATGTTGTAATGATCATCGATCAACGGCAACTCTTAATTTGCAACCCCATTCCGACTAAAATAGCTGTACATACGTTGGGGCTGATTTTCCTTCAATTAGCGGCACAAGTTAGAGAGGGACAACGAGCAGAGTGTTTTTGATCTATTAGTCCTTATCTTTGTATATTGCCACATTTTCTAAAAATTCGATACGATACCGGGGGCAAAATATTCGATACTAAAAAGCATCGCTATAAAAGTATCGAGTATCGTGTTCCTATATCATCAGCTAAGTTAAATACATACATAGGAAATAAAAATACATATAATTCATTTGTTAAGGGAAGATAGGACAGTACTTTTTATTTTATAAGCCTTCTGTCAAACTCCGTTTTCTGTTCGGCTAAAGCTCTCCTGACCTCTGCTTTTACTATCTCGCTAACTTGTTCTGTATTTATTGTATTTTGTCTGTTTGTTGCGAAATTCAAATTATTAAAGAGGTCCTCCAACACCTCGGACATCTAACATTCAAAATTTTTTTTTAAAAATATGTCACAATGAACTCATAGGTTTATTTAGCACCTATTCTTTATTAATTATTATTTTTTTTCTCAATTTCTATTTTGCACTTTCACTAAATTCTTTTGGATCACTTCACTTACCTCCTCATAATTCATCACCTAATTGTTATCTTAGCCTATATTAATTCTTAAGTTTCTTCTTTGGGTTATAACGATTCTTGTTTCTACTCCTTCTGCTTGCTACTCTTCAGTCTGCTTCAAATCCTTCTAACTTTTTGCGATTATTATTTATCCATTAGAATCAAAATGATTAGTGTTTCCAGCCCCACGTTGGGCGCCAGTTGTGTTTTATTGCACGATGCAGCTAAACATGATGAAGAGAATTTTAATCCTCGGAGACTTCAACGCACACCACGATCTGTGGCACTCAAGCCTACAGGCCGATGGCAGGGGACAGGAATTGGCTGAAGAAATAGACGATTCGACGTTTTGCACTGTGAACGGGGACACCCCCACGAGAGTTGCGGTAAATTGTTCCAGTTCGCCAGACCTCACAATTGTCAGCGCAGGTCTCATAAACTGCGTTGAATGGCGACCAATGCTTACTCTTGCATCTGACCATTTGCCGATAATCCTCTCAATCGATCGCCCCAATGACTTCGTTACCTCTGAGAAGCGCACCTTCACTAACTTCAGTAAAGTTGACTGGGTTGGTTTTCTTAATTTCACTGAGAGCACCTTCGCTGCTCTTCCCATCCCGTCTGACGTACGAGAAGGGGAAAAAGCGTTTCGCTTGGTCATAGCTTCAGCCTCCAATCAATATATTCCGTCAGGTAGAATTAAGGAGATACGTCCGTACTTCCCCGCAGAGGCAGCGGCCCTGGCTAATGAACGTGACCACGTGCGACGCTTGAACCCTACGGATCCTCAAATTCAAGATCTCAATGCGGAAATCAGACGGCTAGTTCATCAACACAAACGCGCCAAATGGGAGGAGCACCTAAGGTCCTGTAACCTCTCTGCTGGTGTTGGCAAATTATGGTCCACTGTAAAATCCTTGTCTATTCCGACCAAACCGAACGACAAAATATCCATCACCTTTGGTGATAAGGTACAGTCGAAACCAAAGAGATGCGCGAGCGCTTTCTGCCGGCAATTTGTACTGCATCCTCCGGTTGACAAGGAAATCAGGCGCGCCATCAGGGAAGCGCACAAACGCAAAAACAACCAAGCGCCCATTGCCATCACCACCACAGAGGCCATACGGGGGTCCAAAAACTCCAAATCTATTGGCCCAGACGGTATATCCATGCTGATGCTAAAACATCTCGGTGATGAGGGAATAAGGTACCTAACAACCGTCTTCAATCTGTCCATGACCACCTTTGTCATTCCAGAAAGATGGAAACAGGCCAAGGTGGTGCCACTACTAAAGCCCGGCAAGCCGGCTAACGTGGGGGAGTCATATCGACCGATATCACTCCTCTCGCCAGTAGTGAAGACACTGGAGTCGGTCTTGCTACCTTACTACACCGCTAACCTACGTTTAGCCGAACATCAGCATGGATTCCGCAAAATGCATATCACTACAACCGCGCTAAACGCCATCACCACACAGATAGGTGTCGGTCTCAACCAATCTCGCCCAAATGACAGGACCGTGCTAGTTGCGCTTGACTTGTCGAAAGCTTTTGACACTGTTAATCACGCGCAACTCATTAACGACCTGGAAGATTCAAACCTTTCCCCCTGTCTAAAACGTTGGACCGCCAACTACCTGAGTGGTCGGCAGTCATCGGTGGAATTTAGAGGCGAAAGATCAAAACCACGTATAATTAAGCAAGGGGTGCCACAGGGTGGTGTCCTATCCCCGCTTCTGTTTAACTATTACATATCGAGGCTCCCTTCCCCACCAGAAGGCGTCTCGATCGTCTCCTACGCCGATGACTGCACGATCCTGGCGACTGGACCCTCTGTCGATGAGCTCTGCTCGAGAATTAATTCTTACCTGCCAACCCGTTCCAGTTTCTGCGCTGCACGGAACCTGACATTGTCACCGACCAAATCTTCGGCCACCTTATTTACGACGTGGACAGCGCAGGCGAACATGGAATTAGACGTCTACGTCGACGGCATTAAGCTTCCGACTGTCACACACCCCAAAATCTTAGGGGTCACGTTTGATAACATGTTCAAATACGGTGCTCATGTAGCCGCGATTGACACCAAAGTACAAAGCCGTAACAAAATCCTCAAGTCACTAGCTGGCAGTACTTGGGGTAAAGACAAAGAAACGTTACTGGCAACGTACAAGGCAATCGGCCAGCCGGTTCTGAGCTACGTGACGCCAAGATGGTCGCCGGGGTTAGCAGAGACACATTGGAGGAGGTTGCAGGCCTGCCAAAACACCGCACTCAGAACGGGGTGCCTCCTTATGTCTCCTGAGCACCATCTTCATAATGAGGCAAAAATGCTCGATGTCAAAGAGCATTGCGAGATGTTGACCAGACAATTCCTGTTCAACTGCTATAAACCGCAGCACCCGAACAGGAACCTGCTCAACGAAAATCCGCCTCCCAGGAGAATAAGGAGTCACCTCCGTAAGCACTATGACGGGATCCGGCATCACATTTTCTCGCCGTTTGATCCAAAGGTTCACCGGCGGGCCCTCAACCTCATCCACACGGAGTCGGTAAACTCCTTTGTCAGGTCACGCCCAGTGAATGCAGTCCTACAGGCACAAGCTCCACCTGTTGCCGACGAGGAACACGAACTGCCCAGGGAGACAAGAGTCACGCTGGCCCAACTTCGTTCTGGATACTGTAACAGACTAAACTCTTACCTATCCAGACTGAACCCTGACATGCCAAATGTCTGCCCGGCATGCGGCGTGTCTCCCCACGATACTAACCATCTGTTCATCTGCTCAACTGAGCCCACTCTTCTAACACCAATTTCACTCTGGTCCACCCCTGTTGAAGCCGCGAGGTTTCTTGGACTTCCGTTAGAAGAGCCTGATGACAATGTTGGATGGGGGTGACATCCTAGGCAGGTTAAGTAGTCGCTACAACAACAACAAGAGAATTGTAACGTTTGTGATGTCATAGCGCAATGACCACAGGCGATAGTAATAGCTATTGTTTTGCAGACACAGGGACGTGAGCCAACCACGATATGCGATCATGCCGTGTGATCGCATTTCTGCTGAACTAGCTAGTTGCATGAAGTGGCATGCTATCGTAATTTGGCTGAATGTGATTGACCTGGGCGAAGGCTAGGAAGACAACTGTGACATTTGGTTAATGACATCTGTGGGAAGGAACTTATGACAACTTATATAATAAGTACCATACACGAAAAATTTTACGTTCCTAGCTTTTTAATTGCAAAATTTATAGTCCAAAACCCATTTATCGAAACTATCGATTGTATGGGAGCTTTATGTTATGTTGGTCCGATCTCGGTGATTTTTACTACACACAAACCTGCAAAATATATCATTCCTAGATTTTTAATTGCAAAATTTATAGCCCAAAACCCATTTATCAAAACTATCGATTGTATCGGAGCGATATGTTATCTACGTCCGATCTGGCTGATGTTCACTTCACACATTACGTATATAATAAGTACCAAACCTGCAAAATTTTACGTTCCTAGCTTTTTGGTTGCAAAATTTATAGCCCAAAACCCATTTATCGAAACTATCGGCTGCATGGGAGCTATCCGTTGTATTGCTCCGATCTTGCTGTTTCCGACAAACGATTAATCTCATGCAAAATGGTGGCTCCATACCAAATTTCATCAAAATATCTCAAAAACTGAGGGACTAGTTTGCCTACAAACAGACAGACGGGCATGGCTAAATCGACCCGCGGGTTATGGGTTTAGAATATACCCGAGGAAGGCATACCGGTCGTAAGAGGCGACTAAAATGCACTAAGGTAATGACGTGTAACTCGATGGTTCGTTTACGGATATCATACCTCTCGCCTCTCATTACCCAACTTATCCTTCCTTACGGAAAGAGGGGTGATATGACCTAGAAGGTTTCACTGGTCATAAATCGCTACCACAAGAGTCGGGCAATACCGCAAGAAAGTACCCGGGCGTACCGGTTTCAAATCCGGCCAAGGACTGTTGATTCTACAACACTCCCCAAAACCTTCGGGGAGTGTTTTTGTCGTTACCACAACAACAACATCATTTCATTATACTTATTGGTGGGTCTATCTCTTCTTCTTCTCATACTTACAAAAATCGGACCAAAGTTTTAATAACTTTTCATGTTCATGAAAGGTATAAAAAACCCATAATTATACCCTGAACCTCAATAAGACCACAAAGCAAAAAAGGTTAGTTTTACATAAGTTTCAAAAAAATTCAAACTTTACAATAAAAGGAACATTTTTTGAATTCGGTTGTTGGGTTTGTTGGAGAATGCGGCGTTGTGATCCGGTGCAGGTAGTGCAGTTGCTATCGCTGGTGCCGTCGACGTTTGCCACTTGTCCCAAGATGTTCTCACTATTGTTCCGCTCCCTTGCTGTTAATAATCATTGCTGAGCTTCCCAAGGTTATTGAGCCCGTTCATCTATTTGCTAGGACAGCTATTGTATACCCTTATGCGTCGATGTTAGATGTACATACGTCGTATGGCAAGCTTGTGTCTTTCAATGTGTTTGCTGTGCTGGTGTGTTTACCTGTAGTGCTTGACCCGACTTACTTCGTGGATTAGCATTGTCTTTATATCATTGCCATTTATATTATTGCCATTACTACCATTTCCATTAAAATTATTCAGCGTTCCTGGTGAAGGGGCTAGTTCGGTATTATCTCCTTATTTCATCCGTAAAGTCTGCCTATAATATTACGCGAATCAGTCACTTTTATAGGCTATAACCTGCCTGGAAGACTATTTCGTGCTTCAACCGTTCGCCCGCATACAGGTGCATTTCATGTAGGATACATTTTAAGTAGTTTTGTATTGTATGGTTTATACATACTCGTATACCTGTACTGCATTATCAAACTACAGGGTCAGAGTGTCATGAAGTTAGGCATGCGCAGTTTGAGGGGCCCTGAGTTCATACATGTGAATTTGGATATAAAGGCTGTCGTTACAATTGGCGTTAACTTTTTTCACTTAACTTCAAATCGAAAATTTAACCTAAAACGAAAATCGTGAATCGTGGTGAATTCAGGCATTTACTTTTCACCCCTTATCTAGACAAATGAAAATCTCTAAAATATGTATGGGAATCTTGCGATCTATTTTTGAGTAACTTCCCGGTGAGGTAGAGACTTAATATTTGTGACGTAGTTAAGAACCCGGTGACAATCCCATATTTCATCAAAAACAGTTCTGATCACTATGACAATATAATTTTTATGAATCAAAAACTGATAACTGAAACTCGCTGAAAAGGTGGGGGAATCTTGCCATCGATTTTTGAGTATTTTCCTGGTGAGGTAGAGACTTGAAACATGTCACGTAGTTCGGAATCCATTGTTGATCTGTGTGTCCATTTTCGATGCTCTAGCTTAACGGGAAGTTACTTAATAATACTAGGTTACAAAAACGAACTTTAGTTCTGTCCTATGAACCAAATAAACCAAATATACTTTTTCGGGAAGGGGAGAAAAAATAAAAATACATGTGTTTCGGCGAATTTCATGTACACGTCAGAATTTTTTTTTTTTATGTATATAGTATAAAGTGTCCGTCTGTCCGCCTGTGTGAAAGACTTTGGATCGACTTTTTAACCCTTTTTCCGTGATCCAATCGAGCTGAATTTTTGCAGGCAGACTCGTGGAAATGTCTGTATCATGACAAATTTTTTAAAAAGTAGACTTTTATCAATTCTCAGATTTTTTTTTTCACTTTTTTGGCATTACTTGAAGGGAGTCCAAATTTTTAAACTACTAAAGCGTTCCGAAAAAAAAATATTTTTTCGACCCATCCTACTCCATATATTTGTAGTTTAGCAATAGTAACTTTCTAACACTAAACTGTTTATGGCCCGGTTTCACCAACTCGACTTAACTTAGTTAAGTACCGATTTTCACTTTTTCAGTTTCACCACCTAACTTAGCTAAGTCACAACTTAGTCAACTTGCCAGCTGACTTATTCTCGACTAAGCAGTGTTGCTGTGGTTCAAAACCTAAATGTCAGTAATGTTGCTTATTTGTTTTGTGCAACGCCCCAGTCGGAAACTTCACCATGCTTGACTTTAACAGGGTAAGCGTAGATGCATGTGAACGCTTGTTTTCTAGCATGCAACCATTACGAAACTATCGTTTTCAATTAAGCGCTAATTTTAGTGCCTTCCAACTAAAGAGAAATGGGTGTAAGATCAATACATTCCTTCTTGTATGGCCATACATGCCCTTTTCGCACTGGGGTATTGGGATGCGCAGAGTTGTCTGGTATGAAAAAATACTACTATGCATAAAACAGCTGATCGGGTTGTTGTGCTCAAAATTATTTAAGTCGCTCAGTTGGTGAAACCCAAAATTAAGTTAGTCTCGAATCTGTGCTAACTTAAGTCACGACTTAGTTTTAGTCTTAGTCGCGTTGGTGAAACCGGCCCTATGACTTTTACAACCCTCACAACTGGTATGACAGATGACACATTGAATTGCACAATTGAATTGCAAAAGGGTTAAAAATCGATCCAAAGTCTTTCACACAGGCGGACAGACGGACACTACGAGCTTTATACTTTATACATAAAAAAAAAATTCTGACGTGTACATGAAAATCGCCGATACACGTGTATTTCTATTTTTTCTCCTCTTTCCGAAAAAGTATATTTGTATATTGTATATTTGTATTGTTTGTGTAATCAAACGCAAGATACCAAATTTTCCGTATATTTCGATCTGTGCGCCATCTATCGGATATTTTTTCGTTCACATTGCATTGTCAAGTAGTTCGGAACCATGTTAAAAGTTTCAAGTGTCTAGCTCAACTGGAAGTTACTTAAAAATACTTTGCAAGTTTCTGAAATTTGTTTGGAAATGAGCGGAAAAACAAGAAGGGGACTTATATAATAGGAGTAAAAACAGTAAACAAAAAGATGATACAAAATGCTTAAAGACTCCATTTTTATTTATGTCGTTACGCTACCAGCTGCAGCTCACCCACACACATATTGACATTACCTGCTACAGCATCTAAAGACTACAAATACAAGGCGGCAGATAGGCAAAGATTAAACCGAAACTAAACACAGCTGATAGTGGAATGGCGTAACCGGTATGTCATGAAAGTAAATTTGAGAGGGTATGACAGGAAGTCGTCCCAATTTACATCAATAAAGCAAATCGAATGTCTCAGTTCGACTTGAAGCGACTAAATGTGAGAAGGCTACAATGTCATAAAGGCCACCCGAACATAATCGGTTTAAAGTCTTTATATGCTACTTAAAGCAAAAGTGTCTGATAGCCCTCAGGGGCGGCTGTCTTAGAATAAGTGCCTTGCGCTATACATGTATATGTGTAATATAACATCAATCCCCACAAAAGGGGTTGTGCGTTGGATCTAGGAACCACCACATAATCCATTACTACAATAAAAACTTACATAGCCTAGGATATTAGAAACTTTTTCTTAGATGACGACCAATGCAACCGTTTTCAGGATAATGAGTATAAGGCATGCAGCCGTCCCGTTACATAGCGGGGAACGCGCCCTTTCCGGCTGGTCGATATCCTCTTGAAGGCAAAGGTTGACATCCCCACTGTGAGTTTCTCGCTGTATTCGTCAACATCTCGCTCACTAACCACACCCACCATCGGAAGATAAGGACGGTATGGCGAAGGGTGCATTCTACGAGCGAACGATTCGAGTTGCAACTGCAACAGATGATTGTGCAGATCGTTTCTCACATCGCAAGGATTTTAACCCTGGGCAATCTCCTGTAATAATGCTAAGGGCGACCTGTGACCAATGTTTTAGAGAGTACTAAGATTATAAAGGTAGCTTCCTCTGACCAATCCAGAAGAACAGATCTCAGAAAAACCTGCAATTGCATATTTGTTTATATGTACACTTGCCCGCATAAGTCTGCGTACAGAGCAAACAAGATCGAAAAATCAATTTTAAACGTTAATATCTGACGAAAAACTATACGTATTAAACTAAGTTTTGTTTCGGTTCATTACTTGAACATTTAGTTTAGCAAATACCCTTGTACCGGGTTTTATATTAAGATAGTTATAGTTTAAATTTAATATTTTAATAAAGCAGCATAAAAACGGCAACCGCAAAAGTCTGCGTACAAGAAAGTATAAGTCAAGAAAAAAAGGTCCTACGATACACTAGTATTAAGAGTGTGATATCCTTCTTGCTTTAGTACTTCCATAAGATATCTGGGCATAGAATCCGCCAGTTTTACTGTATCATCTGCCGTTCATTTTCTCCATTCCTGCATTCTTATGGCCTTCAGTATACTTTTTGTAGCTATGACCTGTTTTCGGAGTCTTCGCTAGAGAAAGTCCCACAAATGCTCCAAATGGTTAAGATCCAAAGATTTGGGAGGCATTCGCAACTTGTTCTTTTTACTGTATGCGAGCCAAAGTTCTGCTTTTTGCGCAGTATTTCTGGGGTCGTTGTATTTATGTAACCAAAAGTCCTGTTCCGTGCTGAATTGCTCACCACTTTGGTCAAGGTTATCTTTTAAAATTTGTATACATAATCTCTGGTCTATTATAGAATCATTACATTTCAGGTATCCAACTTTATTGGTTGCCTACAGACCCAAACCATAAAACCGCTTTCACCATGTTTCACAGTTGGTATCATATTTTCTTTTTGCTACAAGCCGTTTTTATGCTGCTTTATTAAAATATTAAATTTAAACTTTAACTATCTTAATATAATACCCGGTACAACGGTATTTGCTAAACTAAATGTTTAAATAATGAACTGAAACAAAGCCTAGTGTAATAAGTATAGTACTTCGTCAGAAATTAACGTTCAAAGTTGATTTTTCGATCTTTTTTTCTCTGTACGCAGACTTATGTGGGCAAGTGTATATGCTATTAAATATTTTAAACTCAAGTTGGCACTATTTCAATATGAATTTAAAAATAACGTCATTGACTATATTTCCAAATTGACAATATTTCCGCTGATTTCTTCAGCTGTTTACCGTTTGTAATAGGGAAAGTCTGGCTCTGAACGTTGCCGGCGATTATTAACTAATCAAATAGTTTTAAAGATCTAATCGGTTAGCCGAATAGCCAATATAATTAAGAACCCTAGCATTTAATTTAATTTATTTATTTTTCTTCTATGGCTTTTGCACTGATCGGAATGTCTTAATTAAATGGTGATATCGAAAACTACTCAGGGACAGTTCTTTTCTGGAAGCTCCTATCGCATATATCTGCTTGGTAACCCTTTAATATGGTGGAGCAACGCTATTTTCCTCATTGCCTTTATGATAGTTTATATAATGATTTCTATGAAGGACCGCCGAACCCAACGCAAATCACAAGCTTGCAGTAAAACGGGTAAGTTCTTCTGCCATACTAGTAATCCAAACAAAGAGGTATATTGATGCAATAAATAATGAAGTTCTAATCAATTTAAATTGTATTATCACAAATACTCAATGAAAATATCGTAACAGTCATGCCAGAGATATAAATATCTTAAAATCGCTGGCAAATCAAGTTTAAAGGGTCGGATTCTGAGCGTAACCAGTAGTTTTGTACGTGGAAGATTATGTCGACGAATATACAAGGTGGCGCAAAAGTAAGCTTCCGATGTTCAGCATATCGGTTGTGGCACGTGCAGTGTGTGCTGTTGCACCGTCTTGTTGGAACCACATGTTTTCCAATCCCAATTCAGCAAGTTGCGGCAAAAAGAACTCGTTGATCATTGCTCTGTAGCGCTCACCATTCACAGTAACCGTTTGGCCCCGACCGATTATTGGTCAAATAAATAGTCAGCAATATTCCGCGTTCTGGAGCAGTGTAGCGTAACATTGTTTATTAACGTGTATTTCGCATGTGTTTACTACACATGTCAAAACAGAACTGACTTTAGGGGCCAATCGCAAAATTTATAACATTTTCTGATAGGAGGATTACTTTTGATAAATCTCAGCATTGCTTGCTTCTGAAAGATGTAGCCCAAAACAACAATGAACTGCCTCCTGAACGGAAATTTCAGTAAGAGAAATAAACTTATGGCCTATATGCTGAAGCTTTCGCTTTATGGTGTAGTTTCCAGCATATCGTAAACCTCTAATATCGTTTCATTCAACAGCCTAGAAATGCCTATACTTGATTTATTTATATAACTAATTATATATGAATAGCAAGCATCTAATATGAACTGAATATCCATGTTGGCCCTATGTAGCTCTAGAATAATAGATGGAACGGTGCTGCAATTAACGTTTCAAAAATATTTTGGGTACATATAAATCTGATCTGAGGGCCAGACAATAGTCCTCAAATGATAAATTTATTCTTGAATCGCTAAGAAAACTTTCGAAATCATTCAGGGTTGTTATATCCAAAATGTATTCAACAAAGTGTGACTGAATTTGCCGTTTCTCTCAAACAAAACTATAATGTCAAACTGTAAACATCTTTAACCCATTTGGAAATAATATTTTCAGCCTAAAAACCTTTAGAAAACAAATTTTAAGCTATTTTTGTTATAAATTTTCGAAATTTCAATCATTCTTTTTTAACTTTAATTCAAATAAAAGAATATTAGAGAAAATATTTTTGTAAATTTAAGAATCTACTGCCATACTATAATAACTTCGTTACTAGTAGAAAATTACCGAAATTCGAATATTTTGTAGGATTAGACCAGCATTTTACCTGAACATTTTTCACAAAAGTCTTGAGTTTTATGGCAGTCAATTACTGCTTTAAAGTCGAGATTGGTCCACTAGTTAACAGAAAAATTTAAGATTCTAGAAGTCACGAAGGGCAACTTAAGTCGTATTGAAATTTAATAAAAATAATTAATATGATAGCACGAATAGGACATGAACTGTAAGATCAATAAAGAAGTCTGATAATGAAGATCGGGTGGATTTCCCTAATATCAAAAAAAGTTTGAAGATTATCAAAGTTTTAAATTTTCATTGGGTGAAAGTAATAGTTAGACTTAAACTTGTTTGCTTCCCGAATCTTTGAAAATATTCTCGTATTTCGAAATTATGCTTTGTCAAATTTGATTTCGTGGCAAACAGGTTTCGGCGCCCGGCCAATTTTCAGTGTTGCCTTTCGTTTCTTAATATTAAAAAAAAAAAAAAAATGCCAAAGGAAGTAACAAACAGAGTTAAAAGTAGAGAGGGCTCCTCAAACGAGTATGACGATGCTATGGGCGAAATATTTTGGAGAATTTTTTCAAAAAGCTCCCAGGACTCGATAGAAAAATGGGGCGACCTAACCGAACCAAATATCAAAATTTTTTATCCGATAAAAAAATTTCAAAATAGTTTTGTGAAAGTTTATGGCGAAATATATCTAGAATGATAAAATTTTAATATTTAAATTAGTAGAGGCAGGCTCACACGAAGATTTCAATGAAAACATTGAATCTTACTTTTATATGTGCCGAATAATGCTGAGACGAAAATCCTTAAACATTTAAAAGGATGAAACAAATCACAAAACTTGGGCAATTAAAACAAAAAAATAATTAAAATATTTTTGTAAAAAGTGTGTTTTATTTAAGTAACAAATGATTATATTTCTCTCTCTATGGCGCGATATACAACAGGTATATCATCATAAACCTCCTAAGAGATTTTTTGCGCCAAGCTTCTCTTCCAATTTGTGGTGTGCCGATTTGAATTTTCCCTACAAATTGGTACTACAGTTTTTTGCCGACTCCGAACGGCATCTACAAAGGAGACGAATTTTTGCTGAGAAGCCTGTCATGGCAGAAATACACTCGGAGAGTTTGCCAAACCACTGCCGAGGGGCGACCCCGGTTTGAAAAACTTTTTTCAAATCACTTTTGATGTTACCTGTACCAGGGCACGAACCATGGACCTTCGGTGTGGTAGGCCGGCAACACTACCGTCACACCACGGCGGCCGCCAAAATGATTATATTTATTGCAGAATAAACTCTTACTTGTGGAATTCTATTTCCCATCACTTTTTCTGTCGTCATTTACAGTTCTTGTAATTTGTTCTCGTCATCTTTGACAAAGCTGTTAAGTAAAAAAAAAAACAAAAAACACAATTGGAAAATAAGTGGTGGAAAGCTACATGCACCTCAAAGGGTTAATTCATTTGTTTACATTCGGTTGATATAATAGTCCCAGACTGTGAATTTTTGTAAAGTTTGCCCTGTGAGTTTCTATATTTACATTTTCTTCAGAAAATGGAAGTAATATATGAGTGGAAGGCATGGGCGGGTATGGAATACCAAAACGACAAACTTGTTGGCCTCTTATTTCTCTTGTGCAAGACCGGCTAGGGTTGTGCTTCTGGTATTCTAAATAATTTTCTAAGTTAGTAGAAATATAATGGTCAATAAAATTAATTACACTTGGAAATGTTTGAGGATCTTGAAGATAAATCTTAGGGGCATTATTATCCTGTCGAAACGGCGAATTTCGGTATGTCTCTGAACACGACCGTTTTTTTCCAGCATAAATGGTAGCGACAGATAATTCCTCTGCGTTGGTATCTTGAATGATGTTAAAGGGCCTCTGTCCCTCGCCTGGCGCAATTACTATCCGGTTAATGTCCAAATTTTCTACTGGAATATTATGGAGAAGAGTTTCCTGCCAACCTGTGTTTAATTCTTCAAGATTATTTTTTAAAGTAGGAGGTGGTTTCAAAAGGTTACTATTTTGTACTAGAGGGGCATCTTCAAGAGAGGAAAAAAAGGGGGATTCTGCCTGATCGTGAATTCGTAAATCCAGTTTTCACTAATTTGGATATTAAATTCCCGATAAAGTGGGGTATTAACCAAATACCGAAGTACTTCCATAATTTTCGAAAGACGTATGGTGTCAGTTATATAGGCGTGACTGTGTTCCATACGACGTCTGAGGTGAATTTGGATTACAAGGGTTTGGTAAAATGAACTTGAAAGGGTGGTAACTATATCACTTCTTGAAATTGGAATATTAACTACCGCTTCTTTCAAAGAACTTTGACCCGGATACCCTGAAGGGTGAATTGTCATGAACGGTAATCTAGGCGTTATAAGGCGTTCTTCTACCGGTGCGAGATCTTTAAAGCAATCTAGAATTTCTGGAAAATCTAACCCGTTAGCCAGAAAAAAGTTTGGAGAAGGTTTTTAGAAACTGCTTAACTGCAGGTTGTGCAGAAGAAATAGTTTCCATCCTCTGGTGGAAACTTGTCTTTTAAATAAAAGGCGGATTCAACATTTGGGTGGGACTGGGAAGCAACATCAAAGTTTAAGGCTCTTGGTGAGAAAACCACAGCCCACCGCAATAAATACTAACTACTGTTGCCCGGTTTTTAATACATTCGAAACAAGCATTTCTAAAGTCCTTCAAAACTTCCCTATTTTCCGGGATTTTGGAATCTAAGCTCGTATCTTCCCTCGTTATACGAATTCTTTCCACCTGTCTGTCATTTTCAGACTCCCTGTTGCTTAAACCCGTTCTATGGCGGCTCACTCTATGATTGACTTGACGCCTAAGGCCATAGTTTTCTTCCCTTATCCTTCTACGCAGCTCGCTTTGGGCTATTGTGTTATTATTTGATTCATTACAACGAACATCTGGGGATTGGCGCTTAATTCTGTGTTGAGAAGTGTTAATATTTTGTTCAAGGGAGCGAACTTGAGGGTTTTCACGTCGTAGTCTATGCTCGCTAGTATTTCGATGTTGCTCAGTGGCGTGAAGCTCTGGGTTTTCGCGGCGAGTCCTATGTTGCGAAGTATTAATAATTTTCTCAGCGGAGCGAATTTCAGGTCTTTCACGTCATAACCTATGAGAGCTAGTATTTCGATTTTGCTCGGTGGAGCGAAGCTCTGGGGTTTCGCGGCGCGTCCTATGTTGAGAGGTATTGAGAATTTGTTCAGCGGAGCGAACTTTAGGGTTTTCACGTCGTAATCTATGCTCGCTAGTATTTCCATTTTGCTCATTGGAGCGAAGCTCTGGGTTTTCCCGGCGAGTCCTATGTTGAGAGGTACTAAGAATTTGCTCAGCGGAGCGAACTTGAGGGCTTTCCCATCGACCTCCTGAGCGAGTGCCAACGCGGATGGCAGATCACTGGGTTTCGATGAAAAGAGGATATCGCAAAGACGCTTCCTGAGCCCAGAAATAAAAACCCTCAGGGCATTTTCACGATATTTTTCATTTATTGCATCTGCAATATTTGCTTCATGGGACATTTTTGTTTTATTAGCAAGTGAAGACAGCTTCTTCTCAACCTCGTCATAGAATTCCAGAACACTAGAAGATTCCTGTCTTAATGTGGATAGTTCCTGTTCGATCAAATACAAGGTGGCGCAAAAGTAAGATTCCGATGTTCAGCATATCGGTTGTGGCAAGTGCAGTGTGTGCTGTTGCACCGTCTTGTTGGAACCACATGTTTTCCAATCCCAATTCATCAAGTTGCGGCAAAAAGAACTCGTTGATCATTGCTCTGTAGCGCTCACCATTCACAGTAACCGTTTGGCCCCGACCGATTATTGGTCAAATAAATAGTCAGCAATATTCCGCGTTCTGGAGCAGTGTAGCGTAACATTGTTTATTACCGTGTATTTCGCATGTGTTTACTACACAAATGTCAAAACAGAACTGACTTTAGGGGCCAATCGCAAAATTTATAGCATTTTCTGATAGGAGGATGACTTTTACGCCACCCTGTAGTTGCATCGGTAATGCAGTTCATGTAAATGCGATTCTGGCCTACATCGTTAGCTTTTAAATCATCGACAGATCATAAAATTGAAACTTGAACGAATTTACGTAAGAAATTGCTAATGTTGTTTACTAGTTCATGTTGTATGCAATTTCCATTATTTTAACGTTTGCACAATTATGTCCTAGTTTCCTATAATTAATGCACCACATGTAGGCGTTCATAATATGAAATACAATAAATCTTCACTGACACTGTTATGGTCACATTAATGGAAAAATTTTGTTAGAGCGGCCAATTTCCTTTATCTTTTAGTGATAAAACATAAAAACTTTTATAGAAACCTATAGCGAAAATGAAAAACTGCGATGAGCATATACTTCTTATTATTATTAAAAAGTCATACTTGGCCAGTATACTCAATTTTCAACTACAAACTCGATATTACATGCACCAATCCAACACAAAGATAATAGATTTTTTGGCCCACTCTAGAATACATATAAAAATAAAAGTTCCAAAATTCTAAGCAATTCGTTTGATAGTGAAAGTCAAATCTTTAGAAAAGCAATTTGAGCTGACTCTGGTTTTAACAATTCAATTTTATATGACAGAAAATTCTGTTGCATAATTAGGAGTCTATTATTTATAGTAAAACACATCGTTGCTAAGGGAGATTGACAAATATGGGACTGTTTTGTAGGCTTAGGCCAGAAAATTCCTCACAACAAATATTGAATTTTATGGAAGTCAAACATGGCTGAACATTGGGGTCTTTTCATATTTTCCATTAGGTCTGAGTGAAAATTGGCTTTACAGTCGAAGTTGGTCAATTGTGTAGTTGACGGGGATCGAAATTACAGTTTCTAGAAATGCCGAGATGCACCTTAACTTGCGCTAAAATCGAAACACAAGTCCTGTGCAGAAGATGGGGTGGATTGTCTTAATATCAAAAGAATAGAAGTAATGATTTTTATATTTCCAAGGGTTAGAAATGCTCATTATTCTATTTCGTTTCGTTAAATAACAAAGAAAATCAACAAAAATTGTTGGTACAAAAAAGCAATAACAAAAAAAAACTTTAAACTAAATAATTTCGTTTCGCTAATTCACAAAACTAAATTATCAAAATGACACCGATAACGTTGAAGCGAAATAAGTATATTCACGAACCGCATACATATGTAGCTCTCAGTTAAGTCAACTCAATTCGTGTAAACTACATTTATAACATCGTTTTAAATTACTTAAAATAAAAATAAGTTTATGGCGCGATATCCAACAGGTAGTTGACGCCAATTAGAAACGCCAAGGGATCGCAGATTGTTTTCCACTTGGTCTTTCCAACGGAGTAGGGGCCTCCCTCTTCCTCTGCTTCCAAAGATGGGTTCCGGCAAGAATACCTTCTGGGCCGGATCATCTTATTTCATTCGCATTACATGGCCAAGCCAACGTAGCCACTGGGTTTTAATTCGTTGGACAATGTCGACTCATACAACTCATAACTATATCTTCTTCGGTAAACACCGTCGGCATCGCGTACGTGCCCATAAATCCTTCGAAGAACTTTTCTCTCGAATAATTCAAGGGCCGACTCATCTGTAGCTGTCATCGTCCATGCTTCTGCTCCATATTGCAGGACAGGCATTGTGAGCGACTTGTTAAGCGTTTTTTTTTGTTCGTCGAGAGAGGACTTTGCTTCTCAGTTGCCTACTCAGTCAAAAGTAACATTTATTGGTAAGGGTAATTCTTAGCGGGATTTCTAAGCTGACAATAATGTTGGTGTTAATGCTGGTTCCCAGGTAAACGAAGTCCTTTACTATTTCAAACTTATGGCTGCCACCAGTGGCGTGGGTGCCAAGGCGCGAATGCGCTGACTCTTTGCATGATGACAGAAAGTACTCCTTTTTTCCCTCGTTCACCTCCAAACCCACTTTTTTCGCTTTTTTCTCCACTTTGGAGTAGGCGGAACTTACGGCGTGGTTATTTAAGCCAATGATGTTAATGTCATCGGCATACGTCAACAATTGTACACTATTGTGATAGATGGTTCCTGACCGTTGTAGTTCCGCGGCTTGAATTATTTTCTCCAGCATAAAATTAAAGCAATAGCATGATAGGGGGTCACACTGTCTAAAACCTCGTGTAGTTTCGAACGGCTCGGAGAACTCCTTTCCGATTCTGACTGAGAGGGTGGTGTTGCTCAAAGTCATTTTGCACAGCCGTGTAAGTTTTGTTGGGAAACCAAATTTAAAAAGCGACATATAAGCAGTCCCTCTCGTGCTGTCGAAAGCGGCTTCAAAAACAACAAAGAGTTGATGTGTGTCGATTCTTTTCTCCCGAGTTTTTTCTAAGATTTGGCACCGGTGGGCTTCAGTCTTTCGCACAATACGCTTGATAGAACCTTTTATGCGACATTCAGCAGGCTGATCCCACGATAATTGGAGCAGATTGTAGGATCTGCTTTCTTGTGAATTGGGCAGATAACACTTAGATTCCAATCGCCAGGCATGCTTCCTTCCGACCATATTCTACATAGCAGCTGGTGCATGCACTTTGCCAGCTCCTCGGCGCCGTACTTGAATACCTCAGCCGGCAATCCGTCAGCGCCCTCGGCTTTGTTGTTTTTTAATCGCAATATATCGACTCATATCTCGTTATGGTCGGGTGGGGGAACACTAATTCCATTATCTTCGACTGTGGGGTCGTGTTCTTCTCTGTGTAGTTGCCCGGTTTCTTCATTTAGGAGGATAGAGAAGTGCTCCCTCCATAATCTAAGCACTCTCTGTACATTTCTCACTAGGTCTCCATTTTGGTCTTTACACTTGTTCGCTCCGGTCTTATATCCTTCTGTCATTTGCAGGATTTTTTTCGTAGAATTTTCGAGCGTTGTTTTTGCTGATTAGTAGGTCAAGCTCTTCGCACTCATGCCTTTTGTTTTTTCATACGGAAAAAGCGCTTCGCTTCCTTCTTCATCTGTGGGTAGCCTTCGCATACTAATCGCGTTTTATTTAACCTCTACGTAGTCTTATAAGCAGCATCCTTTCTTTCCGTTGCTGCGCTGCATTGTTCGTCGTTCCAGGTGTTTTTTTCTGTCCGCCGGCATCCAATTACTTCGTCGGCAGCTGTACGGAGCGCTCCAGATATATGTTTCCACTGCTCGCATACCCCAATAGGTTGTTGTGCCCTCAGATATCAGGTGTGAGGGTCGAGTTGCGAAAGAAATGTGTGGCTGTCCGTTACATCTAAAACGCTGGAAGCATACCGTCATCTATCGCAACGTGGTCGATCTGGTTGCGTGTTTTTCGATCAGGGGACAGCCACCTAGCCTGATGTATCTTCTTGTGCATAAAGCTAGTGCTGGATATGACCATGTTTCGGGCACCGGCAAAGTCAACCAGCCTGTATCCAGTCGACGGAGTTTCCCCATGGAGAACGAATTGTCCGACTGTGGGTTAAAACACACCGTTGGCGTTAAAGTGGCCCATCAATACCTACTTTGATATCATGTCGGGGGCAGCGCTCATATGTGGTTTTTAAGCGCTTGTAAAATGCGTCCTTTACCACATCGTCCTTATTCTCCGTCGGTGCGTGGGCGCAGATGAATAAAACTTTGAAAAATGTTGCCTTTTTACGAATCGCGGCGAGACGCTCGTCCACGGGTGTGAATTATAGTATTTGTTTGCTAAGTCTCTCTCCCACCACAAATCCAATACCGAAACTGCGTTGACTTGCATGGCCACTTCAGTAAATGTCGCAAGGTGTAATGGTCTTACTACCTTGCCTCGTCCAAAGCATCTTTTGTATGCCGATGATGTCAGGTTTTACGTTTACAAGGACATCAACGAGCCGGGCAGCGGCACCATCTCTATTAAGGGATCGGATGTGCCAGGTGCATGCCCTCAATTCATAAGCCTTAAAACGTTTGCCGGGGTCATCCTCATAATTGGTCTGCCTCATTATCCGAGGCTTTGTTTGTGGTTTCACTGAAAATTCGTTTTACGTGTCGGGTCCCAAATCCAGAGCACAACATTTGTACAGCGAGCCGCTTGTTCCAAGTCAGAACTAACAAGATCGGAGAAATACAACACGTTGCTCCCATACCATCGATTGTTCCGATAAACGGGTTTCGACCTATAAATCTTGCAATTAAAAAGCTATGAACTTAAAATTTCGCGTATTTCTTATATTATATAGAAGTGATGTGACTAGTGAAAATCCGCCAGATCGGACCAACATCGCATATAGCTCCATTACAATCGATTGTTCCGATAAACGGGTTTTGGCCTATAACTCTTGCTAATAATAATAAGTTATAAACTTAAAATTTTTACAGGGTTGGTACATATTACTTAAGTAATGTGGATAGTGAAAATCAGGCAGATCGGATAATGGGTAATTCCGATAAATGGGCTGTGGGCTATAAATTATGCAATTAAAAAGGTACGAACGTAAAGTTTTGCAGATTTGCTACATATTTTACACGTAATGTGACATATTAAAATCAGCCAGATCGGACCTACATAACATATAGCTCCCATACAATCGATTGTTCCGATAAATGTAGTTTAAGGGGTTATATATGTTGAGATACTATAAAATTTTGATTTTCATATTTTTATTGAATACTTGTTATACGTCTTGCGTAGTACAATGTCAAATTGGTAAAATCAGCTCAAGAACATACAAAAATACTAATAATTGTCAAAGTTATGACATTTTACGCAAAATGCGTTTTTTTCAAAGAGGCTTGCCGTGACTACGATTCCAGTCCATCAGCTCAACTGAATGCATAAGACCAAACAAATTTCGTTAGTATGGGGACTTTTGGTGTCCTTGAAGGATTCATTGAAATCACAAAAATAATTTGCTGCAAACGGGGACGATTTTCTCAAAAAGGCCACTTTTTTCATATGATGAAATATATTAAAAAATTCATAACATTGATATGAAAATTAAAGCGAAAAAATTAAATCGTTCAAGGACACGGAAAATAAATTACGAACAATTTAAAAAAAAATTAAGATCGGTTGCAGCCTCTTTCGGCAATCCAAGTCACCGCAACGACTTTTTCGGAAAAACATGATTTCCAGATAATCGCGATTAAAGTTTCAAGTACACGCCAAGACTTCGTAAGGGAACAAGGTGCAAAACGCTACAGCTTCTCTTCTACTGCTTAAATCTCTATAAAAATTAGAGATAACATTCTTAAGAACCTATACTTTAAGCTGAAAAAATAAAAAAATTTTTGATTTTTTGACCGACTTCAACATACGAGTATATAACCCCTCAAGCTATAACTATTGCAATTTAACAGCGAGGAACACAAAATTTGGCAGCTACGGTACATATTACATATCTAATGTGTGAAGTAAAAATTATCAAGACTGGACTAATACAACCCTTTCTTCCGATAAACGGCGTTTGAGCTATGTAACTTTAAATTAACAGAGTAAGACCATTAAATTTTGCAGAGTTTGTACCTATTGTAAGTAAGGATCGGACACTTAAAACCGTGATGCTTATTCATGAAAGGTATAAAGCCTTCGGCACAGCCGAAGACAGCGCTTTCCTTACTTGTTATTTACTGTTTTTTAGTGTTACCTACAAAAAGGCAATTTCAATTGAGATTATTTTAGTTTTAGTTGCTAATGAAAGCCGCTACCAAAAAAAAATTAAATAACTTTTTTTCTATTTAATGACTCTGGTTAATTTTTTTTTTATTTTGCAGATTGACTTTTATCTATCTGCGGCAATCCTCCGAGCAGATAGACCATAATAAGACTTGTAAACAATTTTGCCGAGCATGGGACAGTCAACAGAAGACCTTACCATCGAAACCCTTCAGTTCGAACGGAGGAAACAATCGCTGCTGTAGCTGCTGCCATACAAAACAATCCACGTGTTTCGACAAGAAGCTTATCTGCTCAAATGGGTGTAAGCAGACAGTCATTACAGTCAGTTATGCACAAAGATTTGGACTTATTCCCATATAAAATTCAAATGGCCAACAAACTGAACGCTGCAGGCTTGCCGATTCGCTGGGAATTTTGCCAGAAGATGCTTCAAATGGTGGAAGAGGATGGAAACATGTTGAACTGTCTTTTCATGTCTGACGAGGCCCATTTCGATTTAAACGGCAACATAAACAAACAAAATTGTCGAATATGGAGTGCTTCCAACCCACAGATACTCCATGAGACGGAATTGCATCCACTTCGTGTCACAGTGTGGTGTGCAGTTTCATCACGCTGCATTGTCGGGCCCTACTTCTTCGAAGAAAACGGTCACACCGGTACGGTTACTGGAGACCGTTACTTGAGCATGTTGAGAGAGTTTTTCTATCCAGAATTACGCCGAATGAGAATTTCTTTCAACTCTGTGTGGTTTCAGCAAGATGGTGCAGCTCCTCATATAGCCCAACCTGTTATGACAGAATTGCGACGAAAATTTCCCAATAAGCTGATATCCAGAAACTCCACATTCCGTTGGCCACCCAGGTCGCCTGACCTTACTGCACCTGACTTTTTTTTGTGGGGTTATTGCAAACAGGAAGTCTTCAAAGCAAAACCAACAAATTTGAATGAACTAAGGCAATCCATACGAGAAACAATTGCGGCTATTCCTGTCTCAACTCTCCAAGCAGTAATGAACAACTTTTTTGTACGATGCCGGATATGCATCGACGAGCAGGGGGGGCATTTAAATTCCATTATTTTTAAAACTAATTAAGCTTTATTTAATAAAATTTAATGAGCTTTAACATGAATAAAAGAAAAATGAATTCCATACACTGAAAAAGAAATTATTTGAGTTTCTTAATGTAGCAAAATTCATCAGCCACCCTGTATGTACATGTTTTACAGCCTACTTCCCATTCACAAGATTCGAATTCTCGCAAACTAGTATGAACGAGTAACACAGTTTTCCCTATGCTACTGCGATAACAGTTATTAGCGGATATTTTCTGTAATATGGGTGGACATATGTCAAGTTTACAGTCTTTAGCTCACAGAAATGTTACTCAAAAATCGATGCCAAAATTCCTTCCGTTTTTCATCTATCGCGATCGGCGTCCCACTTAGCGGAATTTTATTTTTAGCAAACCAACATAGCATTTTGTCCTGACCTAAGTGCTAAGCTTCAAGACACCTAACTTTTCAGCGATTTTCAGTTACCACGAAAAATTTTTATTTCTAAAAATTACATTTTCATAGTGTCCTGAACTATGCAATAAGTTTCAAGTCCCTTGGTCACCAGGAAGTTAGTTAAAAGTCAGCTGTAAGCTTCAAAATTTCAAACGCATTTTCTAAATAGGTAGGTCGGTGCTTCACCTAGCGAATTTTTTATGGAACTATTGTACGGGTTCTGAGCTATGTTACAAGTTTCAAGACTCTACCTTACCGAGAAGTTACTTAAAAATCGATTGCAAGATTCCTCCCCATTTTTCAGCGCAATCTAACGGAATTTTGTGTACAAGGTATTGCATGGCATTTCATTGTCACGTGTCAGTCAGTGCCACGTTTCAATGCATTAGCTTAACGGGAAGTTACTTATAAATCAATCGAAAATTCGTATTTAAATGAGCCGACAAACAAGAAAGGGACTTAATATAAAGGTAGTAAAAAGAGTTCGTAATTTATAACTAAAATTTCCAATACCTGATGTTTGAGAAAAGTTGGGTTGTTACAAAATATAAATTAGTTTCTTTGACAATGTTCGAATATGATTTCAGTTCTCTATGTTTGGACTCAAATGGGAGCGCCACAAATATTTTAGAGGACCTGACATTTTAATAATTCTACAAAAGTGGTTAAGGAGGTGATGCTTTAGTTTTAGCCAGTCGCTGGAATGTTTAGTATCAGCCCAATTCTAAATATTCCCATGGGAGTTAATCTCCCAAAAACTTGTGTCTCCCAAAACCGAATTCTCCCAACCACGAATTCCCTGGGAGAAGACTTTTCCCCAAAAATTTTGGGAAAACGAATTCGAAGCACGAATCAGCTGTTTCGAACAAATTTGACATTTCCCGTAAGTATAAAAATGTGAACAAATGTTGGAACAACTTTTGTTTACATTATTAAAAGTTAACTATTTAGTAAAAATAATTATTAATTGTAAATTAAATTATGTTTCAAATAAAATTAGGTGTTTGCTAGCCTGTCATGACGTTTGACTGGCGAAGGTGTTAGTGGTAGTGGCGTTCCAAATCAACACAGGCCGGTCAACGCAACTATTACACAATGGTGGTGTCGGCGGTCGTAGCGGCGAATGTAATCGTCTTCCCTGATAGAGAGGTCGGTGAAAGTAGTAGCGAAGAAGTGCCGACAATCGTGGTGGAGGTGATACAGAGTTTTTTTTTAACCTGATCCCGTCTAGGGTTCATATACTGCGCAAGAGTATTATGAGTACTACCTTGCGGTACGTGCCCGACTATAGCGGAATCGATTTGGTATTACCAGTGCAACCTTCCAGGTCATGCCACCCCTCCTTACGTCAAGAAGGAGAAGATGGTTAATGGGAGGTATCATATCCGTAGATAAACCATCAAATTGCACGGAACTACCTTAATGTATTTTAGTCGCCTCTTACGACCGGTATGCCTACCTCGGCTATATTCTAAACCCCTAACCCGCTGAAAGGTCAAGTCCCACGAGCACCGTCCTATGGTTTGGAGAATGTTGATTCAAACCATATTTTATCGTTATGGCATGCAAGGCAGATGTTGAGCTGTGCGACTTCCAGAAAACATGCCGGTGTTCGGCCAAGGGTATTAATTTCCTTTAGGAGACAGCTGCTAAAACACGTCTAAAAATGTCAGGAGAGGTATCAAAAGACGAGTTTTGACCTCGGTAACAATAATCCGAAAACAAATTTTTGCTTTTTTGTTTTTGTCAAGAGATGTATGCATTCATTTTCATGTGGTTGTTGTAGACACAGATATAGGGTATACCGAAAAGTGGAGAAGTGTGTTCTTCGGAAAAATCCTGGAGATTCCGTACTCGTTGTTGGACCTGCTGAGGGTTATTTTTTTGGAGTGCGCTCGCAGGCTGGCTACGCGGAAAGGTGTTCCGCACATAAATACCTTGTATCACGCCTCCTAATTGGGATCGAACCCGGGGTCTTCTTATGGTTTTTTTGCCAATAACTTTTCACTGAAACAAAAACTCAAATCCGCTTCCGGATTATTCTTACCGAGGTCAAAACGCGTCTTTTGATACTTTTCCAGATAATTTCGGCCGAGCTTTAGCAGTTGTCTCCTAAAGGAAACAATTACCGTTGTTTCCACTTGGTCAACTTCTAGGATTGACCGTCCGTCGGATTTCCGTATTGAGATATTTAATTCTTGGGTCTGCGGAATTGAGAAGTCTCACTTGGTCATGTTCTTTTGCCAGTGCCGCTGCTTCCGGAGGGAAATTCGGTCGGATTTCCGGTATTCTTCCGTTGAAAATAAAGCGGACAGAGGCTGAATCTATAATCTTGCGAAAGTACGGGGTCTGTGGATGGCGGGCCCTGACCATTCACATCTGTGAAGCCATCTCTTATACTTTACGCATTGGACAGAACGCGACCGTTTAATATAAATTTTCTTGGTCCGGGGTTGGGTTCGATACCAGCCCGTAACAAGAACAAATGGAGCAACGCCGCTGCAAGGGGTTGTTCCGAGCATGACAATTTGAGGGTGGGACATGACCGGCTAAAAAACCCCGAGTCATTCCGGGTTGTGGGGCACTCTTACCAACCAACTAAAAATATTTCTTCCCCAGAGGCAGATGCTGATTCTAGCGACAGATACGCGTCCTTCGGTACCCATAGCGAAATTGTATAAAAATAGGTAATTAAAGTAAAGAATTACACATTCCCTACTAAACTATAGCTTAAACAAAAAACATTGAAAACTTTTACCATTTCTAATTATTTAAAATAATTTTATTGATAATTTGTTTACATTTTTCTATTAACTCCCTTAAAAATGTTTGAGGAAATGTCTCCCAAAATAACTTCTCAGTTCTCCCGTTTTTTCAACATTCAGATTACCTACTTTTCCTCCCAAATACATCTTCGATTTTTCGAATTTTGTTTGTGATAAGGGGAGATGGGAAAAGAAAAACAATTCCCAAAAAATATGCGTTCGTGATTGGGGGAATGGAAAATGGGAGAAATCTCCCAAGAAATTTCTGTTCAGAATCGCTATGTATATTCTTTGTTATGAAATGAAATATTTTCTCTTAAATCGTCTATATCCGACTAAGTATATTCAGACAAAACTTATAGATCTAAAAGCTCAATAAGATTAAACACGAAGTCCCATAAGTTATCACCTTCAAATCGAGTGTCTTTTTTGAATATAATACAAAATTATATGACAAAAACCGTAATTGAAACGCCCACAAAGATGTCATGAAGCAAATCGACAGAGAAGTTTTCCGTTACGGTGAAAATATTGACCATATTATATGGAATACTCCTTTATACCAGTACTTTCAACATCGTTCAGAGAAATATCGTAAACGTAATTTTTTCTGTTTCTCAATTGGTTTACATCTTCAATAAAGGCGAATTTAGCTTTATTTTACTAACTTTATATTAAGCCCTTTCTGGTTTGTCAGCTCATTTCCATACAAATTTCCGGAATCTTGCAAAGTCTTTTAAGGGAACTTCCCGTTCAGCTAGACACTTGAACCTTGCAACTTAGTTCCGAACTCCGTGACAATGCAATATAAAATAAAAAAATAACTGCTAGGTGGCGGACGGATCAAGATATACGGAAAATATATTTAAAACTTAATTTCCTGGTAAGCTAGAGTATTGAAACTTTACGCATAGATTAACAATGAAATGACATGCAATAACTTGTACACAAAAGTCCGCTAGCTGGCGCGCTGTTTAAAAAAACGAAAATCGCTGAAAAACGGGGGGAATCTTGTGATCGATTTCTGAGTAACTTCTCAGGGAGCTAAAGGCTCAAACCTTGTCACACAGGCCGGAACCCAGTGACAATACATTACCTCATCAAAAAAAAATTCGTCAGGTGGCGCACGGATCTACATATTTTGAGAGTTCGTTTGTAATTGGGAATCTTGTGATCGATTTTTAACTAACTTATTCTTGACCTTGGCACTTCGGACTTGGCACATAGTTCGGGACGCTATAACAATATAATATTTAGAAATCGAAATTCCGCTAGGTGGCGCACTTATCGTGATAGCTAAAATCGCTGAAAAATGGGGGGAATCTTGCGACAGATTTTTAAGAACTTTGAAATTAAAGACATGCTAAAGAACCCGGTGACAATTCAATATTTGATGAAAAAATGGTCGCTAGGTGGCGCATCTGAAATAACTGGTCATAGAAACCTTTTGTTTATTTTTCAGGGCGCTTGTGTCCTATTTTTTGAAATCCTCTTGTTTAATCAACTCTTCATATGCATTTTTTGTCTTTTGCGACATCGCTTTCTCCCGGTTGAATTGTGACGCTGTGTTTATTTTGCTCTGCAATTTGCGAGCTGCTAAGATCTGACTTGAATTATATGATTGCTTATGATATCTGTTAAAGGACTTCAAGAATCGTTTGAACTCAGTCAGCTCAGCAAAAGGGCTAGGTTTAGTACTAGTATTAAAAGCAAGTCAATAGAGGCGCAATACTTCCCAATCGAAACTTTTCCGTACCAAGCTCTCCACCTAAATTTAAAATGAAAATGCAAAACCAAAAAAAAACGAACTCGCCACCCAACAATGCATAAGTATGTACTTATATGTCGGATTGTAATACACTTAATATTAAAGCAATTTTATACCTATCTGTATATATGTATACATGTGTGAATTTTTGCAAGAAATTGAAAATTGAAAAAAACAAAAAGGAACAAAACAATGGAAGTGATAAGTTAAAAAAAAGTGTGGTTATGATGTACAATGTTTGCGTTAAGGAGTTGTGGTTATGATAAGTCGAAAATTTGTGGATTAAAAACAGCCCGTTTCCGCTTCTAATATTCTTACCTTTGGTGGGAGGAATGCTCGATTGCTGATATGATATGTGCCCCTATATAGATAATCGCAGCTTAACGTTTATTACACCAATTTTTAATATGTGAAATATAAACAAAGAACACTTGTGCAATTGAAACACCAATGTGCCTTTCACTGCGTGTTGTGACTGCTTGTAGTGTACTTAACCTTCACCGCCGCAGTATTTACATATGTAAAGATTTCAATTTTCAAATTGCTATAACTTCCACAATTTATGTCCGATTTTAGAACCATTTGGACTCAGTGGCCAACTTTTTGTGTTTTATATAAATGCTAAAAATAAAAGGATTAAAAATAATTTTTTTTGCCGTTTTTGGCCCTTTTTCGCGATTTTGTGGTTTTATCTACAGAAGGCTGCAGTATTTACATATGCAAAGATTTAGTAATTTTGGTAAATGGTATGGAAAAATTACCTTTTTGGAAAAAAAATTACTCAAGAAGAATTATTTAAGATTAAAAATGTGTCACTTTTTATTTTTAAGAATGTTATTGACAATTTTTACATATTGTTAGTGTTTTACAGTGGATGGCACAAACCGGCTTCTTGCATTGATTGCAAAGTTTTCTTGTTGATCTCTTCCTTTTGGAGTCTTCATGATAGCATATAAAGCAAGAACCTTTAATTTTTGAGTGGCCACGGTCATCTTCACCTGGTAAAATCTCATCGCATTTTAGATATTTCGCAGATAGAGCTTGAACAGTTGTTCCAGTCACGCATTCTATAGCGCTCCGAGTTGGAAAATAAGCTACAACCCTTGGCATGCTAGCTCTTTTTACATACATAACTTTTCTCCAAATTCTTGTAAAAACATGCGACGGCGACCTAAATGATAATAAGTTTAGCAGCGGAAAACGATTTTAGTAAAATATACAGACCTCTCTCTGCTGATATATGTGAAGGATTATTTTCCGTATATATAATATAGGCAGCAAGAGCGGACACGTCGAGCATATTATAAAAAAGTGCAAGAGGCCACCGATTAGTTTTACGTTTACAAGAATATTGGCCGAGCATCTTGTCCATAGTATCCACACCTCCTTTTGTTTTGTTATAAAACAAAATAATATTCGGTTTTTTCTTGATGTCCGATATTGTGTGGTCAAATGGCATTGTTGAAAGTAAAACAACCGCTTTATTCTTTTTGGGTACGTATGAGCAAATCATTCTATTTTCTCCAAAACCAAATAATGTTGACAGCTCCTCTCTCTGTGATGAGGCTTTAAACTCTGCTGGTAGACAGGCTTTATTTTTTTTCATCGTGCCAACCAAAGATATCTGCCAATTTGCTAAAGAGTCCGCTAATGCAATAGATGTAAAAAAGTTATCACGGGTTACGTTGCGACCAGAATTTTTGTAGTATGAAACTAAGTCTGGGTTTATCTCTCTAACATTGTTACTTTTTCCTGTATATATTTGCGCAGTCAGAGGATAATAGGTTTGGGAGTCACATATCCACCATAACTTTATGCCGTATTTCGCTGGTTTTGATGGCATATATTGTGTGAACTTAGTACGACCTCGAAAGGGAAAGAGCTGCTCATCAACTGTAAGATTTTCTCTTGGTCTGTAATTATCCCGCAAATTAGCGTTCAACATGGGAAAATTTCTGAAATCGGTGCTGCTTTATCTGTTTGCATTCTATTTTCCCTAGTGTTTTCATGATCGAAACGTATAAATTGTAATATGTGCGAAAACCTTTTCAAGGACATAGTTGCAAAGGATTAGCATTTGTTTTCCAGAGTAATTTTATGTTCTCACAGTTTGAGTTATGGCTGCCCATAATCAACAGGATACCAAAAAACGCACTCAATTCCTCTTCGTCTAAATCTTTCCAAACATTTTTTCTAAAATTGATAAATTGATATACACATAATATATGTAAATGTATTCTAACATTTCGAAAAAAATGTGCACTTACTGTTGGCATTGACTAGTTGATCCTGTTTGATCCTCAATCATTTGATAAGCAGCCTTGCCTTTTCTATTTGTATTACGGCAAATAATGGACTGTATGGTCGGGTAGCGAAAAGAAAGTATCTACCTCACTTAAATTTTTTGTGCCAGGGCTTGGACCAACAAAGCGACCTTCACGAAAAATATTTTGTTTCCTTATTCGGTGCATGCCTGGGGGCAACTTGCTCCATTTTGTACCATCTTTTCCGACGTAAAAATTTTCTTCTTGCTCTCCGTCCTCCTGGTCATCGCCCTCGTTTTCTTCACCATCGGTTTCTTCCTCCGAGCTGAGCTCCAGATCAGAATCGCCTCCATGGCCAATTTCAACGGGATAAATTTGTGTTTCAGCGTCAGAGTCAATTTCATTAATCATCACATTATTTTCAAAGGAGTTGTTGTATCCAGGATCCTCTATAGTAAAGTCAGCTGCGCTATCTTCGTCTTCCGAATTCATGCTTTTAAGTAGTTTTTCAAAGTACTTTTCTTTCATATCATTCGACAAGCTAAACATCAAGTTACAAAAAACAATAAAACAATTATCCCAAAATATAAATATATGTATATGATAGGAGAAATAAAGCACTTACCGAGCTACTGCTGCGGAGCTCAAGATTTTGAAATTTTTCACTTCGTTTGCCATTTTCGTAAAACAATACCTAATTAGAATTTAATTGTAAATAATAGCAACCTGACCCTTCTGAAAGTCCACAAAAACTAAAACTCTCAAACTGTATGTTCATACATATATTTACACAATTCATTTTAAATATATTCAAATCACACCAGCAACCAGCGAAAAAATTCCGAGAAAAATTTTAACTTTCTCATTTCCTGGAAAAATGTTTTCAATGCCTACTTGATTAGTAAATTTGAATTTTTGAACTGAAATTGAAATTAACTCAACATCCAAAGTACAACAGCTGTTAAAACGTAGTGTCTTTACATATGTAAATACTGCTGCTTTATGTAGTTAAAAATTGGTGCGGCGGTGAAGGTTAATATCGAACATAGCTGCTGTCGTTGGATTAATACCGATTATAGTTGATATGGTGTGTTACTCCAAATGATTATTAAATATGTAGCTACAATGTGTTGATGATAAAATGTAGTGGACTGTAAGCGCTTGTTGATCTCCTGGGAAAAAGGACCAAGTGATCAGTTGGTCACTTGTATCGGTGAGCAAGTGCTCCGAGTTGATTATGGGGATATCGGGAAGATATATAGACAAAAAAAGAATTAGTTATATTCGTTACAATGTTTACTATCCAAGTGTTAGAGTTAATCTGGTAACCCTTTACTTGTCAGAGTTAAGCACGTCATACTTACATGCGAAAACGGACATAAAGGAGAGTTCCGGTTCACCTTGTAACTTGCAGTGACTTTAATAAACATTAGTTCATAGAATCTTCTTCCTCATCGTGGGTTACTGTGGGCATCCTTCCACGTAAGTTTATCAGTGGCGACGAGGATGGGCTGAGAAAACTCTCAATTTAATCCTACAAAGACATCAGGAGGCGAACTCCAGCATGTTGCAAACAATTTTAGAGCAAAGTGCACGCCAGTGCTACGCCAGTTTTTAGACAGTTCAACAAAGGCGTTGAAAAATGGCTCAAATATATTCAGCAAATGGAACTGCATTTTGTGGCACATGGAGTCGCAGACTTAAAGCTTAAGAGAGCGTGTCTTCTTTCATGGATAGGCGCAGAAACTTTTGAGTTGCTCCAAAAGCTATGTGACACCGATTTAAACGGAAAATCTTTCAGTGATCTAATTGAACAATTAAATAATCACTTTGTCGAAAAACAACACATCCTTGCAGGGCGTTTTAAGTTCTATTCTATTCGAATGAAACCAAGTCAAGTATATGCAGATTGGGTTGCCGAGTTGCGGGGGGTAATGGTTGGTAAATTCTCATATTCGCGACACGATCATAATACATACACCTCATGGAAGAAGTAATGCAAATCGCATCCTTGTATAAAACGACAGTAAAAATGTGTTCAGAACTTAAGGGAGATGCAGGTAATAATATGGAGGCCGTGTGCAGAAGTCCACGCAAGTGGGGAAAGTTTCTGATCGCCATTCACCTGGGAATGGCCAGAGAGATTCTTTTGCATGCGGTTCAAGCAGCTCACTACTTCCGGGCTTTGCGCCCAAGTATCCTCTGGGTAACCCCCGAACACTCGTTTGGTGGTGAGCTAAACGTGAGAAGGCGACAACCTGGTAAGGCCACTCCGACATAATCGGTTTAAGGGCTTGCTGGGGGGTTCAAACAGCAGCGTCTGATCACCATGTGGTGCGGCTGCAGGCGGGCGTCTGTCTTGGATCAAGCGGCTCGCTATACAAACGTGTAATAGAATTCAACCTCCCGTGAAACGGGTTGTGCGTTGGGTTTGGGACCCACCACATAAAACAACGTTCCAATGAAATTCAACAACAAAGCCTCGGATATGAGAACCCCTTTTTAAAATGACAACACCCGCAAACGAAATAAGGATTATGAGATAAGGGCATGTACCTGGAATGTCCGGTCCCTTAATGGGGAAGGTGCCGCTGCCCGGCTGGTTGAGGTCCTGAGGAAAGCAAAAGCTGACAGCACCGCCATACAAGAGATGCGATGGACGGGCGAGGAAATACGATCAGAACACCTTGCAACATCTACTGGAGTGGGCATGAAGACAAGCGCAGATTCGGCGTGGGATTTGTGGTGGGAGAGAGACTCCGTCACCGAGTACTGTCGTTCACACCCGTGAACGAGCGTCTCGCTGCAATCCGCATAAAAGTACGATTTTTCACTATATCGTTTATCTGCGCTCATGCACCGACGGAAGAGACGGACGACGTGGAAAAGGATGCATTCTACGAGCGCCTGGAAGAAGCATACGAGCGCTGCCCCGTCATGATATCAAAGTCGTGCTTGGCGACTTTAACGCCAGGGTGGGTAAGGAGGGTGTATTTGGCCCCACTGTCGGGAAGTTCAGTCTCCACGATCAGACTTCGCCAAATGGATTCAGGCTGATCGACTTCACCGGTGCCCGAAGCATGGTCATATCCAGCACTAGGTTTATGCACAAGAAGATCCATCAGGCTACATGGCTGTCCCCCGATCGAAAAACAAGCACCCAGATCGAGCACGTTGTGATAGACGGACGGCATGCTTCCAGCGTTTTAGATGTTCGCGCAATGCGAGGACCTAACATCGACTCTGATCACTACCTAGTAGCAGCCAAGATTCTTAAACGCCTCTGTACGACAAAACAGGTGCAACAAAAAACGCAGGGAAAGCAGGACGTCGAAAAGCTGCAATCGCAACAGACCGCCAATTATTTCGCAGGTCGCCTCCCATACCTGCTCTCCGAGAGCACAATTAAACCTAGTGGAATGCATGAACAGTGGAATCATATCTCAGGAGCACTCCTTCCGCAGCCGAAGAAGTAATTGGATTCCGGCGAACACGAAAAAACAACTGGTATGATGATGAAGAGTGCCGCGCTGCAACGAAAAAAAAGGACGCAGCCTACAAGGCAACGCTGAGATCGATTGCAACGAGGAGTGTGTGTGAACACTACCGCGAGTTGAAGAGGGAAGCGAGCCGGCTTTTCCGGGCGAAAAAAAGAGAGGCAGAAAAGCGTGAAATAAAGGAGCTTGAGATGCTGGCCAACGGGAACAATGCCCGAAAATTCTATCAAAAAATTCGGCGAATGACAGAAGGTTTCAAACCCGGGGCAAACTCCTGTAAGAATGAGAACGGCCACCTGGTGACCGATGTTCAGAGAGCACTCAGAATATGGAGGGATCACTTCTCTGCCCTTTTAAATGGAGAAACTGAGCAAGAAACCAGAGAAGATGCCGAACCCGAGCCCACAATCGAAGATGATGGAATTGACATTCCACAACCCGACTATAATGAGGTGCGAATAGCAATATCCCGATTGAAAAACAATAAAGCAGCTGGCGCTGATGGTTTGCTGCTGAGCTATTCAAACACGGAGGAGAGGAGCTGATAAGGCGCATGCATCAGCTTCTATGCAGAATATGGTCGGATGAATGCATGCCTGAAGATTGGAATCTAAGTATTCTCTGCCCAATCTACAAGAAGGGCATATAAGGTCCTATCAAGCGTATTGCGCGAAAGACTGAAGCCTGATGTGAATAGACTGATTGGACCTTATCAGTGTGGCTTCAGACCTGGTAAATCTACCATCGACCAAATTTTTACAATACGCCAAATCTTGGAAAAAACCCGTGAAAAGAGAATCGACACACATCATCTCTTTGTTGATTTTAAAGCCGCTTGCGATAGCACGAAAAGGAGCTGCTTATATGCCGCTATGTCTGAATTTGGTTTCCCCGCAAAACTTATACGGCTATGCAAAAGGACCTTGAGCAACACCGCCAGCTCGGTCAGAATTGGGAAGTACCTCTCCGAGCCGTTCGAAACTAAACGAGGTTTCAGACAGGGTGACCCCCTATCGTGCGATTTCTTTAATTTAATGCTGGAGAAAATAATACAAGCTGCAGAACTTAACCGCGCTGGAACAATATTTTATAAAAGCGTGCAACTGTTGGCATATGCTGACGATATTGATATCATTGGCCTTAACAACCGCGCCGTAACTTCTGCTTACTCCAACTTAGAAAAAGAAGCGGAGAAAATGGGATTGGTGGTGAACGAGGGCAAAACGAAGTACCTTCTGTCATCATGCAAAGAGTCAGCGCATTCGCGCCTTGGCAACCAAGCCACTGTTGGAAGCAATAGTTTCGAAATAGTAAA
The DNA here is from genome assembly GCA_949987695.1 of Merzomyia westermanni. Taxonomy (NCBI): domain Eukaryota; kingdom Metazoa; phylum Arthropoda; class Insecta; order Diptera; family Tephritidae; genus Merzomyia; species Merzomyia westermanni. The sequence continues at coordinate 93,903,383 of OX465288.1, forward strand.
GGACTTCGTTTACCTGGGAAGCAGCATTAACACCAACAATAATGTTGGCCTAGAAATCCGACGAAGAATTACTCTTGCAAACAAATGCTATTTCGGACTGAGTAGGCAATTGAAAAGTAAAGTCCTGTCTCGACGAACGAAAATAACACTCTACAAGTCCCTCATCGCACCCGTCCTGCTATATGGTGCAGAAGCGTGGACACTAACAACATCTGATGAGGCGGCTTTGGGAGTATTCGAGAGAAAGGTTCTTCGAAAGATTTGTGGACCTCTACGCGTTGGCGACGGCGAGTACCGAAGAAGATTTAATGATGAGCTGTATGAACTTTACGCAGACGCCGACATAGTTCAGCGAATTAAAACACAGCGGCTTCGCTGGCTAGCCCACGTAGTGCGAATGAGCAAAGATTCTCCAGCCCAGAAGGTATTCTTATCGGCACCCGCCGGTGGAAGCAGACGAAGAGGGAGACCACCACTCCGATGGAAAGACCAAGTGGAGACCGATTTGCGATCCCGCGGTGTTTCCACTTGGCGCCAGTTGGAGCAACGAAGGAACGACTGGCGAGCTATGTTGGACGGTCAAAATCGCCCAGGCGGTTAGATGACCATGTAAAGAAAGAAGAAGGTAATAATATGAGCGTCGACGCCGTCAGGGTTTTAATAAACGCTCAATAAGTGAATCCAAGTATCACCCAACAAACAAATCATGCACAAATTGTGGCATCTCGCATCAGCGATCAGAGTGTTTTCATTTCCTAAATAAAACCAAATGCCGAGAGTGTGGCAACATTGGACATCTAGCAACTGTTTGTCAAAAAGCAACTAAAAAATCAACGAGCGAGCGTAAATCAAAACAAAGAGTAAGCGACGAAAAGGTGAATTATTCATCATTTGAAAACATAAGCTCAGTGGAGTCGGTTTCAACGTTGGTAGACGAGAGTATTTCACATCATTGCGCGGTAGTGGAGGAAGGCGCCGTAAAAGTTTTTGTAAACATTAAAATTAATGGTGAAGTGCTTGAGTTTTTAGTTGACACCGGGGCAACCTGCTCTTTGATATGTCCCTCTTCAGATTAGGAATGCCAGTTTGTGAACCTACAAGCAAAGTTCTGAATGCGTACCGAGGTGGACTGTTGAATTTGAAAGGTATAATATATATCAGTATGATAGTATAGCTAAAAAATTGTCGGTAGCTGTAGTTGACTCCGAAGCAGCAACTAACATTCTTGGAATGGATTGGTTTTGGCAACTAGGTTTCGTGTTAGATACGTCGGTGACACCAAGTTATAATGATGAATGTGCTGCAGTTGGTATTGACTATGAAGCACACCAATCTCTTTGTTCACGGTTGAAACAATTTACTTCTCAATATGTTTAAAACATTTGAAGCAAATATCGTGCTAAAGCCTGGCGCAAAATCAAAATGACTGAAACCGTATAATATTCCCTTTGCGCAAACTGAAGAAGTTCGTAACGAATTAAGCCATCTCGTACAAATGGCTCGCCTTAAACAAATTGAGACAAGCGGTTGGGCGGTACCTATAGTATGTCCAAAAAAGCCAAATGGGCAGCTGCGTATATGTGCGGATTTTAAAGTTGGTGTAAACGCTCAGATAGAATTGGATCGCCATCCAATTCCAAGAATGGAAGATTTGTTTCATGAATAGCAGGGGGGAAAATATTTGCCGAAAATTTATTTGAGTGATGCATATCTGCAAATAAAACTATCAGAAAACTCAAAAAAGTTCATGGTTATCAATACATCCTTTGGATTTTGGCATCGCCAATGCACCCGGTATATTTCAGCGGCTCATGGAAAAGGTCATAGCGCATATAGGTTACTATAGTAAACAATGAAAACCATTTACAAAATGTGCATACGATTTTAAAGCGGCTTCAACTGCATGGTCTAAGATGCAGACTCGAGAAATGCTATTTGGCAGGGGAACGTATCGAATACGTCGGCCATAAAATTGACGCAAGTGGGATTATGCCCACTGAAAAGCGAGTCAATGCTCTTAAGGAGATGCCAAGACCAGAGAATATCCAGCAATTGAAGGCTTTTATTGGCAGCATAAACTACTACAAGTTTGTGAGAAAATTTTCAGTGGTCGCCGTACCTCTAAACGAGTTAAGGAGAAATAATGTCGAATTTAAATGGACTTTACTTCAGGAAAACGCCTTCCAAATGCTTAAAGGTGCAGTGGTCCAGGCAATTCAACTCGTGTATTACAATGATGCCTATCCGCTAGTTCTCGCTGTTGATGCTTCGCAGTATGGCGCTGCTATCGATATGAGGATGGTGGGAGAAACCTATCGCGCACGCAACAAAAAACTAAACAGCAGTCAAGTAAGATGTTCACAAATCGAAAAGGAGGCATTAGCTATCATATACGGTGTTACGAAATTCCACCAATACTTGTATGGCCGCCCCTTTTAGCTTGTAACCGATCACCAAGCGCTCACAACCTTATTTCATCCAAAAACGGCTCCCTGTTATGACTTTACATTGTCTACAGCGGAGGGCAATACTACTTCAGGAATACGATTACAAGATCCGCTACAGAAGATCATCTGAAATCGCAAATGCTGATGCCCTGTCTAGACTCCCGACCGGCTCAGATCCCAGTTTTGACGAGTCAGAGAAGAAAATGTTAGATGTGGATAAGATCTACTGCACTACAATTCAAGAATTTTCACTAGGAGCAAAAGTCGTGGCCGATGCTAAAAGAAATGATGATGTCTTGCGCCTTGTATCAAAACACATGGAATCTGGTTCGCCAGCTCAGTAATCTTAAGCCATTTGTTAATCGAAAATTACACTTATCCTTGCAGAGTGGCGTTATACTCCGGTTACTGCAAACTAAAGTACTTAAGCTTCTTCGTGAAGGCCACTGGGGTAAGGAACGCATGAAGCAGTTGGCCAGACTATATGTTGGGTTCCCTGGTATTGACCAAGGAATCGAAAACGTACATGCAAGTTGTCGTGTATGCCAATCAACCGCAACGTCACCGAAACAAACGTTTTCTCCCTGGCCGGAACCGACATGTCGGTAGGAGAGAATTCATTTGGATTTTGCTGGTGCTTTTTTTAACCATATGTGGCTTATCGTAGTAGAAGCATATTCGCGATTCCCATATACAATAGAGTTGACTGCCGCAACAACAATGACAACAATCGCAGCGCTCCAACTCATTTTTTCTGTGGAAGGCCTGCCTCTAACCATCGTTACAGATAATGGAACGAAATTTACATCACGTCAATTGAAGGAGTTTTGCGAACGAAACGCTATAAAGCACCTCACGACAGCCCCCCTTCATCCGGCGTTTACAAAAATTATGAAAGACGATCATCATAGTGAACGTGCCTTGTACAAATATTTGGGTACATATCGCGCAACACCAAATCCGCTTTCTGGCAAATCGCCATCAAAGCTGTTGCATGGTCGCCAACCGAGAATAATTTTGGCAGCATTGATTCCAGAGAAAAAAGATAAGATCGAAAATAAAACAAAATTTTCGGAAGGGGAGAAAGTTATCTCCCGTAACTATTCCGGTTCTCAACGGTGGGTCCACGGAAAAATTTATAAGCTTTTGGGCATAAAATTGTAGGTAGTCCAAACATCTAAAGGGGTTATTAAACGACATCAAAACCAAATTCGTCTTGATAATTCAGGGCATTTAAACGATTATGTAAGTCCAGATGACATCGAAATTGATACTGATGCGCAGCAAAAAGGGAGTTGATACAGCTGTTTCAATGCGTAACGAAGCTACTAACCTCCTCCCATCTGAATGTGAAAAGAAGCAGACAGTTAGATCCAATCTATGTATTAATTTTGTTGGCCAAATCGATTGTAAACTCTCAAAATTGAATGGGGGGAAATGTTAGAGTTAATCTGGTAACTCTTTACTTGTTAGAGTTAAGCACGTCATACTTGCATGCGAAAACGGATGTTCTTCATTAATGTCCAGTATTCGGGCAGTTTATAGTCGATCTAAGCTTGGCTATATATAGAGTTTTTGAAAAGGGGGCGGTGCCACCCCCCCTTCCCCCCCTCCCCGCCTATATAAAGTTTCAATTCTTCATAACTCTGAACGCATTTGGTCTAAAATAGTGATATTTAGATATACTGTCCTTTAGTCAAGTTTTACATTATTTTGGAAAAGTGGGCTGTACCACGCCAACATATTTTGTCTTTTGTTTGTGCTTCATTAATGAGCCCAAATTTATAGCCGTTCTATGAAACTTTCACGATAGGTTCAGAAGTTCGATGGGTACGTGAAATGGAAAGTGGGAGGTACGTTCAAAATGTTTGTGTTTTGTTTGTGCCATTGTCGATCTCTTTGAAACTACACAGGCCATATTTAGTTTTTGGCAAAGCCTCCAGGCTATTTAAAGTAGCAATTCGGCATAGCTAGGAATTAATTTGGTTCAAGTTAATGATATTTTATATACAGATATGTGTTCTATATACATATCAAAAAACCTTGGAAACAAAAAGCAGTACCAAGATCAAATAAAAGGAAATTCGATGTATCTTTCAAGCTATATACATAACAGTAGCCGCAGAGAAAATAGGAAAAGAAGGGGAATAGAAATATGAGATATAGAGGTGGTGTTAGAGGAAAATTAAGAGGGTAAAGTAGAGTAATGGTATATGGGTATGGAGAAAAAGCAAAAGTTGAAAGGAAAAGGAGGGGATAAGTATAAATGTAGAAGAAGCGAAAACTGGGGAGGGAAAAGAGTACAATTTGTTAAATGTAGGCAAGCCAAAACTTAGGCAGGACAACGTCTGCCGGGTCTGCTAGTATTTTTTATGTGATGACTGAATTTTAATTAAAGTGGTTTGCTATGCATTTTGCAATTTTCGTGTATTTTTCAATATAAAGGGAACTAACCTACTATGAAGACGTACAGTAATTGGTATGATACTGATGCATAGGCTAACTACAGGGTGGCTAATGAAAGCCGCTACCAAAAAAAACTTAAATAACTTTTTTTCTATTTAATGAATCTGGTAAATTTTTTTTTTATTTTGCAGATTGACTTTTACGTTTAACAAAAATGGATAACTGGGACACTGAAACAAGAATTTGGATTGTCCGACGCTATCACGCACTGGAGTCCGTAGTTTCGGTTCAAAGAGGGTATAGGCGCACGTTTGGCGGCAATCCTCCGAGCAGATGGACCATAATAAGACTTGTAAACAATTTTGCCGAGCATGGGACAGTCAACAGAAGACCTTACCATCGAAACCCTTCAGTTCGAACGGAGGAAACAATCGCTGCTGTAGCTGCTGCCATACAAAACAATCCACGTGTTTCGACAAGAAGCTTATCTGCTCAAATGGGTGTAAGCAGACAGTCATTACAGTCAGTTATGCACAAAGATTTGGACTTATTCCCATATAAAATTCAAATGGCCAACAAACTGAACGCTGCAGACTTGCCGATTCGCTTGGAATTTTGCCAGAAGATGCTTCAAATGGTGAAAAAGGATGGAAACATTGTCGAATATGGAGTGCTTCCAACCCACAGATACTCCATGAGACGGAATTACATCCACTTCGTGTCACAGTGTGGTGTGCAGTTTCATCACGCTGCATTGTCGGGCCCTACTTCTTCGAAGAAAACGGTCACACCGTTACGGTTACTGGAGACCGTTACTTGAGCATGTTGAGAGAGTTTTTCTATCCAGAATTACGCCGAATGAGAATTTCTTTCAACTCTGTGTGGTTTCAGCAAGATGGTGCAGCTCCTCATATAGCCCAACCTGTTATGACAGAATTGCGACGAAAATTTCCCAATAAGCTGATATCCAGAGACTCCACATTCCGTTGGCCACCCAGGTCGCCTGACCTTACTGCACCTGACTTTTTCTTGTGGGGTTATTGCAAACAGGAAGTCTTCAAAGCAAAACCAACAAGTTTGAATGAACTAAGGCAATCCATTCGAGAAACAATTGCGGCTATTCCTGTCTCAACTCTCCAAGCAGTAATGAACAACTTTTTGGTAAGATGCCGCACATGCATCGACTAGCAGGGGGGGGCATTTAAATTCCATTATTTTTAAAACTAATTAAGCTATATTTAATAAAATTTAATGAGCTTTAACATGAATAAAAGAAAAATTAATTCCATACACTGAAAAAAAAATTATTTGAGTTTCTTAATGTAGCAAAATTTATCAGCCAACCTGTAGTATGACGGCTGGTTTGATACCGGTTTATGCACTGGCTAGTATGTAAACTGGTATGATCCTGATGTATATACGGGCTAGTATGTTGAATGGTATGATCTTAATGTATATAATGACTAGTATGTCAACTGGTATATTGCTGATGTAGAAGCGGACAATTGCCATCTCGTAGGGCATCGGCGTTTTGAAAATACCAGTTGCTAATATGGAAAAATTACAGAACTCGAACTAGTTGAGCCGGCTTGGGAAATTAGTATTTAACTAGTATAAAACTAGTAGAATTGCCTGCAGGGTTGGTATGGAGTTACACGATATTAATACCATACTCCCGAGAAAACAAGTGACAGTTATAGGGAAAGAGGTGTGCCACCTCCAATACAAGCTTGATTTTACAGGCGTGATATCTTCGAAATTGTTCATGGTAGGGATCTGAAAATTGGTATGGAGATAATTGATATCAATACCATACGGAAAAAATTGGAGTTAGCAGAATAGAAGCATGGCATTCCCTAAAGGTATTTGTATCAAAATGCCAAAGCTTTATAAAGGATATACGAAATCAATGCAAAAAATTGTGACTGACTTATTGTAAGTGGAGCGGTGGACCTTCCATACAAACAAAATATTTGGTAACAAATAGTCAAGAGCAAAATATTTGTATAATTTTTTTGTTTGAAAATAATCTTGTTTTTGACGCGGAATTATGAGTTTGCCTGATTTTTTCTAGGCTATTTATCTATATTGACATTGTGACACAGAATCAGGGGTTTAATATATACACAATTTAAATTGTGAACAATCGCTAATCTTCGATTAAAGAAAATAACAATTAACTCAATAAAAGAATCTATTTTGGGCAGAACGAAGTTTGCCGGGCCAGCTAGTCTTCAATATAATTAATGGTGTTTAGGCCAGCTGCCTAAGTACCCAGTGCCACCCCAAAGTGGTGACCGCCTAATAAAAAAGAGCACATCGCAATGTGCATTTTTTCTTTCTAAAGACGGTTGCACACAATCATACCCTACAGTCAACTGCCAAACTGGCTAGTAAACATTCTAGTTCATTAACTAGAATTTCGTGGGCTTAATCATAAAAGTTTGAGTGACTGCAATGATTCCGCTATCATAAGCAGCAACAACCCTCTAAAATTGTCGATACATGTATAACCGAGCCAAAAAGAAAACAATTCAGTATTCGGGCCGCAATCGTTCAGTTAAAAACGCCATCCTACATTTTAATTTTCCATTCAACTAATGTTCTGAGTTTTTAAATATTCATTTAGTTAAATTAAGTATAAAACTTTCTTGTAAATAATAGTTCTGATGTAAATGTATGGCGCGATATACAACAGGCATATCATCATAAACCTCCTCAGAGATTTTTGCGCCGAGCTTCTTTTCCAATGTGTGGTGTGCCGGTTTCCTACAAATTGGCGGAACCAACAGTTTTTTGCCGACTCCAAACGGCATTTACAAAAGAAATGCATTTTTGCTGAGAAGCCATCCATGGCAGAAATACACTCGGAGACTTTGCCAAACCACAGCCGAGGAGCGACTCCGTATTGAAAAAACTTTTTCAAACCACTTTTGATGTTACCTGTACCAGGGCTCGAATCTTAGACCATCGGTGTGATATGAAGGCAACACTACCGCCACACCGCGGGGCCGCCTGATAGTAAAATCATAAGCCTTTTGATAATTACGAAGTTTAAATAGTACATTTGGGTTGCTGATCATATACGTACGTGCATGTCAACAAAATCACCCTTATTTTTGCCACGTCGCTACTGTAATAACGGCGCAGGAGCGAAGCAACAACGAATAATAAATATTCAAATGAAACCACGAAGAAAAGTGAAAGCGAAACGATCATTTGTCAAATCAATTGCGCAAATAAATAAAATTTCTTTTCGGAATAAGTTAAGTAACCCCTTTCTAGTAAAAAAATTTTAAAAAAATTCACAAAAGAAAAATTGAATTGTTATTGTTCAAGGTTGATTTATTGTGATTGTAAAATGCAGTTTTCATAAATAAAATAACAATGAATCTGCCACGGAATCGTTCAAAAGCTGCAACATCGAAATTGGCGAGCAAAAATTAAAATTATTCGAATAAAAATCCATTTATTCGAAGGCTATAAAAAATTGGAATAATTTTTATTCGAATAATTTATACTTTTATTCGAATAGTATTATTCGAATAAATGACAACTATTCGAATAGTTAAACAAATATCACTACTGCTTATGCACACATTTGTACACCGCAAAAATATATACATATGTACAAAGCTTCCGACTTCTCGCATTTCATTTCAACTATTCGGATACAACTATTCGAATAACAATATTCGAATAAACGGATAAATTATTCGAACAAATACTATTCGAATTTTTTGAAACGAATATTTGGAGTCCCGCTACTAACAATAATAAGGTCGTATAGCACTTTTTTAAGAATTAAGTTACTAAGAACTTGAACATTATGTACTAGAATTTCATAAGCGAGTTATCTGCATGGTTATTTACAAAAAACTACGAAACTTAAAATTTTCAGCATAAAAAGCTAATCTTCCTTGAATTTCCTTAATTTTATGTAAAGATATTTTTACAAGTATGGATCAGGTTCTATCTGAGATTAATACTTAAATTTTAAAATTTTCCATAAAATGTGTTACGTATGGTTTGCAGGTGTCGCGCAGAGACTACCACGGCGTAACATCCTCCTTATGCATGTCCCAGGGTACCACGTTGGGTAGGCTTGCACTAAGCTCCCCAAAACCCATTTATCGAAACTCTCGATTGTATGGGAGCTATGCGTTGTATTGCTCCGGTCTACTAATGATTAATCTCATGCAAAATGGCGTCTCCATACCAAATTTCATCAAGATATCTCAAAAACTGATGGACTAGTTTGCGGGCTCCTCATTCTCGTTGTGAAAAACATGCATGCAATGCAAATGAAATAAACGAAAGAAATGACTACAGCTTATGTCGCTTAAACACTCAGCCTTGCTGCAAAATAATAAGATAATTAGCAAAGTGATGTTGCTGGATATTAAGGCGCGATGAAGCTCCTGTGGACTAATATCTTGTAATTTACTAATGTGCCGGAAAATCCAGGCAAGTAATCGAACGTTGCTGATATATGAACTGCGCTGGGAGATAATTTCTAAAATGAATTTGGTAGTTACAGTCGATTTGAATGCTGATTTCCGTTTTTGACTTTCAACGACCTCCAGGTCTATGCTATCGCACTTATTCCTTGGCCAGTTTTCAATATCGCTGTATGATACCACATTGAATTAGATAGCTCATTAACGGTGTATCCTCTGGAGATGATGTATGCTGGGTTGTCTTGCGTGGGAATGTGCCTCCAACGGGCAGTTGCAGTCAAATCTTGAATTTCCGAAATCCTGTTGCCGACAAAGGTTGACAATGTGACTGAATGCATTTTTAGACACTATAATACAATTTTTGAGTCTGTCCAAAGAAAAATATCAAAAGATTTATCAGAAAATATTGGTATAATTTTCGAAAGCAAACGAGCTGAAAGAATAGCGCCACAGTGTCCAGCATTTTTAGACACTATAATACAATTTTTGAGTCTGTCCAAAGAAAAATATCAAAAGATTTATCAGAAAATATTGGTATAATTTTCGAAAGCAAACGAGCTGAAAGAATAGCGCCACAGTGTCCAGTTTCGGAAGTGATTGCTTCTTTTAAGGTGCGAACTCTAGATTTTTCTGTAAGTAAGCGAACAAAAGATTACCTCTGCACCTTGAGAGACAAAAGAACGGATGTTTCGCTGAGAAAACTTTTCCAGGCATATTCGATGTTTTGATATACTGTCTCATCCCAGTTTACTTTAGGGACCCATAATTCCTGCAGCAAAATTTTTGAAGTTATGAGTACTGGAGGCAAGACACCAAAAGGATCGAATAGCGATGATGCAATGGACAGAATTGAACGTTTGGTAATGCGATTAACTGTTGCTAACAGTGGCTGAAAAGAAAAGAGAAAACAATCCAGATTTGGTCCCATTCCAGCCCCAGCGTACTTGTGACAGATGTGTCCAAACTTAAGCTCTTTGCCGAACTGTCCTCTCTCAACTGAGCTTGTTTGAAGTGCCATTTAAATCCTCCTAGGTCTAGTAGTTGAGTTACCTTTTGCCTTATTTTCTGAAGTGCGGCCAACGTATTAGCCCCGCCCAGCAAGTCATCCACGAAAAATGACGACTTCACGATTTCCGCTCCGATTCTGAACTGAGTTTGATGTTGATCAGCAAGGTACAAAAAGCTCCGGATAGCTAAGTATGGAGCCGATGCCCTTCCATAGGTCACTGTGTTGAGTTGCTAAGTTATAATCTCGCCGGTGGGTGAGCTTCGCCACAAAATGAATTGGTACTTCTGGTCATCTTGGTGCATTACTGCTTGTCGATGCATATTCGGCTTGTAACGTAGGTCCTACCATTTGTAAGTCGTTGAGGGAGTTTTGGGTTGTCGTTCGACATGATGCATCAAATACGACTCTCAGCTTGGTTGTTGTACTTGTTGGTTTTAGAACACAGTGGTGAGGGATACAATAACGTGACTCGCTTACCTTCGGATTTTTTACAACACTCATGTGGCCTAAACCCTTGTGTTCCTCCATGAAGTCTATGTATTGTTCCTTAAGTAGAGGTGACTTTTCCAACCGCTGTTCCTGGTCATGAAATCGCATCAGAGCCGTAGTGTGTAAGTCGTCCACACAATTTGTATTGTCCTTGAAGGGCATCACCACTCTGCCACAGGATTCTTTGCGGACTGTATTAAGATGCAATTGCTCGCAGCTGTGTTGTTCACGTGTCCAGGGATCCGCGATAGTAGTCATTTTCTCCAATTTTCACAATTTCTCCAGTTTAGCATCCAATGATTCATTTGCTGTAAATAGACATGCAGGTTTAAGAGCGTGATTAGTTGTTTGATATCGCCCCGATATAGCCCATCCCAAGAGTGTTTTTTGCAAGATTGGTAAATGTGGACCTAGTTTAATCTGACCGTCAGACAGTAGGCTGAAAAAGGTTACCGTACCCAGTAATAAATCGACCTTCCCCGGTACATGGAATTGTTGGTGTATTCCAGTTGATAGGCAATGTGGGTGGGTGGGGATGCAAAAGGTCAGCGGTAGTTCGAAACCAGTGACTGGCGACTTGATATTTGTTGGTGTTTTGTATTTAATGTTGTTTGATGACTTGTATTTCAAGATTTTGTTGAATTCATGACAACATCAGTTTTTGGGAAAATTCATCCGTGATAAATTTAACCTGAGAACAGGAATTCAGCAATGCCTTCCCCATCTTATAGTTGCCAGATGAATCACAAAACAAAACTCTTGCGGTCGCCAGAATGATGTGATCACAGGATGAATTGTTTGAGTATGTATGTACTGCAGCTTCCGTTGTTCGAGATGACGAATTTACGGCTTGTTGGTTATGTGCTCATAAACGATGACGTAGAGTGCGGTAGTGTTTCTGACAAACCTTACACCGATGTAATGATGGCCAATGAGTTGCTTGATGCCCCTTTGAAAGGCAGTTGATGCACAATGCAAACTTCTTTGCACTTTCAAAACATTGCGCAATGCTAAGTGCTTTGAAGCGATCGCAATTCAAAATTCTATGGGAATAACTGGAGCAGATTGGGCATGGTGGATTTGATCACGAAAAGGTGTACCCTCGTTGTTGGCCCTTTAGCTTGATGTTTGAAGATTTAGTGTTGAAAGTGTTGCTAATGCGCTGTCAGTAGATTCCAAGTACTGACAGTGTCTCTTCAATTCTTCGGCGTACTCCTCCCATGTTGGTAGCGTTTGGAAGTCTGGCGATTCCATACATTTTTTGTTGGTTTGTCCGTCAGATCTCTGCAAAACTAAATACATTAACATATCTTGTGAAACTTGCCTGTCAGTACCGCGTGACAATAGAGATCCGTAGATTGCTGAAGCCTTGTCGACAAGACTTCTAAGCTGAATACCATTTGGCTTTGTTTCAGCCTTGGCAGGTTTGACGTTTCCTGCATTACGCATGTTGCATCCGATAGAGATACATTGTGGTCATCTGTTATCTACGATTAAATTGCGAGCTGTCCAACCTTTCGATGTCTGTCTGGATCGGCAGGGCTTGCTTAAAATAAATACCCAAACGGCACTTGTATCCAGCGTGTGAAAGTACCTTTCCACCGGTTCGCAAACTACCTTCGATGATGTTCTTAATCCTCGTGATGTTTTTCTTAACATTGGCACGTTGTTTCTCACAGTTGGGTGGACGACGGAAGCCTATCTATGTTGTGCGTCTGGAACTAAAAAAAATATAAGACGAATGGTATGATAATGATTAGCGACTTGGCACTTGGTGTACGCAAGTCCAGCACAATCCTAGTGCTGCAATTGAAAGTTATGAGCCAAAATATTATATTGAAACCCAGTAGCAGGTAGTAGTGAATGCGAAACCCAGGCTACTGTATGAACTCGTTGTTGTTGTTGTTGTTAACAGTGCGTCGTCCTGCCTAATGGGCACGATCAATCTAAATTGTCATCAGACTCTTCTAACGGAAGTCCGAGAAAACGCGCAGTTTCCACAGGGTTGGTCCAGAGTGATGTAGGTGTTAGAAGAGTAGGTTCTATTGAACAGGACAAGAGATGTATGGTATCATGAGGGGACATACCACATGCAGGGCATGTGTTTGGTATGGTGGGGTTCAGTCTGGATAAGTAAGAGTTTAACCTATTACAATATTCAAAATGAGGTTGTTCTAGCATGACCTTAGTATCCCTCGGAAGTACACGCTCCTCTTCCGCCACTTCAGGTGGTTGGATATTGATAACGGGATTCACAGGCCGAGATCTGAGGAATCTGTCTACCGACTCGGTGTGGAGGTCATTTAGAGCCCGCCTGTGGTTCCGCAGATCAAATGGCAAAGAAATATGGTGTTGGACCTCATCGTAGTGGTTGCGAAGTTGTTTCCTTATGTATCTCGGGGGCGGGGCTTCATCCAATAGATGTCGATTTCGATGACTAGGTTTATGGCACAGTTCAGTAGAAAATTTCTACTCAAGAGTTCCGCGTGCTCTGGAACATTGAGCAATTTAGCCTCTTGATGGAGGTGAGACTCAGATGACATAAGCAGACATCCCGTGGCAGTTCTGATGGCGGTGTTTTGGCAGACTTGCAATTTCCTCCAGTTGGTGTCAGTAAGGTTGGGCAACCATATGGGCGCAGAATAGTCTATAACCGGTCGGCCAATAGCCTTATATGTAGAAAGCAATGTTTCTTCATCTTTCCCCCAAGAACTGCCGGCCAGTGAATATTCGCAGAGCCAACTCATCAGATGTTGTCAGTGTCCAAGCTTCTGCACCATAACCCAGGACGGATACGATAAGTGACTTATAGAGTGTTATTTTCGTTCTTCGAGAGAGTACTTTACTTCTCAATTGTCAACTCAGTCAGAAGTAGCATTTGTTTGCGTGAGTGCTTTTTCGTTGGATTTCTAGGCTGACATTATTGTTAGTGTTAATGCTGGTTCCCAGGTTAAAAACTCTAAGGAAATAATTTCTTGGGTATTTCTGTATTTTCCTCAATACAATTTTATGAAAGCAATTTCTTTATATGAAAGAAAACTTAGCTCCTCGGGGAAAAAATTGAAGTACAAAACTGCATACTCCAAAAAATTCAAAAATTTTAAAAAGAATTTTGGACTTTGATAAAATTGCTTTGAATTTTCGCGAATTTTGCGTTCATTTTTAAAACAAAATTTATTGTGTGTCTCAGATTTCAGGTTACAATAAAAAATTTGTTTAGTATCGGTATATGTACTTCTTTGCCGGATTTTTCTTGTCTAACAAGGAACTTAGAAATGCTTTTTCTTAATACGCAGGAAAATACCTATCGTTTGATACCCATATTGGCAAATTTCATTTCATTAAGGTGGAAACTCCGTAAAAACATCCTATGTTTTTTTTTTTAGATGTTTATTTCAAAAGTTCAATACATCAGTTTTTCTTAATCTAAATAAACCAGATTATTAGATGTAATATGTTAGTAAGATGCAATGTCCCATATTGAGCTCTCAGCATCTATAATAAATATAATAGTATACTTTCACTTTTTTGCTGGCTCGAGGTCTATGTTTTTCTCGGAAAAACTAATAAAAACACAAGTTTTTCGTTTTGCCAATATATTTCAGTTGCCGTAGGCAATCGTCTTCAGGACAAACTAATAACAACAAAAATATTAATGTAATAAATAAGTAACATAACTAATAACAAATGGTTTTCATACATACATTTATTATTAATAATAGTATACGTTTGTGGTAGTAGATATTACTGAGTTAATTTGTACGTTATTTATTAGTGATACATACTTTGATTGCATTTCAGGGGTATAATGAAAACAAACATTATATTAATAGCAAGGGTTTTGGTATAAGATAAAACATCCTATGTGGCAACACCTAAGTAGAAATTCTTAGAATGCAACACAATATGTACATACCAAATTTCATCCAAATCGGTGTAATGTAGAAATATCTACTCGGACTATTCGGGTCCGTCGGGATATCCGTAGCGGAGCTGTGCATGCTAGCTTCACCTGGTTCTAAGCTCGCCGGATTGCGGTGGTTCTTGCTCGCTACTTAAGGTATCCCTAACTTACATCAAGAAAATTAATTCATGCACATTATAAAAATCACACAACAGCAAAAGGGAACTGACCTTACCCATAAACCCAAGATTAACCAAAACTAATTTAAACCGGACGGACTGACTATAGGAAAATCTGAAACCACTACAACTCACCAAAATTTACAAAGTCATATTTTTTCTCAAATATATGCAAAGCAATTCATTTATTGTATAAATTAAACTCTAAATACATTATTAAGTTTTAACTTCTATGATTTGCAATTACCCTATCAAGGAATTCGGGAACAAAATTTATAATATTTCAGAACACCCTAACGCATAATTTGCCTTCTTACTAAACGGAATCTTGCTTTAATATTATTATAGCATCTCTTCAGAGTTATATATAAAAATGTATCAATAGACAGGTTAGTAAGCAAGCAATAGAGAATGGAAAGAAATAACAATAATCCACTTACAGTTTTTCTCCGAGCGTGATCAGCAGGCGCCTGTTGAGCTGCGTCGGTGTGGTAAAATTGGCGTAATAATTAGACACACATATATATTATTCCTACTTAGCTCTCTCTCAAGTTTTACCAATTTACAAATTATCCCGCTATGATTTTACATTTTAAATTTTAAGGAATGTACAAATCATCCCGCTACATTTAACACAACCAGGGGCGGATTCAAAAATTAAGTTAGCTAAAGGCAAATGATTTACATGTCCAATATGTAAAGGAAATAAAGCGTTAGAAGTTCGCTTTTTATTTTTTTTTTTTCAAGGTATTAGGAATTCTAAGATCTCAACATTTTTCTTATGTATATAATATAGTGCAATTTAATTTAACACTTAATCATGGAAATAATAGTTTGTATTTATAGAACTATTGAAATGTAGGGTCATCTGCAAAAAAAGGTGTAGAATTCTGGTTTTGGCGTTTTAGATACTATCGAAATGCATGACGTTAAAAAATTCGACCCCTTTTTTCTAAAAAGTCAGAGAAACCTATAGCGTTTCAAAGAATGGTCTCTAGCAGCTTTAGATGTTATGAAAATAAATTATTTTTACACGACCCAGGCCGATCAAAATCTAAATAAATATATTACTTTTTGTAGGCACAGTATTAATTAATATACATATATTCAAAGCTATTGTCTCTAGCTATAAAATCCGTGTTGCAACAAAATGGACGCTTGAAATCTGCTGATGGGGATCTCCAACATAAGTCGCTATCTGGATTTCCCTGGAGAATCTTACTTCGACCATACACTGGGTTGACACTCGTTAAATTATTGGCATTTCGCGGTTGTATTCCGAATTTTTTGTTCGTCTAATTTTTCCGTTTTTGATCTTGTATTATTAGTTAATATAAATTAATGAGGCGCGTTCATAACTTTAAGGTCACGAGTTCGCGGAGTCGATTTTAGCAAGACTTCTACGTTCAATAACAAAATCCAAAAAGATCGAGAACTTCCCTTCGAAAGTCGAGCTTACTTCTTTTTCTTTATTTTAAAAGTTCTTAAACTTCTCTCACTTCTCTGCAGTTTCTGCAGTTTACAATTGTTCGCATCCAGAGTTGCATGCAGAGCTGCCGTAAGCTATTAAAGTTAACAAGACAATATTTTCCCGACAAAGTGATTTTAATATCGCGCTCACATCGGTTGAGCGGGTTTCGAGATAGTCTGGATATACAAATATACTAGAGTAGCTCGTTTAAAGTTATAAGACGCAGACATTTAACAGTGAATTTAGAATTAGTTGACTTGAGTGAAAGGATGTCAACAGTAAAACACGATTAAGAAGATTCTATGAACTAATGTTTATTAAAGTCACTGCAAGTTACAAGGTGAACCGGAACTAAACATTGATTATATATATTATATTATTCAAGATTTGTAAAAAAACTTTTGTGTCATAAATAAGCCCTGAATCAGATTGACTATATTAAAAAAAAATTTATGAAATCGGTGAATCCGTTTTTGAGTTTTGAACGTATTCACGCACACAAATTCGTTTTTATATATGTAGATTACTTCACTATATTAAACAGTTGAAACAAATTTCCATAAAAGTATAGTCGCTATTCATAGCAATTTTGTCCTTGGAAAACCTTTATAAAAAGTAATTTTAACTTTTTTAAATAGTCCTTTTTTCAATGAATTTTATAATTGATTTCACAGGCAGAAATCTTTAAATTTTCTTGAAACATCTTATGAAAAATTTAAATATTAATCTCAAATAGAATTTAATCCTTCTTTCTTCTTTAATTGATTTCACAGGCACAAATCTTTAAATTTTCTTGAAACATCTTATGAAAAATTTAAATACTAATCTCAAATAGAATTTAATCCTTCTTTCTTCTTTAAATGGTCATCTAACCGCCTGGATGATTTTGACCGTCCAACATAGCTCGCCAGTCGTTTCTTCGTTGTGCCAACTGGCGCCAATTGGAAACACCGCGGGATCGCAAATCGGTCTCCACTTGGTCCTTCCATCGTAGTGGTGGTCTCACTCTTCCTCTGCTTCCACCGGTGGGTGCCGATAAGAATACCTTCTGGGATGGAGCATCTTCGCTCATTCGCACTACATGGCCTAGCCAGCGAAGCCGCTGTGTTTTAATTCGCTGAACTATGTCGGCGTCTGCGTAAACTTCATACAACTCATCATTAAATCTTCTTCGCTACTCGCCGTCGCCAACGCGTAGAGGTCCACAAATCTTTCGAAGAACCTTTCACTCGAATACTCCCAGAGCCGCCTCATCAGATGTTGTTAGTGTCCCCGCTTCTGCACCATATACCAGGACGGGTACGATGAGTGACTTGTAGAGTGTTATTTTCGTTCGTCGAGAGGGGACTTTACTTTTCAATTGCCTACTCAGTCCGAAGTAACATTTGTTTGCAAGAGTAATTCTTCGTCGGATTTCTAGGCTAACATTATTGTTGGTGTTAATGCTGCTTCACAGGTAAACGAAGTCCTTTACTATTTCTAAATTATTGCTGCCAACAGTGGCTTGGTTGCCAAGGCGCCAATGCGCTGACTCTTTGCATGATGACAGAAGGTACTTCGTTTTGCCCTCGTTCACCACCAATCCCATTTTCTCCGCTTCTTTTTCTAATTTGGAGTAAGCAGAAGTTACGGCGCGGGTGTTAAGGCCAATGATATCAACATCGTCAGCATATGCCAACAGTTGCACGCTTTTATAAAATATTGTTCCAGCGCGATTAAGTTCTGCAGGTTGTATTATTTTCTCCAGCATTAAATTAAGGAAATCGCACGATAGAAGGCCACCCTGTCTGAAACCTCATTTAGTTTCGAACGGCTCGGAGAGGTACTTCCCAATTCTGACCGAGGTGGCGGTGTTCCTCAAGGTCATTTTGCATAGCCGTATAAGTTTTGCGGGGAAACCAAATTTAGACATAGCGGCATATAGGCAGCTCCTTTTTGTGCTATCGAAAGCGGCTTTAAAATCAACAAAGAGATGATGTGTGTCGATTCTTTTTTCACGGGCTTTTTCCAAGATTTGGCGTATTGCAAAAATCTGGTCGATGGTAGATTTACCAGGTCAGAAGCCACACTGATAAGGTACAATGAGTCTGTTCACATCAGGCTTCAATTTTTCGCACAATACGTTTGATAGGACCTTATAAGCGATATTTAAAAGGCTGATTCCGCGATAGTTGGCGCAGTTTGCAGGATCGCCCTTCTTGTCGATTGGGCAGAGAACACTTAGATTCCAATCATCAGGCATGCATTCATCCACCCATATTCTTCCTAGAAGCTGATGCATGCGCCTTACCAGCTCCTCGCCTCCGTGTTTGAATAGCTCAGCAGGCAAACCATCAGCGCCAGCTGCTTTATTGTTTGTCAATCGGGATATTTCTATTCGCACTTCATTATAGTCGGGTTGTGGAAAGTCAATTTCATCATCTGCGATTGTGGGCTTGGGTTCGGCATCTTCTCTGGTTTCTTGCTCAGTTTCTCCATTTAAAAGGGCAGAGAAGTGATCCGTCCATATTCTGAGTGCTCTCTGAACATCGGCCACCAGGTCGCCGTTCTCATTCTTAAAGGAGTTTGCTCCGGGCTTAAAACCTTCTGTCATTCGCCGAATTTTTTGATAGAATTTTCGGGCATTATTCCCGTTGGCCAGCATCTCAAGCTCCTCTTTTTTTCGCCCGGAAAAGCCGGCTCGGTTCCCTCTTCAACTCGCGGTAGTGTTCACACACTCCTCGTTGCAATCGATCTCAGCGTTGCCTTGTAGGCTGCGTCCTTTTTTTTCGTTGCAGCGCGGCACTCTTCATCAACATACCAGTTGTTTTTTCGTGTTCGCCGGAATCCAATTACTTCTTCGGCTGCGGAAGGAGTGCTCCTGAGATATGATTCCACTGTTCATGCATTCCACTAGGTTTAATTGTGCTCTCGGAGAGCAGGTATGGGAGGCGACCTGCGAAATAATTGGCGGTCTGTTGCGATTGCAGCTTTTCGACGTCCAGCTTTCCCTGCGTTTTTTGTTGCACCTGTTTTGTCGTACAGAGGCGTTTAAGAATCTTGGCTGCTACTAGGTAGTGATCAGAGTCGATGTTAGGTCCTCGTATTGTGCGAACATCTAAAACGCTGGAAGCATGCCGTCCGTCTATCACAACGTGGTCGATCTGGGTGCGTGTTTTTCGATCGGGGGACAGCCATGTAGCCTGATGGATCTTCTTGTGCATAAACCTAGTGCTGGATATGAACATGCTTCGGGCACCGGCGAAGTCGATCAGCCTGAAATCATATGGCGAAGTTTGATCGTGAAGACTGAACTTCCCGACAGTGGGGCCAAATACACCCTCCTTACCCACCCTGGCGTTAAAGTCACCAAGCACGACTTTGATATCATGACGGGGCAGCGCTCGTGTGCTTCTTCCAGGCGCTCGTAGAATGCATCGTTTTCCACGTCGTCCTTCTCTTCCGTCGGTGCATTAGCGCAGATAAACGATATGGTGAAAAATTGTACTTTTATGCGGATTGCGGCGAGACGCTCTTTCACGGGTGTGAACGACAGTACTCGGTGACGGAGTCTCTCTCCCACCACAAATCCCACGCCGAATTTGCGCTTGTCTTCATGCCCACTCCAGTAGATGTTGCAAGGTGTTTTGATCGTGTTTCCTCGCCCTGTCCATCGCATCTCTTGTATGGCGGTGATGTCAGCTTTTGCTTTCCTCAGGACCTCAACCAGCCAGCAAGCGGCACCTTCCCCATTAAGGGACCGGACATTCCAGGTACATACCCTTATCTCGTAGTCCTTATTTCGTTTGCGGGTGTTGTCATGTAAAAAAGGGGTTCTCATATCCGAAGTTTTGTTGTTGAATTTCATTGGAACGTTGTTTTATGTGGTGGTTCCCAAACCCAACGCACAACCCGGTTCGCGGGAGGTTGAATTCAATTTGTATAGCGAGCCGCTTGATCCAAGACAGACGCCGCTTGTAGCCCCACCGCATGGTGATCAGACGTTGCTGTTTGAATCCTCCAGCAAGCCCTTAAACCAATTATGTCGGAGTGGCCTTACCAGGTTGTCGCCTTCTCACGTTTAGCTCACCATCAAACGGGAGTTCGGTGGTTACCCAGAGGATACTTGGGCGCAAAGCCCGGAAGTAGTGATCTGCTTGAACCGCATGCAAAAGAATCGCTCTGACCATTCCCAGGTGAATGGCGATCAGAAACTTTCCCCACTTGCGTGGACTTCTGCACACGGCCCCATCCTCCAGAATCTAATCCATATTGGAAAAATATCTTCATATAAAATTGAATAAATCCAAGGAAAGATTAGCTTTACATGGAGAAAATTTTAAGTTTCGGAGGTCTTCGCAAATAACCATGCAGGTAACGCGAGTATGGAATTCTAGTTCATGATGTGCAAGTTCTTAGTAACTAAAATTCCTTAAAAGTGCTATTTTAACCAGCTTGTTGCTGTACGTGTTTCTGCTCGCCTTTTTCGTTTTTGCAGCTTCTAAACGATTCCGTTATTCCTTGTTATTTTATTTATGTTACACAATCACAATAAGTCAACCCTGAAAAATAAAAACAATTAAATATTTTTTTATGAATTTTTAAAAACTTTTTCATCAGAAACAGGTTATTTTGATTATACCAAAAATAAATGATATTTACTTACTTACTCAATTGCTTTGACAAGTGATCGTTTCGTTTTCCCTTTTTTTCGTGATTTCATTTGAACATTTATTATTCCTTGTTGCTTCGCTGCTAAGCCGTTATTGCAGTAGCGTCGTGGCAAAAATAAGGGTGATTTTGTTTACATGCACGTACGTACATGATCTGCAACCCAAATGTACTATTTGGAGCACGAAATTCTCAAAAGGATTATTTGCAAGAAATGTTTCTACTGAATTTAATCAAATTAATATTTAAATACTCAGAATATTGATTTATTTTGTTGTGTTGATCTTCCGACAGGGTAGTAAGCTGATTTTTGTTGGAACGATTTTCCGTCATCCCTTGTCAAGTTTGGTTTTGTGACAAACCGGTTTCGGCGTTCTGCCATTTTCAATGCCTAGTTTCGTTCTGGTCTGTGTCCATCCGCTGCGTTGTTTTTATAGTCCGTGGGTGCTGTGGCAGGTAATGTCAATCTATGTGTTCGTGGTAGGTAACGTTAATATGCGTGTGTGTGTGCGCGGTATTGATACGTCCAGCGGACAAAAACTAAGAACCGACACTAATTCTGATGACCCATTCAACAGACACGGAGTGTATAGGCTTACTTGTGAATGCCAATACAGCTACATAGGACAAACAGGAAGAAAAATAAGCACAAGATTCCGAGAGCATATCAGGGACTACAACAAAAAAACACGAAAACCCACCACAATACCAGAATCTAATTTCGCGAACCACATGTTCGAGAACAACTGCACCCCAGCTAACATAAAAACAACGGCTCGAATACTTCACGTACAAGGAAAAGGCCGGCGGCTTAATGTACTTGAGACCATGGAGATATACAAGTTAAAAACATTTGATGGCAGGATCATAAACGAACAAACCAACACTATCTCTGACCAAATATTTGAACCCTTAAAACTAGTTTACAAAAAACAGCCCAAGCCAGCAGGTACAGCAACCAAAAACGTAACAATGAACAAGCAAAAACGAAATATGAACCAAACTGCAAAAATCACCGATTTATACCTACCTCAACCTACCGCTTAGCTTACAAGCGGTATGTCTACATACCTACAAAAACAACCCTTGGGACAGATAACAATTCGGACGTATCAATACCGCGCACACACACACGCATATTAACGTTACCTACCACGAACAAATAGATTGACATTACCTGCCACAGCACCCACGGACTATAAAAACAACGCAGCGGATAGACACAGACCAGAACGAAACTAGGCATTGAAAATGGCAGAACGCCGAAACCGGTTTGTTACAAAACCAAACTTGACAAGGGATGACGGAAAATCGTTCCAACAAAAATCAACTCAGAATATTAGTTGAAGAGAAAATTAAAATGGAGGATGGCGTCGTTAACTGAACGATTGCTGCCCGAATACTGAATTATTTTCTTTTTGGCTTGCGTATGCATGTATCGACAAGTTAAGAGGGTTGTTGCTGCTTGTGATAGCGGAAACGTTGCAGTTGCTCAAACTGGTATGAATAAGACCACGAAATTCAGTTGACTGCAGGGAATTGGCAGGTCCCTACCTTAAACCGTTTTAGAGATATTCAGCTTGAAAAATTCAGTTTAAATGGGAGGTGCTACCCCCCTTTTCCGATAACTACCCCTTTTTTACCCTGAGCATAGTATTGATATCGAATATTTCTATAACAATTTTCATATCCCTGTTGGTATGGGACCCAACGGTCCCGTGAGTATGGTCCCTACCTTGAACCCTCTTAGAGATATTCCTCTTGAAAAATTAAGTTTGAATGGGAGGTGTCACGCCCCCCTTAATATTTTGGTTTTTTTCCTAAACTTGCGCGTGTTAATTACAAGCAAACCCACAAAAGGAAGTATTCAATTTGCTTCAGTCGTTTTAAAATTTATTTTTATAAATCGAGCCCTAACCGCAAATTTGGTGTAACCAACAAAATAATGAAATTTTTTTTTTGTCAGATATCGGTAATTTTACTTCTTTTAAACCAACTCACAAAATCTCACAACCGTAATAACCCAGTAGAATCAGGGATCATCGTTTTATTAATCCCGGAGTACTCCCGTGAGAGTATTGGATTACTCCCTATACTTCTGTGTATTACCATATCATTTTGTGTACTCTCTTTTAACATTGCATGTAGGAGGGCAAGTAATAGAAAAACTCCCTTTCAACTCCCAAAAAACAATAAAGGAGTTTTTGTTTTTACTTTTTTATGAATCGCAATTGAGTAATGGTGGAGTTTTGGAGAATGTTAGAATACCTCCCAGGAGAGTAATGAGGGAGATATTTCATATTCCTCCTATAAGACCAACGAAAGTTCTTTGTGGAATCATGCCTCAATAATTTTATGGAAGCAAATAAAGACATGGAAGTAATGCAAATGGCACAAATAACATTCATATAAAAAAATTTAGCAACCACAAATGATATCAAATCTGAATTAAATATTATATTTTTTACGACTCAAACTTTTTTCTTTTGTTGACATTTTTTTTCTTTTGTTGACAGAAAAATTCGGCTTACTCGAAAAGTTGTTAGCCGGGAGTAGAAGTTGGAGAAATCTCTACTTTCGCCCCAAAAATATATAGAAGGTAGTAATCCTTTATTATTAACTTTAGGAGGTCTCCCCTATTACCCTAAGATTAGTAAACACAGAGTGTAGAAATCTCTGTTATCCTTCCGAAAGGATGTTAAGGGGAGTACTCTCTTAGTCATCGCTTGGGGAGATCTCGCTTTAAGTTCTACTGGAAAGTTCCATTACAAAGATAAACCAAAAGCAATTATGATGTAACTGACATTTTGCAATAAATTATTTTACAAATTTAATCTAAAAAACCTCCTGTAAAATTTAATTTTTGTTGGTCACACTAAAATTGGTGTTAAGGCTTGAAGAAGCAATGAGTAATAACGTGCGTTCATGTAAATGCAAAAGCCAACCAAATAAGTTCCGCTTTTCACTTATATTTTTGTACTAAATGGTACTCTCTTCCCTCCCTACTCGGCGGTTTATCTTCATTTTTATTTCCTATTGGAAGATATAGGGATACATGAACACAAGTTTTCAAATGTAGGCGAATAATTTTTTGGGCAGGACAAAGTCTGCCGGGTCTGCTAGTCGCATTTAAAGCAACATTTACTTTCCTTTGTAAGTTACGACTCCACAAAACCAACAGAATGCCAAAACCTTTGTCTATATATTCCGAAACATATCTCGGCAGTTATAATACATCTATAATATAAATGCGCAAGTTGAGGGAAATTGTCCCACTTTATGGCCAAACTATACATCTAAGGTATAAACAATTGTATATGTATGGATAGGTATTGCCAAACTGCCTTGCCGTCAATCAAAAGAACTTAAAAGAAATTATTATAATATTGAAAAATTAGTTTTAATATACACCAACACAAATGCCAAACATGTATTCACACTATAGGGTCGTAATGTGTTAGTAGTAGTGGTATTCGAATAAACCAAATCAAAATATTCGTTTCAAAAGATTCGAATAGTATTTATTCGAATAATTTATCCGTCTATTCGAATACTGGATTTTTTATTCGAATAATTTTTATTCGAATAGTCCCATGCCTAGTGAGTAGACCAGGAGTGCACCGGGCCAGCGAAGCAACTAACACTGTACAGCACCCGGCTGGGTATTGGCCCAAACCAATTTTTTCGAAGAGATGGAGACATAAGAAAAAATATGTATACGCCATTTTTCGAAGTTAGCCTCTAAAATTTAGTAATGGGTTTTCGAATTTCGAAATTTGACCCTCCTAATTTGATTGCACTGTTTAAAAAATTAAAAAATTAAAAATGTGGGTGTGATCCGCCTTATTTTCGAACTTATGTAGCAAATGTTATAAGGGGTCAAAGGTCAGATCTTCGAAAAAAATTAAAAGTCGAATATATCCATTTTTTCCAACCGATTTCGAAAATCTTCGTAGCGTTGTAAAGGTGATTGAATTCCCTTTCTTTTGCTATGCCCACCTTTATCCTTTTAAAATCAACATTTTATGAAAAAACACTTTAAAGAAAAAAAAGGCTAAAAAGAAAAATGTTTTAAGTAGTATATTTCGAACTTTTTGTCACCGATTTCGAAAACCTTCACGCTGTTATATAGGTGCTTGAATTCCCTTGCCTTTGATATGCACAGCTTTATGGTCGATGAATGAAAATTTTATAAAAACAACACTTAAAAAAATACTAAAAAAACTAAAATATTTAAACACATACTTTTATCCACTGTGCTCACCAACAATTGCAATTGATGCCGGTCAAGTGTGCCGTGATTTTAAAGTGTGTAAATGCGGACAATGATAGTTAGTATTTAATATATTAAATCAATCGCATCCGATTTTACTACGAGTTAATATTAGCAGATTTTTAATTAAAAAAATGGCGGATAAAGTATATCAAGCAATTCTGTTATCGAATTTTTGTTTTGTTTGTGCTAAATTTAATATAAAAACAAGCTTGGTTAATATAACTCCAGTTGTGGAATTAGTTTATAAAGATTATTTTGATCAGCCGATTATCAAAGGTTAGTCTTGGGTTCCCAACAAGATATGTAGAACCTGTTATAACCATTTACAAAAATGGTGGAAGAAAGAAATTGAGCAATTGCCGTTTGGAGTTCCTACAATTTGGTATAAACCAGGTAATTACATTGTGAGAGTAGTTGTTTTTATGAGTATGATCCACGTTTCTACTTAGATGTACATAACAGGTATACATGTCATGTTTGCTTAAACCACCATACGGGCGATAACCGAGTAAAGCGTCGTAAAAGAAAGAGCATTGAAAGTTTGTATGTGCGGTTACCAAGACCACATAGTGACAGTATCCCTGCACCTCCCCGATCATCTATCCGAAAATACAGGGTGGCTGATGAATTTTGCTACATTAAGAAACTCAAATAATTTTTTTTCAGTGTATGGAATTCATTTTTCTTTTATTCATGTTAAAGCTCATTAAATTTTATTAAATATAGCTTAATTAGTTTTAAAAATAATGGAATTTAAATGCCCCCCCTGCTCGTCGATGCATGTGCGGCATCTTACCAAAAAGTTGTTCATTACTGCTTGGAGAGTTGAGACAGGAATAGCCGCAATTGTTTCTCGAATGGATTGCCTTAGTTCATTCAAATTTGTTGGTTTTGCTTTGAAGACTTCCTGTTTGCAATAACCCCACAAGAAAAAGTCAGGTGCAGTAAGGTCAGGCGACCTGGGTGGCCAACGGAATGTGGAGTTTCTGGATATCAGCTTATTGGGAAATTTTCGTCGCAATTCTGTCATAACAGGTTGGGCTATATGAGGAGCTGCACCATCTTGCTGAAACCACACAGAGTTGAAAGAAATTCTCATTCGGCGTAATTCTGGATAGAAAAACTCTCTCAACATGCTCAAGTAACGGTCTCCAGTAACCGTAACGGTGTGACCGTTTTCTTCGAAGAAGTAGGGCCCGACAATGCACACTCTGACACGAAGTGGATGCAATTCCGTCTCATGGAGTATCTGTGGGTTGGAAGCACTCCATATTCGACAATTTTGTTTGTTTATGTTGCCGTTTAAATCGAAATGGGCCTCGTCAGACATGAAAAGACAGTTCAACATGTTTCCATCCTCTTCCAACATTTGAAGCAGCTTCTGGCAAAATTCCAAGCGAATCGACAAGTCTGCAGCGTTCAGTTTGTTGGCCATTTGAATTTTATATGGGAATAAGTCCAAATCTTTGTGCATAATTGACTGTAATGACTGTCTGCTTACACCCATTTGAGCAGATAAGCTTCTTGTCGAAACACGTGGATTGTTTTGTATGGCAGCAGCTACAGCAGCGATTGTTTCCTCCGTTCGAACTGAAGGGTTTCGATGGTAAGGTCTTCTGTTGACTGTCCCATGCTCGGCAAAATTGTTTACAAGTCTTATTATGGTCCATCTGCTCGGAGGATTGCCGCCAAGCGTGCGCCTATACTCTCTTTGAACCGAAACTACGGACTCCAGTGCGTGATAGCGGCGGACAATCCAAATTCTTGTTTCAGTGTCCCAGTTATCCAATCTGTAAAATAAAAAAAAAATTTACCAGATTCATTAAATAGAAAAAAAGTTATTTAATTTTTTTTTGGTAGCGGCTTTCATCAGCCACCCTGTATTTAACAGTAAATGATTCTAACTCCGTGGTGTGAAGGTAGTGTTGCCGGCCTACCACACCAAAGGTCCATGGTTCGAGCCCTGGTACAGGTAACATCAAAAGTGATTTGAAAAAAGTTTTTCAAAACGGGGTCGCCCCTCGGCAGTGGTTTGGCAAACTCTCCGAGTGTATTTCTGCCATGACAGGCTTCTCAGCAAAAATTCGTCTCCTTTGTAGATGCCGTTCGGAGTCGGCAAAAAACTGTAGGTCCCACCAATTTGTAGGGAAAAATTCAAATCGGCACACCACAAATTGGAAGAGAAGCTTGTTGTATATCGCGCCATAGAGAGAGAGAGAGATTCTAACTCTTTCACCTATTGTCATGATGTTACCGGATTGATGAATGAGTTAATTATATACCATAATCCACTCGATTGGCGCCTCTTTGTAGACTCAAATAAAGCAAGCAGTATTGTTGCATAAAGACAAAAGCGTTCCACCCGTCCCATTGGCGTACAATACCGACAAGCTTGACACGTATAATAACCTAAAAGTCCTTCTTAATCATATCCAGTATGATCAATTCCAGTGGAGGGTATGCGCTGACATGAAAGTAGTAGCTACTATCATGGGACTTCCGCCATCTGGATGGCCAAGGAATATGTGTTTTATTTGTTTGTGGGATATGCGGCATACTGGAGCCCAATACACAAAAAAAGATTGGCCACTTCGCGATGAATATACTATTGGGAAATCAAATGTTATTAACAGTCCGCTAGTGGTTACTAATTTTATTAAGTCATTTGTTGAAACCAATGATGC
Source organism: Merzomyia westermanni (assembly GCA_949987695.1). Taxonomy (NCBI): domain Eukaryota; kingdom Metazoa; phylum Arthropoda; class Insecta; order Diptera; family Tephritidae; genus Merzomyia; species Merzomyia westermanni. The sequence goes on from OX465288.1 coordinate 93,931,358, forward strand.
CTCGAAGACATGTCTGCGACAAATGTTTCCTAAATTATCTGCAGCTAAGATTGAAGCTGGTTAGTATTTAAATTGCATACAAACATACATATCTTAAATAAAATTTTTTTTACAAAATTAAATATTTTTATACAGGTATTTTTAGCGGCCCGGACATTCGTAAAAGGCTAAAGAGTGAAGAATTCACAAAAACTTTAGACACCAATGCTGCGATTGCTTGGAGTGCATTTAAGGTTGTAATTACTGAGGTTCTTGGAAGACACCGACATGAATACGTCGATACCATAATGCAAGCATTTTCAAAAGCAAACGTTAATATATCTCTAAAAGTCCATTTGATGCATGCTCATCTTGACTGGTTTGAGCGTCAACTCCCAACTGAATGCATATCAAAGGCAAGGGAATTCAAGCACCTATATAACAGCGTGAAGGTTTTCGAAATCGGTGACAAAAAGTTCGAAATATACTACTTAAAACATTTCTTTTTTGGGCTTTTTTTCCTTAAAGTGTTTTTTCATAAAATTTTTATTTAAAAAAGGATAAAGGTGGGCATATCAAAAGAAAGGGAATTCAATCACCTTTACAACGCTACGAAGATTTTCGAAATCGGTTGGAAAAAAATGGATATATACATAAGCTTTCAAAAAAAATGTATACCAGTCGAGTTCGAAAATAAGGCGGATCACACCCACATTTTTTATTTTTAAATTTTTTAAACAGTGCAATCAAATTAGGAGGGTCAAATTTCAAAATTCGAAAGCCCATTACTAAATTTTGGAGGCTAACTTCGAAAAATGGCGTATACATATTTTTTTCTTATGTCTCAATCTCTTCGAAAAAATTGGTTTGGCCCAATACCCAGCCGGGTGCTGTACAGTGTAATGATATCCCAATTCATGCAGGTCTATTTTAATACCTTTTAGTTCGTATTATAAAACCAGCTGATTGTTTTCAATAAAAACACTTCTGTTATGAGTTTTGAGGGGTAAATTAATTTTAAAAAAATATAAATGTATGGCGCGATATACAAGAAGTACATCATCATAAACCTCCTAAGAGATTTTTGCGCCAAGCTTCCCTTCCAATTTGTGGTGTGCCGTTTTGAATTTTTTCCTACAAATTGGTGGGACCTACAGATTTTTGCCGATTTCGAACGGCATCTACAAAGGAGATGCATTTTTGCAGAGAAGACTTTCATATCAGAAAAACTTTTTCAAACCACTTTTGATGTTGCCTGTCCCAGAATTCGAACCTTGGACCTTCGGTGTGGTAGGCCGGCAACACTACCGTAACACCACCGCTGCCGTCATTAATTTTTTTGTATATAAATAGCTTCCCTACCAACAACTGCTAACCACATTTTCTCAAAATACCAATACATGCACATTTTATGTTTGAAAAATTTGCGTTCAAATAGACAGACGGACAGACGGATGGAGAGACGGACATGGCAAAATTGACTCAATTTATCGTCCCTATTATTTCAGTTTACTTATTGATTGGCCCATCTCTTCCTCTTCGCATACTTACAAACATTTCATGTTCATTAAAGGTATGAAAATCAAAAAAGGTATATAGGGAAGTATTTCAGTGCGGTATTAAAAACTTTCCCGGATAGTTTACTTGTGTGTTATCCGATTAGCTTGATTTTTGAGAAGCTGACGAATTTTGATCGAAATATCTAGTTCACGCTACAAGCAATCGCCTTTGAAATTAGCAGAATTTTTTTTCTCGGTCGAGTTTTGCTTAAAAAGCTTATTATATGTGCAAGATCTTATTGATATAGCTTACACGGTTATAAAAATATCGCGTTTTACATTTTAGAAACAAATTTTTCTGAACTATGTTGAAAAACTGGGCGTGGACATTAACAGATTTCGACCATTTTTACAACAAGCATTCACCTTTATATGTTCAACATTTTCGCCAAACATCGTTTCGATAAATCAGTTTTTGGCGGAGTAATGGCATGAAAAGTTTTGTGGAATAATCCACTATAAAAGAGGCGGGGCCACTCCCATTTTCGAAAATTTATATTTTTCGATTTTCTTCGATCACGGACCCTTTGAAAGTGAAATAGAAATGATAGAAAGCTTTTGTACGCAAAGCTATTGCCTATTAAATATATCTATGATCCTTTTCTAAATCATTCGTATAAAAGTGGGCGTAGACCTTAACCAAATTGGGCAATTTTTTTCCGAAGCATACCTTGCATTAATATAAATATGTATGCCAAATTTGACCTAATCAAAAGTAGGCGGTGTCAAGCCTATTTTCAAAAATTTCTTGAAAAAATTATTTTCTGCCTCAACATTAATGTACACACCAAATTTTGTTATGTACTGAATAATCACTTTCTTTGTATTTTCGAAAACATTCTCTACATAAAAAGTGGGCGTGGCTATCATGTGATTTCGCCCATTTTAAATAGCGCTTGGAGATGAGGGCCAAGGAACCTGCATACCAAATTTCATTCAGATATCTCAAAATTTACTCAAGTTATCGGGTTAACAAACGGACGGACATGGTTTAATTAATTTCTCTTTTCGTCCTGAACATTTCTTTCCATGCCGTTACATACCATCTTAACGCGACTAAAGCAAATATACCTTGTGTGCGTAGCAGTGACATGAAACTCACAAATTATTGTATATAAAGTAGTTATAACATCTTATCAGTTACGATTTTAATTTTTACTATGAAACAACTCTGAACGCGATTTCCTTCATACGACTTACTCGGAGTACCTTCATCCACTACCTTCCACTCCGATTCGCAAAAGAAGGTGCCAATCTAGTAGGGGTAAACAATGGCCAGTCTCAGCGGCTCTCCTGAGACCAGTAGAAGTTGCTTTGTTGGAGACAGTAAACAAGCAATGTAAAATATGAGCAAATATGTAAACTTCATTAATGATATCGGACCTAAAAACAATGTTTACAAGAACAAAATAATTGATTATTCTTAAAAAGTATTCAACACCTCAGATAGTTTTGTTTTTGAGTTTGTGGTTGGGATAGTGTGAATTGAAATTGAATAAAATAATTAATAAAAATAAAACAATAAAAAAGAAAATAAAGGAAAAGGAAAGCAAAGAAAAGAAGGGAAAGGAAAGGAAAGAAATGAAATGAAAGGAAGGGACAAAAACGGAAAGGAAATGAAAAAAAGGAAGGAATGGATAATAAAAGAAAGATAAGAATAAAATAGAAAACAACCAAATAAATTAAAATAGTTAAAATAAAATAAAGTTTTGTGGTTGAAGTTCAACCACTCGCCGATTTCTAGTATAAGATAATGTCAGTGTCAGTGATTCTTCTCTCGGCCAACTGGCGCCAATTGGAGGCACCGCGGAATCGCAAATCGGTCTCTACTTGGTCTTTCCATCGCACAATGGCCGAAATCGGATTTTTTTTATGCATAAATTCTAAAAACTAATTATCGTCTTCAAAATCGGCATATATAATTAAAATGTCAGTAGAAACCCAAAGATAGTACTTTGAACCGATCGGCTCAACCAAAACCCCCCACCCCCGCCGAATTCCTCCATATACATGTGTGTCCTTTCTAGACGTGCAGGGCCCTCCACCAATCTTTATGCAATTTTCACAACGACTTCAATTAGCCACCGGCAAAATATAGGCTATACATACGTTTGGAAATATGGGCGGTAACCGCCGCTACTAAGAAATACTATAACTATAACTTTGAAACTATTTGCAGCAGTTATGCAATATTTAGTATTGAGATCTAATATATTCTGGAAAGTATAATAGAAGGGAAGGGGAAGGTAAAGGGGAAGTAATAAAAAACATATGAAAAAACATATATTATTTCAAAGGTTTCCAACAAGTACAATATTTTCTTAATGATTATTTACTATACTTTATAAATATTTGGCATTCTTCCGACTCTAGTTCGACATTAAATGAATATTAACTGCCTGATAACGAATTGCAATCCGAGTCGGTGTCAGATGAGCAGTCTGGTACACTTAATGTGTCAGAGCTACTTTCAACATTTGGAGCTTGTAAAAGTTCAAGAACATCTTTAGGCAATCTGTTCTTTTTTCTTTCTTGCTGTCTTTCAGATATAAAAATACTTGAAAGAAAAGAATCAGAAGAATCCATGGCCCTGTTGAACACGTCGGTCAAGTTGTTTGATCTGCTATCTCGCCTGGCATGAAATTGCCTGTTGCCCTTATAATACTTGTTGCGCGCTGCTGAAGCATTTTCTCCAAGACAGTCCACAAGATCCGTATCCAAGCATGAAGGGGACTGATTCCTTATTTGAGTGAGTCCGGCCTTACATTGAAATGCCCTGAGTCTATGTCGTTTGTTTGCAAGAAAGCTTTAGGACTAGCACCACATATCGGGCATAATTGGGAAGACTCGTTACCTGTTAAAGTATTTAATATCTTTCCATCTATAAGGGTCATATGCAGATCAAAGCTGGACGTAATATTTCGGTTGCTCAACTTTCTATAACAAACGGTTTTAAGTTTTTATTTGTTCATCTAAATTTTGCTGCTCCATTAAAATATGCTCCCTGGTTTCCTTTGTAAACTGCATTTTCAATGGTCTGCAAAAGCGCACGGACTGTGGAGTTGAATCATTCCAAAGGCCTTTTCCTGATTTGTAGATTAATTGCAGAGGTACAATTGTTGTAACAAACAACGATTCATCGACTGCACAATAATTACTTTCAAATTTTTGCTTGTGGGCACTCTGGCCGGTGGAACCGTCAAATCCATAGCTGACGATAAGTCTAACACTAGTAGTTTGACAAAAAGTTATAAAGACTTCTTCTTGAAACAAAATCATTCATTTAGCTGTATGGTTCAGCAAATTCTGTAAAGAAAGACCGTTTCATTGACATCAATCCCATGGGGTCAGCATTTCAATTTAGATTCCCACAGCTTGTCGTAGATTCCGAATTTTGTTTTTTTATTTAAAGATCTCATGTTATTGTATTGCGGTTTGGTGCTTCATCTGGAGTTACCTTTACTGGGCCTCTTGCATATATCTTTTTTGTCTTAATCTTTTGGAAACATTTGGCGACCTAACGCATTCTTTTAAAACAAATGCTACATCGCTGCCTGAGAGAAGTGTTGTGTTTGTGCTCAGTTGAAAGGTCAGCTGCCAATTTTCGTTTCAATCGAATTCCGGCTCTGTTATAATCTAATCGAGGACGTCCAATTCGTTTGGACGATTTTGATTTAGTGCTTCTAGTGTCAATCGTTATAATTATATTTGCAGATAGCCACTGGGAATGTGTTACTTTTAGTAGCTCCAATTATCTGTTACATTTTGGTAAATTTCTGGCGACAAAAGCGGTGAAGTTGGAGACGTTTTTGTTTATTTCCCTCTCTTTATCACTATTTATAAAGGATTTACCGATTTTATTAAAAATATGAGCCGATACTGCTTCTTTTTTCCTATTATTAGTCCACCAAATGGCGGCCGCCGTGGTGTGAAGGTAGTGTTGCCGGCCTACCACACAGAAGGTCCATGGTTCGAGCCCTGGTACAGGTAACATCAAAAGTGATTTGAAAAAGTTTTTCAAAACGGGGTCGCCCCTCGGCAGTGGTTTGGCAAACTCTCCGAGTGTATTTCTGCCATGACAGGCTTCTCAGCAAAAACTCGTCTCCTTTGTAGATGCCGTTCGGAGTCGGCAAAAAACTGTAGGTCCCACCAATTTGTAGGGAAAAATTCAAATCCGCACACCACAAATTGGAAGAGAAGCTTGGCGCAAAAATCTCTTAGGAGGTTTATGATGATATACCTGTTGTATATCGCGCCATAGAGATAGATAGTCCACCAAATACTTAGCAACTGTTAGTGTGGAAACTCGAACATCGCTGATAATGATAAATTTTGGGAAAATGAGCAAATATGAGCAAAATCTGTTGTTAGTAGAGTAAAAGGTAAATATTTTTAAGAAATTTAATACTATTATTGTGCCTCAGCACGTGTCAGCTTGTAAGTTCTACTCCACGAAACACAAAAATGAAGGTTAGGTTTTTCATTTGGGCGGATTTGGCACAGCTGGAAAACGGCAACGGTTGGGCGGCGACTCACCGGGTGCATAAGTAGCGCGGCGGAGGGCGTATCAGTGGCGGAGCAGCGAGCGTTGGTCCGGAAGGCTATTGAGGCGGGAATAGCTGAGCGGCGAGTGAATTACCTGAAGTTGTCTCCCTGTGCCGATATTCCAGGGGCGGCGATTTGGTGGGGCGGTACTTTGAATCCGGTTATGGTGCTGGCTCTGTGGCTGAACACCACTGCCTCCATCAGCGCACGCTATATAGGTGGCTGAATGGAGGGCAGAGTTGTTCCAGCTAGGACTTCGTAGGCCGATCGGAGGGCTGAGTGGAGGTGCACCCTAAATGCACAGCGCTATTACCCCACGTCCACCCGGAGCGAGAGATAAGTGGAAATCAGTTCGCCGCCGGAGCGACACGGTCTTTCCACTCAGCTATTCGGAGCGAAAAGCCATAAAGCAACAACTCCACCGACTCACCCAACCAAAAAGAAGTGACTCCTCCAGAGTTCTGGCCCCTTGCTGGACACCTCCGTCCCCCGCTCGTATTCGGACACTATCTTTGTAGGTGTCAGGAGAGAAGGGGCCGCGGAGTACCGGCTCTATGCCATGTAGGACGGTTTGATGGTCGAGAGGAGCATTGTTTTTAAAGCACAACAGCACCCGCGACGACTCGAAACCCTTCCCATAGCCAGGGCCAGGGCTAAGAGGAACGTCAGTACGCCGCCGAAGCAGCACGACCGTTCCACTTAGCCAGTCAGCGGAGCGATAAGCTAAAAGGCGACTACTGGCGCTGACTCACCTGGAATGAATGATTAAAAATTTGTGAAATCATTCCTTTATATGGGAACTGTTATGAAATGGTGGAGAATTTCACCGCTTGCCATAGTGTGTAACTTGCCTGGGTATGAATTTGTACTGCCTGCCGGTGATCACCATACCGTTGTTGCTGTGGATCAGCTGTGTTTGTGTCGGGCAGTTATTGCATGCTTTTAGACTTAAGTGAAGTTACAGTGGTGGTCGTATTATTGTAACGCTACGTTCCAACACACGATTTATATAGCAATAATTTGTTATTAAACACACCTTCAACTTTATTTTCCATATCTTACTTTTTATATGTAAACAAACTTTTTTTAAGCTTGTCGAAATTCACTACAAAAGTTGACAATTGACATGACTTTCAAAGCCTCCTGCGAGAATACCATTACAGCTACAAATCTGTTATTTTGATTTTCTCTTAGTTAACATATGTTCTCTGAAAAACTGTAACGATATCAGGGATTGGTTGCTATAAAAATGTTGAATTTATGCCAAAAAAAACTCGACTTCGGCCAATGTGCATCAGTGTGGCGTCCTGCCTCTCTCTCTGCTTCCAACACCTTCATTCATTCGCACAGCAACAATGTCAGTAAATTTTTACGAAAATGTGGGTATGGTTATTTTCACTGTGCATGCTTATTTCCACTTGGCATACTTATAACAACAAAAGACGGTTCTGAAGTAATTAGCATTGAATTTTTTCTTGCATGTGTGGGCGGTGTCACGCCCATTTTCCAAAATTAAAAAAACAAGTGAGAAAGTATAAGTTCGAAAAAAGTAAGAAAGTCTAGTATTAATCTTTTATGGCATCCCAATTTACGCAGGTCTATTTTAATACTTTCAGTTCATATTTGCGTTCAAATAGACAGATGGACAGACAGACGGACGGAGAGACGGACATGACCCAATCCTGCTGATCATTTTAGTGAACTTTTCTCTTCTTCTTCTCATACTTACATACATTTAATGTTTATGTAAGTTATGAAAACCAAAAAATATATATAACTTCGCTATTGCAGTGGGCTATTAATTACGTGCCCGAATATTTTGCTTGTTTGTTTTCCGATTTGGCTAATTTTTGGCAGGAGTATAATACATACCACCGAGAAGCAGCTGACCAATTTTCATTGAAATATCAATATTGAATTATAAGTGATTGCCTTTGAAAATAGCAGAAATTTTATGCTGAAAAGTGGGCGGCGCCACGCCTAGTTCTTCAAAATTGACAAAAATTTTTTGCGGTCGAGTTTTCCTTAAAAATCTTATTATGTGTGCAAAACCTGATTGATATAACTTGCTTAGTTGTAGAAATATCGCTTTTAAATTTTACAAACAAATTTTTCAGAACTATGTTAAAAAACTGGGCGTGGACATTAACCGATTTCGCCCATTTTTACAACAAACAGTAACCTTCATATATTGAACATTATCGCCAAATTTCGTTTCGACAAATTAATTTTTGGCGGAGTTATGGCATAAAAGGTTTTGTGGAATAATCCCCTATTTAAGGGCGGGGGGGGGCCCGCCCATTTTCGAAAATTTTCATTTTTTGCATTTCTTAGTTTACTGAAACTTTAAAAATGAAATATAAGTGATGTAAAGCTATTTTACCCAAAGTTATTGCCTATTTAATATATCTACGATCCTCTTAAAAATCTTTCACATAAAAGTGGGCGTGGGCCTTAACCGATTTCTCTAGCATTCCTTGCATACCAGGAAACAAGTCAACAAGTTCTCTCGCATTCCTTGCATACCAGGAAACCTTCGCGCTGAATTTCGTTTTGATATCTTGAACGGTGTTTGATTTATGATTAATAACATTTCACAGGTGTCGCTAGAGCGGCAAACAGAACAGCAATGTACAATACAAATATAATTTGTGATTACATAAGAAAGTGAATTATTACATATTAAATATTAAACAATAATAAAACAGTTTGTGCACTACAAATATAAATCAATTTGTGCAATACAGAAAATTTGTAACAATTTTTAACAGTTTGTGCTATTGACAGTCAGTTGATTTGTTGGTTTTGTCTGTACTCATTTCTTGGTTTACACAAACAATATGCCTTGCTTCTGTGGACACAGAGTTGGACACGCTCATAGCGGTGTGCAATGTGAAAAGTGTAAGGAGGTGTATCACCGGCAGTGTGTTGTTGGCACATTGGCTGCTGATTTGAACTACTTTAAAAATTCCGACGAAATTTATATTTGTGGCGAGTGTGCTGTCGATCATCGTGAAATTAGTATGTCTTCTCATAATGCTGTCGCTATACAAAAACAACAGCATGTAAATGATAAAGAGCAAGATCGTTTGTTAACATCTATTCTTGCCGAATTAAAAAGTATGCGAGCTAAGCAAGCAAGTGCAGTTGCGGGTATACACTCTCTGCAAGCTGATAAAAACAGGTTATTAGGCGAATTGGAACTTGTGCGCTCTGAGCTTATTAATTTACAGAAGCTATATGATGAAGGGGTAAGTGGGGCACTTACCTCGCTCACATCGCTCAATGAACTCCGTTGTAGTGCTAGCACGAATGTAGAAAAGATAGGTAAAGCTAAAAACATCAAGCGAAATTCCGGCAAACAGACTAGTAACCTAAGACATCCTATTATGGAGCCTAGCAATAACAGTAGCAATGATAAGATTACAGCTGTGACAGCTGATAATGATCTTGCTGGAAAAAGTGTTGTTAACACTATTAATAGTAATGATGTTTTGCCTGGTGATGCAGCTGAATCTTACAGTGCTGCTGCTAATTCAACACCACCTACACCACCATCACATGCGAACGTCGCTGCTACTGTGCAATTATCACCGTCACATGTTAACGTCGCTCCCGCTGCTCCAAGCGACTCTTCAAATGCAGTTGATGTTAATAATGCACCCAGTAGGAAACATCTTACTGGTGAACCTTTGGTAATTGGAAGTAATACGTCGAATGAACTGGAGGTGGCTCACACTAAATGGGTCCATTTGTTGTCTTTCAGCACCTCAGTAACTGCTGACAATATCATCGCCTATGTAGTCAAGCATGCATCTATTGACCCGAAATTTTTGTTTTGCTTCGCTCTTGTGAAAAAAGGCGTGAATGTCGACTCGCTTAAACGTCTTAGTTATAAGCTCGGAGTGTCTTCGACTTATTACAACAAATTGCTTGATCACTCACTTTGGCCAGTGGGTATCACGGTGCGACCATTTCTAAATTTTCAGTAAATAGGGGAGGTGACGTTGACAGTCAAGTGACGTCCTCCCGAGCTACGAATCAATGCAGAGTCGAAAGCGAAAAGTATTCTATTTATTATCAAAATGTGAGTGGCATGCGAACTAAAGCTCTTCAGTTTTACCAATGTACTTCAATGCATGAACTTGATATTATAGCTATAACTGAGACTTGGCTGACTGAAAATATACTGTCATCCGAGTATTTTGACAGTTATTACCACGTCTGTCGTAAGGATCGCTTCGCTATTGCTACTGGCTTAAACAAAGGTGGCGGTGTTTTATTAGCCATAAGGTCAGATCTGTGTAGCAGTATGGTGAAATTGCCTCATGATGATGGCTTGTGTGAGCAAATATGTATTTGTATTAAGGGTTTAAATAACAAATCTTTATATCTAGTCATTTCCTATATTCCTCCAAATAATAACGTAGAAGTTTATAATAAGCATCTAGAAAACGTGGGTTATATTAACGAACTCGCCAAGGATAGCGCGGAACTTATTTACCTTGGCGACTTAAATTTATGCAACATTACATGGCTTATTAATAATAATAATAACAATAATGGTACTCATTTAATGTCGCATTTATGCAATAATTGCAAAGTTGCACAGTTGCCACCATTGTTAAATGAGTGCCCAATAGCGAAACGTGATGGCAAATCTTTTAAAAGTCAGCTGTTTATTTGTCTAAAGTAAAAGTTGAAAAATGCCGAAAACAAGCGAAAAACAAAAACTGCTTAAACTATTAGAAATTGCAGCTTTAAATGATTTTGGATTTTTTTTGTGAGGACGAAGGTATGCATTTAAATTGTATTCAACTTGATAAGAGTCAAATTTAATCTTTACTAGTAGAAGAGAAGGGAAGAAAAGAAGATGAAATTTTGGAAGAACTTCTGTTTGTCTTGGCCATGGGAGAAGAATGCAGATACTGTGTGCCATTTATTCAAAATAGTGTACCTAAGAGCAAGACATTTTTAAACGACGTGTTATGGGAGCTTGACGAGAGTAGGTTCAAGAAGATCACACGCGTAGAGTGGAAAACCTTTGAGGTTATTTTAAATTTAATAAAGGACGATGAGGTCTTCAACCACTCCCGTTCTTGCAAACAATTCCCTATCGAAACACAACTAGCAATCGTATTATACCGCTTAGGATCAAGCGGGGAAGGTGCAACGCTCTCCAAGATTGCTGGCTTGTTTGGAGTTAGTGATGGTGGTGTTATTCAGGTCAGTGCCCGCCGTTGTTTCCTGATATAAATAGTAGTTAGTTAAATTTTGTCTCAGAAACATCTATAATTCATATTTCTTTTTCTCAGAATTTGACTGAGAGAATTTTTAGTGCGCTATTAAAGCACAAAGATCGGTATCTGTATTGGCCAAATGCCGATGAACGTAAGAAGCTCGTGTCAGAGACTTGGGATGAATTGCCGAACTGCTTGGGATACGTCGATGGTACTGAAATTCCATTGGCGGAAAAACCTTCACAAGACCCAGAAGCTCACTTTTCACGAAAGCGTCAATACTCCGTTAAACTGCAAGCCGTTTGTGATCATAGGCTTCAAATAAGACGTGGTGCTAGGCTATCCAGGAAGCGTGCATGATCCGCGTATTTATAATGATTGCGAATTGTCAAATGAAGGCCAAACATTTTTTGGAGGAGCTGAATGGATCGCTGGTGACAGTGCCTATAAATTGTCTCGCACTGTTATAACACCGTTTAGAGAGAATTCAAGAGAGCTAACACAGAGTCAACGAATTTTTTTCAACAAGATATTCAGCCGCTATAGGATTAGAATTGAACACTGTTATGGCATGTTGAAAGAAAGGTTTGGCAGCTTGAAACATTTGAGACTTCAAATCAAAGATGCCAATGGCATGAAAAAACTTAACAGATGGATTCTCTGCTGCGTATTGTTGCATAATCTTATACTCCAACAAGATGATCGTTTCGATTACGAACTTGAGCAATCAGAATACGATATTGGAGAGTTATCACCAGGTACTCGAAGTAATGAAGGGGAAGCACTGCGACAAACCATCTACGAAATGCTAAGTTATGCACACAATCAATAAATGAATTTATATTACCAAATAAATTGATTGGTGATTTCTATCACGACGAGAGTTTCCGATGTTGGACTTTTATTAAGTTGAGTCTGGATAAGCATCAGTTTAAATTGTGACTTATCCAGATAGAAGTTGAGTTAGACTGACAGGGGTCTTCATTGGTAGCGTTGAGATGCTTAAGAAGAATATGTTTGGTTTTTTATAGGTTACAACAGAAATTTTCAAGTTAAAGACCTCCAAAGTGCATGCATTTTTGTAAAATAACGTTTTTTTTTTTGGGTTTTATTTAGTCTTTTTTTTTGGGTTTAGGTTCCGGTTTCGTTCTTTAACATTTATTTCGTTTCCGTTCTGGTTTATATATCAAAAGAAAACCACAAAGACAAGTTTGTTAACAAATTTTTAAAAAATTTTCATTTCGTAGCTTTGTGATAATCTTAAAAAAATTATCCGTAGATATATTTTCCTTCAGCAGAAGCAGTTAGGTCCAGAGTTGAGGTCATCGCGGAATGGAAAACCAGGTATTTTCGTTGGTTTCTTAATTTATCATTTACACTATTATAAGGTAATGAAAAACAACAAGCATTAGTTTGTACAACATTTTATTCATACAAGGAGGTTAAGAATATACACTTCTGCTCATATTAATAGGTACAAAGATTGAAATGATTTTATTAGTAACATACATATGTAATACTGTGCTCAGTTCATTCAAATTTTTTTTATTTATGGGTCATTCCATGCCAAATCGACAAATTTGCTAGCAAATTTTTAGCGAAATCGAAGGGGGTTAGGTAAAAAATTTGTCGATTTGGCATGGAATGACCCTTATATAAGCGGGGTATTGTGTACAAAATATTTTATATGGATATTGACATTTTTTCACGTGAAAATAATTAAAACTGGATAAGTAAATATATGTATGTTACGAATAAAATTACCTTAATATTGTGTGCCTATTTTTATGATAGCGAGTCTATAAGTGAGCTACAGAAAGCTACAACATATTTTGGAAACTTATGGTTTATCTAGACTTTTCAATCTTTCGTGCTCCAATCTGAGCCTTTCCATTTCTATTCTTTCTTCTTTCTCCAGTTGAAGTTTCTGCAACACGAACTTGTTTTCCTCTTTTTCTTTTTCGAATTCTAGTTTTTTCCATTCTAGATCAACCTTTTTTGCTTGAATTTCAAAAAGTAATGCAAATGGGTTAGAGTTATGAGGTCTTTTTAAATTCCTTTTTGGTGTGCAAACACCTGATGCGATAGACGGTCTTGCTGCATGCGGCGTGGAGGTGATGTTTTGCGTGCAAACACCTGGTGCAACAGACGGATTTGCTACATGTTCTGAATTAGATGAAAACACAAAAGACGGACTGGCCAAAGGGCTTTCTAGTAGACTTGGTGAAGATGTTTCAGCATCACTTTCTGACAACACAGCGACTTCAATCGATTCCAATGATAACGTAGGCTCACTCGATTGATAGATGGCCGGCGGTTGCACATTTACGCGACGTCCAAATATATCGTACAGGTCATCATAAAATAGACATATTTTTTTAATATACTCTTCCACACTTTTTACATCTCCATTTTCCAGCAGTCCTGCACCTGTTTCACCCTTCCATTTCAAGGCGGAAGATAAACTTGTTTTGAGGTGCCTCATTTTGCTGCGCATAACGTCCCATTTGATAGTCTGTAAGGTTTGTGCATTTTGCGTTATTCGCTCATAAAATTTTTGTGCTGTTGGTTTCTAAAGTAATTTGAGAAAAGTTTAGATATATTTTAATTGAAAAGTGTAATAATATTACCTCAAACTGTTCCGGATTCGCCCTTACGTTTTCCGCTACAACTGCGAGCAAATCTTTGGTCTGCTGCTCTGTCCATCGGAATGTTCCATTTATGCGCGAACGTTTTTTCTGTAAACACGTGCATGTATATATATTTTTCACACGTTAGTAATTGAAAAAATAGTAAATATATATATATAATAAAGTTAAATATACTTACTTCTTCCATTTTATAAAAAGAAAAATTAAAAGCGCGCTTTTCTGCAAACAATTTGACAAATCAGCTGATTTTTATTTGCGACAAATTACCATGAATGCCACTCAAATCAGCCTCGCATAGTTGCCAATATATCGCAAAACAAATTGCATGGAAAAATGAACACATGAGTTGCGACTTTGCGACATTGCGACGTTTGCAACAAATGCAATAAACTTGCGACATTAAATGAGTACCATTAATATAATGCCTACAAACCTTGTAACTGATGTAGATTTGTTAGTGACGAGCTCATTACTATCAAATGGATTTAAGCAATGTAATGCTGTACTAAATAACGGTGGCCGAATTCTCGATCTTGTGTTTATATCTTATGACCTTAAAGCTTATTGCAACGAATACCATTCGCCTTTTTCTGCTAATACCTTTCACCATAAAGCACTCGGCGTTGATTTTGAATTCGATTGCTTCGATTCCGTATCAGTTAATTCTTCACAACAATATGACTTTAAAAAAGCGAATTACTTGGCCATAAACGATTTTATCAAGTCAATTGATTGGGACTTTCTGAATCCTCCCAATTGTCCGTTAGTCGGTTACGAAAAGCTTCATTCGTTACTCACATCAGCCATTTCAAAATTTATTCCCATTAAAAGGGTGCATAGTAATAATAAGCCCCCTTGCTTTAATAAACGCCTATGCAACCTTAAAAATAGAAAGAATAAAGCTTTCAATTGTTTCATGAAAAGTCAAAGTGTGGGTGACTATCAAAATTTTGAACGCCTTCGCAGGGAATTTGATTGTCTTCACAACTGTCTCTACAAGCAGTATGTATTTAAGATTGAATCAGGTCTTAAATGTAATCCGTCGTTATTCTGGCAGTACATTAACACAAAACGAAAAACTAATGGTTTTCCAACTACACTTACTTATAATGGAGTCGTTTTTGAGAACGTATAAAACTCATGTGACTTGTTTGCTGAATTTTTTCAAGGTGTATATGAAAAATATGTTAACCAATGTCTTCCTACGGTTTCTTTACCATATCTGCCTGAAATATCTACGTTTGTAATTGAGCAATCTGACGTTACTCTTGCAATATCTGAGCTAAAGTATGACGGTAAATCTGACATCGATGGTTTTTGCTCGGTACAATACAAATATAATGTGGACTCCCTTGTGAGTCCTATCACTCAAATCTTCAATAGGTGCCTCTCTAGTGGTGTTTTTATTCACGCATGGAAGGTCTGTTCTATAACTCCAATTTTTAAATCAGGCGACCGTAACGATATACGTAACTACAGGCCTATAGTGAAGCAGAGTACGTTGGCCAAACTGTTCGATGAAATCATTCATTCTAAACTTTACCTTCACGTATCTAACATAATAAGCAATTGTCAGCATGGGCTCATGAATGGGAGATCCACATGTTCAAATTTATTCTTAGTTTCAATGACATCGTGAAGGCATTTAATTGCCAATCACAACTAGATGTGATGTATACCGATTTCTCCAAAGCCTTTGATAAAGTGGACCACGTCGTCCTACTGCATAAATTGAATTTCTATGGTATTACTGGAGAGCTTCTGAAATTCTTCGCTAGTTTTCTTAGCGGAAGGAAACTATTTGTGAAAATGGGTTCAGTCTCATGAAACACCAATGTTAATGCTTGGTCAGGTATTCCGCAAGGTACTCATTGTGGTCCGGTATTATTTTTACTTTTCATCAATGACTTACCCTTTCACTTTAAATTTGCGAAATGTCTGATGTTAAACTTATGCTGCAAGTTGATAGCCTTTCCGACTGTAGGAATTTACAAGCGGATTCACCTAATTTTGAAACTTGGTGTAGATCAAATAACTTGTACTTGAATACTAAGAAATGTGCTATAGTAAAGTATACCAGAAAATTAGAAGCGTTTCGTTTTGAATACATCTTGTGCAACGATGTGCTTAATCGTTGCTCCGATATGAAGGATCTAGGGGTGATTTTTGATACAAAGCTCACATTCAGTAACCACATTGACTTCATGTCTCTAAGTCGGTTGCGCTTTCCGGTTTCATTCGAAGAAATACTCGTGACTTTAAGGACTCTAACACGCTGAAATCATTATTTGTTTCCCTTGTTCGTAGCTGACTGGATTATTGCTCCTTGATTTGGAACCTATACTACGATGTATACTCTGATAAAGTTGAAAGGGTTCAGAAAGTCTTTACGAAATTTGCCCTACACAACATGACCTGGGATGATGGTCCCCCATCATACAATAGCAGACGTAAACTTTTGGGTTTGCAGTCTTTGCATGACCGCAGACTTTATAATTCATTAATATTTGCATACAATGTGGTCAATAACAAAATTGACTGTGATCATATCAACTCTTTATTTAATGTATATTTACCCCCAAGAAACTTGAGATACAATCGTTTATTCGTTGAGCCAATTAGTAGAAATAACTATTCGCTGAATGAGCCTATCACTAGATGCGTTCGTCTTTGCAATAAATACGCCGATGTTATCGATTTTAATGTTAACTTTTATTTTTTTAAACTTACCTTGTTTACCTTATTTAATAAAATATTAACTGTTAATTGTTTTTATAATACATTGAAGCCGTCTTTTGACACTAATTTATTAGTGGATAAATTGTCTAGTCTGTAAGATTCATGTAATCAGTAGACTGAAATAAATAAATAAATAAATAAATATATAAATAAATTTGACTTAATCAAAAGTGGGCGGTGCCACACCCATTTTCAAAAATTTCTTGAAATTTTTATTTTGTGTCTCAATTTTAATGTATATACCAAATTTTATCCTTATAGGTGTATTATGTACTGAATAATCACTTCTTTTTGAGAATTGATAAGAGATCGCTTGCGCTCTCCGATATTGGTCTGCCGGGATACGGTTGCCTTGTTTCTTCACGAGAGCTTACCAAGGGCTGACTCATGCCCCTGCACTAAGACGGCAGAAACAATTAGCATTTTTGTTGTTGTTGTTTTATCGACAAAAACACTCCTCGAAGGTTTTCGGGAGTGCTGTCGGAAGTGACAGTCCTTTGCCGGGTATGAACCCGGTACGCTCCGGTACCCCCTATCGGCACTGTCCGACTGTCTTGGTACCGATTTGGTATGACCAGTGGAACCTTCTGGTCATGTCACCCCTCCTTCCTTACGGACGGGTAATGAGAGGCATCATATCAGTAGATTAACTATCGAGTTGCACGTGCATATGCCTCTTACGACCGGTATGCCTACCTCGGGAAACCAGGTGAAGAGTCCAAACTGGTAAACAGCTTAGCGGAGCTCAATGCGTTTATAGGTAAATGAGCGCATAAATAATAACTTAAGTTTTATCTGTAAATGCTTTACTAAGGTTATATGAGATATTTTTTGTACACTTTACTCTCTATATTCCTTTAACCTTCTCATCTTATACCTTATAACGCATGTATTTACATTTATAGTTTCTCCTTACTCTTGAACTTTTCTCTTCCTATTGTGCTTTGTTTTGATCACATGCTTTCCTGCTGTTATTACCCATTTGTTACCACTTATACGCTTACACCCCAGCATAAATGACTGCCACAAGACTTTGATAAATATAATGCAATATCTTGGACTGAGTGTGGTGCATTTCAATGCCCGTAGCTAGAATGCTGAGAAACTGGACTGTGTCGAATGTTATAATTTTAAACGAGCTATTCTTGTATATTTGTATGTTTGTATATTTGTTTATCCAGACTATCTCGAAATCCGCTCAACCGATTTGGATACAATGTGGTATGTACATAAGGTACTACATTCTAAGATTTTTCACTTAGGTGTTGCCACATAGGATGTTTTTACGGCGTTGCCACCTATCTGAATTTTTTTTAAATGAAATTAAATATGCCAATATGGGTATCAAACGAAAGGTATTTCCCTGCGTATTTAAAAAAAAAACATTTCTAAGTAGGGTTGCCACGTATGGTTGCCATTAAAAGTTATTATATCTTATAGGATGTTTTTAAGGAGCTGCCACCTATCTGATCGTTTTTTGAATGAAATGAAAGATTCCAATATGGGCATCAAACGAAAGGTATTTTCCTGAGTGTTATGAAAAATCATTTCTAAGTAGGGCTGCGACTTTCGGAACATGGTATGGAAGGAAGTGTTGGCTTAGATTTCATATGTACTAAACATGAAAAATTATGGATAATTCTATCTTGAAAATTAAAGAAGAAATCAAAGAATGTTGACCGATGTATAGTGCACTAACCGATCAATATACCCTATCTGACCCTATTCCTTCTCGATTACACTGCGTTACAAAAACGAGCTTTAGTTCTGTCCTATGAACCAAATATACTTCAAAAATCGATCCAATGTCTTTCACACAGGCGGACAGACGGGTACCAGAGCTTTATACTTTATACATAAAAAAAAATTCTGACGTGTACATGAAAATCGCCGATACACGTTTATTTTTATTTTTTCTCCCCTTTCCGAAAAAGTATATTTGGTTGATAGGACAGAATGTGTGTAACGCGGTGTTATTTGTTAACAATCGACAGCCTCTAATCATACAATTCAGCAAGAAATCTTGTAAACCTTGTCGAAGATATGGGGAAAACTTTTTTGAGCGACCACCAAGGAGTAATTATGTGTATTCGAGGAGTAATTATTTGTTACGAATTTCCATTTATTTCCACTATCAAGACATGTTTTTTAAAATTTCTTTTTGAAAAGCTCCAATGCTGGTAAGTAAAATTATTTATACAAAGAACCTGAATATCTTTATTGATGAGTATCTAAAGCAAACTAAATTGTATGGCAAACTATGAAAATACAGAGCAAAGCTCGGTCGCCTAGGTACTGTAGATATTATTTGAGTATCTGAAACTTGGTTTTCTTTTGATATTTATGATTTATGCTACAGTATCCCTAACTATAATCTCGCGCGTGTTGACCGTAAAAGGGAAAAATGAGGAGCCAGTTGCAACTTATTGCAAGACCTCCTTGAAAATAAATATTTTAGCAGAATCCAAAAACTTTGCGGAGTATCTAGTTACTGAAATTTCGGACAACCTCCAAAAAATATTAGTTTCCTGTGGGACTTAAAAAATCCATTTATTCGAAGGCTATAAATAATTCGAATATTATTGATTCGAATAGTATTATTCGAATAGTACTATTCGAATAGTTGTATTTAGCTATTGGATGGATGCGAATAATTTCCTACTATTCACGTGCATAAGAGAAACTCTAACAGGGATTTACCCTAAATTTAGTATGAACATGTATGTGTATGTATACTATGTACATTAACAGAAATATTTCAATTATTTTTACATAATAATTTGTGTTGTGCTAGATTTTAAAGCAAGACATTTCGGGTGCAAAATTCAGTGTATTCAACGCTTGAACGTATTAGCATGCATACGCTTTATGTTTGTAAATATGTTTGGACGTATGCAAAATTGTGTGCATAAGCACCCTGCAGTCAATTCCACTAGTTTTATACTAGTCAAATGCTAGTTTGCCAAACCGGCTCAACTCCTTCGAGTTCTGTAATTTTTCCATATTAGGAATTGGCAACGGGATGGAATCGTCCGCTTCTGCATCAGCACCATACCAATTGGCATACTAGTCAGTCTCTGCATCAGCAATATACCAGTTGACATACTAGGCATTAAATACATCAAGATCATACCATTCAACATGTAGTCCGTATATACATCAGGCTCAGTTTACATACTAGTCAGTTCATACCAGCCGTCATACTAGTTAGCCTATGCATCTGTATCTTACCATAGTAGGTTAGTTCATTTTGGGTTGAAAAATACACGAAAATTTTAAAATTACATTACAAACCACTTTAATTAAAATTCATTGAACAATTGAAACAAATTTCAATAAAAGTATAGTCGTTATTCAAAGAAATTTTTGCCTTGGCAAACATTTGTAAAAAGTAATTTTCTTCTTTTTTAATAGTTTTTTTTCAATGAATTTTATAATTGATTTTACAATAAATCTTTACATTTTCTTGAAACATTCTATGGAAATTTTAAAATTTAAATATTAATTTCAGGTAGAATCTAATCAATAGTTGTAAGAATATTAGCTTTTTATGGTGAATATTTTAAGTTTCGGAGTTCTTTGGAAATAACCACGCTTATGAAATTCTAATACATAATGTGCAAGTTGTGAGCAACTGAATTTTTTTAAAAGTGCTACATTTTTAACCACCTTGTTATTGTATGGGTTTCTGCTCGCCATTTTCGTTTTTGAATCTTCCAAACAATTCCGTTATTCGTTGTTATTTTAATTATGAAAACTGCATTTCACAATCACAATAAAAGAACCCTGAAAAATAAAAAGATTTCAATATTTTTTATGAATTTTTGAAAAGGTTTTTCATCAGAAAAAGGTTATTTTGATTATTCCAAAAAGAAATGTTGTTCACTTACTCAATTTCTTTGACAAGTGATCGTTTAATTTTCAGTTTTTTATGGTTTCTTTTGAGCACTGCTTACTTGCTTTTGCGTCGCTGGTACGCCGTTATGCAGTAGCGAAGTCGCAAAAAATAAGGCTGATTTTGTTGACAAGTACGTACGTTAGAGCGTATCACCAAAAAAAGTCGGCCATACCTCCCTTCATATGAAGTGTTTTTTAAAAACATTTAAAATTTTTTTTTTTTCTGGCAACCCAATTACATTTTTCTTCATATCTTTGGCATTTGTTGTCGGATTTTAAAGTGTGACACATAAATTTTTTTGTCTCAAAGAAGAGGTTTTTCTCAAGAGAGTTCATTGAGCTCATGAGTTTCGTTGTGGTACTTAGCCACCATATCTCAGTTTCTACCACCCTAATGTAATAACCTAATGTCAGTTAATTGAAGAAAGTAAAAAATCATAATTCTTTTGCGAAAAACGTATTTCGATTCAATCAGTAGAACCAGAAATATAACACAATTTATTTTTAGTCTAAATCCAAAAATAAAAATTTTTTTTTAAATGTTTTTCAAAAACCCTTCATCTGAGGGGAGGTACGGCCGATTTTATTTTTTGTGCCTGTAAGGCGAGACGCTCTAACGTACGTACATGATCTGCAACTCAAATGTACTATTTGAAGCACGAAATTCTCAAAAGTATTATAATTTTACTCTAAGAAACTTGCAAGAAAGTTTTATATTCAATTTAACTAAATCTAAATTTATCAGAATATTAGTTGAATAGAAAATTAAAATGTAGGACGGCGTTGTTAACTGAACGATTGCCGCCCGAATACTGAGTTGTTTTCTTTTTCGCTCGCCTATGCACGTATCGACAATTTAAGAGGGTTGTTGCTGCTTATGATTGTGGAAACGTTGCAGTCGCCCAAACTGGTATGAATAAGATCACGAAATTCTAGTTAATGAACTAAAATGTTTACTAACCAGTTTATCAGTTGACTACAGGGCAGTATTTACATTTGTAGTTCGTTATTCGGCAAATGGGGTTTAATTATTTGTTTGCAATTATTCGAATAATTAAATAGATATTTACCTTAAAATTACTATAAATAGATATTTATTAACACTTTGACGAGAAAAATCGTAGATTGCGATCTTTTCTAGGACGCCAACTACGAGTTATCTCGTCCTGTGTTTACTTGCCAGTTTTGTGTATCAACGAGTTAACACGAAATATATCATTGCTAATATCGATGTTTGGCTTCTGGGAAAAGATAAAAAGATCAAGGCTGAACAGAAAATTTATTAAAAATCAAGCAAAAAACAATTGTATCATTTTTTTAAATATTAATCTAAATTTAAGAAATAAAAAAATATTTAATTGATTGTGAAACTTCTTGAAACAATCTTCCACACAAAGGACTGGCTTCTCATTACAGGCTGGACAGAAGTAGCGAGTTTCTTGGCGTTTTTTTGTTTGGCTTCGTCGGACGCTGTTTTTTTTCGGTTAGTGGTAGACTCTCTAAATACTGGAGCTCTTGCAATCTAATTTTTTTCCGAACTGGTTGGATTTCTTCTCCGATCAACGCGATTACAAATTCTTTTCTGAATTTTATCAGTTTTATTTTAGAAGAAGTTACTCTTTGGAAAATTTTGTGAGCATTGCATAAGTTAACACGAGAAGCGCAGTCAGGTTTATAATTACCTGAAATAAGAAAATAAGTTGCACATGGCCTGAGTCAGCGCTTCCTACAACTGTTGTAACAAAACACCACACAACAGGTATCGCACACTAGCCGTGAGAACGAAATACGTTGCGCGTGGCCTGACACGACTGCTGTGACAACACCGCAACTGCAATGCAACGGCGACGGCGGCGGTGGCATCGCTTCCGAGAGCTTGAGGGTAGTATAAGAATAATAATTATCGTTTTCAGTAGTTAGTATGTAATTGAGGTACTCATCGACCGGTTCAGCCGGATTAATAAAGTTATGAAGATACAAGAGGAAGTCGTTTTCTAATACTTTAATAAAGCTATGAAGATACAAGAGGAAGACCATTTTTAATATTTGGCGCCCAACTGGCAGGAACACAATAAGTAAATAAAAACCAGCATCAAGGGGATTTTTGACTAAAACGAATTGCAACCACTACACAACAAGTGCAACCACTACACAAATAAATAAAAACCAGCATCAGGCAGAAGGGGATTTTTGACAAAAACGAATTGCAACCTCTACACAACAAGTGCAACCACTACACAACTAAATAAAAACCAGAATCAAGCAGAAGGGGATTTTTGACAAAAACATTCAACACATATCAACAATGAACCACATGTAAGTTGAAGGACTCATTTTTTTTGATTGAACTTTAAGTGAAGTTAATTAAAGGTTACGTGAATTGAAAGACATTTTTTTTGTGGTTGCCCGGCATATGAACGTGCTAACAGACGATCTAGCGGACTTAATTTCGAATTTCAGGAATATTGAGTTAACAGAACAAAGTAAAATGAACGAATCACAACTCACACAGGTAGTAAACGCGGCCGTATCTGCAGCTTTAGGAGCGCAGAGACAGGAGTTTGAGGATAGACTTAGGGTCATGCAGGACCAAATTGTAAAGATATCCCAAAAGCCAGTAGTAGCAAAATACGAGAAAATTAAAATTCTTCCGGACAAAACTTGCGGGGAATCACTCGACTTGGTGAAAACTTTACCTGAATTTTCAGGTCAACCGGAAAGTTATGTGTCCTGGCGCGAGGCGGCATATAATGCATAAGAAATCTTCAAAGACTACGATGGTAGTTCAAGGCATTACCAAGCCGTTACAATCATAAGAAATGAATTCGCGGTGCTGCCGATGCGTTGTTATCATCGTTTAGCACTGTCTTAAACTTCGACGCTATTATAGCTCGATTAGACTTCACGTACTCAGATAAGCGACCAATCTACAGGGTGGCGCAAAAGTAATCCTCCTATCAGAAAATGCTATAAATTTTGCGATTGGCCCCTAAAGTCAGTTCTGTTTTGACATTTGTGTAGTAAACACATGCGAAATACACGGTAATAAACAATGTTACGCTACACTGCTCCAGAACGCGGAATATTGCTGACTATTTATTTGACCAATAATCGGTCGGGGCCAAACGGTTCCTGTGAATGGTGAGCGCTACAGAGCAATGATCAACGAGTTCTTTTTGCCGCAACTTGATGAATTGGGATTGGAAAAACATGTGGTTCCAACAAGACGGTGCAACAGCACACACTGCACTTGCCACAACCGATATGCTGAACATCGGAATCTTACTTTTGCGCCACCTTGTATTTGATCGAACAGGAACTATCCACATTAAGACAGGGATCTTCTAGTGTCCTGGAATTCTATGACGAGGTTGAGAAGAAGCTGTCTTCACTTGATAATAAAACAAAAATGTCCCATGAAGCAAATATTGCAGATGCAATAAATGAAAAATATCGTGAATATGCCCTAAGGGTTTTTATTTCTGGGCTCAGGAAGCGTCTTTGCGATATCCTCTTTTCATCGAAACCCAGTGATCTGCCATCCGCGTTGGCACTCGCTCAGGAGGTCGATGCGAATCACGAACGCTACATTTTCGCAGCAAGCTTCGCAAATAGGCCAACCGACGCCGCAAAAAAAGCTGACAGCAGCCATAGAAGCGGCAAGGACAACAATAATCAAAGCGCGTACAACAGGGCAAACACTGATAGCCAAAAAAATCCTCATTTCATGAGGCAGTATAGGAGTGACAACCAACCTGACGGCCAGTTCCGCCAGGTAAACGGTAATGGAAGCAATCGTCAACAACATTATGGCCTGAACCGATATAGATCCATCATCCTCTCGCCTGCGGCAGCCTACAAACTTCGCAATGGAAATGGCTAACTTCAAAAGCGTCAGGCGTCCTCCGACCGTCGAACGGGACCAAAACTCCTAAGAGTGAATCACTTGAACCAAAGTCATAGCAACGAACCCAGTTCAGAATCATACGAAGAAGTATCTGAGCCAATTGTCGAGGACCTAGAGGAGGAAGAAGTGAATTTTTTATGGGAAGGTCTCTCCTCTCCTGGATTTCCAAGACACTAGGGGGGCGAGAGCTAAAATTTCTCGTCGACACAGGGGCCTCAAAAAACTACATCAGGCCTCTAGAGGGTCTAAAAGGAGTTAAACCTGTCGATAATGAATTTACAGTGAAATCCATACATGGATTCACCAATATTTTAAACAAATGCAAGGTACACTTATTTGGAGTTGTATCGGAGTTCTTTGTTTTGCCGGACCTGACTCTGTCCAATGGCATTGTAGGCCTTGACTTACTAAATAGGGTTCACGCGAACATAAATTTAAAAAAAGACATTATTGAATACGACTCTGGAAAAGAAAAAATTCAATTCCTCAAGGGTCAAGATGTTAGCCATCTCCAGCTCCAGACCGAGTCGGTCCCGGTGAGCATAAAGGATCATTTTAACGCTATGATCAATCTCGTATCAGGAGTCTTTGCAGACTCAAACGAAAAATTACCATACAATACTATTATTGTAGCTACAATCCGCACTAGGGATAACGAGCCGACTTACGCAAAATTCTACCCATATCCACTGGGGGTCGCTGATTTTGTAAAAACGGAAATAAGGGATCTCCTGCAAAATGGCATGATACGACGTTCGCGATCGCCTTATAACAATCCCATCTGGGTAGTGAACAAAAAGGGCATCGATGAGAACGGAGTAAAAAAGAAGAGATTAGTAATTGGCTTCCGTAAATTGAACGAAAAAACCATAGACGACTCATACCCCATCCCAAACGTTGGAGTTATACTATAAAACTTGGGCAAGGCCCAGCTCTTTACGACTCTAGACCTAAAGTCTGGGTTTCCCCAAATCGAACTCGATGAGCGAGATCGGGAGAAGACCGCGTTGCCATTGTGTAATGGCAAATATGAGTTCTGCCGTCTTCCGTTCGGTCTGAAGAATGCCCCTGGCATCTTTCAACGAGCAACTGACGACGTGCTTAGGGCACATATTGGCAAATATTGCTTTGTTTATATCGATAACGTGATTATTTTCTCACAAGGCGAGGAGGACCATTTAACGCATGTAGAGGCTGTTCTTAAAAGCCTGCGTGAAGCAAACATGAGGGTATCTGTGGAAAAATCGAAATTTTTCAAGACAGAACTCGAGTACCTTGGCTTCCAAATAACAAAAGGGGGAATACATACCTCCCCACAAAAAATTTAGGCAATTAAAAACTTTCCACAACCAACAACTTTAAGGGGTGTTCGATCCTTTCTAGGGATGGCTGGGTACTATAGGTGCTTTGCTCGCGACTATGCGAAAATAGCCAAACCTTTAACCAATATCCTCAGAGGTGAATTTGGTAAGGTGTCGGCCTCCCAATCAAAGAAAATTAAAATTACGTTCGACCAAGACCAAATTAATGCATTTAATAAACTAAAGAGCATACTTATATCAGACGACGTCATGTTGGCGTATCCAGACTTCAAAAAGGCTTTCGATTTGACTACCGATGCCTCTTCACACGCCCTTGGTGCGGTGCTCTTCCAAGAGGGGCGACCAATTACAATGATCTCCAGAACACTTGATAAAAAAGAAAAACATTTTGCCACAAATGAGCATGAACTCCTGGCCATCGTATGGGCCCTCAAAAGCCTTACGCATTATTTGTACGCCGTTAGGGAATTAAACATTTATACTGACCATCAGCCCTTAACCTTTGCAGTCTCAGATCGTAACCCAAACCCAAAAATTAAAAGGTGGAAGGGCTTTATTGAGGGGTATAATGCCAAACTTCATTATAAGCCGGGGAAGGACAACTTAGTGGCTGATGCCTTGTCACGCCAGTTTATAAATTCCCTGGATCCTGAACCGGAATCAGAAGTGCACAGCGAACAGTCACTTACTTATTCAGTGGAAACAGTTCCAAAACCGGTGAATGTGTACAGAAATCAACTGATCTTAGAGTCAGGCCAACATCCGTCCAAGAGAACACTTGTTGTTTTTGGAAACAAATTACAACATTTCCTCACTTTCCTGTCGATGAGAGTTTGTTTAGAATGCTGTTAGAAACAGTAAAAACTGACGTAGTCAACGGCATTCACTGCGAGCTTCCCTTGCTGGCAAAAATCCAAACCCGGCTGGTAGTTACATTCCCAAATACCACATTCCGTCACACAACCGAATTTGTTACGGACCTTTTTGATCCCAACGAACAAACAGAAATAATTACACAAGAACATAACAGAGCTCATCGCGCTTTCCAGGAGAACGTGAAGCAAATTTTGAAGGATTATTTTTTCCCGAGAATGGTAAAAAAGGCTATGGAGGTAGCATCAAATTGCAGAATCTGCATCAAAACTAAATACGTTAGGCACCCAGTAAAGCACCCTATAGAAAGAACACCCGTTCCAGCCTTTCCTGGTGAAATTCTTCACGTCGACATCTTCTCTACCAATGCCACATATTTCCTCACTTGCGTCGACAAGCTATCAAAATTCGCGGTGGTGCAACCAATCCCTTCGCGAACAATAATCGATATTAAACCACGCATTCTGCAATTAGTCAACCTATTCGCGGGGACCAGGACCATTTTCTGCGATAATGAGAAGTCACTAAATTCAAATACAATAAGATCTTGCCTCAGGGACTTCTTCAATATTGAAATCGTCAATGCTCCTCCCCTGCATAGTACGTCAAATGGGCAGGTGGAGAGATTCCACAGCACCATAGGAGAAACTGCTAGATGTCTTAAATTAGAAAGGGGAATTGAGGATACTACGGATCTTATTTTACTTCACACTATTGAATACAATAAGAGCATTCATTCCGTAACTGGCGAAAAACCTTTAGATATCTTTCATTCGCGGGTGGGTGAGACGGAAGCCAGGAATAGGATAGAGGAAGCTCAGGAGGCACCGCTAAGAATCCATAACAGGAAGAGATCAACATGAACATTTTCCGTAGGAGAAACGGTCCATATCAAGTCAAATAAACGCCTAGGAAACAAACTGACCCCCTTGTATGTGGAGGGAATAGTCCAAGAGGACCTGGGTTCTACGGTTAGGGTTAACGGTAGAATAGTTCATAAGGATAATCTTCGTTAGCAAGTTAAGTTTTTACCTTAAGGCTTATACTCTCCTATACATTTCCTTTTTCTTTCAGACTTCTGACTCTTACGCTTTTCATGACCGTGACTTCGACAAACGGCAAGGTTCTGCACTACTCCTACTGGGACTACTTACCGATTACAGACGGCGACCTAGTTTTATGGGACTCTTACGGTTACATCAGACATACTACAAATCTGTCTGCCTACGCAGAATTGACCATTGACACGCGCTCTGCACTAAGACTTTACCCAAGTACTCACATGACGAAGCTAATGATGGCGGATCTGGAACGCATCGACAAGCTTCTTCGAACAGTGATGGGTCCAGTGAGACATCCGCGCATTCTGAACATTCTGGGAACTGCTCTAAAGGTTGAAGCGGGTACACCGGATTTTGAGGACTTTCAAAAAGTAACGATAGAACTTGACAAGCTTAGAGACAGTAACGATCGGCAAGTAACAATAAATTCCAAATTCCAAGAACAAGTTACCGATTTAACCAATAAATAAAATTTTAAAGGTAGAAAACAGGAGCAAATATATACAGGGCACCTTTATGAAATTCTTTTAGCCAGAAATAGGGCTATTATTACAGACCTAGATAACATTGTATTGTCAATCGCTCTAGCACAACTAGGATTATTAAATCCTATTATTTTTGATAAAGCTGAGGTTGATTCAATCTTAAAAGCTGAGTCTCTCAACAATTTAACTGTAACCGATTTGTTGTTAGTTTCTAGGTTTAAAGTTTTTCATGACAATAACCTTTTACATTTTCTAGGTAAGTATCCTAGACCTAAGCTCATTTGTAGGAGGAAAATTATATTACCTATAGCACACAACAACAAAATGCTCTCACTACGGGACAACGCAGTAGCAGTCTGTAGTAAAGACATCTATCCCTTGGACGACTGTGCAGGGACAGTCATGAGATTTTGCAGAAAATCTAACATCACGACTTGCGCTCAGCAATTAGTAGCCAGCGTCACAGCAAAATGCAGAACAACATTTGGTGAACTAGATCCCATACAAGAAATTGACGATGGCATGGTCGTCATAAACGATCGCACGGCAACAGTAATGTCTGACAATGAAACTATTTCGCTAAAAAGAGGAACTTACCTGGTACCGTTTTCAGACAGAGCAAGCGTGAACGAAACGACATTCATCAATGCCCTTCAGATGAAAGTAGCAGAAATTCCTTGTGCCACTCGCATAAATATAACGGGTCACGATGACATAATGAGCTTACCATACTTACGACATCGTACGCTAGAAAACCGACAACTGATGAAACAACTGACTCATGGATATAAGACAGGATTGCCAGCAACATCAATGATCCTTATTATACTGGCCATAATCATCGGGGTGCTTCTTGTTGTATCCATATTGAGGCACAGAAAGGGGCAAGCTGCAATAGCAAGAGCAGTTGAAAATATAACGCAAGCTTCAACTAGAAGGCCCCAGGACGTGCCCCACTTAGGAGGGGAGGAGTTAACACGAGAAGCGCAGTCAGGTTTATAATTCCTGAAATAAGAAAATAAGTTGCACATGTGTCAGCGCTTCCCACAACTGTTGTAACAACACACCACACAACAGGTATCGCATACTAGCCGTGAGAACGAAATACGTTGCGCGTGGCCTGAGTCAGCCCTTTCCACGACTGCTGTGACAACACCACAACTGCAATGCAACGGCGACGGCGGCGGTGGCAGCGCTTCCGAGAGCTTGAGGGTAGTATAAGAATAATAATTATCGTTTTCAGTAGTTAGTATGTAATTGAGGTACTCATCGGCCGGTTCAGCCGGATTAATAAAGTTATGAAGATACAAGAGGAAGTCGTTTTCAAATACTTCAATAAAGCTATAAAGATACAAGAGGAAGACGATTTTTAATATTTTATATGTATATCTTTATAATATGTAGTACAATCTTTTTGAACTATCTAACAGTCTTTCTTGGAGATGAGTAGTACGAAAGCATTTGATCTGATCGGTCAATGCCAGACATTCCATTATTATAATCTCGAATTATATTCGGTTTGATAGAAATTTTTCCATTCCGATTGGTTACCTCTACCATTTCAACAGCATGCATATTCGAAATGGTAAGGACATCTCGTTTGTCTTTCCATTTGCATACAGTAACAGAACCATTTTGCCGCCAAATGCACTCCCCTTTTTCCAGTTTACGATTTACCATATCTCTGGGGTTTCCTTTTCTGTTACTTCGTGAGGCTCCACACACATAAGCTTTTCGTGTATTTAGAAGTTGTGTAAGAGCAACAAAATTATAAAAAATATCCACGTAAACCGGGTATCCTTTATCGAGATAGTCCTCAAGTAAATGTAGAACAACGTCAGTAGTGTGACCTACATTGTTTTCAGTTTCTTCAGATTCTCCGCTGTAAATCTTTATTTTTATTACGAGACCGTCGGAACCGCATAGTTCATACAGTTTGATACCATATTTGTGTTTGGCGGAAAAACAATCTTCCCCGCCATAGCATCATGGATTCGCCAATACAAATATTTCTATCTGGTACACAAATTTCACGCATAATATTATTGAAATGATTTAGTATTGGTCTCACCTTGTATAATCTGTCGGCAGATGGAATTGAGTTATCAACCAAACGAAACTAACGAAGTAACAACTGGAATCGATTTCGACTCATATGTAAGAGCCAAAAGTTTACATTATATAGCTTGTTTGAGCTCCAGTAATGTCCAATTGATGGAAAAGTACATTTGCAACAAAAGTCCAATAAACACTGTTCAAATTGATGATCAGGACTAGATAGGAGTGAAGGGAGTTTTCACTCGGCTTATATTTAGGAGTAAATACAAGTGGAAGATTTCACTAACAAATGAAACGCTGATTTCTATTGGCAACTTATTACTAACAACAACGATTTAATTCAATTCTTCGGTACTTCAATGTACAATACGATTTTCTTATGAGATTAAGAATACTTTAATGAAATGGAAAAATGCAATATCCTTTCTTTACATGAATGGAAATTCAAGATATTTAAGTTTACATCACTTAATTAAACAAATTAATAGAAAAATTGACACTATAAATTAATGAACCGCGCACTGCTTGTATGGCTGATTGCGAAGGTTGAAGGTCCCGAGTTGATGATAGTTACCTCTGTTGATTGCAGATGCGACCGGCGCGTTCCGAAGAAAATGTGAAAGAGGAGAAAGTTCATATGCGCACAGCGCTTTTATAGTGTTTCCAACACTGAAAGTTCGAAGGAAAGCAGGGATGCTTCCTTTGACAGAGTCATGCAGGGATGCATGACGGGCTTCGCGAACACAGTGGTGTATTCGCTGAAATGATATGCAGGGTTGCATTACGGGCTGGAGGATCGCAGGAGTGCGTTCCATTTAAGTGGCGAAAGTCACTTATACATGGCGCCCTCGTTGCACTGGTGCAAGGGATGCCTTCAATTGGGCCAATGCCCACATAGCTACGTCTATTTTCTCCCTTTGAATGGAGATTTGGCTTCTTGGTTGACGTGATTCTTTCCGTTTGGGTACCTGAGGTCGCTTTGCCGGCTTACGGACACCTTTACGTGCGGACACTTGGAGTCGTTTCAGCGGCTTACGAACGTTTCGGCTGTTGGATGCTTGGCTACGAATGATGCGACGGTCTTCCAAGTGGTCATCTGATTCGGTAGTATACAACAATGTGTGATGTAACCCTTGACAGAGTTTGCACGTGTCGGGACATGAACAATGCCGCACACTGTCGTGGGTACGAGCAAGACAATTCGGGCAACATCTAAATTGTCGCACTACTTCGCTACGTTCTTCGATGTTCATTGCCATGAATTCCTTACAAAACCGGAGTGGATGATACTTCAGGCAGATCTTACATTGGTTGATCCGTGGGTCCAGGTTGGTGTTGTCGGATGGTTTTGATCTGTAAAATATTAAAGGTATGAGAAGGTCGTGGAAATCTTAAAACTATGGCAAACATGTTGATGCTTCAGTGTCAAGTGTAGGGTTTAGATTCGGAACCTCAGGTTGAGAAGGAAGCGGACAGAGCTTGACAATTGGTCGAGTAAAAGTTCCAGTCTGAGCCTTAACATCCGCCACTCGCACACAATTGTCCGAACCATGATACACTTTTTCGATGCGTCCTAGTCTGTATTCGTTGGGGGGCGTTTGCTCATTTTTGATGACCACGAAATCACCAATGGAGAGGTTTTTTTGTGGAAGCTTCCATCTGTATCTATGATGGAGTTCTTTGAGATACTCATCCTTCCAGCGTTGGCTGAACTGTTGATACAAAGCTTTAAGATTTTCCCATCGATTTTGTAGGGAGAGATTGTCAATTTGAGGTTCTGGAAAGCCCAGTAGTGGCCCGCCTCGGAGAAAATGTCCTGGAGTTAATGCAAGCAAGTCATTGGCATTATCAGACATCGGCGAAAGGGGTCGAGAGTTCAATACTGCTTCGATACGAGCAAGTAAAGTTGTGATTTCTTCAAAAGTGAAGATGTGGTTTCCAACAGTGCGTTTGAAGTGATGTTTGAAACTCTTTACAGCTGCTTCCCAAAGGCCGCCCATATGAGGAGCATTCGGTGGCAGGAAATGCCATTCAAATCCATGTAAGGTATAGTTGGAGCGTAGGTCATCAGAAGTTTCTTTGAGGAATTTTTTGAAATCCTGTTGGAAGGCGCGATTAGCACCAACAAAGTTCTTGCCGCTGTCCGAAAAGACTCGTTGCGGGAGTCCAAGTCTACCTACAAAGCGGGAAAATGCTGCCTGAAATGCTTTGGTTGACAAATCCGAACATGGTTCAAGGTGGATCGCCTTTGTGGAAAAGCAAATGAAGACGCAAACGTATCCCTTCAGTAGTGGGGATCTCCGGAGGGTTGATGACTTTATGTCGAAAGGACCGGCAAAGTCTAAACCGGTGTAGGTGAATGGCAACGAGAAAGTTGCATGCTCTGGGGGTAGAGGTGCCATAATTTGCGAACGACTGTTTTGTTTGAAAATTGTACAGATTTTGCAATTGCGTATATAGAGTTTTACTTTTGATTTTAGCCTGGGAATGTAGTATTCCTGCCTTGCCATTCGAACCATGAGTTGCTGTTCAGCATGCATTAGAACATCATGCAGAAAAATTAGAAAAAGATAACATAATCTCGAAGATTCTGGAATAATGGTTGGATGTCTTTCATTGTACGTAAGGCCAGCGTTGGCCAAGCGACCATTCACACGGAGAAGTCCATGTTGGTCAAGAAAGGGGTTTAACGTTAAAAGCGAGCTCTTTTTCGAAATTGATTCTCGATTGGACAATTGATAATATTCCTTTGGGTAGTGTCTTTCTTGCGAAAGTTTGATAAGACGAGTTTTGACCCAGTAAATTTCCTTTTGCGTAATAACCACACAGTTATAGCAAGTGGAAGAAGTGGACTGTATTGGTTTGAATCGGTGAATGAATCGAAACATGTACGCTATTACGCGTAAGGCTTTAGACCATGAAGAGAAGCGGTCTAATATATCGAGGTCGTCGTCCAAAACGTGAAGGGCTTCTACTTTGCGTTGTTCTTGAGGTACGACATTTTGTCGAAATGATATTGGCCAATGGTCGGGGGGTTTAAGTAACCAATCTGGTCCGTGCCACCAGAGTGATCTAAGTACTAGGTCCTGTGGTCTACAACCTCTTGTTCCAAGGTCGGCCGGGTTGTGATTAGTAGTAACATGCCGCCACTTTACATTTCCAACATTTTTGATGATTTCTGACTTAAGATTGGCTACGTATACCTTCCACGTACATGGTGGCTTTCCAACCATGCAAGAACAATAGACGAATCGGACCAAAGAAAGACGTTTGCACAATCAAGAGATAATTGAGTAATAACCCTTTTTAGGCATTTAGATAATAAGACTGCTCCACACAATTCTAGGCGTGGGAGACTCACTGTTTGTAGTGGTGCTACCTTAGTTTTTGAAAACAGAAGGTGAGAGGATACCGTATTGGATGATTGAGACCGAATGTAAACGGATGCACAGTATGCTTTCTCTGAAGCATCACAGAATCCATAGATTTGAATTGATCTACTAGGCGAGAATTCTGTCCATCTAGGAATTTGGATTTGTTCGATTGCGGGCAAATCGGTTATGAATTGGTGTCACTTTTGAAGTGAAAGGGGTTTGACACACTCGTCCCATTCCGAACCTTCTAAACAAATTTGTTGCAAGAGTATTTTCGCTTGATTAAGAATGGGCGATAGCCATCCTGCCGGGTCAAAAAGTTTCGAGACTGAGGATAAAATTTGGCGTTTTGTGGCACTGGAGGGAGGTGTCAAGTATTCAACTGAATATGAAAAAGAATCGTTTAACGCGTTCCATCGTATACCAAGCGTTTTGGTAGAACTGGAATAATCAAATTTCAGGAAGTCAGAGTCGAGAAGGTGATCTGCAGGAATTTGATTTAAAAGTTGAGGATGGTTTGCTGTAATTTTCCGGAGAGGAAACCCAGCTGAAAGCAAACATTGGATAAGTTCAGTTTGAGCTTTTAAACACGATAGAATATCGTGACCTCCAGATAAGACATCATCCACATAGGTTTCTTGGGTTAAAATTTGTTTAGCTAGTGGATGGGAATGTTTTGTATCCGTTGCTAGTTGATGCAAAGCGCGAATTGCGAAGGCGCGCAGTTGATTCCGAATGTCACTGTCTTAACGGCAAAATCACATAGTTTATCCTCGTTGTTTCTTCGAAAGAGAATTCGTTGATACGGTTGATCATCTTCGTGGAGAAGAATCTGTCGGTACATTTTTTGTATGTCACCGTTAAAGACATACTTATACAATCGCCAATTTAAAATGACAAATAGAAGATCTGTTTGCAAGGTTGGACCGAAATGAATTATATCGTTTAGTGAAACACCAGATGCCGTGGGCTTGGAGGCATTGAATACCACACGAACTTTCGTAGACTTACTGTCTGGTTTAACAACTGAATGATGTGGAAGATAGTATGAACGATAATGTCCATTTTCGTGCATTTCATCGGGAGCGATTTGCCTCATATGATCGAGGGTGAGGTACTCTTCTAGAACGCGGTTGTATTCGTCTTTGAGGGTGGGGTTTTTATTGAGCATATGCTCTATTCGGATGGCTTGTCGCATAGCTTGGGAACGAGATGGTCCCAGGGCCAGGTTGGATGGAAACTTCGATTTGAAAGGTAGCCGAACTATATATCGGCCATCACTTCGTCTAACAGTGGTGTCTTGATAGAACTGTTCGCAGTATGAATCTTCGTCAGAAGATAGGCGAGATTCGGGCAGTTCCTCGAGTTCCCAGAACCTCTTCAATTGAATATTGAGGTTTTCATTACTATCTTCTACAGCGTACGTATGAAATGTAGAACAAGAAGTGGGTTGCATGGGTCCGCTCAAATACCACCCGAAAATTGTGTTTTGAGCGAGCAGACTGCCTAGGAAGTGGTGTTGAATTCCTTGAAGAAGGATCTTCGGTATTAGATCGCTTCCGATCACCATATCTATTGGACCAGGAGTGAAGAAATAAGGATCAGCGAGATCTAGAACCTTAATGTCTGTTGGATTTGGTTTAGGGATAGAGAATGTTGGTAAAAAGCTTGTGAGCTTTTGAACCACAATCGCTTGGGTAACGACTTTCGTGTCGTAACGTTTGGAGATTAGAGTTAGTTGACAGACTTTATTCGCGTTTTCTACAACGATTCCGCCCATCCCGGTTACTGCATAATCTTCCCGGTAAGTAGGAAGATTTAAGCGTTTCTGTACCTTCTCGGAAATGAAGGTTTTTTGCGAGCCTTGGTCGATTAAGGCTCTTAGGGTGAAAAGTGTGCCCATGTGCTCAATGTGCACTCGGGCGGTGGGAAGCAGCGTCTTCTCATGGTTCGCTGAGAAGTTAGCTTGGATTCTGGACGCACTGTCAGCAGAGGTGGATGGAGATTCATCGCAATTGCCTTGGGTTATGTTGAATATTGGATGCCTTGGGGTATTCGGCAGTTCGGTAGAGTGGGTGTGCAACCGGGGGGTTGCTTTTGTGGTTGGCTTTGCGGATGAAGTCGCATTTGCTGACTTAGGTGCGGATTTTGTAGGTGGTTTAGGATGAAGCATCGTGTGATGCGATTGTCTGCAATGAAGACATCTAAAAACGCTTTGACAGTTGGTAAGTGTGTGGTTATATGCCAGGCAGTTAGTACAATAACAATTTTTCTCGGCGAATTTAGTTCGATCGGAAACTGCCAAGTTATGGAATTTCGGACAGGATTTGAGAGCATGATTATTTTTGCAAAGTTTACAAGTGAACGTCACTTGTTCTTGAGAGAGGTAAGATTGCACTTTAGTTGGAGTCTTTGGGTTGGAAGAGTTGCAAGGTTTGGAAGTTTTGTAGTTGTGCAATCGTTCAACTACTTCATACCGACTAGTTAGGAAGGAGTCCATTTGAGACCAGTCGGGCAACTCTTTCCTTGATTTTAAGGATTGCTCCCAAATAGAGAGCGTTTCTTCTGGGAGTTTTGTGGAGCATAGATAAATTAATATCGGATCCCATTCGACCACGGAAACCCCTTGAGAAGTAAGGCAAGAAAGACAATCATTTATTGTACTCTGTATTCTCTGAATTCCCTCACTATTTTCGGATGTAACAGGGGGAATGTTGAAGAGGGTCTTCAATTGGTTATCGATCAAAATCCGCTTATTTTCAAAACGGGCTCTAAGTGCTTCCCAGGCCAGTGAAAAGTTTTCATCACAGAGTTTGTAATGTTTCACTATAAGGCCTGCCTTTCCCCGAGTTTTATTGCGCAGATGAAATAATTTTTGGGGCTAGTTTTGGGTGATTGAGATACACCGCCGTGAACATGTCACGGAAGCTCGGCCACTCCTCGTAACTACCATAAAAAATCTGTGTATCGCATGGGGGCACTTTGATGCATGGAATCGAGTTCTCGACA
Organism: Merzomyia westermanni; assembly: GCA_949987695.1. Taxonomy (NCBI): domain Eukaryota; kingdom Metazoa; phylum Arthropoda; class Insecta; order Diptera; family Tephritidae; genus Merzomyia; species Merzomyia westermanni. The sequence goes on from OX465288.1 coordinate 93,968,057, forward strand.
AAAGACAAGGAATGTCTAGCACTTACATTTTTATCGGAAGTGGTGCCATGAAAGGACTTAAGCTGATCGATAATTTGGGATTTACATATATAGAAGCTGTCAGTACACACTTGGAACTTGTTTGTTGCTTCGTCTTTAAAATCGACGGAAACTTGTTTTTCGTCTTCGAGGCAGACGCTCTTATAAGAGATTTGTAAATTCTCCCAACGTTTGTTTAGATCTTGAAGTTTAACATCCAATAAGGTGTCAGTATTTTCTTCAGGATCTTCTTTTTCAAAACGAGAACAAAAATGCATTAAATCATTTGAACAGAATATGAATTCTACCATTGCGGCCGAACCAGTAGCCATGATTGAAGATTTTGACAGTATTATCGGGTGTAACTAAGATTAAGATTGGAAATGATAAAAACGATTAGGAGAGTTCCGTACTGATTATGCTGCTGGGTATAGCAGCGTGAACCAAATCGATATAATTGGAAATAAGCTTAACTTTTATAAAACCGTAACATAATTTTTCGCTCCAATGTGTTTTCAGGATTAATTTCAGTAATTTCAATTACCACTGGGTTTCGGTTGGGTTGGGAAGACTCAGACTTGCTCCTTGAACGGGCTTGGTGAAACAACTTGATTAGGTTACTGGGTATAGTAGCAGTAAAACACACACTAGAAATTAGTGACTGTGCTAATAGGTAGAATGATTTATGCACCCTGTATAGATGCACTCGGATGAATTTTTGAAAGCAAAATTGTAAATAAATCGAGTCGGTGTGTACGATTTACATTTAATGGTTTAGTTAATTTTTCCTGACGATTAATTTATGCTATTGGGGATAATAGCAGTAAAGGCAAACGAAAACAAAATATTTGGGTTAATATTTTTTTACGCTACTGGGTATGGTAGCCGTGAAAAAACCTATTGTATGTATTAGTTATCGTATTAATAAGTTGAAGGATTTATGCACCCTGTATAGATACGCCTTCATGAATTTTGGACACAAACTTATTAAATAAATCGTGAAAGTAGCATAGCACAGAAAACTTGCACTTTATGTTTAAGTAGATTTTGCTGAACGATTATTTTATGTTATTGGGGATAATAACATTAAATGCAAACGAGAAAAAATCACCGTATATATTAAATGATTCATCAAATTACTTTGACTGGTTTTATGTTGCTACTGGGTTACGCTACTGGGGATAGTAGCGGGAGGCACAAAAGACAAACTACGTAACGTATGTACATACATATATACCAATACCGATATCTGCACTCAAATGTAGACTTTTTTCTTTAATATTTATGTTTGTTCACCACTGGGAATGGGTTTTCAATTGCCAATTCTTATTGGGATTTTTGCTGTTTGTCGTCGACAGAACCAAAACAAAATACAAATCTACGCTGACGCGAGCAGCGAAGCGAAAAGAGCGGGCAGAATTCCTGTTTATGTATATATACAGGGTGGCTGATGAATTTTGCTACATTAAGAAACTCAAATCATTTTTTTTTTCAGTGAATGGAATTCATTTTTCTTTTATTCATGTTAAAGCTCATTAAATTTTATTAAATATAGCTTAATTAGTTTTAAAAATAATGCATGTGCGGCATCTTACCAAAAAGTTGTTCATTACTGCTTGGAGAGTTGAGACAGGAATAGCCGCAATTGTTTCTCGAATGGATTGCCTTAGTTCATTCAAATTTGTTGGTTTTGCTTTGAAGACTTCCTGTTTGCAATAACCCCACAAGAAAAAGTCAGGTGCAGTAAGGTCAGGCGACCTGGGTGGCCAACGGAATGGGGAGTTTCTGGATATCAGCTTATTGGGAAATTTTCGTCGTAACAGGTTGGACTATATGAGGAGCTGCACCATCTTGCTGAAACCACACAGTTGAAAGAAATTCTCATTCGGCGTAATTCTGGATAGAAAAACTCTCTCAACATGCTCAAGTAACGGTCTCCAGTAACCGTAACGGTGTGACCGTTTTCTTCGAAGAAGTAGGGCCCCACAATGCAGCGTGATGAAACTGCACACCACACTGTGACACGAAGTGGATGCAATTCCGTCTCATGGAGTATCTGTGGTTTGGAAGCACTCCATATTCGACAATTTTGTTTGTTTATGTTGCCGTTTAAATCGAAATGGGCCTCGTCAGACATGAAAAGACAGTTCAACATGTTTCCATCCTCTTCCACCATTTGAAGCATCTTCTGGCAAAATTCCAAGCGAATCGGCAAGTCTGCAGCGTTCAGTTTGTTGGCCATTTGAATTTTATATGGGAATAAGTCCAAATCTTTGTGCATAATTGACTGTAATGACTGTCTGCTTACACCCATTTGAGCAGATAAGCTTCTTGTCGAAACACGTGGATTGTTTTGTATGGCAGCAGCTACAGCAGCGATTGTTTCCTCCGTTCGAACTGAAGGGTTTCGATGGTAAGGTCTTCTGTTGACTGTCCCATGCTCGGCAAAATTGTTTACAAGTCTTATAATGGTCCATCTGCTCGGAGGATTGCCGCCAAACGTGCGCCTATACTCTCTTTGAACCGAAACGAAATTCAGACCAACGTATATATATAAGTGATTGTAGGCAAAGTAAGGGTAGATAGAGAAGCAAAACTCTATGTCTGCGCCAAAGCAGGTTGCGCAGCGAATTTCAAATAGCACAGAGATTTTGTAGTTGTATACAAATGGACTTATGCCCGTATGTATGAATAAAATCACCACTTTGCACAAAATTTGTTAAGTAAATATTAAAGGCGTATGAGAACACCTTTGAAAATTTAGCATAAGTACACTATAGAAGACATTAAAAACCACAAACTATTTGACTTTTTAGTTCTGTTTACTTGCTTTTGTCACTAGTTTCACTTTTATATTTAGGTATATGAGTGCAGAAAAGGGATGGATGTACATAACCATGCGTAGGTGGGGATAGCAACGAACTTTAATTTCAGCACACTTGACCAAGTAGAAAAGGAAACAAAATAAATGCTTACCGGCGCAACCGGGAAAATACGCAAAATGGTCAGTGCGAATGAAACAATATTTGGTTGAAAAATCACGAGAAATGAATATACAAAGGGTTGTGTATTAATTTATGCATAGGCTGTGGGTTGGAAACAACCGACTGGTAACTTAACCAGAACCGAATTTCTTGGCGCAAATAGCTTTTTGAATGCATATATGTGCATAGATGTGTATATATGTATATATATGAGTCCCGTTAGAGGAATGGTATATGAAAATATAACGGCACTTACTTTTAATTTTTTGGGGTACTCATCTTTTTTGGGGTGGGGGTACAGTCCCACGTTGGCCCTAAACTCTGGGCAGGATTTGGGTTTCCTTTGGTTGTACCGGCTACAGGGGACTCTACCGGTGTGTTTGCTTGTATATATTCCCACGTTGGGCAGCGGCAGCTTTGTGCAAATAATATGGTTTATGTATGTTGTCTTTATTTTCACCGAATTTTAGTTTTACTCACTGTTTTAAACGCGTTTTCACTTTTACTTTTACTTTTACACAACGATTTAAAATAAACTTTTAGTTTCGCGCACACTTTCCAACTTTTCTTTTTGCACACTTGTATCGCTTGCCGATCTGCTGCCGTTCGCGTTGGTGGTTGAAAATGCAATGCGTGGGCAGCGCAAAAGGCTAAACAAGCAGTGTTGTATTGCGGTTGTTTTCCTTCGAAGTTGTTCGTGTTGCCAATAAAGTTTTTGATGGTAAGGTGTATTCCTGTGCCAACAAATTCGGCATGTGAGGACCATGTTCAAATTGATGATCAGGACTAGATAGGAGTGAAGGGAGTTTTCACTCGGCTTGTATTTAGGAGTAAATACAAGTGGAAGATTTCACTAACAAATGAAACGCTGATTTCTATTGGCAACTTATTACTAACAACAACGATTTAATTCAATTCTTCGGTACTTCAATGTACAATACGATTTTCTTATGAGATTAAGAATACTTTAATGAAATGGAAAAATGCAATATCCTTTCTTTAAATGAATGGAAATTCAAGATATTTAAGTTTACATCACTTAATTAAACAAATTAATAGAAAAATTGACACTAGAAATTAATGAACCGCGCACTGCTTGTATGGTTGATTGCGAAGGTTGAAGGTCCCGCGTTGATGATAGTTACCTCTGTTGATTGCAGATGCGACCGGCGCGTTCCGAAGAAAATGTGAAAGAGGAGAAAGTTCATATGCGCACAGCGCTTTTATAGGTTTTCCAACACTGGAAGTTCGAAGGAAAGCAGGGATGCTTCCCTTGACAGAGTCATGCAGGGATGCAGTGTTGTGTTCGCTGAAATGATATGCAGGGTTGCATTACGGGCTGGAGGATCGCAGGAGTGCGTTCCATTTAAGTGGTGAAAGTCACTTAAACAAACACTTTCATTTCTTCAGCACTCACGTCTTGCCACTTTGATAACCTAGTCGATTTTTTTATTTCTCTGCGTTTTTAAATTTCTTGCGCAGCATATAAATTAGTTTGTTCCACCAGTAATGCAAGAAACTTATCCGAAAAAAATAATTCCACCAGCGTTTGTACTTTAAAATTTGATGTATCCAAATTCACACCAACATTTTCTTGGAAAATAAATAATTCAGGACCTTGTTGAATTTCTGTCCACAAACTATCGCTCGCATTTGATGTTTTTGCTTGGAAATCACTACCATTATCTTCTAGTTCTGGATCAACTTTCGGTTCGATTGCGATCTCATCTTCACCATTACTTGAATTCTCAAAAGGTTCATAATCGCTACTGTCGTTACTATCCTCGCCAAAAATCTCGTCGATTTCTGAATCGCTTCGATTTGCGTAGTACTTAATTTTCTCTTGAGTTAGTGGTCTTTTCCTATCCATATAGGGTTTTTGATAATTTAGTTATAAAAATACTTATAAAACAAACAAGTAAGGAAAGGGCTGTCTTCGACTGTGCCGAAGACTTTATACCTTTGATGAATACGCATCACGGTTTTAAGTGTCCGATCCTTACTCACATTTAGTAAACACTCTGCAGAACTGATAATATGAAGATACATAGCCCAACCCCCATTTATCGGAACAATCTATTGTATGGGAGCTATATGTTATGTAGCTCCGATCTGGGTGGTTTTCACTACACAAATAACATATATAATAAGTACCAAACCTGCAAAATTTTACGTTACTAGCTTCTTATTTGCAAAATTTATAGCCCAAACCCCATTTATCGAAACTATCGATTGTATGGGAGCTATGCGTTGTATGGCTCCGATCATGCTGATTCCAACAAATGATTAATCTCATGCAAAATGGCGGCCGCGTACCAACTTTCATCGAGATATCTCAAAAACTGAGGGACTAATTTTGCGTACAAACAGATAGACGGACAACCGGACAGACGGACATGGCTAAATTGATTGACTCAGCTTATCGCCCTGATCATTTCGGTATGCTGATTGGTGGGTCTATCTCTTCTTCTTCTCATACTTACAAACATCGGACCAAAGTTATAATACCATTTCATGTTCATGAAAGTTATAAAAACAAGCAAGACACAAATATGTATGAGCATTGGACAATTTCTGAAATACTACTGACAAATATAGACGTGTATCGGTGATTCAGCTTTAGCGAAGCGACAGGTCAATACATGTCTGCGAGCGAATTGACGAATTAACTCATAGTTGGCTTCCGCCAAGAGATTTCTGTTACAGAAACCAACTACGAGATAATTCGTAAAACCGTTCGTTTAAAAAAAAAACACATCCTTTTTAATAATATAATGTGATTAAATCGAATTGTAATTTTTGGCCAGATTTTTTTAAATTGCCGCGGCAGTCAACGTGTTAATAAACTAGAGCGGCCGGCAGACTTTGTCCTATCCAGAAATTTGCCTGCATAGATCTAATATTATTGCCTCTCCCTATCCCTATCCCTATCCTTATCCCTATCCCTATCCCTATCCCTATCCCTATCCATATCCCTTTCCCTATCCCTAGCAAGACAACATCTGCCGGGTCTGCTAGTTGTCCATTTAAATATTAGTTTAAGAAGTTTTAAATTTTAAGTTTAATCAATTTATAATTGTCCGTCTTTAGTTTAATTGTTTATCGAAATATTCACACCTTTAGTCTAAGGGCTTATCGAGGCTTTACACATCCATTATAATAACTGAAATTTCTCCATCAAGTACTCGTTTATCCTATTGCTTACATGTTAAATCTATATAGATTAATTACAGGAAAAATTTGTAAAGCTCAAAATCCACTTTCCATTCAAATGCGTATGAATAAATATTTTATTACTAAATAAATAATTTTTTTATTGTTGGTTTTACTTTAACATTTTTAGTTAGCAGCTACTAAACGCATTTTAATTCGCAAATATTAATAACGAAATTCCTGTTTTCGTTGCTCAAACATGCCAACGTCAGTGATGCTGCAAAATTCTGCAGGTCATTTTTATTTGTTGGACCGAAAATTCCCAGATTTCACTGAATACGCTCAACTTTTTTTAGAGAAAAATAAATAGTATAGTTTAAAAGCTGGTTTTGTGGTAATAAATAAGTTTAAAAATTCATTCGACTAAGGTAATCGGAAACTGTACACAAATTTTAAAAATTGACATGCAACTTTTTGCAGTATCGGTATTTATTTATCCATTCCCTATCCTTATCCCTATCCCTATTCCTATACAACTTTCATATTTATTCGACTTCTAAACCTTTCCTGGACTTCCACAAATAATTCAAGACCAAAATTAGCTAAATCGCTTCAGCCGTTCTCGAGTTTTAGCGAGACTAAGTCCGCTTTTACATTAGCCAATTGTTGAACTAAATTCTGCTGGCGTTCTCTTTTGTGTTTTCTATTCGAGTTTACATGTGTCAATTTTTCTTGAAAGCAATTGGGAAACAAAAAGCGGCATATAAGGGAGAAAGAACGTGATAGAGAGAAAAACTTGAAGCGACTTGACGGTACGAAGGTACTCGTACTCGTCTCCTCCTTCGTCGCGGCGGAAATTCAATACTTGACTAACGTAAAAGCGGACTAACGATACAGTGCGGACATAAGTGTACATACAGTCGTTTTCTGCGATTTTCACAAATTTTGGACTTAATAAAATTATTTTCAGAAAGCTTGATTAAGAACGTGTGTCAAGGTCTAATACAACAACTATAAATTTTGTTTTAAAAATGTACACAAAATTAGTGTAAATTCAAAGAAATTTTACTAAAATTTTGATTTATTTTCTTTTATTTACTGAACCAAATTTCTAACAGGACTTTGTGTATTAAGATATAAATAATCAAATAAATAAAAACTTACTTAGCAAAGTAATTGATCTGTAAATAATAATTTATTATTAATTCAAGCAAGTAATGATTTCATGTTATTAAAAAGTGAACGTCAAGTACATGCAAATGTATATTAGAACGATTTTTCGTCATCCCTTGTAAATTTTTTGTTCGAACGAAAACATACACTGAAGATGGCGGATCGCCGAAACCGGTATGTAACAAAACAAAAATTGACAAGGGATGATGAAAAATCATTCCAATATACATCTAATATCCACCCTGTCGGAAAAACAGAAAATCAAATCAACCACATACAAATATCCATGCACATGCATTCACACATATTTACAATGTTATCGAGGTATCTCTTGCTTTAAACTCTAGCAAAATATTCCCGCGGCCGAAATCTTTGCCTGCTATAATAAACACTCAGCGATATATACGTACATACATGCACCCAAAGTTCCATATATACACATTCGTATATTCAAATATGTATGTAAATAAATCTGTTTGTCAACAATGAATTTCGATCCTGGCATCGCTTGCTTTACCTGCCATACAAATATAGCTACAATATATATATTTATTCACATATATGTATATTTGTAGCAATTTTAAAGTAAATATCTATCTAGGGATTCATTTACACACAAGAATGGTATATAACTATTCGTAGAACACTATTCGAATAGTTATTTAAGTATTCAAATCCATATACATATATAAAAATGAATTTGTGTGCGTGAATACGTTCAAAACTCAAAAACGGCTTGACCGATTTTAACAATTCTTTCTTTAGTATATTCGATCTGTTTCAGGGCTCATTTATGACAAACATTTTTTTTTTAAATACCTCAATCGAATAATAATATGGCTAATACTCAATAACGGCCGCCGTGGTGTGAAGGTAGTGTTGCCGGCCTACCACACCGAAGGTCCATGGTTCGAGCCCTGGTACAGGTAACATCAAAAGTGATTTTAAAAAGTTTTTCAAAACGGGGTCGCCCCTCGGCAGTGGTTTGGCAAACTCTCCGAGTGTATTTCTGCCATGACAGGCTTCTCAGCAAAAATTCGTCTCCTTTGTAGATACCGTTCGGAGTCGGCAAAAAACTGTAGGTCCCACCAATTTGTAGGGAAAATTCAAATCGGCACACCACAAATTGGAAGAGAAGCTTGGCGCACAAATCTCTTAGGAGGCTTATGATGATATACCTGCTGTATATCGCGCCATAGAGATAGAGAATACTCAATAACCGCTTGACCGGTTTCAATATATTTTTCTTTTCTGTGTTCGATCGGACATAGTGTTCATATATAACTTTAAATAAATTTTTAAAAACCCTCATTTAATAATATTTTAGCTAATACAAGTTTACCTGGCATACAAACTGAAGTTGGCGAAACAACCAAAGTCGAGTTGAATGTTTAACTGAAGTTAGTTTAACAATCAAAGTTGAGTTCAATGCTTAGCTTTACCAACCACGGCAGCGCTATGATTCCAACATAATCACAAAGTTTTCGAACACGCCAATTTACATGGTGAAAAAGTGAAACTTTGAAGGAATCTATATTTGTATATAAAAATGTGATGTGTGTGATGTGAATGGTATCCTTAGGCGTTTTCCGGTGGCAGTTCAAGCTCATGATCACGCTCAGTGCTCACTGGAACACTCCCGATCATAATTATCTTGCTCACAAACTGTACCAGCCATCTATACGGATCTGTCTGTCTCAAATCGTTCGTGTTATCCGTTAGTCAAATTGAAATAGAGTTTTATCTACATAAACATGATTTTAAAATAAACATCATTTCATGTCTAAGACGGATTTTTATTTTAAAATGACGAAAAAGTCATTTTAACATTTTAAAATCACACTATGGTTGTGTTTGTGACATTGCTTACTGCTTGCTGACAGTAGGTTGGCAGGACAACGTCTGTCGGGTCAGTTAGTAATAAATAAGAAGGTATTCAAACTCCGTGGTGTGGAGGTAGTGTTGCCGGCCATGGTTCGAGCCCTGGTACAGGTAACATCAAAAGTGGGGTCGCCCCTCGGCAGTGGTTTGGCAAACTCTCCGAGTGTATTTCTGCCATGACAGGCTTCTCAGCACAAATTCGTCTCCTTTGTAGATGCCGTTCGGAGTCGGCAAAAAACTGTAGGTCCCACCAATCTGTAGGGAAAATTCAAATCGGCACACCACAAATTGGAAGAGAAGCTTGGCGCAAAAATCTCTTAGGAGGTTTATGATGATATACCTGTTGTATATCGCGCCATAAAAAAAAAAAAAAAAAAATTCAAACTCCATTAACCGAATAAATGACAACTATTCGAATAATAGGTATTCGAATAGTTAAACAACCCTGCAAAAAACGGAAATACTCTGATTCATACTCCAAAGAATACTCCTAAATGAGTATCAGTGTACTCCAACACATATCCTCATTCATATAAAAAAGGTGGTCCAATTTACATGGCAATGTCCGGTGATTGGATCACCTAATCCATCTCGGAGTACTCAGTACTCTCAAAATACTCCCATGGGATTACTCTATGGAGTATTCAACTGCAAAGCGAGAGTGGGAGTAGATGGTCCTCAAAAGAACACATACTCCCTTCTCGCTTTCATCTAGAATACTCTATAGAGTAATCTTTTAGCAGCATTTTCAAAGTACTCCAACGTGGGAGCTCTATAGACTACTCGGAAGCAAAGTAAATGGTACTCCGAGTGGGATTAGGTGATCCAATCACCGGACATCGCTATGTAAATTGGACCACCTTTTTGATATGAATGAGGATAAGTGTTGGAGTACTCTGATGCTCTATCGTTTTTACAGGGAAATATCACTACAGCTTATGCACACATTTGTACATGCAAACATAAATACACACATACATACAAAATGTGAATGCATGCTCATAGGCAGTGTGACCAGCTATGGAATTCCAAACATCGCCATTGCCTAAATGCTAAAATGCCAAAGCAAATGCACTCTCAGAATCTTAGGAGACTTCGCTTACATACGATTCTGGAACGCAAGTCGCCTAGCTAAAATTTTTACGTTATCTTTTAGCTTGGGGGCGTTGGGTTAGCACCAGTGTGACTAGGTTAGCCTTTTCGAGGCTAGATTTAGCCTTTTTTTTGTCATTTAGCCTCAAAATGTTGGTTTTAGCTTAGAGGCTTTTTTCTAACCTTTTTTTACTCCAAACCTTTTCTGGTCCCAATACCATATTTTTCATACAAATTCGAGGAATATATAAAATTAAAGTTGAATGAAGGTAGTATTGATGAGGAAATGCAGAAAATTATTCATAAAAATTGTCAATTATTTTTAATGGAGTTGATCACCCAATTGGGACATCGCCTACCTGCTAATATGAACTACAAAAAAAAATGTTTTTTCAGTTGATAATTCTATGAAAGTTACAAAGCCGGATGTATTTTCTCACTTTCAAGAAGATAAGTCTAGGTATTCTCCAAGTCAAGTAGCATTGATTGCGCTTCCGTGGCTAAAGCTAATAAAAATAGAATTTTGGGCGGAACTCCGAAAACATACAAACTGGTCGAATTCGTATCTAGCTCTTTGGTATTACCTTTCAGTGATAGGGAGGTTGAAAGAATTTTTAGTGCCATGAACATTTTAAAAACTAAGTTAAGGAATAGATTAAAAGTTAAAATGCTTAACTCGCTGCTTAATATTAGATGTTCGTTAAAAAGCTTATCCAAATGTTGCACTGATTTTCAAATTACCGATGATCTCACATCTATGATAAATACCAAAACTTTGTACGCAGACTCAAGCTCTTCTGATACATCAGACGAAGAAAATATTATAAAGTTAATTAGTTTGTAGTGATTTTTCTATAGTATGTATTTCTTTGAAAAATTTCCTAGTGAAAAAAATGTGCCTGATATGTGTTGAAACATGAATAGTTCCTTTAAGTTATGTCTACAGCTTAATATACAAATAGTTTAAACTAAAATAAAAAGTTTGAAATGGATTTCGTAAGAAAATTTCTGACTTTTTTTTAGCTTCTTTTTTTCTTGATTTTAGCCTTTTCTAACCTTTTTTTTTGCCAACTTAGCCTATTTTTTTCAATCACCTGGTCACACTGGTTAGCACTGCCAGCTGTCAATTTAGTTGTAATTCCTTACGAGGCAGAAGTAGTCAGAAATATACAGAGATTACTAAAAGGAAACCCCATACTTTTTGGCGTTACTTATCGGCCTCAGTAAATATTAAGATTTGAGAATTTTACTAGTTTTAGTCAGAGAAATATGGGATTAGACCAAAATATCCGTGAATCCTTCAAAACTATAAAAATTTAAATATTTAGGTCTTGGGAATATCTAAAAATTGAGTTACTGACAAGTTTAGACACATTTTTTTAACTAAACTTCTAGCGCATTCGACGGTTTAATTTACGTATGCGCTTACAATGGAGTGTAGGAAGTTTGAGGGTCTTGAGCATGTCCTTCGCATTTTCTTTCTAATTACTACAAAATCGTCACAAATTGCTAAATTTGTTCATATGAGCCTTGATCCTCAAATGGATTGTGAGAACACCTAGGATCCTAAGATTTTTCTCTGATATACCGATTATTGCATCGTTTAGTGTTATAACCAAGCATCATTGCCCTAGTGCCAGTTCGACTCTTTAGCTACAGCTTTTCCGACTGGCTCATACGATTTTTGTTGCCCTCTACAAGCACTACTTAGTATTTTGTCTCACAAGAAGATGTGTCCCTCAGTATGGTGATAGTCTCGTTACACAGGCTTTTAAGGATCACCTCCGTCAGAAATGTGAAAACGCTAGGGATATATTGGTCCGGGAGCAAAATATTGTAGCTCCAATTATTTATGGGGTTTTGGAGTCATCCGCATATCGCAATACCCTATTCTGATGGAATCATATAACTTTGGACGCATCCTTGTTCCTTTTAGCACCAGATTTTTTTCGTTGCTAAAATAAACTACCTTTAGGAGAAAAATAGAGATTTTTGCAGATGGCTAAAATTCCAGAATCGCAACTAAGCTAGTTGCCAAAAACAGCTGATTAATTTATCTGGTTCATTTGTGTTCATCGCTAAAATGTGCCAAAAAAAATTAACCAAAATATGAAGATTTTAGGAGGTTGTCATTCGCTGGAATTGCAAAAGTCGCCAAATGTTTCTAAAATGCATTAAGAGATTTTGGGCGATCGAGAAAAAGCTTTAGCGATTTCCAAAATTCCGCTGCAGGTGATAGAAAAAAAGGCTAAATCGACCAAAAAAGGTTAGTAAAGGCTAAAATTAAGAAAAAAAGAAGCTGAAAAAAGTAAGAAATTTTTTTACGAAATCCGTTTCAAATTTTTTATTTTAGTTTAAATTATTTGTATATAAAATTGTAGACATAACTTAAAGGAACTTAAAGGAATATCAGGCACATTTTCCTTGGCTAGAAATTTTTTCAAAGAAATACATACTATCGAAAAATCACTACAAACTAATTAATTATATAATATTTTCTTCGTCTGATGAATCAGAAGAGCTTGAGTCTGCGTACAAAGTTTGTGTATTTATAATAGGGATGAGATCATGGGTAATTTCAAAATGAGTGCAACATTTGATAAGCGTTTTAACGAACATTTAATATTAAGCAACGAGATAAGCATTTTAATTTTTAATCTGTTCCTTAACTTAGTTTTTAAGATGTTCATAGCAGCAAAAATTCTTTCAACCTCCACATCCGGCTCTGTAACTTTCAAATAACTGAAAAAAAAATATCAATAATTAACAATTTATACCAATAGTTTTCTGCATTTCGTCATCATTTGACTTCAATTTTATATGAAAAAGATGGGGTTGGACCAAAAAAGGTTTGGAGTAACAAAAGGCTAAGCAAAAGTCACGAAGCTAAAACCAAAACTATGAGGCTAAATGACACAAAATAAATATAAGTGAAGCCTCAAAAAGGCTAACCTGGTCACACTGCTTATAGATAGAAGCGATGAAGACAGTGAATTTCGCTTCCGACATCTCTCGCATTTCAATGCAACTATTTGAATACCACTATTTGAATAATACTATGGCAATTTTGATTCAAAAACACTCCCCGAAGGTTTTGGTGAGTGTTGTCGAATTAACAGTCCTTGGCCGGATTTGAATCCGGTACGCTCCGGTACTCCCTTGCGGTACTGCCCGACTGCCGTGGTAGCGATTTTTGACCAGTGAAACCTCCTAGGTCATGTCACCCCTCCTTCCGTAAGGAAGGATAAGATGGGTAATGAGAGGTGAGAGGCATCATATCCGTAGATCAACCATCGAGTTGCACCTACCTTTGTGCATATTAGTCGCCTCTTGCGACCGGTATGCCTACCTCGGGCATATTCTAAACCCCTAACCCGAAGGGGCGTGTATACAATTGTATACAATCCTCATAAATGGTACCTGTTAGATTAGGTTTTTAGTGATTTGGCTGTTTTGTTGATTGATTTTGAATGTTTTGTGATATGTGGCGACTTCAAGTCTGTAAATGTTGATATGCAGTTTTTTGATTTGTCTTTTTCATTTCATTTATTTATTGCCCAAAATCACATTAACATAAAATTTACATACCTATGTTAAAAATTAGGTTATTTAGAGTTATCCTAACATACATATGTATGTATTTATCTAAGAGTTTAAAATTTATTGTGATGATTCTTATATACTATAAGTTACGATAATTTTATATCGATTTGCTTTAAGCAAAACTTTTAAAACTTATTAAATTTTCTCAAAAAGGGCTTAAAAGAGACATGCTAATATCTGAGTGTGTTTGTGTATAGTATGTTTTTAGCAACATATGTTACGTTACTTTAGTTTACTTTACTATAAATTGGTCGGTGTTATAAACACAATTTTCTTCATTTAAAATTATAAGATTTGTAACGTCTATGATAGTAGATTGTTTTGCTATTTTTATGTAGCATAGAATTACATTTTAATATTTTTAAATATATTGGAGATAAGTATCTTTCTCTTATAGGTAAAGATATTTCGTTTTGTTTTGACAAATATTTTTTGATCAGCTCGTTTTCTAAGTTTGCCATTTTTTCAACAAATCGGTCTGAAGACTTAATTAAGAAAGAGTCTATTCGTGAGATTTTACATTTCTCATACAAAATTTTGTTAGACACCCTTTTACGGAAGGTGCCACTTCTGTAGGGTTGGCGGTTAAGTCCGCTACAAAGTTTTAGGATATATCGTTCAAATCGTCTAAGTCTCTCCATTTGGCTCGACGAAATGTTGAACCATATAGGACGCGCATAGGATATTATTGGTCTAATTATTTGTTTATATATATTTAACTTAATACAGCTTGAGATCCTTTTGGCTTTTGCCAGAATATAATCTAAGTGACGCACAAATGCGAATTTGCTATCTAAAATTACACCTAAATACCTTATTTGGTCTTTGCTGTTTATATCTATACCATTAAATTTAATTTGAGGCTCGAACTTACGAGCGTTTGGAAGCAGATGTTTCTTAATGCCCCTGATAGCAACAGTTTCGCTTTTAGTAATATTCACTTTGAGTTTCCATTTTTGGAAGTTTCTATTTAGTTCATCAAGATATAGGTGAATAGCATCGTTGGCCTTAGTTATGCGTGGATGAGAACCCAATACCAGAATATCGTCCGCGTATATAATAACTTTTATGTCAGAGCTATTCATTACAGTTTTCGCTGGTGGATCAGGGAAATCAGCTAGAAATATGTTGTAGAAGATAGGTCCTAATAATGAGCACCAACATCCCTAATCATGGAACTGTGTGCATTTTCACTAACGTAAAATGTGCGCTCCTTTAAATAGTTAAACAGAATTTTGCATAAACTTTTATCAAATTTAAACTTTCTATACATTTTATATATGATTCCTTCTACCCAAGCAGTATCAAAAGATTTTTCTAAATCTAGACTGACTAGGATAGTTGCTTGACGGCGATTCAGATTAGTGCATGAAAAGTCAGAGAGCAATGCTAAAGCGTGACTGGTTGAATGGTGTGGTAGAAATCCAAATTGATAATCTTTCATAAAATTGTGTTCTTCCATGTGTATCTTGATTTTTTCAAGTATAAGATCTTCTAAAAGTTGACTAATATTTGAAAGAAGGGAAATGGGGCGGTAGCCAAGGACCGAATTAGGATTAGAATTTGGTTTTGGCACACATATTACCTTTGCAATTTTCCAATGCTTAGAGAAATATCCTATATTGAGTGAATGGTTGAATAGGATAGTTAAAAATCTCCAGAAATTGTTAGTTGTTTTCTTAAGTAAGAAATTTGGGATACTATCATCCCAAAAACTCTCTTTATTATTCTTGATACCTAAAATTATACGATTTTTTTCAGCGTCTACCAACGTATGCCTGTTACGTGGTTTGAGAAGTTCACTATCGGCTCGTTTAAGCTGGTAAGCTCTGTCACGCTGTTTTCAATAAAAATTGAAAAACTTTCGTCACCAAGTTGGTGGTTTGGGAGGTGTTTTTTTTCAAACGCATAAGCTAATGCATTTACTTTGGATATATTTTCCTTTAAGAAAAATTTTTGTGTTTACATAGGGAAAGTCGGTATCGATATCTTCTCTATTAATTATCAGGTCTGGAATTTTTGATTTTTTCTTTAGTCCACATAGCCCCTTGATTTTATTGTACGTTTTGTTATTCATGCGTATTTTAGCAAAGTAATTTGTCCAATATTTATCTTCATGTAAACGAATACGCTCTTCTCTAATTTTACTCAGATTGCGAATAATAGCTCTCAAATGTCTTTATTGAGATTTAATATACAATTGTCAATCTCGTTTTGCGATACATTACGATCGATTGGTAAATAATGCGTGTTAAGCTTGGCTGAGGAATATTGTTAAAGAGTTTAAAATCAGTTTTGTCATAATTGAAAAACTCGGTTGGTGGGCAATCGAGCACATTATGTTCTGATTCTATAATCAATTCTACAGCATTATGATCCGATTCAAATTCATGTGTTTTTAACCAGTTGATGTATCCATTTGTTTCATCAAAGCTTATTCCAGTAAATGATATCTAAGTATGAAGCTGTATGCGTAGTTACTCTAGTGGGATGCTTTGTTGGTATTAAGCTTAAAATTGGACATTGCTGTAGAAAATTGTTTAATATTCTCCCATTGTTGTTTATGAGGGAGTCCCCCCCAATTAGGGTGCCTAGCATTAAGGTCCCCACCAATTATTATTTTGCTTGTGTTAAGAGACTCCAAAACTGTATTAAAGTCACTTACGCGAATTAAGTCGGATGGACGATTATATAAACACACAAATGAGATTTCGTCACCATTTGAGAAGAAGATTTTTATCGCAAATTTTTCCAAATAGACTGTTTCTGGAATTTTAACCAATTCATATTTATAATGTTCTCTTATGCAGATCGCAGTGGAAGTAATAGTTGTGGACTTCCTGTTACCTGTGCGTTTTCAACCTGAGTTATAGAGTTATAGCCTTTAAAGTTATGTCTATGCCTAGGGTTAAGTCGATGCTCAGCTACTAGGACTACATCTGGCATATGTTTTTTTAAAAAGAGGTTAAAGAAATGTCTTTTGTGTTTTGATATCAATGAGTTCACGTTAATAAACATGAACTTCAACTTGTTTGCTAATCATGGTTTAATCTTAATTCTGTTAAAAGGCCAAAGAGCGCTATTGATTTTTCATCATCATTTTTCGACTCTTTGTAGGTTTTTGAAAAAGTTGTAATTTTTTTCATGCACTCGGAAATATTGCTACCAAATAGTCGAATACATTCACTATATACACTTTCAAATAGTTTTATTCCTGAAGGTATCTTTGGTTTTACTCGTATGTTGCTACTTTTTAAAGTGTCATCATTACGTGTAACTGAAGCATACGAAGTTGGCGTTTTACCTGGCTTGAGACTACTTCTTGTTACTACATTTAATGGAATTTTATTATTACTATGATTATTGCGTTCACTCATTCGTTTGATTATTTCTAATCGTTTTGGGCAATTTAGGTAATTAGCTGTGTGCCCTTCCTTATTACAGTTTACACAGCTTACTGGAATTCATATTTTTTTTATTAACTGCCCTGTCTCACTATCGGTATATACTAGCTCTTTATTATTATTTTCCTTTTGGGGTATTTTACATTCACCAGGGGCATGATTATCAATACATTTAACACAACGGTAAGGCAGAAAACAATTACTGGCTACATGCGTAAAACGTTGGCAGTTTTTACATTGCGAGGGTACCATTGGTTTTAATTTTTCGAAATCTACCTTACAGTTAAGAATATACTTAATATTATAGAAGTCAGTTAGCTTAGAGTTATGGCTGAGTTGGATTAACCAATTGCCGTTTCTTAATTTTGCGAGTTTAACAATTTCAATGTCAAGATTAAGGTCACTAAGATAAGTCATAATTTCATCGCGTTCATAAACATTTGACAATTTTTTTATAATGATTGAGTATGGTTTTTCCTCATTGGGGGTAATTGTATAAAACTTTATTTTCGAATTTATTAGAAAGGTCTTAATTTCTTTATAGTCATTTATGACACAAGAACTTATGTGTGTTACGTTTTTGTTAATAATATTTCATACAAAGTTTTTGTGTTTTAGTAATTGCTGTAAATTATTTGACATTTCTTTTTGATTTATGTTGTAGCAAATAAATAAAGGCGGATTCTCTTTATTTTTTTTTTTTTTTGATTTTGTATTGATTTTGTCTGCTTAGATGTTGTTTTTATAGGAACCCCCACGGCCTGTGTATGGCTCTCTACTCTTTGAAGTGAGGGAAAATTCTCTTCCATTTCAATGTTATTTAGATCTGATACAAAGGTATCTGGCTCTTCTCTGTTTTGGGTTAAGTTTTTCTTTAGTTGCTCGTTTTCTTCTTTGAGAATGGCTTTTTCAGAATTAAGGTGTGATATTATGATTTTTAGCTCAGCGACCTGCTCGGCAAGTGATTGGAGTAAAGCCATCAATGACTGTTTGCTCTCAATTTCGTCATTTCGTCGTCTCAATTTTTACATTGTTTTTAGCACCAGCGTTATCACCAGCATTGTTGCTGCTTACTCGCACCAATTCAAGGCCACCTTGTCTTTGACTTTGCACATTTATGCACATGTTATTGTCCGTAATATTAACTAATTGTTTATTAATCAAATTATAAGAGTGTCTATTGGAAAAATCTTCCAATATTTGGAATGGATTATTGCTATTGTCTTTTTCTTTCATTTTGATGATTTTTCAAATGTAATTAGGATTTTTATGGGTGTAACACAGTTTTTCACTTGGTTATACCGTTTGCTATGCACACGTCTGCTCTCAATAACAGCTCAAATCGAACTCTTGATTTGTCTTATGTTGGCTGGACTCAGTGTTGGTTTATTGGGACGGTAGAAGGAAAACTGGATTTTTGAATAAAATAATTTGCAAGCTTTATGACAAGCATGTTCCCTTAAAGAAAGCTCGTGTTACTATTAAATAACTACGCTGCTTGATATAACAGTAAAGTACGTTTCGCCATTAAACCCGTTATATGATCTGGAAGGGGAGCAAAAGGGAATTTGCGTGGTCGCAGTACAAAGCAGGTGTTCTGTCAGAGTAAACTGAACCCGTCAATTCGATCTAAAGATTTATGGCGCAATTTAAAAAATCTAAACATACATGGTAAGACAGAATCGGAATGTCTGGTTGACATGTCATGTCTGTCATGTATCTCAAAATTTCACTAGTATTTTTGTAGCGGAAAATAAGTTCGAGTTTAGGCTTGTATACAAGCAGGACGTTTTTAAGTCTCTCATAGGCATGAAGTCTAACACGATCGGAGAAGATGGAGTATCCTTAAATTTAGTGAAACTTGTGTTGCCATTTATCCTTGGAACACTCACACTCGTTAATCACTGCTTCACAACTTCATGTTCCCCACCTGAATGGAAAAAGCATTAACTTGCATTAATTTCCTGTTGCAAAAGTAAAAACTGAGCATCTATAGACCAATTAGCATTTTATCTGCCTTTGCGAAAGTATTTGAGTCCTTGATGGCAGTTCAAATCTCCGCATATGCTTCAGACAACAAACTTCTAAGCCCAGCTCAATCCGAATTTACACCTAAACACAGCTGCTCTACTGTCATGGTAAAAATTCTTGATGACATAAAAAAGCATTATGATATTGGTGAATTAACCCTACTCTGCCTCCTTGATGTTTCTAGGTCATATTCTTCTCTGTAAAAAGCTGGAATATTATTTTGGATTCTCTGACAGTTCAGTTAAGCTTATGTCAAGTTACTTGGCAGGAAAAACCCAGAAATAGGTATGCAATGGCTCTGCGTATAAATCATGTATAGTTTTTTGTGGTGTACCACAAGGTTCGGTTCTTGGTCCTCTTCTATTTAGCCTGTTTGTCAATGATGTTTCGGTGTGTCACGCCTATTGGCTTTTTTGAGGATTTGTGCTTTAAAATTAAAAGTGACTTATCTACGATTTCGACAACTGTCTCAGCTGGAATGCCAAAAAGTCATATGTGTTGCCCATTAGTAACAGTGTTGTGCATGTTGAATGCTTGTTCCTTTAATAATATCACTCGTTACGTTTATGGTCTAAACAAATTAGATCACATTTCTTCATGTTGTTGTTGTCGTTAACAAAACCACCCCCCGAAGGTCAGTGACAGCCCTTGTCCGGATATGAATCCGGTATGCTCCAGTGGTTCCTTGTGGTACTGCCCGACTATCGTGATACCGATTTGGTATTACCAGTGGAACCTTCTAGGTCATGTCACCCCTCCTTCCTTACGGACGGGTAAAGAGAGGCATCATATCAGTAGATCAACCATCTAGTTGCACGTCATTACCTTGGTGCATATTAGTCGCCTCTTACGACCCGTATGCCTGCCTCGTGCAAAGTTCTACGATGCAGCATTTTTGATAACACTGCGGCTCGTAACTGTATTTTCAAACTCATTGAGTTCAATATACCTCAATATCTTTATAAAAAGCTAAAATTTTCCATGTCTTGTAGGCATTTTAATTTAATAATTCCCAGATATCTATATTTGCCCTCTTCGAGGCTGTTTTTGTAAATGCTGATACGCTTCAGAACTCTATTCCTGATTCTATTAAGGGTACTTTGAGTAGGAGGAACTACAAGAGGGTGGTCTTTGATTACCTTAGTTCAGCATGATGCATGCGTTTGGAACTTAACTACATAACTATCCTTCTCTCCTTTTCTTTTCTTCCATTCCTATCTAACTAAAATGTATCTTTTATTTGAATAAAAGGCTGTACATTATCTGATAAGAACTATGTTTTTAACATTTACTTACTAGAGTAAACTAAAATTTATACCTTAAGCCTAGTTTTATTAAGATTTTTTAACATTTAATTTTCTATATTCTACTAAATGCTGATGATATGCTGACTTTGTCTTACTGTTACACCCACATTGCTTAATGAATAATAATGAATAAGACCATCAGATCACTGTAACTACAAATTTTAGCATTATATTTGCATCAGTGAATAGGATTTTTCATAGTCCATATCTCTGGTAGACTATTGAAGTTTGGTAATGCTTTATATGAGGTTAGCTCCTAACACTTCAAGGAAAACTGCGGATAACGAAAAAGCGGACGTGGCACCTACTGACAAATGGGATATTTCATAGGCAATATCTTTGGAAGTGTCAATTCTAGACCACTGAAATTTGGTAAGGCGTTATACGAAGTTAGTCCCTAATAACTCACGGAAAACTGCGGTTATCGAAAGGGGGCGCGGCACCTCCCATACAAATGCGATTTTTCATAGTCGATATCTGGAAGTATTAACGCTAGACCCCTGAAATTTCGTAAGAAGTTATATGCGGTTAGTCTCTCATAACTCAAGGTAAAATGGGGAAAACGTCGGAGTCGAAAATTTGGTTCTCCTGTAGATTTTTTTTTTTAATTGCAAAACGCATACGCTGTTGTGCCTATTTGAGCAAAGCACATTTTTTTTATTCCGAATACTTAATTTTGCGTAAGAAATTTTCTACACATAGACAACATAAAATATCTCAAATTTGAACATTTTTTTCAAACAATTTAGTTGTATATTTTCGATTCTACCTGTTTATCAGTTAGTCGCCTGCGATTTCAAATTAAGAAACCTCTCTCAAAAATATTGAAATATTTAAAATTAAGGATTTTTAAGTATTCATGAAACGAGCTCAAGGCCAAGAATACTAATTTTTCACTTTTAAAATTTTGGAAATTGAAAATTATTATTGTTTTTATTTTTTAATAATCATTATTAATTAATTATTAAAAGTTTTTTGATTGAATAGAGTAGGAAAAATGTTTAGAGACAACTGCCATAGCTTTTCTTATAGATCCATTTCGGAAGCTGCTAAGCTTCTTCATCATAGAAATTTTGGCACGCATTGCTAACCATTAAGCTAACAATACGCTGGTTTTGTTGTCATCTAAACTCCTAGCTCTATTCTTCTTTACCATATGCATGAGCCACTTCCGCCATTTGACAGTTAGTAGTGTGATCATGATGGATTTTTTGACAGATCTGTTTTATCAGCAGAGCTGCCTTACCGCGTTCTCTCGGTTTTGTTATCGCTTTTTTATACCAACAACTTTTGTTGATTTACGGCCTGTACATTTTCAAGTATTCATGAAACGAGCTCAAGGTCAAGAATAATAATTTTTCACTTTTTGAATTTTTGTGAAAATTCTTATTGTTTTTATTTTTTAAACATCATTTTTAATTAATTATTAAAAGTTTTTTGATTGAATAGAGTAAAAAAAATGTTTAGAGACAACTGCCATAGCTTTTCTTATAGATCCATTTCGGAAGCTGCTAAGCTCCTTCATCAGAGAAATTTTGGCACGCATTGCTAACCATTAAGCTAACAATACGCTGGTTTTGATGTCATCTAAACTCCTAGTTCTATTCTTCTTTGCCATATGCATGAGCCGCTTCCGCCATTTAACAGTTAGTAGTGTGATCATGATGGATTTTTTGACAGATCTGTTTTATCAGCAGAACAGCCTTACCGCGTGCTGTCGGTTTAAAGATTTTTAATTGCGCTTTACTTTTCGTAATAATAAGGTTTTAGCGCTGCTGCAAACGTGTTTCTTTTAGTGAAAAGTGGTGTGATAATGAACACGTTTTATTCAACTAAGCCTCTATTAAAGCTGTTATGCTATTATGTGTTACTATTCGTGAAAAGTGAAAAGTGATGTAAATCAGGAAATGCCTCTCAGGGCAAGTAGGAGTATTGGACGTCGGTCGCGGAGAACGCAAAATTGCTCGAATCAAAGACAAAGTCGATCATACGAACAACGTGAAAGTGCCAATAACAAGGTACGATATGGCAGGTCACGTTCAGATCGATCAGCTAGAATAAATAATAAGAATGTACAAAGACAACTGAACATTGATATTGAGGCGATTATTCTCAAGCATGTACCATCCCTAACACAACAGAGATAACGATGGCTACGCTTATGCATGCAAGCATGTACCACGAGAGGAAGAGAGATCGCGCGAGTGTTTGCGAATACGATGCAAAAATGAGATGCCAATAAATAACACTGATCCTTCGAGAACACGAAGAGCGAATAACCGAGAAAGTTCTCGGTGCGTAGGCAAGCACCCTGTCGGACTATATAAGGCAGTGACCAAGCAAGGCAGGTTGATCAGTTTGTATTCAAGTATTGTACAGTGAACTACCAAACTCTGGAATGTGTATTGCGTTTATTACTAGTAAATTAAACTAGCTATTAGTTACAATATCTGTGCGTGTGTTTATTTGACTTTATAGTGATCGACCCAGAATTGATAATCAAGGAATCATCGGATTCGTCACAATATTTATTTGAGTGACGCCGCATTTCCATATAATAACGCTATTGATTACAGTTTGCATAAATTTGTGGTAATTGGCATTATGAACAATATATGTCCATTATGTGGTGCACATAAATTTGAAAGGGAAATGCTTGGAATGTGTTGTGCTTCCGTAAAAATTCGTTTAGAGGAACTGCAATCCCCTAGAACCATTAGCAACATATATTTCTGGTACAACCTCTTAATCGAGACATTTTCTAGATAACATTTAAATGTATAATTCAAGTTTTCAAATGACTTCGTTTGGAGCGACGAATATAATAACAGACAATATTTAATGTAATTTCAGAGTAAAGCATTTCTTTCAACTTATTATACCTAGTAGTGCAACGCACACAGGGTATATTAACTTCATTCGCCTAACAGTGGTATGTAACGGCATAAACGAATCGAGATAGATATTGACTTATGCATATCAAAATGTTTAGGAGCAAAAGAGATATTGATTAAGCCATGTCTGTCCTTCCATCTGTTAACACGATAACTAGAGTAAATTTTGAGACTTATGCATATCAAAATGTTTAGGAGCAAAAGAGATATTGATTAAGCCATGTCTGTCCTTCCATCTGTTAACACGATAACTAGAGTAAATTTTGAGATATCTTGATGGAATTTGGTATGCAGGTTCCTTGGCACTTATCTTCGAGCGCTATCTAAAATGGGAAAATTTGGGTGATAGCCACGCCCACTTTTTATGTATAGAATATTTTCGAAAATACAAAAAAGGGATTATTCAATACATAATTTGGTGTGTACATTAACATAAAGAAAGGAAATAAAGTTTTTAAGAAATTTTTGAAAATGGGTGTGGTACCGCCCACTTTTGATTAAGTCAAATTTAGAAATAATATTAATCATAAGCGCTGTTAGTAGCCCGACTGCAATTTAAAATTAAGAAAACTTACTTAAAATTATAAACTTTTCATACAATACTTTCCAGTAATATTTTTTGGTAAAACAAAATCCTTCGAATATGGTATCTCTCCGATATGAGTTACACAAATAAATGTTGTGAATAAAGCCTGGTGCTGTGGTCACGCGTGAAAAATGTTTCAACGATTCCAAATTTCATTTTAAATAACTTTTTGATAAATAAAGTAAAACGTTGGTTTCTTACTTCATATACCATCTTTTTGTGTGGTTTTTCAAGACGTGAAATTAAAGTATTTTGAATTACAGTCCTTGGCAACATTTCACGGTGAAAAATGGCAAATCCTGTGAATTTTCCTCTTAGTACGCTAGCTAATTTATGAGAAAAGATTTTTTCTATCATTTTTTTTTGGTCGAAAATCTGTTAGAATTGGTGCGAATCACCGAAATCAATCTAGGCGCTCTTGAGTTACTAACTAACGTCACTTTCTTTACATACAGTGAACCAAGAAAAAACTGGGACAAAATTGAAAATGGTTTTATTCGTAACGTTTACTTATTTATGTGTTTTTAATAGTTTTCATATAAAATATAGCGAAATCCAGAGCAGAAAACGCTTAAATGAAAGTTTCAAAGTTTACACAAAGTTCAAGAGACTTAATAAAACTTTTAAAAACGGACATTAAAATTTGCAACTTTTTTGCCGTGTCTAGCAAGTTTTTGAGTACGCAGTTTTGTAAACCAATCAATTTCACGGTAATGTGCAAGTTAGAATTAGATCAAAAGTTTCTCTTAACCTTTTTTTGTAGAGGGTGTTCAACATTTTCTGCCATTACAAAATGTATTTTGTTCATGCTTTGTATGGAAGAAATTACCCAACACCCTCGACGAAAAAAAGTTCTCAAAAATTCAGGGAAATATTTGAGTTTATTCTTACTTGCACATTATTGTAGTGAAGTTGATTGGGCTACGTAATCAAAAATTTGCCACAAACTCTGCATGTTTTGTTATAGATTTCGTTATATTTTAAATCTTATAACTTTAAACGAGCTATTCATGCATATCTGTATATCCGATTATTTCGAAAACAACTCAACCGATTTGGATGAAATTAGGTATGTACATAGTGTACGCATTTTAAGAATTTTTACTTAGGTGTTAACACATAGGATGTTTTTACGGAGTTTCCAACTATTTGATTTGTTTTTTAATGAAACTAAATTTGGCAATATGGATATCAAAAAAAGGTTTTTCCCTGTGTATTAAAAAAAAAACATTTCTTAGTAGGGTTACCATGTATGGTTGCCATCTAAACTTATTATATCTTATAACTTTTAAGGAGCTATTCTTGTATATTTGTATATTCAGGGGCCGAATTGTGTATTCCGTGATCGAATCGGCAATCGTATCAAAAATGACTACGTTACTGATCGTATAACGGCCATTATTGGTATCGCGATATACGTTCACAATCAAGGCGAATTTATACCAGGTGATATCACAGCAAATTTGTTTCTGTACACACACACATACTTCATGTGTTTTGTTTTTCCTTTGGCGGCTTCCCTTGTCAGATTGCATAGAATTTTTTTATTTTTACAGGATAAGCCACTGCTCATATGTTCTTATGAGATCACCTGTACGTGAATTCGCCTTGTTCACAATCGTATCGTAGTCTTTGACAAAATGTCAAAAATATTTATAAAAATTTCTTTGTGCCATTCAAACGTTTTAGAAAGTAAAAAATAAAAAAATTTCATATTGATGGCTATTATTTCACCTTTTGGGCTTGTAGAGGCGTTAACCCTTCATTTTATCTTCTTCTTTAAATGGCCAGCCTGGGCGATTTTAGTCGTTTCGTCTTTGCGCCAGCTGAGGCCAATTGGAGCCTCAGCGTCCACCGCCGGCTGCCGATAAGAATACCTTTTTGGTGACCTAGCCAGCGAAGCCGCTGGGTTTTAATTCGCTCATACAGCTAATCTTTAAATCTTGTTCGGTACTCGGCGTCGCCAACGCGCACAGATTCACAAATCTTTCTAAAAATCTTTCTCTCGAATGCCCACAGATCCGCCTCATCAGATGTTGTTACTGTCCACGCTCCTACACCATAAAGCAGGACGGGTGCGATGAGTTACTTATAGAGTGTTATTTTCGTTCCTCGAGAGACGACTTAACTTCTCAGTTGCCTACTCAGAAAAAGTAGCTACTCTCTACAAAGAGCACGTAAAGTACGGCGAAGACGTACCGTCATCAAACACCAGCAAAATCACAGAAACTACCACAGAGATGACTGCGACCGGGCGCCCACCCGATCCGGGCAAGATAGCGACAGCGACGAATCATGCCCAACATCCCCTAATATCGTCTTTGACGACGGCGTAGAGAAATGCCAAGCCCTCTTCCGCAAAGTGTTACTTTCGCTATCTACAGGAAGACAAGAACCGCATGAATCTGCGGTACAATGAGGAAACACCTACACCTGCTGGAATGCGTAGGTCAGATTACACATCAGGCGATGCCCAACTCAAAAAGATAGCGAACAAACCCTCTTACCCATTCTCAGGGGTAGAGTCAAACGGGGATACTGTAGATATGTGAAGAGGATTATAAAATAGCTGTGTGGCAAGAGAAGCGTCCCGCGCACTTCCCAAGACTTGGCTACAGAAACCCATTATGGATAAGGTTTTCGAGGCGGTTTTTTAAGAAAAGGCGTCCTTCTAAACGACTGTGGTAACGAGAGTACGGCGTGCTGATTTGCCAGTGTAGTGCCGAACCTGAGTGGTTGGGTTGGTACAATCTTGTTCACAAGAAAAGTGAACGATATACCGGCCACGCTCTGAGCACGGAGATGTGGCTTATTATCAATAAAAGAGTTGAGGATACGGGTTTTCATCTAAATTTAGATATAAACGAAGACCCAAACAACGGGATACGGGAGGACCTGCGAACAAAAAACATCAAGTAGATTAGTTGCCAATCCTGAGGCAGCACATGAAGGGAAAGTAGAGGAGGCAAACGAAGTTGGCACCTCATCAGGGACTGAAGATTCCTGTTTTTCACCAGAAAGTAGCGTCCTTGCCTAAAAAACGGCTGTTTCTGTTGCTTTTGTTGCATGGCGGAAGAGACCTTTGAAACCATTCTTTTCGAGTGCGATGTTATCTACCGGAAAAGAGGGAAACATATTGGCCTCCCTTGGTCCCGAAAAAACTTTTTGACTTTCTAAGGGATTTGTGCCTATATCCCCTATACTGTTTATTTTCCATACATAAAAAAATTTCTCCCAAGACAGAAGGAGCCAAGATTGTTTCTTAATCAGAGGACCACTTTTTAGTGGCATCACCTGGGAGCCCGCGGCACTATACAGCTGCCCTGGGTTTCTGGTCATAGAGGGTTGAAGAAAATAAGCAGGCGGATAACTTAACGAGAAACGAAACGATAGTAACACCAATTGGTCACGAGCCGCTGCTCCACAACTAATAACCATAATATTTAAGGAGGGAGGAGGAAGAGGAAAACGATATACACTGGTACAATACGCCAGGTTTAAGAAGGGCAAAGTTGCTCTTTGGGGGTCATAACACAAATCGCTTAAGAATTTTAACAAGTATTCTTACAGGAAACTGCAGGGTCAGTTTGTTTTTGTTCCAAAAATATTATTTTAATTTCTTTTCGAAATCAATTTTGCTATCGAATAAAGTTTTGTTAATATTACAACTCTTTGAGTACGTTCACGTATAAAACGATACCAAATAAGCAATTTTCCGAAACGAGTATTCTGTTACCGCGAAACGCGACACGCCCCCAAGAATATCTCGTAAATGGCTCAGCCGATTTAGATGAAATTTGGTATGTATTTGGTATGACTGGGTCGATTTATTAACCGATATCGCGCCATCGATTTTTCGATAGGTTTTGGGCTCAAGAAAAAAAGTTCTACTACGCATACCCAAAAAAATAATTTTCGAGCCTGAGAAATTTCATTTCTTTGACTTTTTTAGACTTTGATTCTTAAGGTTTTTTTCATGCTAAAATAAAACGAAATAAAATAAAATAATATTAAATTAAATTAATTAAAAGGAACGATGATAACGGGTAGGAGATGAAGAGAAGGTAAAGGAAAGAAAACGAAAGGAAATGAAAGGAAAGGAAAATAAGGAAAAGGAAAATAAAGGAAAGAAAAGAAAAGGAAAGAAAATAAAAAGGAATGATAGAAAATGAAAGGAAAGGCAAGAAAAGGAAAGGTATCTTGAGGAGGTCCCCAACACCTCTAAGAGGAGAAAAGTTACCACAGGGGACGCCTCTACATCAGCCGGAGTGCTGGCGGGAACAAAATCTTTTTCGGAAACGGTTCGGAGTGACCTCCATGTAGCGCTCGTTGATGCAGCCACCAACAGATGGTCATTGACTATGTCTTGGCCAACCCGGGAGGCAGTCTCCCTTCATTCGACTCGGCGGAGGCTTTCCGCGGACACAGGGTGGTGAAATGCTCGAACAGTCAAAGGACCTCCTAGAGAAGTGCCTGTTGGACCTAGATGACATAGGGGAGGGCTTAAGGATTAAGCTCACTCAGGCCACCGAGACTCCTAAGCAAAGCAGGGCTGGGTTCTGGATCCCTAGAATGAAAATAGACAGCGGGAAGTTGCTTAAGTATTTGCACCATCGCGAGGTTCCTATGGATGACTGGATGGTCATAAAGGTTGTGGAATCGCAGCGGAATCGCCTATCTTTTCTTGTCCTCGTAAATGAAGTTGGTATTGCGCCGCTGGAGAAAGCGGATTTCACTTCACGGTTTGGTGTGCGGCGCGCTAAGGTGAAAATTCTCTGGGCCTCTCTTGGGGAAAAAGAGGAACGGGAGGGGGTCTATGACACGAACAGGAGAACGGCCGCTCGTTGACCAGGATGTACGACCCTCCTAGTTTTGATGGGTCTAAAAATGGTCCAGATTAAGCTCCAGCACTCGCGGCTGGCCTTGGACAACCTTGCCGTCTTCCTGTCGGAGGTGGACATGGCTGTAACGCTCGATCATGTGCCCTGGGTGTGGAGCATCGAGGTAAAGGACCACTCAATAAAGGCGCTAGAACGGTAAGCCTAGGACGTGCGTTTTGGTAAAATGTAAATACATTGCTTTCCTTGTTTCGTCTCACAGTCTGCCGACTTGACGACAATTTCCTTCGACGCAGCTGACGCCGTCAGCATGCTGATTGCCTTGTCCTAGATGCCGTACGACAGGGATGCTCCTCCGGAGGAGGTCACGAGCCTAATGCAGAAAATGGTGACAAGGAACATCACCATTGGTTGCGATGGCAACTCCTGGCACCCTCTTTGTGGGAGCACGGAATTGAACATCAGGGGTAAGTCACTTTTCAATTTTATTATTAATACGGATTTAAAAGTTTGTAACCGAGGCAGCACCCCAACCTTTGTTTTCCCTAGCACCGATACGTTCGGTGTTTGGGAAGAGGTGCTGGATGTTACGCTACTAAGTGGTATTAGGAACATTCGGGAGATAATTTGAGAGTATCTTTCTCTGATCACAGACAGAACCTATTTGATATCTGTTTGAAGGTAGACATATCTATTCTTCACCGTAATCCAAGGAGGAATAACTGGCGAAGGTTCGCTAGAGCGATAAGCAAAAAGCTAGGAAAACAATGTTTGCAGGTAATCTCATCAGTGGAGGATCTTGATGGTAGCAGTTGCAAGCTGGAAAAGGCCATGGGGCCAGTTTTAAGGACAGCTTATCCGACTAGATTTAGCAAAAAGGAATATCCTCCCTGGTGAACCATGGAGCTCTTTCGACTCAGGAAAGACTCATGGAGATTATTCAACCTTAGCCGTTCAACTGGCAATTGGCAGCTTTACAAGAACAGCATCCGGTGCTATAAAAAGCAATTCGAAAGGCAAAAGAGGGATCCTGGAGGGATTTCTGCTCGTCTTAAAAAAAATCATGCCCGTCTTTTGTAAGGAAAGATGACGGTTCGTTGACAGCCGGCTTCGTAGAAACTGTAGAGCTGCGTGTAAGAACACACTTTCCGGGCTGTAGGCCTTGCCAAATGGAAACGAAAGAGTATTCTGGCGTACTCCCCTCCCTACGGCTAATAGAGAAGGTCATAACACCTTAAAATATTGAATGGGCAATTAGTAGCTTCTCACCCTACAAATCCGCTGGGCCGGATGGAATTTTCTCAGGCATGCTACAAAAGACCAGTATGCTGGTAATATCCTGCCTGGAATGTATTTGCAGTGCATGTATTCGGCTACCACTAAATTTGAGAGGGAAAATTGTGGTTTTCATCCCTAAGGTGGGTAAGAGAGGTCATGAAAAGCCCTAGGACTTTAGACCCATTAGTCTTTCATCGTTCGTTTTAAAAACCTTCAAAAGACTTCTGTACGTTCATGCTCGAAAGAAATTGGATAACTCAGGGTTGTCAACAGCTCAGCATGCATATCTCAAAGGACGGATACAACTCTACACGAGGTGGCGCACAAGGTGAAGGCATCTCTTGAGAGTAAACAGTTCACTCTTGCTGCATTCTTGGACATTGAGGGCACCTTCTCTGTCCTTGGTATAGACGACCCTATGATAAATTAGATAGGGATGGCACTGCAGTCAAGAGCTACAAGCGTCAAGGTGGGAGACAGTGAGGTGTTCTGTCTCCCCTTCTCTGTGTGTTATAGACAGCATACTTCGCAACCTTGATAGAAATGGAGTTAAGTGGTAATATTGGTATCGGGTCTGTGCCCTAACGTGATCAGTGGTATCATGCAGGGAGCACTAAGGAAGCTGAGTAGGTGGGTGGAGACCAACGGGGCTCAACGTGAATCCCTCAAAAACAGAGCTAGTGCTATTCACTACTACCACGAAAATATCAGGTTTCAGTCTACCTCCTCTTAATGGTAACGAGTTGCATCTTTCTAATAGTGCGAAATATCTAGGTGTCCTTTTGACACCTAAGTTGAACTGGAAGCCTAATATAGAACATTGGGTCAAACGGCCATATGGAGCCAAGTTCGTCTGTAAAACAATGTTAGGCAGACAGGGTACATTGGTTCCAGAACTCACATCAATACGAGGCAATAGTGTGATGGAAGGCAGTCGAGGTGAACTACATTAGCAAATGCTAGGCAAACTTCAGCGAGCTGCCTGTAGTGCGAGCACCGGGGCGACTAGATCATGCCCCAAAAAGGCCCTGAACGTGATATGTAACAAGCCACCGATCGATCTCTTTATCAAGGCAACAGCATCCAAGAGTGCACTTAGGCTTCAGGAGTTGCCACAGCCGTATTTTGCTGAATATTAATGACTCCTATATCAAAACTAAAACGGACTACATCTGTCCCAGGACCGTTTCAGACTTCAAGTTTATATTCCCTTCCACCAAGGACTGGAAAGAATAGGAATTCACTAGGAAATTCGACATTTCAGTTTTTACGGACGGATAAAAAATGGCCTGCCGAGCAGGATGGGGCGTTTTTGCCGCACTCCTCGCCATGTCCTTATCTATGTGTCTCCCAGACTCGGCGAGCGTTTTTCAATCCGAAATCTATGCTATTCAGGAGGTATGCAGGGCATTACTGTGTACGGACAACACCGGTAATAGGTAGCTATTTTCTGTGACAGCCAGGCGGCTCTTCGGGCTCTCGGGTCGGCTAGTCGAAATATAGTTTCTCTAATATGGATGCGGGGCGTCCTAACATACAAACTAGATGGCCGAGGTCCTTGCACCCCTGGAACTTATAACTGTGGCACTCGGCACGGGTGGGTTTGAAACACAATACCTCGTGCCGAAGTTACAACCTTCCGGGGGCGGAAGAGTCGGTGGAGCACCTCCTGTGCGATTGTGCAGCGAAGCATAATGCCGAAGCATAATGAAGTTTCTAGGGAAGCCCCTCTTCGGGAGCTTCTCCCAGCTTGGAAATATTAAGCCCGGCGAACTTTTAAAATTGTTGAACTCAACGGCATGGATATAGCGAGACGGGAGTCCCACCCAGGGCCGCGGAGAGGGGGGGGCAGTCAGGGCAATTTCCCTGGGGCCCGGAAGGTTT
Organism: Merzomyia westermanni; assembly: GCA_949987695.1. NCBI lineage: Eukaryota > Metazoa > Arthropoda > Insecta > Diptera > Tephritidae > Merzomyia > Merzomyia westermanni. The sequence continues at coordinate 94,000,183 of OX465288.1, forward strand.
TTGGGGGCCCGGCAAGGCAAAGCAGTATTGACAGTACTCTAATCAGGATTTAAAGAGAAAGAAACGCGAACTGTCCTCGGGGCCGGGATCGGCTCTCTGCGGCCCTGCTCCCACCACGCTCCTTGGGATCTTGCAAGCTTTCTTCTATAGTTTTTCATTGGTTTTTTCACTAGATGTGTTATCAAAACGGCGCATAAGCGCTAATTGGAGGCAACCAACCAAGCAACCAGACTTAACAACTTTACTCTTCGAATTATCCTTAACACATTTGTTTCAACGTGACAGAGCAAGTGCTGCTATGCAGAAATTGTATAAAACATTCCAACGCTTTTAATATTACAGCATTTGGTCGTCGCCATCCTTCGAGTAAATATGTGTTTATAAATAAAATCATGAAATTACTGATGAAAAATTGTGAAAATGTTTGAAAGTGAAAATAGGTATTACAATAGAAGTGAGAGTGGCAATGGTGAACCATTGTCTTGTTCGAAATTTAATCACTATTGTGATGTTTGTGGAAGACATGTAATCGTGACTAATAAAACCAAAACTAAGTAAGAGCATGAAGAACTGTATCTACAATATTTCGGTATGAATATGTTTCTTAGTGTGGAATGGGCACCGTTTATTATATGAACATGCGCAACTGATTTAAAAAGGTGGAGTGATGGTAAGGCTGAATGTAAGCCATTTGGTGTACCGATGGTTTGGATAGATCCAAAAGAACATAATCGAGACGATTTTAATGCATGTTAAAATTATGTTGTTGGAATGAATCGATTAAAAATTAAAACTTCTGCATACAGCAACAAATTAAGTTCAATTGCCGTTGAAGCATTCATATGCTGTACCATATTCACAGAGACCAAACCTAGCGCAGAATATACATCACGATCATATACAGCTGCTGAAGAATCGGATACATTAATACAGAGATTTGCATATTAGCCCGTGGCGACTTTTTGCCCATATGGGCGCGAGTGCCCATTTCGTCGGCTGGATTAAGGGGGTTACTACATTCATACAGTTGAGAGCGCACGCAAAATACCCACAAAAAAGTTTGGCCTATTTGTGTACTTATACTTATTTAAAACAAGACTATTAATTACTATATATATACGCATGCATACGCCGCTTTCATTCACTACCCCTACAAGAAACGCTGATTTCTTTACTAACACACTCACACTTTTTATTGACAGTGATGATAATTTATGTGTCAATGCTGATACTTTCATATTAGTATGTTTGTTTCCTAGCACACGGGTATCCGTTGTTGCCAACACCACAAATAACCAAGGGAAAGAACATGAATTGCCACACCCAAGTGTTTTTGGGACCGAAAGTTATAGAAAAGGACTAAATATATAAAGAAGTACCCAGTCGAATTTCAAATAATGATAGAAATAAAAGGTGACAAAGCAAGTTTTATAATTATATACTTTATACTTATAAGAATAAAATTTAGCGTGTACATTAACTTTAAGGCAGAAAATACATTTTTCAAGAATTTTTTTCAAATTGGCACCGCCCACTTTTGATGAAGTCAAATTAAGAAATAATATTAATCAATTTCAAGATATCGAAACGAAATTTAGCACACATATTTATATTAAGAGAAAGAATGTTCCGGAGAAAAATTGGTGAATGCGGTCAAGGTTCACGCCCACTTTTATACGAAAGATTTTGAAAAGCATCATAGATATATTTAATAGGCAAGAACTTTGCGTACAAAAGCTCATTTCTATTTCACTTTTAAAGTTTCCGTGAAAGAAAAAAGTCGAAAAATATAAATTTTTGAAAATGGGCGTGGCCCCGCCCCTTGTATAGTGGATTATTCCACAAAAATTTGTATGCCATAACTCCGGAAATAATTGATTAATCGAACTGATATTTATCGAAAATGTTGAATATATAAATGCTAATGTTTGTTGGAAAAATTAGCGAAATCGGTCAACGGCCACACCCAGTTTTCAACATAAATCGGGGAAAATTTGTTTGTAAAATATAAAACGCGATATTTCTATAACCATTCAACCTATATCAATAAGATCTTGCACACATAATAAGCTTTTTAAGCAAAACTCGACCGCAAAAAAAGTTTTGTGGATTTTAGGGAAGTAGGCGTGGCGCCGCCCACTTTCCAGCATAAAAATTTTTCTATTTTCAAAGGCGATTGCTTGTAATTTCAACGAAAATGGGTTAGCTGCTTCCTAATAGTATGTAGCATACTGCTGGCAAAAATTAAGCAAATTGGATAACATACAAGTAAAATATCCGGGCAAGTATTTAATACCCTGCTGCAATAGGGAAGTTATATATCTTTTTTGATTTTTATATCTTCCATGAACATGAAATGTTTGTAAGTATGAGAAGAAGAAGAGATAGGCCCATCAATAAGTAAACTAAAATAATAAGGCCGATGAGCTGAGTCAAGAAAGTAAAACTATAAGAAGTTGCAACAGCGAATGCAAGTGGACGCTGTGAAGTCGATGGTACGTAATTCACCACTGTACCTGCGTGTAAAATGCTTTAACAAAAAGTTACGGAACGTAAGTTAACTCGCCACTGTGAAAATGGCCCTAAGTAAGTTAAGCTAGAATTGATTATAAAACCCGAATCACATAAGGGGACATCCATAAATTACGTGAGCCATTTTTTGGGAATTTTTACTCCTCCCCCCATTAATGGAATTTACGCTAAACATGTTTGAAACTGAATACCCTCTGATTATATAAAAAAAATCATGTTTATTTAGTGCATTTGAATTAAATAAAAGTGAAAATAACGATAAAACCAATACTTTCCCTATTATCTATTTTAATCGATCCAAGTATAGGCGTGCTCCAATCAGGAGTGATCCAGATCTTGATATTTATCTGGATCAATATCGGATCCGTATAGATGCTCTGTTCGTTTAGTTTTTTGTAGTAGATTTTTTGACAGCCAACCCTTATTTGCTTGGTAGCATAGACATATATAAACAGACATATATACACAAACAACTCTCATACAACTGATCCATATCGTTCTCGTGAGATCTTGATCGTGATACTGATCTGGGTAGCTGATTGGAATGCATCTGATATTCGTGTACAGTTTCGATTGAAATAATCGAATGTGATTTGTGATTTTCGGCAGTGCAAGAATACTGTGCTTGGAAGTGTCTACGTTTTCTTCCTCCATCCATTCCAAACCTCCATTCAAAACGCATAGTATCTCCTTAGCACTGCGGGTCACCACACGCGTTGGTTGAATCTTGGTATAGTCGTACTCATTCGAAGCAGACAAAAGGTAGGTGATGCTATAGAAACATATATAATAAATAAAGTAAACAACTCCACGTTAAACAGGACAGACGTGTAATAATTTGACCCTGAGGACGATTACCGTTGGTAGTCGAAATATATTGGTAGAATCAATATTTTTTGGTTTCAATTTTGAAAAATCACCGACCTCAAGCCGGCAAGAAGAAGTAATAATGAATAAATAAATAAGAGAAATCAGAAATTGGTAAAATCAATATCTTTTGGTTTCAATTTTGAAAAATCACCGACCTCAAGCCGGCAAGAAGAAGTAATAATAAATAAATAAGAGAAACCAGTTGCCGCAAAGTACTGTTTAAAGGGCAAAACTTTAAGTAGAATTATTGATGTGTAAACATCTTTGAGCGTCGCTGCCTGTAAGAGTGCCTCTGCCTCTGCTCGTAACCGTGCTTCTGTCTGTGCCTTGTTGTTGATGTTGGCTCTATGCATACCCTGTGGGGAGTTCAGTAACTAGTGAGAACAATTTCTGGTTCAGAACTAGCGATAAAGTGGCTAATAAAAGCTAGTGCGATAGAAACCAGATTCTTACAAGTTCGAAACCGGATTCTTACCAGTTGTGTATTCATTAAAAGGTATTTAGATTCGCATTTGGAAAAATGCTTTGTTCTTATATATTCTTTAAAGAAATGCCCGAATTTAAAACCATATATATAAAAAATGTATCAGTTGGTAGGATTCGAACCGACGCGTCACGCATCATAGTCGAGTTCTCTGAGAAAAATATACATTTATATACATTATGAATGAATGTTTAAAATTTTGGCTCAAATTATTAGTAGTACATGAACTAACCGGCATATTGTGGCCGTAGTGTTGCTGGATTACCATACCGAAGGCCCAAGGTTCGATTCCTGGGAAATTTAGTATCAAAAGTGGGTTGAAAAAGTTGTTTAAAATGGGGTCGCCCGTCGGCAGTTATTTGGCAAATTCTCTGAGTGTATTTGTACCATGGAAGGCGGCGCCTTCAAAAAATTTTTTTTTTGAATTTTTAAGTAACCACATCCATACTGCAGAATTTGGAAATGATTCAGAACTATAGCAAAAGAATTTTTAACTAGTTCGGAACTGTGGAAAAGGTAATGCAGCGGGGGTCAATTTCCACCGCCTAGGACATCGCCATGTTAAATTCTCCAGTAAAAGTGTAAAAGAGATTGAAGGGTAACAAGTAGGGATTCGGAACACACCAGAAGCGCACCAGTTTAGAACTAGAGATTTGCTGCAAAGGGTATCTTCTTTGTAAGTGAGATTACGCATACTAAGCACATAGAAATCTTGTTTTGACTGCTTTGCTCATATGTACGTGTTCATGCAAGTGCATGCTTTGCTGATTGCGTGACAGGGTTTACAAAAACAAAATAAGTGGTTATTCATAGTAAATTTATTTTAGCTCAGAATACTCTTCTTCTTCTTTAAATGGTCATCTAACCGGCTGGGCGATTTTGACCGTCCAACATAGCTCGCCAGTCGTTTCTTCGTTGAGCCAACTGGCGCCAATTGGAAATACCGCGGGATCGTAAATCGGTCTCCACTTGGTCCTTCCATCGGAGTGGTGGTCTCCCTCTTCCTCTGATTCCACCGGCCGGTACCGATAAGAATACCTTCTGGGCTGGAGCATCTTCGCTCATTCGCACTACGTGGCCTAGCCAGCGAAGCCGCTGTATTTTAATTCGCTGAACTATGTCGGTGTCTGCGTAAAGTTTATACAGCTCCTCATTAAATCTTCTTCGGTACTCGCCGTCGCCAACGCGTAGAGGTCCACAAATCTTTCGAAGAACCTTTCTCTCGAATACTCCCAGAGCCACCTCATCAGATGTTGTTAGTGTCCACGCTTCTGCACCATATAGCAGGACAGGTGCGATGAGTGACTTGTAAAGTGTTATTTTCGTTTGTCGAGAGAGGAATTTAATTTTCAATTGCCTACTCAGTCCGAAGTAGCATGTGTTTGCAAGAGTAATTCTTCGTCGGATTTCTAGGCTAACATTATTGTTGGTGTTAATGCTGGTTCCCAGGTAAACGAAGTGCTTTACTATTTCGAAATTATTGTTGCCAACAGTGGCTTGGTTGCCAAGGCGCGAATGCGCTGACTCTTGGCATGATGACAGAGGGTACTTCGTTTTGCCCTCGTTCACCATCAATCCAATTTTCTCCGCTTCTCTTTCTTATTTAGAGTAAGCAAAAGTTACGGGGCGGTTGTTAAGGCCAATGATATCAATATCGTCAGCATATGCCAACAGTTGCACGCTTTTATAAAATATTGTTCCAGCGCGGTTAAGTTCTGCAGCTTGTATTATTTTCTCCAGCATTAAATTAAAGAAATCGCACGATAGGGTGTCACCCTGTCTGAAACCTCGTTTAGTTTCGAACGGCTCGCAGAGGTGCTTCCCAATTCTGACCGAGCTGGCGGTGTGCTCAAGGTCATTTTGCATGGCCGTATAAGTTTTGCGGGGAAACCAAATTCAGACATAGCGGCATATACGCAGCTCCTTTTCGTGCTATCGAAAGCAGCTTTAAAATCAACAAAGAGATGATGTGTGTCGATTCTTTTCTCACGGGTTTTTTCCAAGATTTGGCGTATTGTAAAAATCTGGTCGATGGTAGATTTACCAGGTCTGAAGCCACACTGATAAGGTCCAATCAGTCTGTTCACATCAGGCTTCAATTTTGCGCACAATACGCTTGATAGGACCTTATATGCGATATTTAAAAGGCTGATTCCGCGATAGTTGGCGCAGTTTGCAGGATTGCCCTTCTTGTGGATTGGGCAGAAAGCACTTAGATTCCAATCTTCAGGCATGCATTCATCCAACCATATTCTGCATAGAAGCTGATGCATGCGCCTTACCAGCTCCTCGCCTCCGTGTTTGAATAGCTTAGCAGGCAAACCTTCAGCGCCTGCTGCTTTATTGTTTTTCAATCGGGATATTGCTATTCGCACCTCATTATAGTCGGGTTGTGGAATGCCAATTACATCATCCTCGATTGTGAGCTCGGGTTCGGCATCTTCTCTGGTTTCTTGCTCATTTTCTCCATTTAAAAGGGCAGAGAAGTGATCCCTCCATATTCTGAGTGCTCTTTGAAGATCGCAGAAAGCTTTGCCGCTTTTTGAAATAAAGTACAAAGCATCAAAAGAGTTCTTAGAAAAGCTGGACTACAAATCAATAGACGAACGTGAGTATTATTCATGACATGTTAGCCTTGAACATTAATGCTATATATTTTTCAATTACATCTAGATTCATGAAACTGCATTACAGCGCTATTGTTTAATTCTGTTATAACCCCCACAGCCAAGTACAAATTTAATGGAAAGCTGAAGAAAGTCACCATTAGTGAAGCTATGGACTGCTTCGTTTTGCGCATTTTGTCAACGTCAACTTTAGATGAGGAAATTTTAGATATAAGGCAGCGTTTTGAGCGCCAAAACGTACATTGCAGCCAATAATTGTTGTAGTTAGTGAAAGTTGTATTAAACTTACTGAGTTTTACATATATTGTGATGGGCTAAAGTTTAAATTTGCATACTTCTTGAATTGCCTGGGTATGTGCTTTAAAATTTTTCACGTTTTAAATTTTTATTAACCGATACATTGCAAAGGCGTTTGGAACTTCATAGAAATTTTTTTTTATAAAATTAAAACTTCGTTCCACGAAAATTCACCAAAAATATCTGGTCTCATTTCTTACTTAAACACGCTATTAAATGATAATCAATAGTTTAATTCAAAATGTTTATATGTTACGTGCGCAGTAAAAAGTTTGGAAGCATTAAACAAATCTTGAAACATTGCAAAGAATTTCATTTCAGAATTTCAACTATAAAGTTTTTAAATGTTGTAAAAGAAGTTGTTTTCAGAATTTCTCAAGCAATTACTCATTTTCAAAACACTTAAATTTACACCGTGAGAAGGATGGTTGTCTAATGAGCGTACAAAAACTTCCTTATAATCAACGGATTCAGCGGATACTCACGGATACAATAAATAATATAGAAGTTTTGGAGAAAAGTGAAAACTATTCAAACTTTGTTAACGGTTCATTGTATAGAGATAAAAAAACTATAATAGGTATTGAAAAAATAATAATACCGTACTTTTCATATGCAGACTTTTGAAATAAATAATCCATTAGTAATATGCGAAATATATTTATCTTTTCCGACTATTCCTGATCATTTAACTTCAAATCCTAATTTTGTATTTGTAGGAAGTCTTTTAAAATCTAGTTTGATGAAATCTTATGGAAGTAACAAAATGTTGTATGCACTCAAAGAAGAAATAAGGCACTTGGAAGAGGAAGGCATACAAATTAGTAGCAGTGGAAGTACTTACCACGTACATTTTACTTTAATATTATGAGATAATTTGGGGCTTAAAACCATTATCGGGTTTTCTAAATCTTTCAGTTCCAAGAAGTACTGCCGGAATACAAATCATTTTTAAGAAATTAAGGCAATTATAAATCCGAATTAGAAACGAATAATGCAAAGGAAACAGGCATTTCAGAAAACTCTATATTTATATATATCATGTCACTTCTAATTACTTTGGCGATATAATGCACGGCATGTTTGAAGGGGTATGTCGTTACGAACTTTTTACAAAAAGAAGTACTTTACTTTCGATTTTTTAAACATGCGCATAAGGGTATTTCCGTACGGGGAGTTAGAAGTTAAAATTCCTTGCGCATTGACTTTTGTGAATTTAAGAAAAGGATTAGAATGACAGCATCGGAGGCGAAAACATTTTTACATCTTTTTCCAGTAATTATTGGTGATAAAGTTCCACGAAATGATAAAGTATGGAAACTTCTGACCTTTCTCGTAAAGATAACCGATTTGTGCCTTCTTCCTTCTTTAAATGATGAAAATTTACAAACTTTACAGGAATATATATTTAAAAATCACAAACTTTATGTTAAATGTTTCGAAGAATTAAAACCAAAACCCCACTTCATGGTGCACTATGCGAATATTATTAAAATGGCAGGGCTATTAAGAAAAATGTGGTGTACGAGGTGTGTTCAAAAAGTATCGCGAATTTTGAATTTTCGCTGGTTACGTATATTCGAATTTTTTGTGGCGTTATGTTGGTACTCATGTCTCTCACTTATGCCGACAAGCTCGGCCATTTTGAATGTTCAGTTAATTGTTGACAGCTGCTTTGCTTGCACGTGTTTTTGATCATCTTCGATTTTTACGCGAAATTCGTACCAAAATTGCTCAATTGTGACCAAAAACAGCATCGCATGAACATTGCTAATGAGATGTTAAACTCTGTCCGCGACGACCCAAATTTGCTCCAGAGGGTCATAACTGGTGACGAATCGTGGGTTTATGGTTATGACGTGGAAACCAAAGCTCAATCATCTCAATGGAAGCTGCCGCACGAACCAAGACCGAAAAAAGCGCGCCAAGTTCGGTCGAATGTGAAAGTTTTGCTGACAGTTTTCTTCGATTGCAGGGGCGTGGTGCATCATGAGTTCTTGCCACAGGGAAGAACGGTCAATAAGGAATATTACCTGCAAGTTATGCGTAATTTGCGCGAAGCAATCCGCCAGAAACACCCGGATTTGTGGAAGAACAAAAATTGGCTTTTGCACCACAATAACGCCCCTGCTCACGCATCGTTGCTTGTGCGCGACTTTTTGGCCAAAAACAACACACTAATGATGCCGCAGCCACCGTATTCCCCAGATCTGGCCCCCTGTGACTTTTTCTTGTTCCCTAAACTGAAGAGGCCCATGAAAGGACGACGTTACGCTTCTCTTGACGAGAGAAAGACGGCATCGAAGGGGGAGCTGAACAAGATACAAAAAAATGATTTTTTGAAGTGCTTCGAAGATTGGAAAAACCGTTGGCACAAGTGTATAATATCTCATGGGGATTACTTTGAAGGGGACAAAATAGATATTCATGAATAAATAAATAATTTTTGAAAAAACACAAAATTCGCGATACTTTTTGAACACACCTCGTATGCGATTTGAAGCAACGCATATCATTAAAAAATACATGAGTTATATTACATCAAGACGTAATGGCGCATACTCCCTCGCTAAAAAGTTGTATTTTCAGTTTTCTAATTCTTTACTTACGTTTAGTATTCCACTTGAATTTAAGTATAATAAAGCTAGTATAAGTTATGACGAAATTTCAGAACATGTAAAATTATTCGTAGACCTGCATTTCGATGTCAAAAACCTTATCTTTTTAACTGAAAATTCGTACAAAGCGACTTCATATAAAAGCAATTTCACAGTTTTGATGAACATTACCAAGCTTTTCTTACTAAAAAAATGCTAAAGAACTTTCAGAACGAAATAAAAAAGTTTGCTAGTTTTCCTCTTAATATTCATACAATGTTTAATGGCTCATTACATATTCGACTAAAACCATTGTAAATTTGATAGATGGAAAAGAATTTTTTTAAGAAATAATTGTATAATTTAGTGGTTCTTGAAAATACAAATGCCACTTTTAATTTTTATTTATTTTATTATTTATTTAAATTGTGCCTTGTTAAATCGCCAATTGAAAATGTTTGTTCATTTTGTTTCAAAGTTGAATAACGGCCGATATATTGAACTGAAACAAATTTTTTAAATTTCTTTTCATTTATTTTTGAAAGCTTTTTCAATACATTGAATTTTTCTCAAGACAGTTTTATGTGCGCCGCAGTTCAATTACTAGAGCAGACGACACTGATTCGGGCATCGTCGGTTCGAATCCTGCCAACTGATACAAATGTTTTTTAATTGTTAAGACATTTCTGGTTTAAAATTGAAACTATTTTCTTCATGCTCATTTTCTCGAAAACTGGCACAATTTAAATTCTAAACGAAATTTGGTTTGGACATATATGTAGTCTGTTTTTAATTTGAAGCTATGAACCAGAAACAAACCCTGAGACTTCGGAGCTTCTATGAGGACTTTATTGTTCCTCATAATACATAAGTGCTTTATCCTTGAACATAACTATTTTGCAGTTATTATCAGTTGCTTTTTTGCTTTTGCAGTAGAAACTAAATTGCAACGGAACATATAACGTATTTAACAAGCTGATAGTAGTAACTTTTTCATTGACGATTACATTCAGCTCATTTTCAGCTGCTAAACGAACCTTTATGGAAAAAGTTTCATCTAAATTGACAAAGTCAGATTTCGATCCACACATATGTGAGTTTGCTCCATTATTCTGTCAATGGTATAGCACTCAGCTGTTAACAACAAAACCCATTGACTTTTTAACACAATTAGACATTTCTTAAGTCCACAACCTTTTGCCTTGTTTCCTTTTTTCCCACATTTATAACAGCTATATGGAAAGCACTGATTTGACGTAACTTGTTTATTTGATTAAATAATATTTCTGGAAAACCTCTGGCCTTTATAAACTTCTTCATGATTTGGTATATTTCTGACAAATTTGTTTACCTTAAAGGCTTCCTTCTCTTCTGTATTGGATGATTTGTTGCCAATTTCTAATAACCTTTCCCTTAAGACATTTAGAGAGTGAAATTCAGTAGCAGTATCAAATGCGGCTCGAACTTCCTTGCATTTGCTTGGTAAAGCCTTACGCCTTGTTGATTTTCTATCATAGGTATTACCTAGGTAGAGCTATACCTCATTCGCTGTTTTCAGGTTCCTAACCATTCTAATACCATTCGGATAATTTCTGCACGCGCATCAAAATTTTTTGTCTTTAGCCAATGCACATTGCTGTTCCTCATTTATTTCTTCTGGTAAAATCAAGTCCTTCGGCCTCTGCTCAACTCCATACACAATACGCAGCAATCTCATTTTATCTAAAACCACTTCCATTTGCGTTCTCCATGTGTTGAAATTTCTTCCATTCAACAACGGAACTCTTGCAATCGACGTATCAAATTCAATTGTAGCCAATTTGGTTCTAGACAAATTTTTTCTGGGCCCATAACCTGATAAATTTATTGAATATTAGAAAAACGAATGAACAAACATTTTCTCATAAACTTCAAGTACGATACAAGCAAATTTGATCAGAACATACATTCTTAAAGAGGAACAAGTATAATTGATCATAAGTTATTTTCACCAACACTGTCTGCACCCAAAACTTTGTTATTAATGTCTGAAGCTCTTCCTCTTGGGGTTGTGTTCCCAAGAGTGTTTTGGAGTCTATAGAAGACCTATAAAAGGACCTAACACCACCCATCCAAAAACCGACAATTGAGCTACTGGAGCAGTTGTGGAATACCGAATGATGTGGGGCTTGATGATTTGACCGTAATAGTCAGCTCCGATTATGAGATTAATGGCTCTGGATACCCTTAAGTAAAAATCGGCTAAATGTAAATTGTTATAATGGTTCCACTGAAGGTGAGACAGACGCACGTTTGCCGGTGGTAGACGGTTGGATATCGTATGTATGAAATATGCGTTGATCTCGATGTCGCTGTTTTCATATAATGACGACAGAACGATTGAAATGCGACCTTTAGTTTGCGTAGCTTTTTGCCATCTAATGCCCACAATTGTAATGCATGATCGCTGTGGTGGAGCTGACTTACCTTTCTATTTTTGATAAAAGATAACTGAGACCCTGTATCAATGAGCAACCGGACTTTAGTATTTGTTATTGACATTCTCACTAGAGCTACAGCAGTGGCAAGCAATGTCATCAAATATGATCTTTCTGGAGGCGAGCATAAGTATGTGCCAGTTGGAACTTTCTTGCTGGGGGTTTATTTTGCTTCGTCATGCTGAACATATAGTCATTGCGGTCATGTAACATGGTGTGATGCTTGCCGTTGCACTTCTTGCAGTGGTAGGCTAACCTACATAACCTAGCTGAGTGGTGCCCAAGACAATTAAAACATAATGATTTGGCAATAACCACCTGTTTCCTGGCCTCCTTATCCAAACCTCGAAATTTAGGACACATAACAATGAAGTGAATCTCCTTACACATGTCACAAGCCCGTTGTTGCTTTTGTTGATCAATCGCTGTGTTACTTGGTAAGATGCTGCCGTTGATTTCGATTTAGTTGAAGTTGCTGCCTGAGAAGATGATGCTTCAACTCGCTCAAGAGTTCGCACTCTCGATGTAAGATATGTTTCGATGTCCTTTAGACCCGGGTAACTCATCGTTGAACCAAGTGAGTTTTCTCAGTTGTTGCGAGATGGTCTGTCAAGATTGCGTTGTACTATGTCAATAGCTTTTGTAACTTTGGTAACGGTGGTAAGAATTTTGTTGAGAGCTGCCGAATGTTTTGGGAGCGCTGGTTGTATGTTGTTCAGCATATCTAGATATTCTTGAATTATGTGTAGCTCATGATTAAATAATTTATATGGTTGTCGTGGATGACATAGCGTCTTCTTCTTCCTCATCCACACCTTATGTCAAACTATCATATTTTTGTTTTCTGTTTACATCCTTTGTTTAGAGTTCATGGAAAAGCTATTGAGTTCGCTTCGTGTTTTATTTATTTTCAATAAAAATTCGCTGTGAATTGATATTTAACGAGTGCGTTGTGATAACATTTTAAGCAATTTTGTGATTTATGTGTGTGTGTTATAGGTGGAAAGCTTAGAAAATAGGCCGATCGTTATTGCGCGAGTTATATGTACATACATGTACATATATTTAAATACATACAGTCATAAGCACCTACAAATATACCTACTTACATTCTTACTTACTTCTTATTATTATCATATCTTGATAACTTAAACATAATATACCTAGCCATAGTCGTACATACTTACATACAATAATATAGGTATGCATAAGCAATTTAATGTAAACAAGTAATGCATAATAGTTGTACAACAAAAACAACACACCTGTTTACAAATAGGACATAAACAAAATGTCCAGCAACAACGCTATGCGAAATGTCAAATCAACAAACATCAGGTGATTAGGAGAACAGCCAAATCACCTGATCTCACTAGCTGTAGTATTGTTGTTGTAGGAGCAACACTTTATTGTAATAGCGACCCGTAAACTAATCCGCCTAGGATAACAACAAATCATTAGAATAGCGGACATTAATATTTCTTTACTCCTGACTATAAATAAGCACACCGTTTAGAATAAGTTTGAGTTTGGATGTCATCGATTAAAGCCGTTTTCTTTAACTCACATCGAAGTGCATTTTTATTTCTTTAACTGGCACAGTCGGTTACTACTATAGCCTAAAAGTGTTGCAAACAAAAGTATATTTAAATTTATGCTGAAGAAACAGCACAGGCAGTGGACCAAAAAAATTGTATTAAAAACTTTAAACAAAATTTTGAAAAAGTGTTGAAAATGAAGGCATAACTTTGTTTATGCTGCAGAAACAACACAATAAACATTTTTAGAAAAGAAAAAAAGAAGAAAACTGTGAGAAAAACGTAAAAGAGTGACACAATATATGTATATTATGGTTAATAAAGTTAAATACTTTTAACCACAGTGAACTCTAAAACCAGTGAACTCAAAAATAATCAAACAAAAACAGTACAGTGAAGCCCTAGAGCTAGTGACTTGTTGGTTAAAAAATACGTAAAAAAAAAAAACCGTGAATTGCAAAAACTAAAAAAAAAAGTACAATTGTTATACAGTGAACTCAAAAAGTAAACAACCTACTGGTTTGTACAAGAAAAAAACAACAAGTGAACATTTTTCGAAACTTTAAAATTTAAAGTTAAACCAAAGCAATTAATTATGGCTGACGGAAATTTACCAGCTAACGCCACTATGGCTGAATGTCTTGGTGCAATTACTCGGCCTTTGTGCCAATCATCAGCTCAGCAATCATTGTCCTTAAGAAATAAGATCGAAAGAGATCTTAAGTACTTACCTCCTTTTAACGGCGAATCAAAAATGCTACCCGCTTTTATAAATTCTGTTGATCGAGTAGTGTTAGATTACGATACACAACAGGATTTAACGTATCAAATAGTTTTTGACTTGAAAATACAAGGGGATGCTAAGAACTTCTTACAATTAGATAGACCCGAAAACTGGGATATTTGCAAACAAAGTTTGAAGCAGCACTTCAAGTCATCGAAGGACCAGATGCAGTTAACCAGAGATATTTCATCACTTAGAGTTAGTTCTATTTTAGATTTAAGCATTAAGTTAAAAAATATCATTAATGATGTAAAGGAATTTTGTGCATTCGATGCTAATGGTGTAGTGATGAGGGATATTTTTTCCGGAATGCTAATTCAAAAGGTTAAACAGTTAGGCCCGGTTTCACCAACGCGACTAAGACTAAAACTAAGTCGTGACTTAAGTTAGCACAGATTCGAGACTAACTTAATTTTGGGTTTCACCAACTGAGCGACTTAAATAATTTTGAACACAACAACCCGATCAGCTGTTTTATGCATAGTAGTATTTTTTCATACCAGACAACTCTGCGCATCCCAATACCCCCGTGCGAAATGAACATGTATGGCCATACACGAAGGAATGTATTGATTTTACACCCAATTCTCTTTAGTTGGAAGGTACTAAATTTAGCGCTTAATTAAAAACAATAGTTTCGTAATGGTTGCATGTTAGAAAACAAGCGTTTACATGCATCTACGCATACGCCGTTAAAGTCATGCTTGACGAATTTTCCGGCTGGAACATTGTACAAAACAAATTGGAGCATTACTGACATTTAGGTTTTGAACGAAAGCAACACTGACTTAGTCGAGAATAAGTCAGCTGGCAGGCTGACTAAGTTGTGACTTAGTTAAGTTAGATGGTGAAACCGAAAAAGTGAAAAACTCGACTTAACTCTCGAACATTAGCATACGCCATTAGAAATAAAATTTCTTTAGTAGATGCAGAGGCTACCATTCACGAATTTATAGGAATGGATGAAGGCAACTTAAATAATTTTCTTTTAATAAAAAATAATTCGAAAAATTATACAGCAACTAATTTCAATAAATTTCAAAGTCAATTTCAAAATGACTCAAATATAAGCCATATGATGCCAATAAATAATCGCTATCAACAACATTATACAAGTAGTTTTAGGAATAAAACCAGTGACACTAGGCCTTCAAGCCACGCTTTAGTTTCTAACAATAATCCTTCAATCGGTAATAGTGCAAATTGTATCAATCAAGCTTCTTTTTCCAACCAAATAAATAGTAATAGGCAAAATCCTAGTAGTGGTAATATGCGACGTAATAACAATTACACTAACAAAACGCAGCAAACCAGGCAATCAAATTTTCCAATGGATGTGGATACAGTGAGTCATACTAAAGAAGATTATTTTAACAATATAGAAGACACTTTTTTTTTAAACTAGCCTCGGATCATGCAAAAATATATTTAAAAATAACATTATTTAATAAACAATTTATAGCATTAGTAGACACAGGTTCGACATTAAGTATACTTAAAGAAAGAACTTTTAGGAGATTTAATTTACCCACAATAAATGAAAAAGAAAGAACTATATTGAATACAATTAATGGTTTGGTCAGTAATCCGAATAAAAAGGTAGTTACACCAAGTCCAAATGAGTTTAATGCTCCTCAAAATGCAAGAATGAAGTGGATCATATTACAATTTGATAAACCATTCGATTTAATACTAGGTATGGACTGGATAGTCAAAAATGTAAAAAATATTGATATAGAAAACTTAGAGCTTACACTTAATAATAATGTACGCCTATCGTTTTTATCGAAAATAATGCAAAATTATGGAGAAGTTATGGAAATTAGTGAAGAACAAAATATAGATTTAAGTCACCTTAATAGCCAAGAAAAACAAGTAATAAGTAAGCTTCTGAAAAAATTTAGTAAATTAATATATAAAGAAGGTGAAAGTTTAACTAAGACAAATTCCATTGTTCATGGAATTAGAACTATTACTAACCAACAAATTAACTCAAGCGCAATACTTCAGCACATTAGATTTAGCAAAGGGTTACCACCAGATATTAATGGCAGAAAAGGATATTGAGAAAACGGCATTTGTAGCACCATCCAGTTTATATGAGTATGTAAGAATCGCCCCTGCGACGTTTCAAAGACTTATTAATGAAGTACTTAAAGAATACATTAATAAAATCTGCGTGGTGTATCTAGATGACATCCTTATATTTTCCACCTCTCTAGAAGAACATGAAATATCCTTACAGAAAATTTTTTCCAAATTACAGGAACACAATTTAAAAATCCAGTCAGAAAAGTGTAGTTTTCTTCAAAAAGAAACCCCTTTTTTGGGACATATTTTGACTGCAAATGGAATAAAACCCAATCCTAATAAAATCGAAGTAATACAAAATTTACAAATTCCAAAAATGAAAAACAGTTAAACGGATTTCTGGGTATAACTAGTTATTACCGCAAATTTGTTAAGGATTGTTCTAAGATCGCATATCCAATGATCAAATATTTGAAAAAGGATAACAAAATTAATATAAATGATCAGCAATGTATAGCAAGTTTTGAAAATTTAAAATCTCTAATATCTTCTCACCCAATTTTAAAATATCCTGAATATGACAAAGAATTTGTGATAACAGCTGATGCTAGTGATTATGCCATTGGGGCAGTTTTATCCCAACAAGTACACCCGGCGTGTTATATATCCAGGACGCTTAATAATCATGAGCAAAATCATAGTACCACAGAGAAGGAATTTTTAGCAATAATTTATGCTGTTACTTACCTTAGGCCATATATTTACGGAAAAAAATTTCGAATCGTTACAGATCATTGTCCTATAAAGTACCTTAATAATAAATATAAAGGTAAATAATGTTCCCCTCGTCATCAACGATGGCTTTTAAAATTACAGGAATTTAATTACGAAATTGAGTATTTAAATGGTAGAGAAAATAAAGTAGCGGATTTCCTAAGTCGTTTAGAAACTTCGCCAAAAATAAATGAGAATAATTCCAATGAATCGAACTTTGAAATGTCCGAAACAATTCATTCGGCAGCAGAAGAGCTGTTAGAGAACATTATAATTAAAAGCGAAATAGTAAATAAATATAAGATTCAAATAATCTTAACCTATAGCCCGTCATTTGAAGTAAAATTAATGCATAAAATAAAAAAAATTGAAATCAATCCGCTTGATGATGAAAAAGTTATTAGAAACATTTTGAAAAATAATATTAAAATAGGTCGGATAGGAATTTTTTCTGAAGTGTCGGATAAAGACTACAATAAAATACAACTAATACTTCTTTCTATGTTTTCGCTTGATAATAAAATAAAATTTGTAAAATGCACTCAACGTGTTGCTGAAATCGAAAATGAAGAATTACTTCTTAAGCAAATTTCATTATATCACTACAATGAGTCCATGCACAGTGGGATTAATGAAACGTCTCATACATTAAAAAACAAAATATATTTTCCAAAATTAAAAGAGCAAATACAGCTTATTATCAACAATTGTGAAAAATGCCAGCAGATAAAATATTCTAGGAAACCGATTAAACCTTTATTTCATTTTACAGAAACAGCTACAGAAAAGAATCAAATTATGCATATAGAAATATTTCATTTCAAAAAGTTAGCATTTCTTAAATTTATTGATAAGCTTACGAAATTTGGTTCGGCTTATAATATTACTGACCGCAATTGGCGTTCGAAGAAAGCGATTATAGTTGGGCAGTTTGCAAAATTCGACAAACCCAAAAAGGTTATAATGGACAATGAGTTTAGGGCTGAACAACTCATTGAGTACTTTAAAAAGGAAGGTATTGAGGTTCATAAACCAAATAGCCATACCGGTAATGCGGACATTGAGAGGCTACACTCAACCCTGTTAGAAAAGCTAACGGGAATTGATGACCAAAGCCTCTCAACGGAGATGCGAATGCAGCTGGCCATAGGTAATTATAATGACCGATACCATTCCACAATAAAATGTTCGCCTAGAATGGCTCAAACTAATATAGATCCACAAATTTTACATGATAATATAAATAAAGTACAAAGAAAGGTAATAGATAAAAGAAATAAAGCTAGAGAACCTTATAAAGAAAGTAGAGAAATAGGTTCTATAAAAAATTATAAACGAGTTCGGCATAAAGATGAACCCTATTTTAGAATAAATCCCTTAAATAATGTTCATTTATCTAATATAAAAAGGCCTGTAAAATATTCAAATTGCAAAAATCAAGCAGATAATTATATTTCTGATGATAATTTAAGCGTAGTAGCAATGGCTGGTGATACGGATATAGAAACCTAAAAAATATAATAATACATAAAACAAAAAAATAATAAAAAAAAAAACAAATATGTATATATAAATTAAAATTACAAACAAATTTAAATATGAATAATATGTAATTTTAGACTTTATATGTGAAATACATACATTTATCTACTCATCATTTACACCAATATCATTCAAATATTAGTTTTAAGCTACCAATGAATTCGAATACAAAGGCATTTCTTTTTCTATTTTTCTTAAAACACAACAAATATAGTATGTAAACTTAGTTTAAAAAATATAAATATATAAATAAAAATACGCGGGAATTCTTTGAGCAGCCCGGGGGAGTTATATGTACATATGTACATGTACATTAAGCCGTCTCGCTCTATATGGAAAAAAAAAAGTTTAGTGTGTGTCACCTTTATTTGAAAGTTTATGAAAAAAAAAATTTTTGGCGTACAAATTTTTTTTTTTGCTGTCGCAAAAAACCGCTAAATCGGGTTTTTTGCTATAACTTCCTTATCCTATGTCCGATTTTTAAAATTTAAATGTCCCCGTAGAGGTCTTGCTCGGGCCTATAATTGGCCTTCGGAGTGTTTTGGCATAATTCGAATTTTGGACATATGTCATCATTTATTTGGGATTTCGTATGTACAGAGTTTTATTTTTGTACCACTAACTTAAAGACCTCAAAAAATTATAAGGATTTTGCAAAAAAAATTTTAGACCTTTTGGCTAAACAAAAAAGTTATATCGGATTAATGGCTAGGTGGAGGCTAAAATTATTATTTTTTCCTTTATATATTTTATGATCACCTTATGTAAGAAATAAACTCACTTTAAAAATGAAAAATATGTAAAACAAATAAGTAACACCTTAGTTAAAGGAAAAGGTTAGGCTTAAAAGCCCTTCTATTTATTCAAATGATTTCTCGAGTATCTGCAAACATGTAACAGATACAGAGAAAACTTCATAAATTAGCAGCCGCTAACTTATACCAAGTCCTTTCGTGACTCAAGTGAGCTGTATTTCTTACAACTGTCAAGTTTGGCAAAAATATGTCCAAGGCGTTCTGTGTCTGTGACAGCTTGCGAAGATTCACTTACTATATGTACAAAGCGCTCGGTGTTTTGAGTATGGCATAAAATATCTGTTAACAAATGAAATGTCCCATTAATAAATGATATTGTTTAATGCATTTAAGCGCAATGCTCACCTGGAATTTTAATGATTTCGTTCGAATAATGATATTCTTGTAGTTCTTCTTGCAAGCGAAACTGCAAGAATGGCGGCTCAGTGTTCTGGAATCTATTCCAGTCTATCATATCCACATACGAATTGCTATTAAAATCTATACTACCGGGAGGAACGTAAAATTTGCGGACTAACAATGGCGGGTCGATTCGCGAGGATAAAATCTTGCTATAAGCATCTTCTCGAATTGTTGCAGCATCGTCACTTTCTGTGTCTGTTATCATGGATAGCAAAATATTTTCCGGGTGAAAAAAGTAAGAATTACGTTCAACGACGGGGCGATTAACTAGCTAAACATCTAAAGGCAAATTTTTCATCAAATTTATGTATTGATATACATTCCGACTCCCGTGAATTGCTCCTGGTTTTCTTTTCACAAGGAACCAAAATGGTGCGTACAGCTTTACAACAAACTCGGCCAGTCTTTTTAAATGAGTAGACGGGCAGTTTTTTGAAACATATAGACGCAGAATTCTGAAAGCAGTTGTAAGCCAACGAGCTGTACTAAGAGGGCCCGGCTTAATACCAGCCAATACATCGTTACATATACCATCATTTACAGCCATTACCATTCTAAACAAATAACGTTGGTCGGCTCGAATGTTCCAATCATCAATATTTTCTGGCAAAACACCCTTCGAAATTTTCTCAAAATTATCTGCTATCTAAAGAAAAATGAGAATAAACGTATTTTAGTTTGTTATCTATTCAGAAAACTTACAGGATATTTTTCACACTCCAGTAGCTCTTTTCCAAAATCCGTAGGCCACAATCCGGGCCCCTTTTGCTTACCGAAGAAGCTGCGTAAAAGTGCGGTCATAGGCAACTCATTAAAGTGGAATAGGCATATGCACCATTGTAGTGGACGCTGCAAATGGAGCTCCATAAGAGCAATTACGCCATTCGTATGTGATTATTATTATTTATTTATTTGTTTATTTGTATGCTTATAATTCAGTACAAAGATTTCATCTTATATAACGGCACTGAATAGTATTATAGTCATATTAAAAATAAAAAAACATTATGCCAAAAAAAAAAAATGTCCGGTGTTTGTTACTGTTCCGTCGCAACTAACAGCAATCAAATGCTCCAAGCTGTAGCTTTCTTCCATCAAAAAATTTATGATAGCCTTCTGTATTCCTTCGCCAGTTCCATGAGTGGGTGTTACATAGGCAATAAATTTTGAGCCCGGCTCTTTTAAAATTGTAATGTGCTCCTCATAAGCTTGAGCCAACCTGACTTTATTTAAAACGGTTTGCTTCTTTAATGCCAACTCCCTTTTTCCATCAAAAGATATACTTTCTAACAAAGTATCATCCTTAGCCGCTGCTTTTGCGTATTTTCGAAATTTTACACGCTCACGAAAAATTTTACTTCTATCGATTACAAAGTCATCTATTCAATTTAGAAACTTAGTAGCAATTTTTTTTCTGAAATTTTTTCTGCGATTGATTTTCTTATATCTTTCAAAAGCATAGTAGCCAATAAAGCACCGCCACGACTTGATGTGTCAGTTCTGTCAAGAGCAGAGCAATAGTTTTGGAGACTTATGTCTGATACTTTTAGAACGATTGGAAGGGGTGCTGACTGTTGTTGATGTTCTTCTAAGGGCTGCTTTCATAAAGACCGGTTAAATTATTCCTAATCGGTGATTGCTTAACCGCTGATTTTCTGAATTGACAATTTCGTTGTGGGAATTGTATAAAACTGGTGGCGGACAATACCGGAGCTACACAGCCACGCTTAACACCCATCTGGGCCTCAAAGGCGCGATCAATTTGTTCCCAAACTTTCTTTTTCTCCTCAACACCAACCTCGTCTATTCTTTTGTTCTCCAATATTTTGGCGTGCTGCTCAGCCTAGGATATTAGCAACGCTTCCTCTGCTGTAGCAAAGTTAGGAAGACGTTTTTTTTTTATTTTAGTTTAAACTAAGTTATTTAAAAAACTTTAATAATTATATGAAGACAAAGGTCGAAAAAAGAAATAAATATAATAAAAATAAAAATTTGTTTTTTGCTTTACAAAATGAAACCTTGAGACAAAGTATATTATAAAATGTACCTTAAAACTCGTGCAGCCGCTTGTGAAGTTAGAGTTCACGGAATTCCTGTTGTTGAATCCGAAAACTTACAAAATCTACACAACCATATCTGTTTTGCTCTAAACCTTCAACCACCCGTGCTCAAAGCCATATTTCGATCGAGAAATCTTCCTGGAACCCAAGTTGACCCTGCTGTCATAATTTAATTTTAATCGCCAAGAGAGAGGAACCTATTACTTAAAGCCGTAGCTGATTATCAGCGTCTTAACAAAGCTGACGGGTTATGTCTTACGCATGTGGGAGTTAACTCAGAAGCTCGCATCTACATAAACGAGACTTTGACAAAATCGAATCACCAAATTTTCAAAGCAGCTCTGAGTCTCAAAAAACGGAAAAAGGTTTGGTCTGTGTTTACTAGAAGGGGCCTGGTCTACATAAAACTCAGCAAAAATTACGATCCACGTCCAATCAACTCCCTGGATATGCTTAAAGAGCTTGAAAACTTCAATCCAGAAAGCGACCGATCCTTTCGCGAAGAAGAGAACACTTGTGACGACCATCGAGTTGCTCCGAATGAACAATAACTTCTATCTTAACCATCTATGCATATATTTCTTTTCTTCTATGTTCTGTTCTTATCTACTCATGTACTTTATTTCAATAGTTTACTCGTTAAGTAAATATTCAATATTGTCAGTGTTCTCTAGCAGTGTGAATTCAACGTTACTGTTTTTAAGTCCTTTTAATGGCTATGTCAAATTTTAACGTTATGAGTTCCAAAGACTCTACGTATACTATGTTGCGTGTTCTTGGTAAGCAGGCAATGGGACTCAAAATAATTCATATAAACGCCCAGAGTTTATATAAAAAGATTGATGAATTTAGATACTTTTTTGAAAATTCTTCAATTGACGTTCTTTGTGTATCCGAAACTTGGTTTACGTCTCCCATAGTAACGGTTTGTTGAAAGTAAGTGGTTACCAATTGTTCAGAGCTGATCGCGAGGGTCATGGAGGTGGTGTTGCGGTTTATGTAAAAGATAGCTTGTACTGTAGACTACGTTGTATTTCTGGAGGGGGTGATTCGGTTGAATATGTGTTTATTGAGATACTTTCAGACCCTAATAAGCTTCTTATTGGATGTGTATATCGCCCCAATCGTCAAGTGAACTTCTCGGATTTCACTAAATTCATTCAGCCACTCCTTTGCAGCTACACTAATATTATATTTGCCGGTGATTTCAACAGCAATTTGCTTGTAGACACCGGGTTAAAACTAAGTATGGAATCACTTGGACTCTATCCTCGCCTACGCATTTCACTCGTACTAGCAGCACTCTCCTTGATCTTTACTTTGTAAGCGACCTCCAAAAATCCCTCCACTACAACCAATTATCTGCTTCTGGTTTCTCGAAGCACGGCTTAATTTTCATGATATATGACTTCCGGGCAATAGGACCACCTGGCCCCGTGACCTATCGTGACTTTAATAGAATTAATTATGAGTCGCTCTCAGCTGCGTTAGAGTCGGTGGAGTGGAGCCTCATCCGGCTCTTTGATTGCTATGTCCCTTTAAAAACGAAAATAGTTAATCGGTGCAGTAGGCCCTGGTTCACTGCCAATCTTAAACATTAAATTTATATGCGCATAAAGCTTATACGCGTTGGAAGAGGTATCGCACTGCTGAAACATTAAAACAATTTAAGTCGGCCCGAATCACTGTAACGAAGGCAATTAAAAGAGCGAAAACTTTATTTTACAATGAGAAGTTTAGCCTTGCTATGAACTCGCGCCAAACTTGGAATACTATAAGGACAATTGGCGTAGGAAAGACTAAGGAAAGAGATCCTCTTTTCTCAAATTTAGATGAAATGAACGTAAATTTTGTTTCCTTGCCTGTATCTAATTCTCCTGTACGTCTCGATAGTTATTCTGACCTTGTAAATGATGGCATCAGTCCTCTTGAATTTGTGGGTGTTGATGACTGTGATGTAGTCGAAGCCATCCTTTCTGTCAAGTCCAACGCTATTGGTTTTGATGGAACCAGTGCCAAGTTTCTTAAAATTATCCTGCCAAAGATTTTCCCTCACGTAACCTACCTAGTAAACTCTATTCTAACGACCTGTGTTTTTCCGACGTGCTGGAAAGTCGCTAAGATTATTCCTGTGCATAAGAAAAATAATGAATTCAGACCCATTGCTATCTTGCCTTTTCTATCAAAAATTATGGAGCGTATCATGCATAAACAGATTATGTCATATGTTCATGCAAACCGACTTCTCACGGACCAGCAGTCTGGTTTCAGACCGGAAGCATTCGGATGGAAATTGATGGTAATAGTCTAGCTTTTCTTACTCTTCTCGACCATTCCAAGGCATTTGACTCGGTTGATCATGAGCTTTTATGTAGCAAGCTGAAAAACCTGTTTAATTTCTCCTGTCATGCCGTTGCTTTGATTAGGTCTTACCTACTTGACAGATCGCAGGCTGTATGTGCTGGAGGCAAAACGTCTAATTTCGTACCTGTGCTCAGGGGCAAGGGCGTACGCAGGAATTTTTCTAGGTTGGGGCCGACTTTTTTTTCTGCAATAAATTAAATGTTAAAAAAAGTACATGGTTTTTTTTTTTCAAATACCTTTTTAAACCAAAACTATTTTTCTGGGATTGGAAGAAAACTCATTCAAAATGAGTTCTTCCAACTCCTCTTTTAATTTAGACACCAAAAGTTTATGTGCACTTAACATACACAAACCTATGAAAAATTTATTAATTATTTTTGTTATAGACATAATGGACAAATTTCTCTCACCATTTAGGCGATCCTCCGTCATGGTAGTCCTCAACCATGTTTTCACTCTTCTCAAAGTGCTGAAAGACCGCTCCACTGTTGCTGTGGTGCACGGCATGGCTAGAACAATCTCCAACGCTTGGCGAATTTTTGGACAGAATGTTGTTTCCTTATATGCCATTATTAGATCTACTTCCGCTTCGTTTGTCTTCCAATTTTGGTACCAATATTCTAATTCGTGCTCAATATCCTCCAAATTGTAGAAGATACTGGTATCTCTTAATTTATCTTTTAAATCAGTGTAAGTAGAATTTTTAATATAATTTGGATCTAAAGATGCTAAATTGAATGGTGGATTATTATCTTCGGAAAATCGCTGTTTAATCGACGATATCATCGAATCTAAATATGGCAAAAAGATTGATCGCTGGAAGTATTCTGTTGCTGTTGTAAATGGAGGGTTTGTTCGATTTTTCTGCTTTTCTACAATTCTTGGCATAACAATATCGAAGGAAGCTTTTTCGGCTAATTCTAAGCATTCTTTAAAAATATCATTAAACACAATGTCCGGAGTGGATCTATGCAGCTCAATGATGCCCAGTATTTTCTGGATGTGTTCTCTACATTTTATGATGTCCATATTTTTCGACTGCATGATGTTGACTACGGGTTGAAGAAGGGCGTAGTATTTGGCTATTATACACATGCTAACTATAAAAACGCTTTTACTAGCAGCACTGTGCAGCTGAAATGCAAGGTTTCTTGTGCCTGCGTTTCCTTCCCGACATAGATTTTCCAATCCTTCAACTATTTCACAATATTTTTTTTTGAAATCGCTTATGCTTTGGTATTTCTCTGACCATCGCGTCTCGCAAAATGAATGGACATTTGGGGCATATTTTCTGCGAGTAACAGATTCTTTAAAAAAATTAATTATGTCCTTAATGGTAGAGGCACTGTTGCGGATTTCGGGCACTGCATTCAAGTCATTGACTACCAAATTAATTCTATGACTGGCACAATGGATATAAAAACTTTTTTTAAATGTTTCCTTTAGCTTTTTTATACCAACAATATTTGTTGATTTACGGCCTGTATATTTTCAAGTATTCATGAAACGAGCTCAAGGCCAAGAATAATAATTTTTCACTTTTTGAGTTTTTATGAAAATTATTATTGTTTTTATTTTTTTAATAATCATTTTTAATTAATTATTAAAAGTTTTTTTATTGAATAAAGTAGGAAAAATGTTTAGAGACAACTGCCATAGCTTTTCTTATAGATCCATTTCGGAAGCTGCTAGACTTCACTCATCAGAGAAATTTTGGCACGCATTGCTAACCATTAAGCTAACAATACGCTGGTTTTGATGTCACCTAAACTCCTAGTTCTATTCTTATTTACCATATGCATGAACAAACCCCGCCATCTGGCAGTTAGTAGTGTGATCATGATGGATTTTTTGACAGCTCTGTTTTATCAGCAGAACTGCCTTACCGTGTGCTCTCGGTTTTTTATTATTGCTTTTTTATACCAACAATATTTGTTGATTTACGGCCTGTATATTTTCAAGTATTCATGAAACGAGCTCAAGGCCAAGAATAATAATTTTTCACTTTTTGAGTTTTTATGAAAATTATTATTGTTTTTATTTTTTTAATAATCATTTTTAATTAATTATTAAAAGTTTTTTTATTGAATAAAGTAGGAAAAATGTTTAGAGACAACTGCCATAGCTTTTCTTATAGATCCATTTCGGAAGCTGCTAGACTTCACTCATCAGAGAAATTTTGGCACGCATTGCTAACCATTAAGCTAACAATACGCTGGTTTTGATGTCACCTAAACTCCTAGTTCTATTCTTATTTACCATATGCATGAACAAACCCCGCCATCTGGCAGTTAGTAGTGTGATCATGATGGATTTTTTGACAGCTCTGTTTTATCAGCAGAACTGCCTTACCGTGTGCTCTCGGTTTTTTATTATTGCTTTTTTATACCAACAATATTTGTTGATTTACGGCCTGTATATTTTCAAGTATTCATGAAACGAGCTCAAGGCCAAGAATAATAATTTTTCACTTTTTGAGTTTTTATGAAAATTATTATTGTTTTTATTTTTTTTAATAATCATTTTTAATTAATTATTAAAAGTTTTTTTATTGAATAAAGTAGGAAAAATGTTTAGAGACAACTGCCATAGCTTTTCTTATAGATCCATTTCGGAAGCTGCTAGACTTCACTCATCAGAGAAATTTTGGCACGCATTGCTAACCATTAAGCTAACAATACGCTGGTTTTGATGTCACCTAAACTCCTAGTTCTATTCTTATTTACCATATGCATGAACAAACCCCGCCATCTGGCAGTTAGTAGTGTGATCATGATGGATTTTTTGACAGCTCTGTTTTATCAGCAGAACTGCCTTACCGTGTGCTCTCGGTTTTTTATTATTGCTTTTTTATACCAACAATATTTGTTGATTTACGGCCTGTATATTTTCAAGTATTCATGAAACGAGCTCAAGGCCAAGAATAATAATTTTTCACTTTTTGAGTTTTTATGAAAATTATTATTGTTTTTATTTTTTTAATAATCATTTTTAATTAATTATTAAAAGTTTTTTTATTGAATAAAGTAGGAAAAATGTTTAGAGACAACTGCCATAGCTTTTCTTATAGATCCATTTCGGAAGCTGCTAGACTTCACTCATCAGAGAAATTTTGGCACGCATTGCTAACCATTAAGCTAACAATACGCTGGTTTTGATGTCACCTAAACTCCTAGTTCTATTCTTATTTACCATATGCATGAACAAACCCCGCCATCTGGCAGTTAGTAGTGTGATCATGATGGATTTTTTGACAGCTCTGTTTTATCAGCAGAACTGCCTTACCGTGTGCTCTCGGTTTTTTATTATTGCTTTTTTATACCAACAATATTTGTTGATTTACGGCCTGTATATTTTCAAGTATTCA
Organism: Merzomyia westermanni; assembly: GCA_949987695.1. Taxonomy (NCBI): domain Eukaryota; kingdom Metazoa; phylum Arthropoda; class Insecta; order Diptera; family Tephritidae; genus Merzomyia; species Merzomyia westermanni. Next base: position 94,027,744 of record OX465288.1, read on the forward strand.
TGAAACGAGCTCAAGGCCAAGAATAATAATTTTTCACTTTTTGAGTTTTTATGAAAATTATTATTGTTTTTATTTTTTTAATAATCATTTTTAATTAATTATTAAAAGTTTTTTTATTGAATAAAGTAGGAAAAATGTTTAGAGACAACTGCCATAGCTTTTCTTATAGATCCATTTCGGAAGCTGCTAGACTTCACTCATCAGAGAAATTTTGGCACGCATTGCTAACCATTAAGCTAACAATACGCTGGTTTTGATGTCACCTAAACTCCTAGTTCTATTCTTATTTACCATATGCATGAACAAACCCCGCCATCTGGCAGTTAGTAGTGTGATCATGATGGATTTTTTGCCAGCTCTGTTTTATCAGCAGAACTGCCTTACCGTGTGCTCTCGGTTTTTTCCTACTTTATTCAATAAAAAAACTTTTAATAATTAATTAAAAATGATTATTAAAAAAATAAAAACAATAATAATTTTCATAAAAACTCAAAAAGTGAAAAATTATTATTCTTGGCCTTGAGCTCGTTTCATGAATACTTGAAAATATACAGGCCGTAAATCAACAAATATTGTTGGTATAAAAAAGCAATAATAAAAAACCGAGAGCACACGGTAAGGCAGTTCTGCTGATAAAACAGAGCTGTCAAAAAATCCATCATGATCACACTACTAACTGCCAGATGGCGGGGTTTGTTCATGCATATGGTAAATAAGAATAGAACTAGGAGTTTAGGTGACATCAAAACCAGCGTATTGTTAGCTTAATGGTTAGCAATGCGTGCCAAAATTTCTCTGATGAGTGAAGTCTAGCAGCTTCCGAAATGGATCTATAAGAAAAGCTATGGCAGTTGTCTCTAAACATTTTTCCTACTTTATTCAATAAAAAAACTTTTAATAATTAATTAAAAATGATTATTAAAAAAATAAAAACAATAATAATTTTCATAAAAACTCAAAAAGTGAAAAATTATTATTCTTGGCCTTGAGCTCGTTTCATGAATACTTGAAAATATACAGGCCGTAAATCAACAAATATTGTTGGTATAAAAAAGCAATAATAAAAAACCGAGAGCGCACGGTAAGGCAGTTCTGCTGATAAAACAGAGCTGTCAAAAAATCCATCATGATCACACTACTAACTGCCAGATGGCGGGGTTTGTTCATGCATATGGTAAATAAGAATAGAACTAGGAGTTTAGGTGACATCAAAACCAGCGTATTGTTAGCTTAATGGTTAGCAATGCGTGCCAAAATTTCTCTGATGAGTGAAGTCTAGCAGCTTCCGAAATGGATCTATAAGAAAAGCTATGGCAGTTGTCTCTAAACATTTTTCCTACTTTATTCAATAAAAAAACTTTTAATAATTAATTAAAAATGATTATTAAAAAAATAAAAACAATAATAATTTTCATAAAAACTCAAAAAGTGAAAAATTATTATTCTTGGCCTTGAGCTCGTTTCATGAATACTTGAAAATATACAGGCCGTAAATCAACAAATATTGTTGGTATAAAAAAGCAATAATAAAAAACCGAGAGCACACGGTAAGGCAGTTCTGCTGATAAAACAGAGCTGTCAAAAAATCCATCATGATCACACTACTAACTGCCAGATGGCGGGGTTTGTTCATGCATATGGTAAATAAGAATAGAACTAGGAGTTTAGGTGACATCAAAACCAGCGTATTGTTAGCTTAATGGTTAGCAATGCGTGCCAAAATTTCTCTGATGAGTGAAGTCTAGCAGCTTCCGAAATGGATCTATAAGAAAAGCTATGGCAGTTGTCTCTAAACATTTTTCCTACTTTATTCAATAAAAAAACTTTTAATAATTAATTAAAAATGATTATTAAAAAAATAAAAACAATAATAATTTTCATAAAAACTCAAAAAGTGAGAAATTATTATTCTTGGCCTTGAGCTCGTTTCATGAATACTTGAAAATATACAGGCCGTAAATCAACAAATATTGTTGGTATAAAAAAGCAATAATAAAAAACCGAGAGCACACGGTAAGGCAGTTCTGCTGATAAAACAGAGCTGTCAAAAAATCCATCATGATCACACTACTAACTGCCAGATGGCGGGGTTTGTTCATGCATATGGTAAATAAGAATAGAACTAGGAGTTTAGGTGACATCAAAACCAGCGTATTGTTAGCTTAATGGTTAGCAATGCGTGCCAAAATTTCTCTGATGAGTGAAGTCTAGCAGCTTCCGAAATGGATCTATAAGAAAAGCTATGGCAGTTGTCTCTAAACATTTTTCCTACTTTATTCAATAAAAAAACTTTTAATAATTAATTAAAAATGATTATTAAAAAAATAAAAACAATAATAATTTTCATAAAAACTCAAAAAGTGAAAAATTATTATTCTTGGCCTTGAGCTCGTTTCATGAATACTTGAAAATATACAGGCCGTAAATCAACAAATATTGTTGGTATAAAAAAGCAATAATAAAAAACCGAGAGCACACGGTAAGGCAGTTCTGCTGATAAAACAGAGCTGTCAAAAAATCCATCATGATCACACTACTAACTGCCAGATGGCGGGGTTTGTTCATGCATATGGTAAATAAGAATAGAACTAGGAGTTTAGGTGACATCAAAACCAGCGTATTGTTAGCTTAATGGTTAGCAATGCGTGCCAAAATTTCTCTGATGAGTGAAGTCTAGCAGCTTCCGAAGTGGATCTATAAGAAAAGCTATGGCAGTTGTCTCTAAACATTTTTCCTACTTTATTCAATAAAAAAACTTTTAATAATTAATTAAAAATGATTATTAAAAAAATAAAAACAATAATAATTTTCATAAAAACTCAAAAAGTGAAAAATTATTATTCTTGGCCTTGAGCTCGTTTCATGAATACATGTTTCCTTTAGAATTTTTTGAACACCACCAGTTTTGCCGGCCATCGTTGCACATCCATCAAAACCCAATCACACATTTATCGGGATCTAAATTCATTAGCATCACAAAGTCCTTAATATTTGCAGCTATAGTTTCAGCATCCATGGCGACTAGATCAACAAAACCAACGAATTCTTCTCTAATCATTAGCTCTTTCTCATCAAAAAATCTGACACCAATCGATAATTGCTCTTTTGCCGACATATCTGCAGTCTCGTCTGCCAAAATGCTGTACGCGGAAGCCTTTCTAATGTCTTTACATATATGTTCTCTTAAAACTTTTGCTGCTATATCCAATATTTCGTTTTGGATTCGTGGTGACATGTAGTTTGCATTTTTTTTTCCATTTTCCATATTCTCCTTTAAAGCCTCATCGCCAGCTGATATTTTTAACCGAATTAAGTCGCAAAGAATACCTGATAAAAATAAACACATTATTTGTAATTTAAATTTTTTATAATAAACTTGACGTATAATTTTAATATGTACCTTCACTATTTTGTTTTCCACGCAGGGGCAGATCATGACTGCCGCAAAAAATAATTGTTGCAATTATTGATTTTAATAATTTTCTGTTTTCTGCGACAATGTTCTCATGTGCATTACAATATCAACCGGCGTTTGCTTCACGAATAGCTGAGCAGATTGAGTTGCTTCTTTATGTACTGCTGATGCAGCATGCGCCTTGCAATATTCATGCACATTTTTGTATTTTGTAAAGGGGCGAATAATAAATGAGTTGACGACTCCACGTATTTTATTAGGTTTAAATAAAACGCAGTGTAAGCAGAAAGCCCCTTTCAATCTGCGTGAATAAACCAACCAAGGTTTATAGAGATCAAGCCATTCGTAGTTAAATTTTCTTTTTAGGTGGGTAGCGTCTGAGGCAAAATCATAATTTTGAGGAGGTACCCACACGTTTTTAAGAAGATCGCGTCTTTGCTCTGCAGTTATCGCACTGGGTATTTGAATCCACTTACCGATGTCTTTCGGATGACAATCTTCTGCTTGATCATTATCAGCATCATTGCTGGCCTCGCGTTCGGGGCTTTCATCGGTATCGTCACTTGGACTATGTCTTCTTTTTGATGCTACATCAAATAATAAGAAAGATATTTATTTTATATGTGTCTTTTTATTGAAGGTACAGTAATACTTACACAAAGTACCATTGAAAAATTTTCGAATATCCATATATGTATTGTATTTTAATTTTAATTTTGTTCACAAATCTTAATGTCAAAATCTGTCATAATTCAAGGTTCTAACCTTCATACCACAGCTGATATTTATTAGTGGTATTGCCAACTCTAAAATAAATATTTTACTGGCCCCTTTGTTGTTTGTACTATATGTTAATGACTTACCTAATACCCTGCAACACTGCAATGTGCATATTTATGCTGACGATGTCCAATTGTATATGTCCTGTCCACCTGATCGTATTCGTACGTGTTTAAATGAACTCAATTCCGACCTGATGCGAGTAGGTGCATGGGCATCTGCAAATGGTTTGTCAATTAATCCTGAAAAATCTAAATGTGTTGTCATTCGCAGAAAATCCTTCAATACACAAGACCTGGATAAAGTGATGCTGGGCGGTTCTGTTATACAATATGTTGATACTGCGAAAAATCTCGGTTTAGTATTCAACAAAACTCTGAAATGGAATAATCACATTTTTAGTGCAACTGGCAAAGTGTATGGAATGCTCCGCATACTATGGCTAGCTCAGTATTTCACTCCTTTACACATCAGACTTCTTCTTGCTAAAGCGTACTTGATACCCACGCTACTGTATGGTTGTGAGATTTATGCTAGTTGTGACTCTTTATGTAGAAACAAGCTTAATGTTATTTATAACAACATTGCCAGATATGTATTTGGGCTAAAACGATCTGACCATGTGTCTGTGTATGCTGAAAAATTGTTAAACATTTCTTTCGACAATTTGTTAAAAGTCAGAACTCTGCTGTTCATATACAAAATAATTCATATAAAGGAACCGAACTATTTATATCAAAGGCTTCAGTTTCTACAGTCTTCAAGGTCTACATTGCTTGTTTACACTAAACACAGAACTCTGACATCCGAGCGTAAATTTTTCATTAATGCGGTTCGTCTCTGGAACTCACTACCACCCAGATTAAGGCTTCTTACAAATCCACTGCTTTTTAGAAAAGAAGTTACCAATTTTTACAATAATCGCTTATTATTCCAACTCTATTGTATATGCATTTCCTCATTTCCTTATTATAGTCATTAAGTTACTCAATTATTGTAATTTTCTTTTCCACCTATCTTTCCTGTTTTCCTCTTTTATTTATTTATTTTTTTTTTCTTCCCCTCTTTATGTTATATGTTAGAACTCTTCGAACATTTAGCTTTAATTTTAATTGTATCATACGTGACTGGCACTGTTAATAATTTTTTCCAAAATTGTTGTGCTAGGGTGACTGATAATAAATTTGATTTGATTTGATTTCAAACAAGTAAGTCGAAGTTCGGGTGGAACCGAACATAATATACCCATCTGTCATCTATACTGACATACCGGAGCGTACTGGGTTCATATCTGGCAACGGACTGCTACTTCTTTCGGCGGATTTTTTTCGCCAAAAACAACAACAAACCACCAAAAATTTCAAGTTTTCTTTAGAAAATATTTATTGAAGATAGAAATATCAACTGGGTTTTGAAATGATTTATATATATATTCATACGTTAATTTAAATTTAAAAAGATATTGAAATAAAGTTTATGCGGCTAATTCACCTTCTTCCTCTACACAAACTCAGTCTCATTTTGAGCTAATTGCAGTAATATTTTCGTAACTATTTTGGTAGTCCTTTACATCCAACGTCAACTCCAAAAACTGCTCTAAAAATGTCGATATTGGTACCCAGAGACGCGTTTCGGTCCCAGGAACCATACTCCGGCGGGGGAAACCCAATATTTTTATTTAAAAGTTATTGGCATAAAACCAAAAAATGTCCCAGGCTCGATCCCATAGTATTTATGTACAGAACACCTTTCGGCATAGGCGGCCTTCGGCCACGCTTCAAAAAAATAGCCCTTAGCCGGTCAAACACCGGCTACGCGATCCCCAGTATTTCTGCGCTTAACACACTTGAATCCGGTATGATAAAACCGACTGTTGTGGGAATGCACGATGATATGTACATCTGGGACATTGTTATAAATAGTCAGAACTTTTTACTTAGTATTTTGGATTGATTTCATGTCAAATTAAAACTTACTAATTCGCTTGTTCCCGATAATATATGCGCATCATTCCCCATAATGCCGCATTCAATATGATGCTCCTCAGCTTTATGTCCTGTATACTCTGATAACAAACTCCCGGTATCGCAGTGTATAAGGCGAACCGTACTATCTTGGCATGCTGTCACAAAACATTGTTCATCTCGTGCTAGTTTTAAGAATGTTATGGGTTCTCCAATTTTATCACACACTAACTAGCCAACCCTTATATCATATTAACGTATACAACCATCCAAAGAAGACGTTAAAATTTTATGTTAATTTGTTTGAATACTTGTAATACAATCCTCTGCATCTTTCATAGCCTGTACGGGATCTAAACGCCGTGCTCGTATATCCCAACATAGAACTGCACTATCTCGTCCACCGGATATTGTAATAGAAGAGTCTTTATTGAAACAGACGCAACGTACACCACCAGCATGACCTCTTAGTCGACGTACTGGAACACCTGTGGATACTTCCCAATAGATAATGCTTTTATCGAGACTGGACGAAACTATATGACAACTGCCGCAACTGCCAGCTGCATCAATAACCTCATCTGCGTGACCACCGTACGTTTTCAACAATAATCCCGATTTTGGATTCCAAAGTTTGATTTTTTTATCCGAACCACAACTCAAACAATAAGAGCCGTCAACTGAAAAGTAGATTCATTAGCTAGGAACTTCATTATACATACTATATATGTAGTAAGCGGCATACCATTGTACCGTATTGCTCGTACCTCGCCTTGTTTACAGTCCATAACATTACGTTGAAAGTTTTCAACACTTGTGCCCATTATGAATAATATGATGCCAACTTCATCGTTTTTTTTTTGCGCTCTTTCGACAAAATGATAATGGATTAGAAGGTAATTGTTTACGACAGCTACCGAGTAATTTTCCGTCATTTCCATGTGGTTGTTGTACACAAATATAGGGTGTGCCGAACAGCGCAGAAGTGTGTTCTGCGCAGAAATACTGATGATTGCGTAGCCGGTGTTGGACCGCCTACGCAAAAAGGTGTGGTAATTGTTTCCTTTAGGAGACAACTGCTAAAACACGTCCAAAAATATCGGGAGAGATACCAAACAACGCGTTTTGACTTCGGTATCAACAATCCCGAAGCGGATTTTAAATTTTTCGTTTCAGTGAAAAGTTATTCGCAAAAAACCCCAAAATGACCCAGGTCCGATCCCAAATAGGGGGCTTGATCCAAGGTATTTATGTGCAGAACACCTTTCTGCGTAGGCGGCCTTCGGCCGCGCTTAAAAAAAATAACCCTTAACCGGTCCAACACCGGCTACGCGGTCTACAGTATTTCTGCGCAGAACACACTTTTTGCACTTTTCGGTCCACCCTAATCTGTGATTACAACAACCACACATTCGCTTCCGAATTATTGTTACCGAGGTCAAAACGCGTCTTTTGATACCTTTCCCGATAATTTCGGTCGTGTTTTAGCAGTTGTCGCCTAAAGGAAACAATTACCAAAGGTGTTGTGCACATAAATACCTTGAATCAATCCCCCTATTTGGGATCGGACCGGAGCCATTTTTGGGTTTTTTGCTAATAACTTTTCACTGAAACAAATTATTTAATTTCCGCTTTCGGATTATTGATACAGAGATCAAAACGCGTCTTTTGATACCTTTCCGAGATTTTTGGACGTATATTAGCAGTTACGTGCTGTCGTATAGAATTACCTAATTTTTATTGTACAATTTACGTTTGTTGTTACACGTTTCACTTGGCCACAGTTATAAATAAAAAAACGAAAACCTTTCGGTATGATTAACTAGCATAAATTTTACAAAATCTTTGAAAACATTACGGAATACTAACGAAGTAGCAGTTAGTTAATAAATTCAAAGTTTTTCGTGTAAATATAAATAAAAATTTTTTTCTCCACAGCTGACAAATGCCAATTTTTGCTCGGTTAACAGATAATCGGCCATCCATCGCCGGTAAAGTTTATCGGCCGTTAATCGACCGATTTGTACTAATCGGCCTTTGTGAAAACGGATTTTAGCCAAATCACCGATTAAACTCCGATTAAGCACTAACCGGCTTTTATGAAAGCGGGCCTAAATCTGCCTCACTGCTTATGCTGGGAACATACGCCAATGTTGACTGCGCATAATAAGATGATTTTTTTGCTGACTGTTGATGTTCTTCTAAATCTGCCTCACTGCTTATGCTGGGAACATACCCCAATGTTGACTGCGCATAATAAGATGATTTTCCACCTTCCAATGTCCCATGGCATTCCTCGTTATCAGGTTATGATAACTTCCTCGATCCGCATTGGTCTAAAAAAAATGGTCTTGACCTTATGGGTATTCGCGCTGTATCGCTACAGTTACATTGTTTACCCAAATATATTTCACACTTACATATTGAGATTCGGAAAAGCTGATTCCAATCTTCTACGTTAAATTTATTGGGATTTTTCGTAACAAAATGGTATTTATGGATGACATGGTTTACATATTTCCGAATTGTCAGTCTGCCAACAACTGGAATCTTCGTGCATTCCCAAAGTTTTAAAATATGTTTAACTAAGTCCGATGAGTTGCAAATTAACATTCGATTTTTGGCTACATTTGGAACGCGGTAAGATTTCTTCGTTTCGAGTAAATGAAAACTGAATATGAAGTTTTCATTTATTTCATACACAGCTCACGCAATTCTTGACTGTTATAGTTTTTCACAACTGAAAATATATAAATAAAAAAATAAGAAATTAGCCTCCACCTAGCGATTAATCCGATATAACTTTTTTGTTTAGGCAAAAAGTCTAAAACTTTTTTTGCAAAATCCTTATAATTTTTTGAGGTCTTTAAGTTAGTGGTACAAAAATAAAAATCTGTACATACGAAATCCCAAATAAATGATGACATAAGTCCAAAATTCGAATTATGCCAAAACGCTCCAAGGTCAATTATAGGCCCGAGCAAGACCTCTACGGGGACATATAAATTTTAAAAATCGGACATAGGATAAGGAAGTTATAGCAAAAAACCCGATTTAGCGGTTTTTCGCGACAGAAAAAAAAAATTTTTGGCGTACAAATATTTTTCTTCTTTCAAATAAAGGTGACACACACTAAACTTTTTTTGTTCGAGACAGCTTAATGTACATATATTTATATACATATAGTCATAAGCACCTACAAATATACCTACTTACATTCTTACTTACTTCTTATTATTATCATATCTTAATAACTTAAATATATTATATGGTATATTACCTAGCCATAGTCGTACATACTTACATACAATAATATAAGTATGCATAAGCAATTAACTGTAAACAAGTAATGTATAATAGTTGTACAACAAAAACAACACACTTGTTTACAAATAGGACATAAACAAAATGTCCAGCAACAACGGTATGCGAAATGTCAAATCAACAAACATCAGGTGATTAGGAGAACAGCCAAATCACCTGATCTCACTAGCTGTAGTATTGTTGTTGTAGGAGCAACACTTTATTGTAATAGCGACCCGTAAACTGATCCGACTAGGATAACAACAAATCATTAGAATAGCGGACATTAATATTTCTTTACTCCTGACTATAAATAAGCACACCGTTTAGAATAATTTTAAGTTTAAGTTTGGATGTCATATCGCAGTGCATTTTTATTTCTTTAACTCGCGTTCCCTCTCACATGTGCATTTTGACATAAGGATTAAACGACGTCAAACGGTAATTTCTTGTTGTTGGCCGCTTGCGTCAACCATATATAATTTAATCATGGTGTCGCTTGTTTTCGAATCGGCTTGTTATTAACTCCCTTGCTACCGCTATTGACTCATCCGTGAAGCTATCAGCTGAGATGCTGAATGTACAATGGAACTTGCCTTGCTCGCTCCAGCGAGGATCGGTCTTAATCAAGCTTAGAAAATGGCCTTTGAACTTGGACTATTTCGCGTATTCTTCAATAAACTTTTGTAGTTAAATATGCGGAAGTTTGGTGTGTCTAGTGTCACCAGGAGCAACTCGCTTTGTCGAAATTGACGAGCTTGTTTCCGGACGTGTGTATTTCTCGTAAACGCCCTTATTTAAGTTTTACCTTCATGTAAAATGTACACCCTGATGTTTGGTAAGACTTTGCAAAATATTCGTGATTCGCCATACTACTTGGCCAAGTAACCTCAACTATAGAGTGATCTTTTGTGAATGCCTTGTGTAACTCGTCTAATTGTGTGGCCTAAACTTGCACATCACTCAAGGTTATCTCTTCGGCATTAACTGGAATCTGCTCTATGAGGTCGTAGTTGATTGTTATGGCAAGGGCATATATACGTGCCGGCTTCTGTGAAGATATGGACTTGCCCTTGGACTTCACTTCAACCTTCCTCACTGTCACTAATGCTCAATATGCTTTGCAATAACCCAAAGGAAGTTCGTGGACTGTAAAAAAGTCGAGTCGCTGATCCGGCTCGAAAGACCAGCGACAGGAAATATCTCGAAATTATCAGTCCTCTATCAATTTTAAATATAAGGTGCAGAACTCGCGCTTATTTGAAAAATGCACAAGTAAAAGTTGCAAACCAAGCTACCCAAGATAGTGCCTTTTGCGTACACACTGCTGCTTCTTACAGTATGTCCCAAAAATAAGCACAATACTTGCTTTCTGTACAATGGCAAACTGCTTAATGAAAACCAGTCAGGCCACAGCGGAATGCCTAACCGTTAAGTTTATGTATATCTAATGATGTTAACTTACATATATCTTATGAAGGAATTAAAACAATGGTTTTCTATATTTCTTTATAAAAAATACATGGTGAGAGTGTTTCAGTTAATGAGAGGATGCGATATTTCCAAGAATGATAGAATGAAGGAATCGTAAATGATAGCGATGTCACTATGGCCCAACGTTTTTCATGTTTATACCTAATTCGCAATTGACCTGCTAGCAACAATTATATAAAAGCTCAGAATCTATGCATATACACTTCTCTTGGTTTTCCCCCAGTGAATAAAATGATTGATCCGCCGTTTCTAGGCGAGAGAAGTGGTTCCAGCTTCGAAAAAAGTTTGCACAACTTTTATCGGGATAGTGTAGCAGATTAAACTCTATATTGCCCTGACTTTACCCGGAAATATTAGATCAATGGGCCGAAAGTAGAGATTGATCGCAAGACACCAATCATTTAATCCCCCTATGTCTATGAAATAGAATTATGGAAACACTATTCTTTCTTGGCCTGCCTTGGAATTAGCGCGACAACAAGTATCATTTTTTCCCCTGAATTTTCTAGGTACGCCACTGATTCGAACGTCTCGCTTACCTTAGTGTGCCCTTTACTAATGAAAAAATAAAGAAATGTATTGCGCGATATGCAACATTTGTATCTTCATAAACCGCCGAGCTTCTCTTCTAATTTGTGGTGTGCTGCTAATTGGCGGGGCCTACAGTTTTTTGTCGACTCCGAAGGGCATTTGCAAAGCAGATGAGTTTTTGCTGAGTTGCCTTCCATGGCAGAAATACGCTCGCAGAATTTGCAAAGCCACTGCCAAGTGAACCTTCGGTTTGGTAGGACACTACCGCCACGGCGGCTATTATTAAGAAAAATAAGAGATGGAAATACCATAACTTTCCTTTATATATACCAGATATATTTTTATGTCAGTTATATCATGTTATCTGATATCATTTATTTTATATAGATATTGATGGATCACAAAGTACGTTGTTAAAATCCGGAACATGGTTCTTTATTGGATGGATTACACACTATAGTCCATTTTGGACGATGGGACGAGTTCTTTACTTTCATCATTACTTTCCAGCCGTAATATTTAATTCAATGTTAGCAGGTAAGACTTGCGGGGACATTTTATAATAACGGACATTTTATAATAAAGGACATTTTATAATAAAGGACATTTTATAATAAGCCTCTAATATATTTATTTATCTTAATGACGAACAAATTGTTTTCTTATCACTCTGTTCCACATATATCGTCTACCCCGGTCCTCCAAATTATGTATAGATAGCGGTTTTTACATAGCGACTATTTCTATGCCTCGTGCTAATATGAAAGTTACAAGCAAGCGCGTAACTGTTTGTAAAATTTTAAATACGTATACGTCGTGGCATGTTAAGGCAGCCTACGAGTATGCTCAAAAAACCGTGACCATCTAGATTATTTGAAGTTGCTTTGCGACAGCGTGTCTCCAAAGTGCTTGGAACAAATGGGGAGCAGTACGAATCCTGCGTTTAACTGCCTAACTAGTGACCAAATATTCTAGCTCATAAACTAGAATAGTGAGGGCTTATTCATACCACTCTCAGCGACTGCAACGTTTCTATTAAGTTCTATTGTACCTGTTATTTCAGTGTAATCCTGTCTAGTTTGCCATGTTCCACCCTCAAATTGTCATCCCCGGACCAAACCCTTGCAGCGGGGTTGCTCCATTTTCTCTTGTTACGGGCTGGTATCGAACCCAACCCCAGAACAAGAGTTTGGATCTGCTGCGTTTGCTGAAAGAAAATTTATATAAAACGGTCGCATTTTGTTCAATGCGTCAAGTGTAAGAGATGGCTCCATAAATCTGGATGCTCCTGGCTTAACCCTGCCATTCACACATCACGTACTTTCTTTAGTACCCACGTGACAGTATGTTGTTCACGCCTTAGGGCGGTACACGTCGCTCTAGTGCACCCCCACCGCCCCTACTATCGTCAAGCGACCACAACTATGGCCTATTCTCCACGACTAGCAGCACTGCTGCAATGCCCGCCTCGCCCACTCCCTACCGCCGATCATCACTCCTATCCCTCTGTTTCTGCCTCCAATATCCCCTCCACTTCCAGCATGCACATTAGTCAGTTCCTGCTCCTTTCACAACGTGCACTATTGGTCGGTACAGATGAGGTAGGCCTGCGGCATCAGTCAAATGCATCAATTACCTTGGCTTGTGTCACGTTCTTAAAGCCTTGTTGCAACACGCCACAGCCTTCCTTGTGTTGTTCGAGGAACCATCACCCCAACATTAGTGCGTTGCTAAGAGGTGATAACAATTTTATCCTCGATGAATTCAACGCTCATCACGATCTCTTGCACTCTAACTAGCCAAAGCGTAGAGGGCGTGTACTTGCAGAGCAAATAGATGCCTCGGCATTTTGTACACCTCACCAGAGGGTATCTCAATTGTATCTTACGCTGACGGCTGCGCGATTATGGCTTTACCCACCATACCAAATACGTGCCTTGTATGTGTTATGTCCCCTTAAGATACTAAACATCTCTATTCCTTTTCAATTGAACCTACTCTTCTAACACTAATATCAATTTGGTCCAACCCTGTTGAAACTGCGCGTTTCCTTTTACACCCGTTAGAAGAATTCGATGACGATTCTCACAGTGATCGTGGCCATTAGTCAGGGCAAAGTACTGTTAATAGCAACAACAACCTCTGCAAGGTTTCGACTATCATAATTAGCAACAATCTTTAAAAGCTGCCGATAGATACATACGAGGTGTGTTCAAAAAGTATCGCGAATTTTGTGTTTTTTCAAAAATTATTTATTTATTCATGAATATCTATTTTGTCGCCTTCAAAGTAATCCCCATGAGATATTATACACTTGTGCCAACGGTTTTTCCAATCTTCGAAGCACTACAAAAAATCATTTTTTTGTATCTTGTTCAGCTCCTCTTTCGATGCCGTCTTTATCTCGTCAAGAGAAGCGTAACGTCGTCCTTTCATGGGCCTCTTCAGTTTAGGGAACAAGAAAAAGTCACAGGGGGCCAGATCTGGGGAATACGGTGGCTGCGGCATCATTAGTGTGTTGTTTTTGGCCAAAAAGTCGCGCACAAGCAACGATGCGTGAGCAGGGGCGTTATCGTGGTGCAAAAGCCAATTTTTGTTCTTCCACAAATCCGGGCGTTTCTGGCGGATTGCTTCGCGCAAATTGCGCATAACTTGCAGGTAATATTCCTTATTGACCGTTCTTCCCTGTGGCAAGAACTCATGATGCACCACGCCCCTGCAATCGAAGAAAACTGTCAGCAAAACATTCACATTCGACCGAACTTGGCGCGCTTTTTTCGGTCTTGGTTCGTGCGGCAGCTTCCATTGAGATGATTGAGCTTTGGTTTCCACGTCATAACCATAAACCCACGATTCGTCACCAGTTATGACCCTCTGGAGCAAATTTGGGTCGTCGCGGACAGAGTTTAACATCTCATTAGCAATGTTCATGCGATGCTGTTTTTGGTCACATTTGAGCAATTTTGGTAAAAAAAATAGGTAAAAATCGAAGACGATCCAAAACACGTGCAAGCAAAGCAGCTGTCAACAATTAACTGAACATTCAAAATGGCCGAGCTTGTCGGCATAAGTGAGAGACATGAGTACCAACATAACGCCACAAAAAATTCGAAATTCGAATATACGTAACCAGCGAAAATTCAAAATTCGCGATACTTTTTGAACACACCTCGTACATACGCGAGCGAAGAAGGAAACAATTCAGTATTCGAACAGAAAGCGTTCAGTTAACAACCCCATATTAAATTTTAATTTTAAATTTAACCAATATTATGAGTTTCTGAAGATTGATTTAATTAAATTAAGGATACAACTTTCTGATAAATAATAGTTTTTATAGTGGCATAATAATCCATTTGATAGTTTCGTGCTTCAAATACAGCGTACGCTCGAAAACGTGAACACTCTAGATCGTGAACACTCTAAAGCGTGAACACCGCAAAACGGTTTAAGGAGTGCGTTTGAAAAAAAGGTCACCTTTATTTTATTTAACAAGTTTTTTCTTAATTATTTGATTTGAATATTTTTTTCGTAGTATGACTACAAATAAATGTCAGAAAAATATTGTTTCAAAATATTTTCGCTAAATGCTGTAGTTCATATAAAAATGGCAAGCGAATTGGAAGTACGAAAAACTATTGTTAAAAGTTTTCAAGACCACCCTCAGTGGACTTTCAAAAAAAATGCTCGAGAACTTAAAGTAGGCCCGAAAACTGTTTCGAGGGTGTTAAAAAACTTTTAGGACAAATTGGCTGTTACCCGTAAGCCAAGTTTGGGTAGAAAAACGGGCATCAGTGACCAAAACATGAAAAAGAAAATCATCACCGTTTTTCAGAAGAACCCCAATATTTCCGGCAGAAAACTATTCAATTGCTGCATCACGGAAGACGAGACATATGTTTTAGCCGACTTTTCGCAGCTTCCAGGCCAGGAGCAGACTCGCGCGGGAATGTGGACGAAAAGTTTGAGTCAAAAAAGCCATCAAAATTTCCTCGTAAATTCCTGGTTTGGCAACCAATCTGCGCCTGTGGAGAAAGGAGCAGTGCTTTTGTAACTACGGGAACAACTCTCAAATATACATTAAAGAATGCTTAGAAAAAATATTAGAACCTTTTCTACGACGACATAAGGTTTCCACTTTTTTTTTGCCTGAACTAGCTTCTTGTCATTATAGCAAATTGGTTTTGGAATGCTATTAAAAAAAAAAGTGCTTTTGGTGCCTTGAGAAGCAAATCCGCCCAACCGTCCAGAACTCACGCCAATTGAAAGATACTAGGCATTGGTCAAAAAAGAAACTAAAGCAACAAAAAAATTAGCAAGGAATGCCAAAGACTTTCGGGAAAAGTGGAGTTCAGCAGCTCGAAAAGTGTCAAATACTATTATAAAATTATTAATGGAAGGGGTGCCGGAAAAGTTAAAACGATTTTTACAACAATAGTAGTGACAAAGTTGTTGATATATAATAAAACTTGTATTTAAAAGAAAAAATAACAGCTAGTTATATTTTCAAAATCCGACTACTAGTTTACGATTATTTTCATAATTAGTAAGTGACACTTTTTTCAAACGCACTCCTTATTAAGCGCAAACGCAGATGCGTGTGAAAAAAACATTATTATCAATTATAATAAGACATGGTAATGAAATAAAGCTTAAGTGGTATAAGAAACCTATAGCATCAGGACAAATCATAAATTATAGTTCAAAACATCCAAAAACGATGATAATTAATACAGCGAGAGGCTGTATTCGATGAATTTTGCAAATATCTGGCGACACTTACCACAGAGAAATTAAGACTGAAACTAGAACGATATTGAAAAATAATGATTTTCCAGATGGTATTATAAATTCTTTAATAAAAAGATCGGTATCAGAAAACCAAAACCGTATAGTAGACGAACTGAAGATATTTAAATCCGTAATATATGTACCACAATTGTCAGAGCGGCTTACGAAATCAAATTGCTACAACAACCAAGAAATAAAAATAGCCCACAAACCAAATAATACATTAAAACATATTTTCAATAGAACAAAGTCAAAATACCCACCGCGGAGAAAAGTAACGTAATTTATAAAAAAAAAATGCAGAGGTAATGACAACGAATCATGTAATAAATTCTATGTAGGAACCACGAACTCCAAATTAAAAAGCAGATCAGCGCAACATAAATCTGACTTTAAATATTGCCATCTTTCACAAAACCATAAAACGGCCCTTATGGCCCACTGTGCAAGCAATGAATACTCGCCAAACTTCGATGAAGCTTCAGTGCTCCAGCAAGAAAAGCAGTACAAAAAGAGACTCACGTTAGAAATGCTGCTCATTATCAATACACCGACTGATAAGAGAATTAATTATAGATCTGATGTAGAGAGTGTAGCGTCGTCGTACCGACACCTGTTACAAAAAAAATAAGCATTGTAATAATTAGTAGAACACTCCACGTTAAACAGTATTGTTACTAGATTAATTATTTAATATATTAATGTCTTTATGTTTGTTATTAGTGTCCTGAAGACGATTACCGACGGTAATCGAAATATATCGAGAAAACAAAAAACCTTTGTGTTTTTATTGATTTTTCGAAAAAAGAAAAATCGACCTCGAGCCAGCTAAATTCGTAAGTTGAAAAGAAAAGGTCGCTAAAACAACAGTTTTACATAAAAATTAATATTATACATAATTTATTGGACAAAACATAAAAAAAACATCTCTGTATGCAATACAATGCGTACTATCATTCTGTGCAAGCACAAAAAGGTTTATGTTCGATAAAACATGCGACTGGGCTACGTATAGTTGTCCGTGTGAACGGACGATTCACTCAAATTCACTAAATTGAATGTTTTACCCCTGTTTGTTTATGGCCATTCCAAAACAAACTTTTAAGCGTTATATCGGACACAATGGTCGCCACCTGGCACCCTATCAACATAGATAACAACACTAAAATCTGGAACGTGTTTGGGAGCAATATCAACTTCCGTTTTGATTGAACGTACGTATTACATTCCAACATATTCTGGAATTGTCTTATCAATGACCCGTCCAAAAATTGTCCAGCAATAGAACATCGCTAAAAGGCCTGTTTTTCGTAAACGTCAAGCTGTGTAGTTGTGTTTTTATTTTTCCCTGTGATTTTCTTTAATAATTAAATCATATCTTTGATATTTTAAATATTGTAAGTTATAATTAAAGTAAGAGAGTTAAATACTTAATGTGCTTCACTACTTGGTGTGAAAATTGTTAAAATTTTCTAATAGTGATTAGTTTTTATAAATTAAATAAAGAACTGTCTAAATTAATTTGGCCTGAATTTATTGGTGATATCGATCTCAGCGTCTCACATTTGAATCAAACTATTTACTGCCTATTTGAGAAGTATATTGCTAAACTTGGTTTACTGAAGATCTTAAGACGCCGAAGAATAGAAAAACACGATCTTTAAAATTATATAAGAAATTCGGATTAAACAAACATTACTTACTGAATTCGATTCTACGTCAGAAGTACATCGACTTAAATAAAAAGTGCTATAAAGCTCATGTCTCTAAAGCAAAGAGAGGCATTATACTCAATCCAAAGTCAATTATGATTTCTTAAATTCTAAACTTAAAGTAGCTGGATTTCTTTCAGCCATGAAATATCAAGATTATATCTAACGATAATTAAGATATTGCAACTTTCTATGTGCAGTTTTTCACTTCTAACTATTCTGCAGTCACCAATTCAATCCTTTTAAGGTACACTGCAAAAATTTAATTAATCCTGCAATTATATGCGCCAAAGATTCTCTAATTTATATTAAACCCTTAAAAGAATTTTTAAATGCGGTCCTAATAGGATTTCTACATATTTTTGGAAAAAATTTGCGAACCATATTTACCAGCCCATTTCTGTGGGTTCTGTAAGGAAAGTCCACAGTTACGAATTTTATGTTTGAAAAATTTGCGTTCACATAGACAGACTGACAGAGAGACAGACGGACGGAGAGACGGAGAGATCGCTAAATCGACTCAGCTCATCGTCCTTATTATTACAGTTTGCTTATTGATGGGCCCACCTCTTCTTCTTCTCATACTTAGAAACATTTAATGGTCATTAAAGGTATTGCCGTGGGGTATTAACAACTTTCCCGGATATTTTACTTGTGTGTTATCCGCTTTGCCTAGTTTTGGGCAGGAGTATACCACATACTATTGAGAAGCAGCTGACCTGTTTTGATTGAAATATCTAGTTCAATCTACAAGCAATCGCCTTTGAAATTAACAGAATTTGTATGCTGAAAAGTGGGCGGCGCCACGCCTTCTCCCCATAATTCACAAAATTTTTTTTGCGGCTGATTTTTGCTTAAAAAGCATATTATGTATGCAAGATTTAATTGATATAGCTTTCATGATTATCAAAATATCGCGTTTTACAGTTTATAAACAAGTTTTTCAGAACTATGTTAAAAAACTGGGTGTGGCCGTTGACCGATTTCGCCCATTTTTACAACAAACATTTACCTTCATATGTACAACATCTTCGCCAAATATCGTTTCAATAAATTAACTTTTGCCGGAGTTATGGCACAAAAATTTTCGAAAATTTATATTTTTCGACTTTCTTCGTTCACGGAAATTTTGAAATATAAATGATATAAAGCTTTTGTACGCAAAGTTATTGCCTATTAAATATATCTATGATCCTTTTAAAAATCTTTCATATAAAAGTGGGCTTGGACCTGAACCGATTTCGCCCATTTTTTTTTCGGAACATACCTTGTATTAATATAAATATGTGTGCTAAATTTCGTTTCGATATCTTGAATGGTTTTTGATTTATGATTAATATTATTTCTAAATTTCACATAATCAAGTGTGGGCGGTGCCACAACCATTTTCAAAAATTTCTTTAAAAATTTATTTTCTGCTTTAAAGTTAATGTACACACCAAATTTTATCCTTATAAGTGTATTATGTACTGAATAATATTATGTACGAAAATATTATATGCATAAAAAGTGGGCGTGGTTATCATCCGATTTCGCCCATTTAAAATAGCGCTCGTAGATGAGTGCCAAGGAACCTGCATACCAAATTTCATTTAGATATCTCAAAATTTACTCAAGTCATCGTGTTAACAGACGGACGGACTTACGGAATTGATTGACAATTTCTTTTTTCCTCCTGAACATTTTGATTCGATCCGTTTATGCTGTTACATACCGCAGTTAATATACCTTGTGTGCGTAGCACTACTAGGTATAAAAACAAACGTGTGTCTGTGTGTCTGGCGTTTAAAGTACTTAACCGATCTTTATGAAATTTTCAGAGTAGATTCTTGGTTCACTGGGTACAGCATAGGCTATGTGTAATGTTGAAAAGCGTAGATAGTATAACTCGTATCATGCTTCGAAAGTTGTAACTACCAAATTTTACCATTCTATCTGCATCAGTGATAGGAGATATGGCATGTTCCGGTTTCCTACCTCTCTTTTAGAAAATTTTGGTCCAAAAGTGGGCGTGGTCGTCCACCGATTTTACTTATTTTCCATAACAGTAGATTAATGGGTTCACTGCTTACAGTATAGGCTATATATAATTTTGAAAAGTGGGCGGTGCTATGCCCCCATGCTATTTAAAATTTTAATCTTGTATAGGCGTCCAAGGTACTCAACCGATCTTTATGAAATTATCACAGTATATTCCTGGATTCCCTGGTTCCAGGATAGGTTACATATAATTTTGAAAAGCATAGATAGTATACCTCGTATCATGTTTCGTAATTTTATTTCACACGGTTCTGAAGTTAATAATAGCTGAAATTCGACATTTCGTTCATTTACGAGTATATGTGGGCGGTACCATGCCCATTTACCAAAAATTAAAAAAAATCATTAATAAGATCATTAGGTCATTGTAACTACGAAATTTTATCATTCTATCTGTATCAGTTAAGGAGATATGGCATTTTGCGGTTGGCTACCTCTCTATTAGAAAATTTTGGTCCAAAAGTGGGGGTGGTCATCCACCGATTTTGCTTATTTTCCATGGGCGTTAATGTATGCTGACGACGTAAATTAGAAATAAGCAGCAGTCAAATCTAGACACACTAGTTACTTGGTGCGATTTAAATTATACTCGTATGCCACTTAATCTTAAAAAACTTAAATACATGCGTTTTTCGCGTGGAACTTTTCCGCCGGCTTCCATTACAATTAACAATTATTGCCTTGAGCAAGTGTATGACTTTGTTGACCTGGGGTTTACTTTGGGTACAAGCTCAGTTTCAAGCGCCATATTAACGCAACAGTCAATAAGGCTAGAGGTGTTCTAGCATTCACTATACTATGGTCGAAAGAATTTAACAACCCTTATGTAACTAAGTCTCTTTTTATTACATTAGTCAGACCAATACTTGAATACAGTTCTATAATTTGGAGCCCGCGTTACAAGGTCCATGTAGATCGATCAGTTCAGAAACAATATTAAATTTCTTTTGCCTTTCTAGTCGGAGGGAAATGCTTGGAATTGTTTTTATGATTAAATTACCAAATGGTTCACTCTCAACCCCATTTCTTTTGAGCGAAGTGAACTTCAACGTACCACCTCGTCCATAAAGGCATTTTAAACCACTTGTCTGGAAACAGTGCCGAACCAGTTTTGAGTTAAATGAGCCTTTTCGCTGTTTGTGTCAATATTATAACTCACATTCTGGTAGATTTGATATTTCGGACTCGGTTTTCAGCATAAAAAAGTTAATTCTTTCTATCGTAAATACCGGGTGGCGCAAAAGTAATCCTCCTATCAGAAAATGCTATAAATTTTGCGATTGGCCCCTAAAGGCAGTTCTGTTTTGACATTTGTGTAGTAAAGACATGCGAAATACACGTTAATAAACAATGTTACGCTACACTGCTCCAGAACGCGGAATATTGCTGACTATTTCTGTCGGTGAAAAACGGTTACTGCGCAAAAGTAATCCTCCTATCAGAAAATGCTATAAATTTTGCGAGTGGCCCCTAAAGTCAGTTCTGTTTTGACATTTGTGTAGTAAACACATGCGAAATACACGTTAATAAACAATTTTATGCTACACTGCTCCAGAACGCGGAATATTGCTGACTATTTATTTGACCAATAATCGGTCCAGGCCAAACGGTTACTGTGAATGGTGAGCGCTACAGAGCAATGATCAACGAGCTCTTTTTGCCGCAACTTGATGAATTGGGATTGGAAAACATGTGGTTCCAACAAGACGGTGCAACAGCACACACTGGACGTGCCACAACCGATATGCTGAACATCGGAAGCTTAATTTTGCGCCACCTTGTACATAGCAACGAAGTGTTTTGTTATTAATTGTAAGACGTCAAATTTTTACAAATCGCCATAATGGTGAGGCTTTAAGGCACGCATTAATTTCGTCCACCAGAGTGCCTTACTCGATAATTGGCAATCTGTCCGATGTCTTCTGCGAGCAAAACAACAACTTAACAAACAAAGTTGGAAAAAGCTAAATACAAGGTTGCGCAAAAGTAAGCTTCCGATGTTCAGCATATCGGTTGTGGCACGTGCAGTGTGTGCTGTAGCACCGTCTTGTTGGAACCACATGGTTTCCAATCCCAATTCATCAAGTTGCGGCGAAAAGAACTCGTTGATCATTGCTCTGTAGCGCTCACCATTCACAGTAACCGTTTGGCCCCGACCGATTATTGGTCAAATAAATAGTCAGCAATATTCCGCGTTCTGGAGCAGTGTAGCGTAACATTGTTTATTAACGTGTATTTCGCATGTGTTTACTACACAAATGTCAAAACAGAACTGACTTTAGGGGCCAATCGCAAAATTTATAGCATTTTCTAATAGGAGTATTACTTTTGCGCCACCTTGTATAATATCGACGCCTGAGTGGAACATCACCCTATTTCAAAATGTTTTTCTATTTCAGAATTTATTGTTCTTGTTATATTCATTGTCAAATCGCTAGAATTTAAATTAATTTTATGAAATGTTGGAACAAAATAATTGTGAGTGTTAACTAATTATGAGTTACATTTTTATGAGAGCTGGAAAAATACAACTTACGAAATTTTTACATTTTAAAACTTTTGTTTATCGACGACTGAGGGGAAGATCACCTTATTTCAAAATCGCCCTATCTCAGAGTTTTTTTCAACAACGCCCTATTTTAAAATTTGGTTCAAGAATCTCAATAAAAATTCAATATATTTTCATCCGAGATAGGGCGTGAAAATCATCTCAAATTTTGGTTCTGGTATCCGGACAGTAATATTTTAGGCTGAAAATTTAAGTAAATTTATTTTTTATTGCTAAAATGAAAGTTTACTAAGTTTAAACAAATATTATTAACTTTTATTGTAATATGTTAATAAATACTTGTTTAGACCCTTACTTTTCTAAAATGCTCGCACTATTTTTTTTTACAAAACCTGCAATTTTGCCGCATGCTCAGACTTCTAACACTAAAGGTACGTGTAAGTTTAAAACTATGCTTTTGACTCAACTTAAATTTTCCACGTACAGAAAACATGTACATTTCCATTTGTGTTGTTATTTGAGACTATTTGTTAGTTATTTGCCTAATAATCCCAAAACATTGACATAGTGTCCGGAGACTAGCGCTGTCCGGAAACTGGTGCAGTTACCCTACAAATATATATCGCTGAGTGTTTATTATAGCAGGTAAAGATATCGTCCGTGGAAGTATTTTTCTAGAGTCTAATAGCTGTATTCTGTAAGTCTGTCTCATCTCAAGTCACTAAATTTTAGACAATTATTGTCACTTCAGATGATTTCGGTAGCTGTACGAGAAAATCACAAAAAGTTCACCAATGATATGTGGTGAAAACACACTTGCATACATCTCAAGTACAGCAATTGACAGTGGATGTATAGATAACGATGGCCCAGGTAGTAAGCGTCTCGAGTACAAAGTGAGACGCGCAGGTTCGAGCACAGGATCGCGGGCAATTTATTATTTTTGTTTTTTGTTAGTTAAATATTATTTTGTAAAATATATAAATGTTTCTACATTTAAAATTTATTACTTTTCTAATTTCTTTAATTTTTAACTCAATATTTTACTGTTTGTGACCTGCCTATAATCAGCTGATAAATTAGTGACTATTTTTTTGAAACTAGAGATGTGTGAATACCAAATAGTCTCAAAATTGTAGTTGACCACAAAATGTCTCCATTGAGTTCAAATGCATCCGCCTTCAACTAGACAACTATGTACTTACATATATGTTTGCTACATCCCTCCAGCATCAGATTTTTCAGTCTACATGCAACATGTTTCTCTGCTCAAAACTATTAACTTTATGACTAAAGCTTCAGATTCAATTATTGTTTGGGGTGATTTTAACTTACCTCATATATCGTGGAACATATCTGATGGTAACATTATTCCAAATCCGTCCAATTTGGGGTACAATGATTTTTTAGATAGAATTTCCGATCTTTACCTTAATCAAATAAATGTTACCGCTAACAAGTTTGGGAAAGTCTTAGATTTAGTGTATGTTAATGATATAAACCAATTTTCTGTAAATCGTTGTGATCCGTTGGTTTTACCAGAAGACCTTTACCATCCTTCTATGGAAATAGTCTACGAAACCATAAATAATGGCCAAGACACTCAATGCTACTCATGTAGTAGCTTTGATTTTAACTTTTCCAAAGCAAACTACAAGAAATTAAATAAAGAACTGTCTAAATTAACTTGGCCTGAATTTGGTTGTGATATCGATCTAAACGTCTCAGATTTCAATCAAACTATTTACTGCCTATTTGAGAAGCTTATTCCTAAACGTAAATTAACTTATGATCATCCTACGCAAGCTTGGTTTACTAAAGAGCTCAAGGCTCTGAAAAATAGGAAAACGTGATCATTTAATTTATATAAGAAATCCGGATTAAATAAACATTACTTAGTGTATTCTGTTCTACGTCAGAAGTACATAGATTTAAATAAAAAGTGCTATAAAGCTTATATCTCTAAAACCAAAAGAGACATTATTCTCAATCCAAAGTCATTGTATGGTTTCGTGAATTCTAAACGTAAAGTATCAGGGTTTCCCTCAGCCATGAAATATCAAGACATTATATCTAGCGATAATCAATGTATCGCAAAATTTCTTTGCTCAATTTTTCACTTCTAACTATTCTGCTGGAACCAATTCAAACTTTCAAAATTATCCCTATAAGCTACACGGGACAAATTCAATTAATTCACCAATTATATGCG
Organism: Merzomyia westermanni; assembly: GCA_949987695.1. Lineage (NCBI taxonomy): Eukaryota > Metazoa > Arthropoda > Insecta > Diptera > Tephritidae > Merzomyia > Merzomyia westermanni. The sequence continues at coordinate 94,052,495 of OX465288.1, forward strand.
CCAAAGATGTTCTAAATTACCTTAAAACCTTAAAAGAATATTTTAAATATGGTCCTGATAGGATTCCAACATGTTTCTTGAAAAAGTGTGCGAACCATATTTACCAACCCCTTACCAATTTGTTCAATCTATCACTAAAGTGTGGTGTTTCTCCAACTGCGTGGAAAGAATCGTTTCTTCTACCGCTGCATAAAAGCGGGAGTAGGTCTTCTATAGAGAACTATCGTGGCATAGGAAAGTTTTGTTTGAAGCTATTGTTACAAATCAACTTACGGGTCCGATCTCTACTTTGATAGCTGACTGCCAACACGGGTTCAGTAAGAGAAAGTCCACAGTTACGAATTTACTTGAGTTTACCAGTCATGTCTCAAATAGCTTTAGAAAAAATCTGCACACCGACGTTATTTATACGGATTTCAGCAAAGCTTTTGACAAAGTGTGTCACTAATAACTTATTCATAAACTCGATCAGTTGGGCTTCCAGCCGGGTTTCAATCGCTGGATCTCTTCTTACCTTAGTGACAGGACACAAAGAGTAATGTTTAAAAATTTAGTATCCGATGTCACTTATGTCTCTTCGGGGGTTCCTCAAGGAAGCCATCTTGGCCCGATTCTGTTCTTGGTGTTTATAAATGATATTTCTACAATATTAAAATTTTGAAAAATGTTAATGTATGCCGACGACGTAAAGCTTTTCATGTCATTCGCGTCATTTGAAGATAGAAATAAGCTAGATGCACTAGTTACTTGGTGCGATTTAAATTATATGCCACTTAACCTTAAAAATTAAAAAATGTAAACACATGGGTTTTTCGCGTGGAATTTCTCAGCCGGCTCCTATACAATTAAAAATTATAGTCTTGAGCAAGTGTATGATTTTGTTGACCTGGGGGTTACTATGGACTATAAACTCAGTTTCAACCGCCATATTAACACAACAGGCAATAAGGCTAGAGGTGTCCTAGCATTCGTTAAACGATGGTCTAAAGAATTTACCGACCCTTATGTAACTAAAGCCCTCTTCACTACATTAGTCAGACCGATACTTGAATATGGTTCTATAATTTGGAACCCGCGTTTCCAGGTTCATGTAAATCGCCTTGAATCAGTTCAAAAACAATTTTTACTATTTGCCTTAAGAGATTTTCATTGGGATCCCTCGTACAATCTGCCACCCTATACGAATCGTTTAAAACTCATTAATCTACACACACTTTCTAGTCGGAGGGAAATGCTTGGAATTATTTTTATGATTAAATTGCTAAATGGTTCACTATCCAGCCCATTTCTTCTAAGTGAAGTGAACTTCAATGTACCGTCTCGTCCTTCAAGGCATTTTAAACCTCTAGTCTTAAAACAGTGCCGAACCAATTTTCAGTTAAATGAGCCTTTTCGCTGTTTGTGTCAAGATTATAACTCTCTTTCTGCTAGACTTGATATTTCAGACTTCTATTTTAACTTTTAACAATAATTTTATTCTGTTAACTAGTTATTTCTTAATGTATAATCTGTCCTATATCTACTTTACTTAGCTGATGAGGTTTTCTCTGTAGCTGAGCAGTTTTAGATCTCGACGATTAACAAACCAAAACCTTTCAACGACTCGGCACGAACGAATAATCCGCGCGTTATGGGGATGCGCCCCTCGCGCCGGTCGGGCGGGATATGGTGGGTAATCCGTTGGGAATCATCATATATATTATTTCTGTAAGGTCTTTTTGTGTTATTTCCTAATTTGCTGCTCTCATTTGAAACCATTATTAATAAATAAGGTATCGTTTTAAAGGTGGGGGTTAGCTCTACATGCGAAACCATGTTTTAATAAGCGGAGTGCTTTTGTTTAAGCGTATTTTATAAAAATAAATTCTTTAAAATAAACGATTGTGAATGCACAAAAAAATCAATTTGTACTGCAACGTTATTGTGACTGTGACATTCATATGCCTCGCGACATCTACAGGTGAATAGTAAGACTGAACAGTGCTAGCATAATTAAAGGCGAGCGCGCCATCTACACTTGAACATTGCTAAAATAAGTGAATAAGACTGCGTCCACACTGGGTCATCAACTCGAGTTAAAGGGACATTTTTTGAGTTAATTCATATTGATGTTGGCAATCAACTCAAGTTTATGGCTCAATGTGAATGTAATATAAGTGGTGGAATTTCAAATAGCTGTTTGCGCATATTTGTATAATTTTTTGGGTAATTCTATACGACAGCACGTAACTAGTAATATAGGTTCAAAAATATCGGGAAAGGTATCAAACGACGGGTTTTGACCTTCGTATCAATAATCCGAAAGCGGAAATTCGATATTTTATGTCTGTTCAGAGATATTTGCAATTAAAGTTGAAATTTTTCTGTCATTTTCATGTGGTTGTTGTAATCACAGATTAGGGTGTACCGAAAAGTGCAGAAATGTGTTCTGTGCAGAAATATTGTGGACCGCGTAGCCGGTGTTGGACCGGCTAAGGTGTTGTGCACATAAATACCTTGGATCAAGTCCCCTATTTGGGATCGAACCTGGGCAAATTTTTGGGTTTTTTACTAATAACTTTTCACTGAAACAAATTATTTAATTTCCGATTATTGATACAGAGATCAAAACGCGTCGTTTGATACCTTTCCCGAGATTTTTGGGCCTATATTAGCAGTTACGTGCTGTCGTATAGAATTACCATTTTTTGTGGTCTCACAACAAGTGTAGCTGAAAATCTTTTTTTATAATTTAAGAAAAAGGTTTGAAAAATCCTGGACCTGGACTAACAAAAGGTTTCAAACCATTTTGGTTTTGGTTTTTTTGCGCAAGGAGCGCACGGGTCCAGCTAGTTATTATTATTATTATTATTATTATTATTATTATTATTATTATTAGTGACTAGATACTAGTTACCGAATTCAATTATAAAGCAAGAGATACCGGGATAACATTGTGAATGCGTGTGCATGTATATTTTGTATGTAGCTACAGTGTACGACAAAACTAAAGCACTAAAAGTCCCTCTGCCAAATATTGTGGCGATTATTCTCAAGCATGTACCATCCCTAACTCAATAACACTAGTTAAACACAACAAAGATGACGATGGCTACTCTTATGCATGCAAGCGTGTACCTAAGAAGAGGAAGAGAGATGGCGCGAATGTTTGCGAATACAAGCAAAGAGGATATCTCAATAAATAACACCGACCCTTCGAGAACACGAAGACCGAACAACCAAGAAAGTTCTCGGTGCGTAGGCAAGCACCCTGTCGGACTATATAAGGCAATGACCAAGCAAGGTAGGTTGATCAGTTTATTTTCAAGCGTTGAACAGTGAACTACTGTGAAGTTACCAAACTCTTAAATTTGTATTGCGTTTATTACTAGTAAATAAAACCAGCTATTAGTAACAATATGCGTGTGTTTATTTGACTTTATAGTGATCGAAACCATGATTAATAATCAAGGAATTATCGAATTCGTCACAATTGGTGTCCGAAGTGATATTGTTAAATAACTACCGAGAGCTTTCAAGGATAACAAAGCCATGGCAAAGTTGAATGAGTTGAAGATCCAGCAACGCAAAAATGAGCTGCAACAGCGTGGATTGAATACAACAGGCAATAAACCAGAGCTACAAGTGTGGACACCAGGAGTTACAACTGAATCGTCCAACTGCTTCAACGAGTGTCCCGAAGGTAAAAACCCCATCTTTTGATGGTTCTGTTCCTTTTCAGGTATTTAAACTACAGTTTGAGAAGACGGCAGCTGTGAATAATTGGTGAATGGAAGACAAAGTTGCTGCATTATTCGTGGCATTGAAGGGACCTGCAGCCGAAATTTTGCAGACTATTCCTGACGGAGAACGGAACAATTATGAAGCATTAATGGGTGTAGTTGAGAGACGCTATGGTAGCGAACATCGGAAGCAGATATATCAAATAGAGCTACAGAATCCCTTCCAGAAACCTAATGAGACTTTGTAGGAATTTGCTTCGGATATCGAGAGGTTGGTCCATCTAGCAAATGCAGACGCACCTGTAGAGTATACGGAGAGGGTGAAAATCCAGTGTTTCATAAATGGAATACGCGATGTGGAGACGAAGCGGGCCACATATCGAGCCCTAACCGCAATTTTGGTGTAACCAGCAAAATAATGTTAATTCGTTTTTTGGCAGATATCGGTAATTTTGTTTGTTTTCAACCACCTCACAAAATCTCACAACCGTAATAAGTTCCATTACAATGATAAACTAAAAGCAATTATGATGTAACTGGCATTTTGCATTAAATAATTTTAAAATTTTTATCTAAAAAACCTTCTTCTGTAAAATTTTATTTTTGTTGGTTACACTAAAATTGCTGTTAGGGCTCGATATGCAAACCCCAAAAGGACATTCGCTGAAATGGTATTGCATGCTCTGACGCAGGAAACAGCCTCGCTTTTGAGTAAACCTGCATACAAGGCTCATCGCGTAAAAGTGGACACTCCGGCTTGGGTAGACAAAATTTTGGAAGCGTTGAGCGGAGTACAGAAAAAAAGTGATGGTGCCATTAAATGCTTTAAGTTGGTTCAGGTGGACGAAAACGTAAAGCTGAAGGAGATGACCAAATCTCCCAACCAACTCAATCGTTAAACTAAATCGAGCCAGCCGAAAGGGGCGTGGACTGGCTCCTGCAACTGAATACCTCATAATCTCTGTCTCACAGATCGGAAGGAAAGCTAGTAATGTTACTGTTGTTGTATATGTGGATGGAGGAGAGCACTTACTAACTGTAGATACAGGCGCATCGCATTCCATAATTCGATCTTATTTACCCAACAAGGAGGTGAGACCAATGCGTGGAGCAAAGTTACGTACGGCCGCTGGTGAGAACACCCATGTCCTAGGGGAAGTAACATGTGAAATCGCAATTGGGAACGTGGCCGTTCTACACAGTTTTATAGTAGCAGATATTGTTGACGAAATCATAGTTGGTGTGCACTTCTTAAGCGAGCAAGGCATCAAGATCGACATGCAAAACAGGATTATGAATTACCAGAACATGGATGTGCCATTAAATTTTGGTTACGAAAACAAATACGTTAGTAAGCGAGTGCTTGTGGAGGAGAGCCAACAAATTCCAGCGAAGTCGGAAGCAATCATATGGGCAAAGATTGATGGAGATTATGGGACAAACAAGTTGTGGGTTGTCGAGGCAGCAAACAAATCAAGGACGAACATATTAGTAGGAAAAACCCTGGCCATGACAAAACAAGATGGACGCGTACCGGTAAGAGTACTTAATGAGTTCAAATCGCCGATTAAACTTTCCAAAGGAGCAATATTGGGACAATTCCAAGAGGTCGAGGTAGTTTTCAATTGTGAAGAGCTTCAGGAAAATGATTCTACCATCAAGATTGATCTTATGATACCACGTCGTGGACGGCAGGCCTCGAAAAAGATCATCAGAAAAAGGCTAAGGAACTTCTATCAAAGTACTCGAGCATATTTGACAAGGATGGTTCCAAACCAGGTCGGACCAAAGTTGTGAAGCATCAAATTGATACTGGTGATGCAAGACCAATCCGCCAAGCTCCTCGTAGTTTTCCATTGGCCAAACGACAAGTGGTAAGAGAAATTATACAGGGAGTGAGCGACAGCGGCGTGATTGAACCATCAGCTAGTCCATGGAGCTCACCGGTAGTACGAGTGAAAGAGAAGGATGGAAAAATGAGGTTCTGTGTGGATTACCGGAAATTGAACGACGTAACGAAGAAGGACAGCTATCCATTGCCAAGAATCGACGATACTCTGGACCCGTTATATGGCACGAAATGGTTTTCCACACTGGACTTGAAAAGCGGCTACTGGCAAGTAGAGGTAAAGGATGAAGACAAAGAGAAGACGGCCTTCAGCGTTGGAGAAGGGCTTTGGCAATTGACGGTAATGCCCTTTGGGCTATGCAATACTCCAGCTACTTTTGAGATACTCATGGATCAGATACTAAAAAAATTGCACTGGCAAACATGTTTGGTGTACCTCGACGACATCATCGTGCTGGGAAAAAGCTTTGAGGAACACCTTAAGAACTTGGAGGAAGTTTTCCAAAGAATAGCTGGTGCTGGTCTGAAACTAAGTCCCAAGAAGTGTTTCTTGTTTAAAGAGGAAGTAAGTTATTTTGGTCACAAGGTAACTATGGAGGGAATCTTCTCTGCTAAGAAAAAGATCGAATCCGTAAAGGATTAGCCAAGACCGAGAAATTTCGTATGAGTTACGGAGCTTCCTTGATTGTACCGAATTTCGCCAGCGAAGCTAGTAGTCTCCATGACTCGACAAGGAGCAGTATGAGTTTTGAATGGAAGAAGGAACAGGAGGTGGCTTTTCAAACATTGAGGGAACAACTATGCACTGCCCCGATGTTAGCATATCCAATTCCAGGTTCAAAGTTTATTGTGGATACAGATGCGAGTGGTTATGCTATTAGAGGTGTTTTGTACCAGATTGTTGATGGACAGGAGAAGGTAGTTGCATACTATAGCGGAACAATTGGGAAGCTTGAAAGGAACTATTGTGTAACCCGGAGAGAACTGTTGGCTTTGGTAGAGTGCGTTAAGGATTTCCACAAGTATCCCTATGGGCAGCGATTCCACGTCAGGACAGACCATGAAGCGTTGAAATGGCTCTTACAGTTCCGTAAGATAGATGGTACGGTGGATAGAGCGACTGCAAAGTTATGAATTTTCCATACAGCATCGCAAAGGTAGCACCCACGGAAATGCTGAAGCAATGTCACGAAGACCATGTAACTTGGAATGCAAGCATTGTTTCAAAGCTGAGGCCAAGGCAGACATTACAGATGTGCGGCTCATGACTATAACATCTACGAACGAATGGAACATGGATCAATTAAGGAGGTGTCAGCACGAAGATCCAGATCTTACACGTGTGATGCAAGGAATCGAACGAAACGAGCGACCATCGATAGAGGAGATGTCAGCAGAAAATCCTGTGGCCAAGTCATATTGGGCACAGTGGAAAAGTTTGCAATTAGAATCCGGTTGTTTGCATCGAATATGGGAGAGTGAGGATGGTCAATGCGTTCGAAAGCTGATAGTCGTCCCAAGGAAGAAAATCCCTGACGTACTCAATGAATTACATAACGGTCCAAGCGGAGGTCATCTTGGTGTCACCAAGACCTTGGAGAAAGTCAAGCAAAGATTATATTGGGTTGGTTGCCGCAATCGGTCGCGGAGTGGATTGCCAACTGTGAAGTATGCATCAAAGCTAAAGGACCGAAATCAAGGAGCCATGGCCAAATGAAACAGTATAACTCAGATGCGCTATTTGAGAGGATAGCCATGGATGTAGCTGGTCCATTTCCTACTAGCAAACTCGGAAACAAATATGTACTGGTTGTTATGGACTATTTTAGCAAATGGCCAGAAGTGTATCCTATTCCAAATCAAGAGGCAGAAACCATAGCCGAAGTGTTTACTAACAATTGGGTAGCTAGGTTTGGTGCACCGGTGGAGATACATTCTGACCAAGGCAGAAATTTCGAATCAGCTGAGTTCCAGGAAATGTGCAAGGCATTGAGCATTCGGAAAACTCGAACAACTGCACTGCATCCTAAGTGAGATGGCAAGGTGGAACGATTCAATAGAACCTTGGAAGAGCACCTGAGGAAAGTAGTGGATAAGTTCCAGAAGGATTGGGATGCTCACATCCCCTTATTCCTAATGGCATATCGCTCTGCAGTACATGAAACAAATGGTCAGACTCCTGCAAAGGTAATTTTCGGGAATGACCTTCGATTGCCAGCTGACTTGAAGTTTGGGATAAACGCTGGTGCAGGAGTAAATGGTCGGAAATCTACTAGCCTATTGGAAGAGGAAATGAGAGAAATTCACGGCCTTGTGAGACAACGGATTAAGATCATGAGCGATAAGATGAAGGCCAGGTACGACAAAGCAATAAATTCGGAAGGTTTTACAGAAGGAGATTTAGTGCTGCTATACAAGCCAGAGCGTAGGAAAGGTTTGTCCCCAAAACTACAATGTAACTGGGAAGGCCCATACAAAGTCATAAAACGGATCAACGATATGGTATATCGAATACCAACTACGGGAAGGCCAAGGAATAAGATGAAGGTGGTCCATTTAGAAAGGCTAGCTGCGTTTGTTTCGAGCAATGTGTCTGATCGGGACGATCATACTTAGGTGGAGTTAAACACAACAAAGATGACGATGGCTACTCTTATGCATGCAAGCGTGTACCTAAGAAGGGGAAGAGAGATAGCGCGAATGTTTTCGAATACAAGGCAAAGAGGAGATCTCAATAAATAACACCCACCCTTCAAAAACACGAAGAACGAAAAACCAAGAAAATTCTCGGTGCGTAGGTAAGCACCCTGTCGGACTATATAAGGCAGTGACCAAGCAAGGTAGGTTGATCAGTTTATTTTCAAGCGTTGAACAGCGAACTACTGTGAAGTTACCAAACTCTTAAATGTGTATTGCGTTTATTACTAGTAAATAAAACTAGCTATTAGTTACATATCTGTGCGTGTGTTTATTTGACTTTATAGTGATCGAACCCAGGATTAATAATCAAAGAATTATCGAATTCGTCATAATATGATTAAATAAAATTCTATGTGCAGCTTTTAAATTTTATATTTGTTTTTACTGATAAAGGCTACATATTAGTTATTTGAAATATGAAACAGAAACCCCGTTTTCCTGGACCATTAGAAAGAAGTAATTACACTTTTCAGGCTAACTGAAAAATTTGTGCGGCAAAACTAAAGCACGAATTCATTGTAGATCTAGTTTTTTCCTTAAATTTGTTGTAAAAATCACAAAATCGTGGTAAACGTAAGCCCCATTAACTACGCCGATATATTTCGAAACATTTCAAAGAACCGTGCCCGTTCTTTTATTTAGCCGTTAAACGAGGTTGGATGATCTGTAGAAGTCGAAAAAATTTGCTGAAAATAATTATTTGGTGGTACTTCGTGAAAGATTTTTACTAAAATTTAATCAAAGGAAATCAGGAAATACTATTTCGTAATGTTTTCAAAGTTTTCATGGCCTCATTTAGCGTACTACAAACATTTTTTTATTCAACTGGTTTCCTAAGCAATCCAGATAGAGGTGCTTATGCACGAAAACAGCAAATACTCGTAGTAGGGATCGGGCAATCGTTCGTGGACTAAAATTTTTTCTTCTTGTTTCCATAAGAAGTTGTATGAAGGAAGTTGTGATATCCACCCCATATAGAACCATTTAAAGACGTGCTCTATAAGACCGATTACTTCACTTCGGAGCTTTAAAAGAACTTTGATTTCAGATGAAAAGGAATAATGGTTCTCAAAATTCCAAACAAATTGGAGTATTACAATACAACGAGGAATCTTATTTTCTCACTTTAACAATACTTTTTGATCGATAAAACACTGTTGAGGCAGTGTAGGGGTTGGTAGACGCTTCTCTGGTCATGAAGTGGGTCCAATTCATACGATTGAGCTGGTATTGGATCATTTCATGTACAAAGATATTCATTAAATCTTGAGGGAGAAGGAATGCCATTAAGGTGGATCTTTCAGAAAGACATTTTGCCGAAACGTATAGCGATTCGTCTCAAACAATAGGTTAGGAGTAATAATGTTGACGTATTGTCGTGGCCCGTGCTGTTCAACCGAACAGAGAATCTATAGAAAATGATGGATCCTAAAAATCGGGAGGAAAATTGCAGCAACAAAAACTCTTTATTCGGACAAGATGTTTTACTTAAAGAACACAGGTCAACAAAATAAGAGTTTTGGTTTGGTGCAGCTCTACTTGTTACCAAATTTGATAGTACTCGGTACCCTGATAAAAACTGTATACTTACTTTTTTAATGCTACGTACAGTTTTCTAGATAGGGTCAAGAACCCCTTTTTAAGAGGTTAAGGCATGTATGGCCCCATAACTTTGTTTCTGTTTATTCTATCAACACAGTTTTGATGTCGTTGAAAAAAGTACATTGCGCCGCTTCTACCAGTATACAAGTTGTTAATATATCTACATAAACAACAAAGAAATTGCAAAAATCATGTGAAAAATTAAATTTTTTGTTAAAGTTTTTCATTTTTAATCACGGTTTTCTCGAATAATTTGTCAACCAGTGCATATGTAAACTATTTTAAAACAATCTCCTATTAATTCTGTTTTCAAAGACATATAACTTTTTTATATCCGCGTAGATCTTCCTAATATATGTGGGTTTACACAAATAATATTTTATTTTACAGTTTCGCGTTTAGTTCAGTTTATTTAAATCCATTTACATTTAATTACATTTAGTTAGTTTAAGTTAGGTTTATATATATATTTTAAAACTAATATTTGTGTGTATTTCAGTATGCTAGCGTTACATATTTTTTATATTTTCAATCTTTTTATTTGAACAAAGTTTTTTCTTTACATTTTCGAACTGACTCACTTCTCAATAATATATTGTTAATTTTAATAGTTTTTCCCTGAGCGAGTTACTTTTGTACCTACAGTGTTTCCTTGTTCAGGTAGGTTAGTACTGTCCGTTCCTACATTCGGCCGTCCTGACGCTGCATTCGTCCCGAATGATGGTTCCCATGGCTACATGAATTCTACCACTGTCGACGTACACCCTGGACCCTCATGCTCACCTATGTTTTCTACTTCATAACGGTCATGAGAAAGTTTCCTGACTACTTTGGATGGGCCGAAATATTTTGCCCTAAGTTTAAGACCACTGCCAAACTGAGTTCTTTTAATAGCAACTAATTCATCTACTTTATAAATAACCGCCGCCTTACGTTTCGCATTAAAAGTTTTCCGATTTTCTTGCTGAATTTTTAATATGTTTTCCTTAGCTGTATCTCGGATTTCGTTACGTTCAGTATCTAAATCCAAAAAACTTGCTTCCTCCATAAACTCTTTTAAATCCGGTAAACCTCTTAAACGCATTTCACATCCTGTTAAAATTTTAAACGGCGAGTACTTGGTACTTCTTGCAGGGATAGTATTTATAAATTTCTGTACTTGATCCACATGCCTGTACCACTGTTCCGGATGATCCTGGGTTAGTTTTGCCAACATAGGCACAATCACGCGATGCATCCGCTCGACCTGCCCATTACCTCGGGGCACACCTGTATTTATAGTGTAATGTTATATATTTTCCCCCTCGCAATAATCCTTAAACAAATTAGAGGTGAAAGCAGCACCCCTATCCGAAACAATTCTTCTGGGATTTCCAAATATGGAAGTTCGCTTCTTTAATTTCTCTACGACCGCGCAAGCTCCGGTATCCTTGGTGGGATACAACCAAACGAGTTTTGTGAACCCGTCTACTATTACAAAAATGTAATTATATTGCTTGTTCGTGGTTGTCATTGGACCTACGTGGTCGACATGTAATGTAGATAACGGTTCCTGATCTTTGTCAATTGGTGACAAAAATCCTTCTTTTTTACCTGCTTTTGCATTAACCATTATACAGTCAATACAACTTGATACTATCTTTGTTACTTTTGACAACAATTTTGGTATGAAATACAACTTTTCTATAACCTCTTGTGTCCTACGCGCTGAAAAATGGCCTTGCCTATGTGCTAGCTTCATAATCTCCTCTTCCATTTGCTCTGGCACAACGGTAAGCTCTCTACTTGGATCCTTGTATAGAACACCGCGAAATGTGTAAAAATCTTCATACGTACTATTCTCTAAAATCTTTAAAACTGCCTTTGTCCAATCATCCTCTTTCTGTGCTTTGATCAACCTGTATCGCAAAGTGTCTTCAACAAGCAAACAGTGTACCTGGCTGAGCGCATCTACGTGCCTCATTTGTGACCCCGATCGATGCTCGATTTGATGATCAAACTCTTGTAGAAACATTGCCCACCTTGCGACTCTAGGAGGAATATCGTCTTTACGCATTGTCATTGCGAATGCGTTACAATCAGTTATGATTTTAAATTTAGAGCCCAACAAATACACTCTCCACTTTTTTAGTGCCCCATCTATAGCCAACACCTCGAGCTCATATGAACTATACTTCTGTTCTGCGGAGCTAGTTTTACGACTTAAAAACTGAACTGGATGAAAGTTTTGGTCCTCAGACCACTTTTGTAACATTACTGCGCCATAGCTATATTTTGACGCGTCCGTATGTACCTCTGTTTCTGCATTCGGATTGTAAAGCCTAAGCACCGGCTTTTTTATTAATGCTTCCTTAAGTTGCTGGAATGATGCCACTTGATCATCACCGATTTTAAAAACCGCATCTTTTCTTAATAAATCTGACAACGGTTTAGCTAACGCATAATTTTGAACAAATCGTCTAAAATAAATAAGATGTTCTATTGCTTTTCTGTCTCTTGGAATAGGCAAATTTTTTATTGCTTTAGTTTTCTCATCCGACGGTTGAGTTGTCCCATTATTTATAATATATCCCAAAAAATTTACACTCCTTTTTAAAAAATTACATTTTTTCCACTTAAACCGTAGGCCATGCTTCTCCCCAACACTCAAAACCCTTTTTAATTTTTCTATACCCTCCTCTTCGCTAACCGAAGGAATAACTAAATCGTCCATATAAATTGCGACCGTCCTATCCCTGATTAGATCTCTAAAAATCACTGAAATGAACCTACAAAACAAGAATTCATACTGGCCAGCATGCGTGACAAAAGCTGTATTTAATTGAATCCCTATGCATCGGCACATGAAAGAACCCGTCCTTGAGATCTAAGGTCGAAAATAACTTTGCCGTCTGCAACCTATCGATAACATCATCCATAGTTGTCATTGGAAAATTATCTTTAACAATTTTTAGATTAAGCTTACGATAATCGCAGCATAAGCGTTTGCTTCCATCCTTTTTGTTGACTAGAACTACTGGCGACGCATAGCTTGATGAACTTGGCTGTATGATACCTTCGTCTAACCATTTCGAAACTTGTTCATCAATTATACGTTGGCTGTCATAATATATACTCCTAGGACGCTGAAAAACTGGAACCTCATCACTTACAACTATTTTCATTTCTGTCGGACTTTTAGCATCAAACCGTGGTCTATATTTATCAATTAGATCTTTAACTATACGTGAATGATCACCGTTCAAATGAGTTAGATCTGCAGACTCATGAGCTACGTCTCCTATTAGGACTTCAGAACAAATACATTCGAATTCATTAAACAAGTCATAACTAAAATTCTTTTCATTCGCATGGACTTCTTCAGTGGTCATTTCATTGCTATCTTCTTCTCCTCTATCTAAATTAACACTTAAATTGTTTTTAAAAAAAAATAGTACACCATCCTGGCTGACCTTCATATCCACGTGCTCTAGTATCGTGTTTCCTAGGATAGCCTCGTAGTCGATTGTCCCTTCATCCACAAAAATAACTCCATCTTATCAATCATGACCTTTGCAATTATAAACCCTTTTGTAGTAACTTCGCTAAGACATAAGCCACGAAGGATGATTTTCCCTTCTTTCACACTTTCTTCTAACTTCATCTTTTTAAAAACATCATCCCTTAATAAACACAAACTAGACCCCGTATCTACTAAAGCATTTAGCTCAAAATCTCCAATACCTATGTTCTTAAATTTAAGTACACTACTTCCGCCTATCATATTACTCTGTTTTCTTCTTGATTTATCTTCCTTCTTACATTCGAACGATCGGTGCCCTGTTTCATTACATTTGGAACACTTATATCCTCGACTTGTACACTTTTTAGCTAAATGAGTATTTAACCCACACTTAAAACAGTCTCTTAAATTTTTGTTTGCTACCAACCGCTCCCCTCCTTCTTGTTTTCCAGCCACCTGAATATTTTGTTTGTTAAAATACCCGCTGATCCGTTTGTACCCCTTATTTTCTCATATACTTTAATTTGATTTTTAAGTTCACCAATAGATTTGGAATGATAAAGTGCAATCTTGTTTATTTTCGAGTCTGGTATGCCCTCGATAAAGTAATTAATAATACTTTCATCATCTAGACCTATTGGTTTTGCAATTTCCATCAAGGTGTACAAGTATTCTCGCAAAGTTTCACCAAATTTCTTTTTCCTGCTTATCAACTTTTTGCGAACTTCTGAAGCACAAACTTGCTAACCAAACTCAACAAATAGGGCCTTTTTCAAAGATTCCCAATCTATCAAACCCCTCTCACTTCTTATAAATAACTTTGCGGCACCTTTTAGCAATTGTTTACCATAAATAAACTTTTGCACCTCATTCCATCCAACCGCAGAAGCATTTTCTTCAAATTCTTCAACCCACTGCCTAATATTAATTGTATCTGTGCCATTGAATCTTAATAAACTTTTTTCAATGTCCATAAAAGTTAATACCGATCTTTCTAGGTTGGGGTGGTCGCCGACAGCAATATCTTCATATATGGAAGTATTTGAGACCATATCATGATCTACAGTAGTAACACCATAATGTAACATAAGCCTATCTTGCAAAGTCTTTTTAAGTCCAGTTGCTTCTAAATTAAGTTCCCTAAGCGTATTTCGAAGTGACTCGCAATTCATTTCTAATATGGTATTTCTATCCATTTTAATTGTATACGATCACACAAAAACAAAAAAAAAAAAAAATTATTTCGATGTCTTATACGTAAAAGTGCATGAGTAGTTCATACGTAATTAATTAATATACAAATTTTATATTCTTTGACAACATCCAAACTTCAAAAACAAAATTTCTTTTACTTGAAATTTTTACATTTTTGGAATTTGAAATTTTTCTTTACAATTAAAATACAACATTTTTTCCCGTTTGTTTACCTATCTAACTTCTTTTCTAGCTTCTTCAGGTTCTTTTTTCGGTTTTCTTCCTTTTCCGCTTCACAAATGTTTTGCTCTCCTTAATACGCTTGACGGCGATTTTGTTTACTTTATTTCTTTCTTTAACCTCCTTTGTTGCTTCTTCGAGTTTTCCTTCTTCTGCTTTTGTTCAATATTATGCTTTACTTCTTTTTATTCTTCTTCTTTGCCACGACTGTTTCCACCATACATATGTACATGAAACATACATACATGAACACTCGTTTTTTGTTTAGCGACAAAAATGATATACATACTCGTATGCATGTATTGCTTGTGTTAACGCTTCCGTTTCCTTACGACTGAATGACGATTTCGCTGATGTTTAGTTTTTGTTTTTAGCATACGTACATGTTACAAATTACGTTGATGCGTATATGAATACATTTGTATGTATGTTCACTTTATCGAGTCTACTTCATTTTAATTCTTAGTTTGGACACTTGCACAGACTAATTCATTGCATGGAAATACCGTAGTACCACTAAATTACGTTCATTGGGTTTTATATTGTTTTCATAACTTTTAAAACAGAGAATTGCACAATTTTATTATTCATTTTCTTTCTCATGCACATTCTACAAATTTTTAACTATAGGGTGTTTTTTTTACAGGTTTGTTTTTCGAATAGAGATAAAACTGGCATTTTGTGGTCAAATCTGGCAACTCTAATGTCATTTATGTTCAGTTTGGTTTGCCATTTCATCATGAACAGGTTGACAAAAGAACAACGCTTGCAAATCGTGCAAATTTATTTCGAAAATAATGGTTCAGTTCGCGAAGTTTACCGTGAGCTCCGTCCATTTTATGGTCGACATAATCGTCCATCAGAGCAATTAATTCGGTTAACCATGGATCGTTTTCGCACTACGTTTACTCTATGTGATAATACGCATCCGCAGAGACGTCGAACAGTGCGTACCGAAGAAACAATTGCCGCTGTAGAGCAAAGTGTTGAAGAGGACCCGAATGAATCGATTCGCCACCGTGCACAGCAATTGGAGCTTTGTCCATCAACTTTATGGAAGATTTTGCGCAAAGATCTTGGCTTGCGACCTTACAAGATCCAGCTTGTGCAAGAATTAAAGCCGCGAGACCATGCAATGCGTCGTGATTTTGGTGTATGGGCCGAAAATGAGATTGATTTCGATGCTGATTTTCATCGCAAAATTTTGTTCAGTGATGAGGCTCATTTTTGGTTGAATGGCTACGTCAACAAGCAAAATTGCCGCATTTGGAGTGAAGAGAATCCACATGAGACCCTTGAAACGCCATTACATCCACAAAAACTGACTGTTTGGTGTGCTCTATGGGCTGGTGGAGTCATTGGGCCATACTTCTTCCGCAATAATGCTGGAGAGGCAGCTACCGTTAATGGAGACCGGTATAGAGCCATGATAACCGACTATTTTGTTCCCGAATTGGATGGCATGAATGTGGATGAGTTGTGGTTCCAACAAGACGGCGCTACATGCCACACAGCGCACGTCACAATCGATTTATTGAAGGAAACATTCGATGAGCGCATAATTTCGCGGAATGGACCTGTCAATTGGCCACCAAGGTCGTGTGATTTCACACCATTGGATTATTTTCTTTGGGGATATGTGAAGTCGCTCGTCTACACCAACAAACCAGAAACGTTAGGGGAATTGGAAGCCAACATTCGTGGCGTTATTGCCGACATACGGCCCCATATGCTCGAAAAAGTGGTTGAAAATTGGACCTGTAGAATTGGCTTTATTCGAGCCAGCCGCGGCGGCCACATGCCCGAAATCATATTTAAACATTAATGGCATAAAATTATCCTTCCAATAAAGTCAAATTGATGGACCTTAAAACGATTTTCTTGTGTTTTATTTCAATTCGAAGTTCTATACCCCTAAAAAAAACACCCTTTAGTTCCGTCTTTGGGAATATTGGCTTGATATCCCGGACGAGCCCCCAATTTATTTGTGGGTTTACACAAATAATATTTTATTTTACAGTTTCGCGTTTAGTTCATTTTATTTAAATCCATTTACATTTAATTACATTTAGTTAGGTTTATATATATTTTTTAAAACTAATATTTGTGTGTATTTCAATATGCTAGCGTTACATATTTTTTATATTTTCAATCTTTTTATTTGAACAAAGTTTTTTTTTTACATTTTCGAACTGACTCACTTCTCAATAATATATTGTTAATTTTAATAGTTTTTTTTGAGCGAGTTACTTTTGTACCTACAGTGTTTTCTTGTTCAGGTAGGTTAGTGCTGTCCGTTCCTACATATATTCTATTTTAGTAAATTTTTACTGTGAAAAAAATAAAGTTTTTTGTTATTTATTTTATTATTAACTTTTTATTAAAAACTATCGTTTACGTGATTTTCGTGAATGAGGTATGGCAAGACAATCACGTTGCATTCCCCAGCAGTAGTCAGCCATCATATGCTGATCCCATCGGCCTTGGTACCTCTCTTCCATAGTTTTTAGCTCCTGGTGAAACCGTTCGCCTTGTTCTTCGCTATAGGAGCCAAGATTCTCCGGAAACTGGTCAAGGTGGCTGTGGAGATAATGGACTTTGATGCACATGTTACATTCTAAGTTTTTGTAATTCTCTAGCATGTTGTTAATAATATCAGAGTAGTTACTTGACTTGTGATTTCCCAGAAAGTTCTTAGTAACTTCAACAAACGAATTCCACGCAAGCAGTTCCAAACTGGTCATTGAATTTGAAAAATCAGTATCTTTTATTAAAATTCTTGTCTGTGGGCCATCAAAAATACCCGCTTTTATTTTTTCTATGCTTAGCCTAGGAAATTTTCTCGTTATGTAAAGAAAACATTGTCCATTTTTATCTAACGCCTTCACAAATTGTTTCATTAGACCCAGTTTAATGTGCAAGAGTGGCAAAATAATTGAATCTCTTGTAACTAAAGGTGGGTTTATCACATTCTGCTTTCCCATTTCCCGCTTGGCACGACTATCCCACAGGCAATAAAAACATGGGTATATGGTGTATCCACTTTGTTGTCCTAACACAACATCTTTAAATCTACACAAATAATCCAATTATGTTCGTTATACTTGATTTTGTCTAAAACAAGCGCAATATTTTGATATTCTTCCTTTAATTTAGTTGAATGAGCAATGGGAATTGAACCATATTGGTTGCCATTGTGTAAAAGAACACACTTAAGGCTGCGTTTAGAGCTGTCTATGAAGAGACGCCATTCATTTG
The DNA here is from genome assembly GCA_949987695.1 of Merzomyia westermanni. Classification (NCBI taxonomy): domain Eukaryota; kingdom Metazoa; phylum Arthropoda; class Insecta; order Diptera; family Tephritidae; genus Merzomyia; species Merzomyia westermanni. The sequence goes on from OX465288.1 coordinate 94,070,562, forward strand.
GGTGGTATTCTGAAAGACCCATTTTGAGAAGGAGGCCTTGCACATCTTAACAAAAAACTATATCATTTTCCGAATTAAAAAATGGCAGCAAGTCTTGCTCTCTTGTACGGTAGAGAGTCATTTTCGTACCTGTAGCCAACAAGTTTTTTCTTTTAATCTAGAAGCCAACACTTCTGCAGATTCCTTAGAAAATTCCAGATCCCTTATTAGATCGTTTAATTCTACTTGGGTAAAAGTTGTTGGCTCAGTAGACGCTATTTCTTCGATATCACTATCGCTAGACACTTCTCTATTCGATGATTCACGGGTAGAATAAAATGTTGGAACAGGTGCTTCCTCTGAATGTGGTAAAGGTCTCTTAGCGGATTGAACGTTTGGATATATCATTTTGTTAACATGAACACCACGCAAATCGACACAGCAGAAGTAACAGTCATCGAAGTGATTTGTTTGTTCTCTCCATTGCATAGGCACCCCGAATCTCATATGGCTTCTTTTACCATTGACCCACTAACACTTGAAACCGCGCTCCCGAAAGTACTAATTACAGAAAGTTAAAAAATAAAGGGCAAGGAAACATTTTTTATAAAATACATTTTTTTTTTTCACAGTAGAAATGTACTAAAGTAGAAAATCCCAGGAAGATCTACGCGGATATAAACATTTTATATATATATTTATGGAAACAGAATTAACAGGAGATTATTTTCAAATAATTTACATATGCACTGGTTGACAAATTATTCGAGAAAACCGTGATTAAAAATGAAAAAATTTAACAAAAAATTTAACAAAAAATTTAATTCTTCACATTATTTTTCCAATTTCTCTGACGTTTATGAAGATATATTAACAACTTGTATCCTGATAGAAATGTAAATGTACTCTTTTCAACGACATCAAAACTGTGTTGATAGAATAAACAGAAACAAAGTTATGGGGACATACATGTCTTAACCTCTTAAAAAGGGGTTATTGACCCTATCTAGAAAACTGTACGTAGCATTAAAAAAGTAAGTATACAGTTTTTATCAGGGTACCGAATATACTTGAAATCAGTTTTACTTTTAGCTGCACCAAAATCACTGTTGACCAGTGTAATACACTGAATGCCAACACGATGTGAGCTTGCCATAAAGAGGGTTGTCCCATAGATATTTGATTGTGCTTTAGTTTTGTCGCTCCAATTTTTGAGTTCATCGGATACTTTGTACACAATTTTTTGGATGAGCAGTAGAACTACTTTTATTTATTTAAATCTATAACACCTAATATTTATTCTTCCTGAATAAAAAGGACTAAACAGTATAGAAAATTTACTTAGGATTTTTTTGAGTGAAATGTTTTAAAGGGTATTTCTGTGCCTTAGTTTTGTCGCACACTGTACTTCACGTTCACTTTATAATAACATTTAATTATTACATGCTTGAATTAATAATAAGTTATTATTTACAGATTAATTATTTTGCTAAGTAAGTTTTTATTTATTTAATTATTTATGTCTGAATACAAAAAGTCCTGTTAAAAATTTGTTTCAGTAAATACAGGGTGGCTGATGAATTTTGCTACATTAAGAAACTCAAATAATTTTTTTTTCAGTGTATGGAATTCATTTTTCTTTTATTCATGTTAAAGCTCATTAAATTTTATTAAATATAGCTTAATTAGTTTTAAAAATAATGGAATTTAAATGCCCCCCCTGCTCGTCGATGCATGTGCGGCATCTTACCAAAAAGTTGTTCATTACTGCTTGGAGAGTTGAGACAGGAATAGCCGCAATTGTTTCTCGAATGGATTGCCTTAGTTCATTCAAATTTGTTGATTTTGCTTTGAAGACTTCCTGTTTGCAATAACCCCACAAGAAAAAGTCAGGTGCAGTAAGGTCATGCGACCTGGGTGGCCAACGGAATGTGGAGTTTCTGGATATCAGCTTATTGGGAAATTTTCGTCGCAATTCTGTCATAACAGGTTGGGCTATATGAGGAGCTGCACCATCTTGCTGAAACCACACAGAGTTGAAAGAAATTCTCATTCGGCGTAATTCTGGATAGAAAAACTCTCTCAACATGCTCAAGTAACGGTCTCCAGTAACCGTAACGGTGTGACCGTTTTCTTCGAAGAAGTAGGGCCCGACAATGCAGCGTGATGAAACTGCACACCACACTGTGACACGAAGTGGATGCAATTCCGTCTCATGGAGTATCTGTGGGTTGGAAGCACTCCATATTCGACAATTTTGTTTGTTTATGTTGCCGTTTAAATCGAAATGGGCCTCGTCAGACATGAAAAGACAGTTCAACATGTTTCCATCCTCTTCCACCATTTGAAGCATCTTCTGGCAAAATTCCAAGCGAATCGGCAAGTCTACAGCGTTCAGTTTGTTGGCCATTTGAATTTTATATGGGAATAAGTCCAAATCTTTGTGCATAATTGACTGTAATGACTGTCTGCTTACACCCATTTGAGCAGATAAGCTTCTTGTCGAAACACGTGGATTGTTTTGTATGGCAGCAGCTACAGCAGCGATTGTTTCCTCCGTTCGAACTGAAGGGTTTCGATGGTAAGGTCTTCTGTTGACTGTCCCATGCTCGGCAAAATTGTTTACAAGTCTTATTATGGTCCATCTGCTCGGAGGATTGCCGCCAAACGTGCGCCTATACTCTCTTTGAACCGAAACTACGGACTCCAGTGCGTGATAGCGGCGGACAATCCAAATTCTTGTTTCAGTGTCCCAGTTATCCATTTTTGTTAAATGTAAACGTCAATCTGCAAAATAAAAAAAAAATTAACCAGATTCATTAAATAGAAAAAAAGTTATTTAATTTTTTTTTGGTAGCGGCTTTCATTAGCCACCCTGTATCTGTCTGCTAGCTTTATTGCATAACATTACAGCACTTGCAATTGAAACTTAAGAAAATTCTTCATTTCACCATCTGCCTACTATTGTAGTATCCTACTTTGGAAAAAATAGTAAGATACTATTATTTTGTATATTTTGTCTGGCATAATAAACAGTATATGTGCAAAACCTGCCATGCAAGTTATGCATGCTCCTCCTACCCTAAGCAGATCATTACTGCACTCACTATATATACTCATTCTCAGATTATAAGCACTCACCCTTACACTCAATTAAAGTAAAATAAAACTATCGCTCAGAGAATGTTAAATAGTTAGAAGTTAAGTCAGTCTTCGATCGATATACCTAATGATAAAGTCGTGCAAAAAATTATATATGAATATATTTAAAAATATATAAAAATCTAAAAAACCGAATTAATTTGAAAATGTTTTATTTCTTATATTAAATCAGAAACCGGAAACTTAAATGGCGACGAGGATAAAAACAGCAAAAAAGCATTAAAAAATTATAAATTTATAAAATAAATTTTGAAGTGTCGAAACTGTGTATGTACGTAATATATATAGATATATGTTATATGTGCTAAAAAGAAGAAATAGAAATACATTTTTATAAATCACGAAACTTTGTTTTCCAAAATTATTAAATCCTCAGTGAGTTCGAGTTAATAGAACTTACATATTCTAATCGCGTAAAATCGTGAAAATGAAAAATAAAAACTGTGATTCTACTGAAACTTGTGGTATATGTATGTTCTTTTAAAAAACCCAATCTACAGTGATTTTACAAGTATACATAACTATATAACAAAAAAATTTATAAAAAATACCGCAAATCACCTAAGTGTTCATAAATTACAGCAACTAAAAAATCACTTAAAAGTGCACTTGACGTCAAAACGCAAAATTCCAACCCGCTATAGCTGTACAAAAAACATAGTCAAAAAAGAAATTGAAAAAGTGGAAAAACCAGTCCAAACAAATATAAAAACACTCTCTTTGCTCTTAACTCTGGTATAACTTCTCACATGATTGTCGTTAAGTGTATATATACATTATTGTAAAGCAACACAAATGTTGCTAGGAATTAAAAACATGCTGCGCTAGATAAATGGTACTCAACATATCACATACCTACTTTAATCTCATATACATTGCTGCCAATGAAAAATTGTTGGTAAACAAAGCCATGTTGCGCTAAATCTAAGTTGCTAAACTGTGTTGCTCGTTTATATTAAACATTGCGCGTTATACTAAATGTTGAATGTGGCACGTTATAAATGCCGGACACATGTTGTTGAGTGACGGAGAACAAACACTCTAAATGTTTACATACATATATACATAATATATGTAAATTAATGCGTTTTAAATCAGATAAAACAAAAATTAAAATATAATCAAAAGTAAAAATTAAAAATATAACCCAAAGACGAAGTAAAAAATAAAGCAAAATGGCGCTGACATTAGCAGAGGCGTTAACAGAGGCACGGAGTATACCTTTTTTCGATGGTCACAGTGAGTACACCATAACACATTACTTGCGAGACGTATCAACAATTTCGTCGCTGGCAAACGAAGAACAAAGACCTATCATAACCAATGTTTTATGCAACAAATTGAAAGGACGAGCAGTACACGTTATTCAACATCTCAACGAGCCGAGTTTCGAAGAAATATTAAATAGGCTAGAAGAAGAATTTGGTGTTAAGTCCACTTATTTGAACCTTAGAGACGAAGCTATGAATGTTAGAGCCTCAAACATTGAAAATTTACATAATAAGTTAGGAGCTATTTTACAGAAAATGAATACGAAATATATTTTAGAAGGTGGTATTGATGTTTTATACAACCCACAAAATAATACAAAACTTATTTTTGAGGTATATTTACATTTTTTGCCTTTTCATGTCAAAACTTTGTTGTTGCAGAACAACATAAGCAATATGGAAAACGCGTATACATATTTTTTACAGAATAACATGTTGCACGATATTGATATAACTAGCTGTAGCCTGAGAAAAACGTTAAAGGCAATCATGATTTTCATTCCAATTCTAATGGGTTGTATCATAAAACCGGTGTTAATGAAAGCAACAAAGCCAATGCATATTTCTACAAACAAAATTCAGGAACTTTTCGCAATAAAAATCCAAATTTTAACTTTAATCCAAATTATAATAATTCAAACATGTATCATAGAAATGTTGAAAATAATCACTCCGGAAATTTTAATAGTAATGGCAACTATGGTACAAATATCGGTAATTGGTTTATCAGAGGTGGATCAAATAGCCACGGAAATTTAAGAAACTACTCTGGTAAATTTTCTAACAATACCAGGCATCATCGGCAACAACCCGTGGTCTCAATGGAAGTCGATAATTTAGAAAATTTTAAGCTTTCTCCTCACCGACCGACCTACCCCTGATAGATTTCACTATCGAAGGAATAATAGTAAGGTGCCTAGTAGACAGTGGCTTAGCTATAACGTTAGGGGATTTTAAAACATTTAAGAATTTCCATAGCCGTAGAACATTAAAAACCCCCATTTTGACAACAACACTTTTTGCTTCAGAAGTCATATCCGAAGAAGTCATAGTAAATATGCCAGCGGAACTCGAAAGAGAAAAAGAAACAATGTCCATAAAGCTCGTGAACCTGAAAAATAAGCCTTTCCAGTGTATACTAGGATTAAATGTTCTCGCTCCTTTAAAAGTGCTGATAGACTTTTCACGAAAAGTAATAAATATAGACGATAAAATAGGTCCGTTTTTTAACCATAATACCACAAACTACCAACCTGTAAATAATGAATTTTATGCATACTGTTCTCAAACCAACACATATCCAGACACCCTGTATTCGGATGAAGGCAATTTTGATGTGGATCCGTTACTTGATAAGGACCTGAATGGCGAAGAAAGCCAGGTATTAAAGACATTTTTGTTGAGGTACAAAAGAATATTTTTCCAGGAAGGCCAATATTTACCAGCTTTAGAAGCAGTTAAGCACAAAATTCTCACTAAACCTCATAACCCTATATATACAAAAAATTATAGATATCCTTACGCGTTAGAAGAGGAAATGAATATTCAACTTAATTCTATGTTAGAAAATGGTATCATCAGGCCTAGCAAATCACCATACAATTCACCTTTGTTGGTAGTTGCAAAAAAATCAGCAGGTAAAGTTAAGAAGTGGCGTTTGGTAGTGGATTACCGTAAATTGAATAGCCTTACAATTGATGACAGATTTCCTATACCAAACATTAAATCTCTTTTTGAAAAACTTGGATGGAGGAATCTGATATAGAAAAAACTGCTTTTTCTGGACCCAACGGTCATTATGAGTTCACACGCATGCCCTTTGGTTTGAAAAACGCGCCTGCCACGTTCCAACGTATGATGAACACGATTTTGTCTGAATATATCAACAAAATCTGTATAATATATATGGACGATATTTTGGTATTTTCTATCTCTATTAGTGAGCACTTTGAGAGCTTAACAAAAATATTTAAATGTTTATCCAAAAATAACTTAAAAATACAATACGATAAATGTAAATTTTTATCAAGAGCGACAGAGTTTCTAGCCCATATTATCACATCCGAAGGTATCAAACGAAACCCCGACAAATACAGCCTATGCAAAACATTAAACTACCTCGTACCGTAAAAGAAATTCAATCCGTTTTAGGCTTGACCGGCTATTACCGCAAATTTATAAAAAATTTCTCAGTGATAGCTTCCCCAATAATAAAATATTTGAAAAAGGATCAAAAAATCAACTTGGAGGACAAACAGTAAATCGAAGCTTTTGACAAACTCAAGCTTATTATGACCTCACCACCTCTTCTGGTATTTCCTGATCCAAAACATTTACTGTGACAACAGATGCCAGTAATGTTGCTATAGGCGCGGTGTTGAGACAAAATGGAAATCCAATTTGCTTCGCAAGTCGTACTTTAAATGGTGCTGAAAAACGATACCACACGCTTAAGAAAGAACTACAAGCCATACTGTGGGGGGTGCGTTATTTCAGACCTTATTTATTTGGACGTTCATTCGTTGTTCAAACAGATCACCAGCCTCTTAAATGGCTCTATTCCCTAAAGGATCCAACTGCACGGGTTTTAAGATGGAAAACTTACTAAGCGAATACGAATTTATAGTGGAATATATCAAAGGTAGGGAAAACAACGTCGCTGATTTTTTAAGCCGACAAAACGACATTACCGACTGTTTGAGTAAGGAAGAAAACATTGATATAAAATCCTTGTTCGAAAATTCTTTAGAGACGGTGCATTCAGCATGCGAAAACCTCAATGAACACTTTCTTATATCCGAAGCCATAGTAAACAGATACACAACCCAAATTCGTATAGTAGAGAATAAAACCATCGAAAGCGAAATATTATATAATAAATACCGGATAGTCTATATAGCCGAAGGAGATTTACATAATAGCATTTATCTAACAGATCTTTTTAGGAAATATATTAAAAAAGGAACAACAGGAATTCATTCACAGTTGCCTGATAATATATACAATATTGTACAAGAGAAGCTTATAAGTTTATTTTTTTATGACAAAAACATTAAGTTTACTAAATGCTGCTACAAATCTTTAGACTCGAAAACAGAGGAAGAAGTTTTAGAGGTAGTGGAAAAAGTTCATACTGAAGGCAACCATAGAGGAGTGCTAGAAAATTACGAGCAAATGACATTAAAGTACTTTTACCCAAATCTTAAAAAAGTTATCAACAGATTTGTTAAGAAATGTGATGTGTGCAACCTGAACAAATACGCAAGAAAACCGCTTAAAAAATTTTACAACTACACAGAAACTCCTAGTAGTCCCAACGAGATAGTACATATCGACGTATTTTATTGTTTCCGCGCTTGCTTTCTAACTACTATTGACAAATTTACTAAATTGGCTTCTATACATAAATTGCCTGATAGGAACATGGTCACAATCAAGATCAAACTTCAAGAAAGATTTTCCTGGTTGGGACGACCTAAAAAACTGATAATGGACAACGAGTTCAATAATTCACTTATCCGATTATTCTGCCGCGAAAACAATATTATTCCCCACCTCACCACTCCAAACAGTCATACTGGAAATTCTGATATTGAAAGGTTGCATACCACATTGTTAGACAATATACGTATTTTAAAAAATTCAAACAACTCCTTACAAGTGGAAGAAATTCTGATTAAGGCCGTTGGTTTTTATAACAACTCCATCCATAGTTCAACCAACGTAAAATTACAAAAAAAAGAAGCAAGTAATTAATAAACTAAATACAGCAGCCGAAAAGGTCCCATACTTCAACAACAGCAAAGTTTACATGAAGAACCCTCTGGCTTATAGAAATAAAGTTGCCAAAGGGTTTGTACAATTGCCAAATAGTTTTCCTAATAAAGTTGACATGGCAAATATCAAGAGACCGCATAAAATTATTTAGATTAACGTTTATACACACGTGCATATATAAAATATTTGAACATTTACTCACGAACGGCAAAATATATATATTTTTTTTTAATATCATAACTCTAATGATACATACTTTACCATGACTCAAAAACATGTAAAATTTAAACAACATTATTAGAATATGTTATACAAAAAAAAAGAGAGGATTAATTTAAATTATAATAAAAATTAAATTTTTTTTTATATTTTGTTGATTTACGGCCTGTACATTTTCAAGTATTCATGAAACGAGCTCAAGGCCAAGAATAATAATTTTTCACTTTTGGAATTTTATGAAAATTATTATTGTATTTATTTATTAATAATCATTTTTAATTAATTATTAAAAGTTTTTTGGATTGAATAGAGTAGGAAAAATGTTTAGAGACAACTGCCATAGCTTTTCTTATAGATCCATTTCGGAAGCTGCTAGACTTCACTCATCAGAGAAATTTTGGCACGCATTGCTAACCATTAAGCTAACAATACGCTGGTTTTGATGTCACCTAAACTCCTAGTTCTATTCTTCTTTTTACCATATGCATGAACCACTTCCGCCATTTGACAGTTAGTAGTGTGATCATGATGGATTTTTGGCAGATCTGTTTTATCATCAGAACTGCCTTACCGTGTGCTCTCGGTTTTGTTATTGATTTTTTATGTTTTGTTGATTTACGGCCTGTACATTTTCAAGTATTCATGAAACGAGCTCAAGGCCAAGAATAATAATTTTTCACTTTTGGAATTTTATGAAAATTATTATTGTTTTTATTTATTAATAATCATTTTTAATTCATTATTAAAAGTTTTTTGGATTGAATAGAGTAGGAAAAATGTTTAGAGACAACTGCCATAGCTTTTCTTATAGATCCATTTCGGAAGCTGCTAGACTTCACTCATCAGAAATTTTGGCACGCATTGCTAACCATTAAGCTAACAATACGCTGGTTTTGATGTCACCTAAACTCCTAGTTCTATTCTTCTTTTTACCATATGCATGAACCACTTCCGCCATTTGACAGTTAGTAGTGTGATCATGATGGATTTTTGGCAGATCTGTTTTATCATCAGAACTGCCTGACCGTGTGCTCTCGGTTTTGTTATTGATTTTTTATATTTTGTTGATTTACGGCCTGTACATTTTCAAGTATTCATGAAACGAGCTCAAGGCCAAGAATAATAATTTTTCACTTTTGGAATTTTATGAAAATTATTATTGTTTTTATTTATTAATAATCATTTTTAATTAATTATTAAAAGTTTTTTGGATTGAATAGAGTAGGAAAAATGTTTAGAGACAACTGCCATAGCTTTTCTTATAGATCCATTTCGGAAGCTGCTAGACTTCACTCATCAGAGAAATTTTGGCACGCATTGCTAACCATTAAGCTAACAATACGCTGGTTTTGATGTCACCTAAACTCCTAGTTCTATTCTTCTTTTTACCATATGCATGAACCACTTCCGCCATTTGACAGTTAGTAGTGTGATCATGATGGATTTTTGGCAGATCTGTTTTATCATCAGAACTGCCTTACCGTGTGCTCTCGGTTTTGTTATTGATTTTTTATGTTTTGTTGATTTACGGCCTGTACATTTTCAAGTATTCATGAAACGAGCTCAAGGCCAAGAATAATAATTTTTCACTTTTGGAATTTTATGAAAATTATTATTGTTTTTATTTATTAATAATCATTTTTAATTCATTATTAAAAGTTTTTTGGATTGAATAGAGTAGGAAAAATGTTTAGAGACAACTGCCATAGCTTTTCTTATAGATCCATTTCGGAAGCTGCTAGACTTCACTCATCAGAAATTTTGGCACGCATTGCTAACCATTAAGCTAACAATACGCTGGTTTTGATGTCACCTAAACTCCTAGTTCTATTCTTCTTTTTACCATATGCATGAACCACTTCCGCCATTTGACAGTTAGTAATGTGATCATGATGGATTTTTGGCAGATCTGTTTTATCATCAGAACTGCCTTACCGTGTGCTCTCGGTTTTGTTATTGATTTTTTATATTTTGTTGATTTACGGCCTGTACATTTTCAAGTATTCATGAAACGAGGTCAAGGCCAAGAATAATAATTTTTCACTTTTGGAATTTTATATGGTTCATGCATATGGTAAAAAGAAGAATAGAACTAGGAGTTTAATGGTTAGCAATGCGTGCCAAAATTTCTCTGATGAGTGAAGTCTAGCAGCTTCCGAAATGGATCTATAAGAAAAGCTATGGCAGTTGTCTCTAAACATTTTTCCTACTCTATTCAATCCAAAAAACTTTTAATAATTAATTAAAAATGATTATTAATAAATAAAAACAATAATAATTTTCATAAAATTCCAAAGGTGAAAAATTATTATTCTTGGCCTTGAGCTCGTTTCATGAATACTTGAAAATGTACAGGCCGTAAATCAACAAAATATAAAAAATCAATAACAAAACCGAGAGCACACGGTAAGGCAGTTCTGATGATAAAACAGATCTGCCAAAAATCCATCATGATCACACTACTAACTGTCAAATGGCGGAAGTGGTTCAGGCATATGGTAAAAGGAAGAATAGAACTAGGAGTTTAGGTGACATCAAAACCAGCGTATTGTTAGCTTAATGGTTAGCAATGCGTGCCAAAATTTCTCTGATGAGTGAAGTCTAGCAGCTTCCGAAATGGATCTATAAGAAAAGCTATGGCAGTTGTCTCTAAACATTTTTCCTACTCTATTCAATCCAAAAAACTTTTAATAATTAATTAAAAATGATTATTAATAAATAAAAACAATAATAATTTTCATAAAATTCCAAAAGTGAAAAATTATTATTCTTGGCCTTGAGCTCGTTTCATGAATACTTGAAAATGTACAGGCCGTAAATCAACAAAATATAAAAAATCAATAACAAAACCGAGAGCACACGGTAAGGCAGTTCTGATGATAAAACAGATCTGCCAAAAATCCATCATGATCACACTACTAACTGTCAAATGGCGGAAGTGGTTCATGCATATGGTAAAAAGAAGAATAGAACTAGGAGTTTAGGTGACATCAAAACCAGCGTATTGTTAGCTTAATGGTTAGCAATGCGTGCCAAAATTTCTCTGATGAGTGAAGTCTAGCAGCTTCCGAAATGGATCTATAAGAAAAGCTATGGCAGTTGTCTCTAAACATTTTTCCTACTCTATTCAATCCAAAAAACTTTTAATAATTAATTAAAAATGATTATTAATAAATAAAAACCATAATAATTTTCATAAAATTCCAAAAGTGAAAAATTATTATTCTTGGCCTTGAGCTCGTTTCATGAATACTTGAAAATGTACAGGCCGTAAATCAACAAAATATAAAAAATCAATAACAAAACCGAGAGCACGCGGTAAGGCAGTTCTGATGATAAAACAGGTCTGCCAAAAATCCATCATGATCACACTACTAACTGTCAAATGGCGGAAGTGGTTCATGCATATGGTAAAAAGAAGAATAGAACTAGGAGTTTAGGTGACATCAAAACCAGCGTATTGTTGGCTTAATGGTTAGCAATGCGTGCCAAAATTTCTCTGATGAGTGAAGTCTAGCAGCTTCCGAAATGGATCTATAAGAAAAGCTATGGCAGTTGTCTCTAAACATTTTTCCTACTCTATTCAATCCAAAAAACTTTTAATAATTAATTAAAAATGATTATTAATAAATAAAAACAATAATAATTTTCATAAAATTCCAAAAGTGAAAAATTATTATCTTGGCCTTGAGCTCGTTTCATGAATACTTCAATAAAAATTAAAGCTATATAATTTTATATATAAAAACGTGGTTGCTACGAGCGAAGAAAAAAAAAAATAACCAAAAACAACTTTTGAGGTCTGAATACCCAAAAGACAACCTAATCAATTGTCAATTCGTTATCAAATTTATTGTAGTATCTACTTTCATTTAATGCAAAAGCATTGTTCATTTTACGTATATTCATGTTATCAAATCTATTAAATTCCCATTAACATTAATAATGATTAAGATCTCTGGCCTTTTTAATTTAACAGGTCTGCATGTAATAAATATCTGTTAATTTTCGTATGTATGTATAATTGTACACCCTAAGGTAAATCGCAGGGACGCGATTTAATTTATGTGGAGGGCGAGTATGCATGCTCCTCCTACCCTAAGCAGCTCACTACTGCATTCACTATATATACTCATTCTCAGATTATAAGCACTCAACCTTACACTCAATTAAAGTAAAATAAAACTATCGCTCAGAGAATGTTAAATAGTTAGAAGTTAAGTCAGTCTTCGATCGATATACCTAATGATAAAGTCGTGCAAAAAATGATATATGCATATATTTAAAAATATATAAAAATCTAAAAAACCGAATTAATTTGAAAATGTTTTATTTCTGATATTAAATCAGAAACCGGAACCTTAAATTGCAAATATAATTGTAATGAACATTCAAATGTATTAATAAATATATATTTATAGTAAGGTAAATATCTATCTAGAGATTCATTTACACACAAGTATGGTATTTAATTTTTCGCAGAACACTATTCGAGTAGTTATTTAATTATTCGGATAATTAAAAAAAAAAGAATATTCAAACCCCATTTGCCGAATAAAAAACGATTCCAATAAATGACAACTATTCAAATAGTAAGTATTCGAATAAACAAACGTAACTAGTGCTTATGCACACAATTGTACAAGGTAACGCAAAAGTAAGCTTCCGATGTTCAGCATATCGGTTGTGGCACGTGCAGTGTGTGCTGTTGCACCGTCTTGTTGGAGCCACATGTTTTCCAATCCCAATTCATCAAGTTGCAGCAAAAAGAACTCGTTGATCATTGCTCTGTAGCGCTCATGTTCCGCGTTCTGGAGCAGTGTAGCGTAACATTGTTTATTAACGTGTATTTCGCATGTGTTTACTACACAAATGTCAAAACAGAACTGACTTTAGGGGCCAATCGCAAAATTTATAGCATTTTCTGATAGGAGGATTACTTTTGCGCCACCCTGTACATACATCCAAATTTATATACAAACATAAAGGACATGCATGCTTATACTTTCAAGCGATGTACGAGGTGTGTTCAAAACGTATCGCGAATTTTGAATTTTCGCTGGTTACGTATATTCGAATTTCGAATTTTTTGTGGCGTTATGTTGGTACTCATGTCTCTCACGTATGCCGACAAGCTCGACCATTTTGAATGTTCAGTTAATTGTTGACAGCTGCTTTGCTTGCACGTGCGTCTTCGATTTTTACCTATTCAAAAAAATGGATCAAAGAACCTGTATCAAATTTTGTGTGAAAAACGAAATTAAGTGCGCGGATGCATTCCGAATGTTGACTGTGGCATACGGAGAAGCTACCTTGGACCGAAGCAACGTTTATCGGTGGTACAAAATATTCTCAGAAGGCCGAGAAGATGTGCAAAGAAGAACAAAAATTGGCTTTTGCACCACGATAACGCCCCTGCTCACGCATCGTTGCTTGTGCGCGACTTTTTGGCCAAAAACAACACACTAGTGATGCCGCAGCCACCGTATTCCCCAGATCTGGCCTCCTGTGACTTTTTCTTGTTCCCTAAACTGAAGAGGCCCATGAAAGGACGACGTTATGCTTCTCTTGACGAGATAAAGACGGCATCGAAGGAGGAGCTGAACAAGATACAAAAAAATGATTTTTTGAAGTGCTTCGAAGATTGGAAAAACCGTTGGCACAAGTGTATAATATCTCATGGGGATTACTTTGAAGGGGACAAAAGAGATATTCATGAATAAATAAATAATTTTTGAAAAAACACAAAATTCGCGATACTTTTTGAACACACCTCGTAAACACTGAATTTTGCATCCGAATTCTCTTGCTTTAAATTCTAACTCAATACATATAATTATGTAAAAATAACTGAAATATTTGTTCAAACGTAAATACACATACATATTTATACTAAATTTAGAGTAAATCTCCTGTTAGAGTTTAGTTAATGCATGTGAAAAGTAGGTAATTATTCGCGCAATACAACTATTCGAATAGTAATATTTGAATAATACTAGTATTATATAACAATAATAATTCCCAAACGGATTACCCACCATATCCCGCATAACGCGCGGATTATTCGTTCGTGCCGAGTCGTTGAAAGGCTTTTGTTTGTTAATCGTCGAGATCTAAAACTGCTCAGCTACAGAGAAAACCTCATCAGCTATGTAAAGTAGATATAAGATAGATTATACACTAAGAAATAACAAGTCAACAGACTAAAATTATTGTTAGAAGTTAATATAGAAGTCAAAGAATAAGAAAAAATTAGTAGCTATGAATTTAGGATAGAAAGAATTGATTTTTTTATGCTTAAAAGCGAGTCTGAAATATCAAATTTACCAGAAAGAGAGTTATAATCTTGACAAAAACAGCGAAAAGGCTCATTTAACTGAAAATTGGTTCGGCACTGTTTCAAGTCTAGAGGTTTAAAATGCCTTGAAGGACGAGACGGTACATTGAAGTTCACTTCACTTAGAAGAAATGGGCTGGAGAGTGAACCATTTAGCAATTTAATCATAAAAATAATTCCAAGCCTTTCCTTCCGACTAGAAACTGTGTGCAAATTAATGTTTTAAGCGATTCGTATAGGGTGGCAGATTATACAAGGGATTCCAATGAAAGCTCTTAAGGCAAATAGTAAAAATGGTTTTTGAACTGATTCTAGGCGATCAAGTATCGGTCTGACTAATGTAGTGAAGAGTGCTTTGGTTACATAAGGGTCGCTAAATTCTTTAGACCATCGTTTAACTAATGATAGGACACCTCTAGCCTTATTGACTGTTGTGTTAATATGGCGGTTGAAACTGAGTTTATAGCCCATAGTAACCCCCAGGTCAACAAAATCATACACTTGCTCAAGACTATAATTTTCAATTGTACACTCATGTGTTTACATTTTTTAAAGTATAGTGGCATATAATTTAAATCGCACCAAGTAACTAGTGTATCTAGATCTGATTGTAGCTTATTTCTATCTTCAAATAGCGCGAATGACATAAAAAGCTTTATGTCGTCAGCATACATTAACATTTTTGAAAATTTTATTATTGTAGAAATATCATTTATAAACAACAAGAACAGAATCGGGCCAAGATGGCTTCCCTGAGGAACCCCCGGAGAGACATAAATGACATCGGATACTAAATTTTTAAACACTACTCTTTGTGTCCTGTCACTAAGGTAAGAAGAGATCCAGCAATTGAGACCCGGCTGGAAGCCCAACTGATCGAGTTTATGAATAAGTAATGAGTGACACACTTTGCCAAAAGCTTTGCTAAAATCCGTATAAATAACGTCGGTGTGCAGATTTTTTCCAAAGCCATTTGAGACATGACTAGTAAACTCAAGTAAATTCGTAACTGTTGACTTTCCCTTACTGAACCCGTGTTGGCAGTCAGCTATCAAAGTAGAGATCGGACCCGTAAGTTGATTTGTAACAATAGCTTCAAACAAAACTTTCCTATGCCACGATAGCTCTCTATAGAAGACCTACTCCCGCTTTTATGCAGCGGTAGAAGAAACGATTCTTTCCACGCAGTTGGAGAAACACCACACTTTAGTGATAGATTGAACAAATTGGTAAGGGGTTGGTAAATATGGTTCGCACACTTTTTCAAGAAACATGTTGGAATCCTATCAGGACCATATTTAAAATATTCTTTTAAGGTTTTAAGGTAATTTAGAACATCTTTGGCGCATATAATTGGTGAATTAATTGAATTTGTCCCGTGTAGCTTATAGGGATAATTTTGAAAGTTTGAATTGGTTCCAGCAGAATAGTTAGAAGTGAAAAATTGAGCAAAGAAATTTTGCGATACATTGATTATCGCTAGATATAATGTCTTGATATTTCATGGCTGAGGGAAACCCTGATACTTTACGTTTAGAATTCACGAAACCATAAAATGACTTTGGATTGAGAATAATGTCTCTTTTGGTTTTAGAGATATAAGCTTTATAGCACTTTTTATTTAAGTAGTAGTAATGTAATGTTTATTTAATCCGGATTTCTTATATAAATTAAATGATCACGTTATTTTTCAGAGCTTTGAGCTCTTTAGTAAACCAAGCTTGCGTAGGATGATCATAAGTTAATTTACGTTTAGGAATAAACTTCTCAAACAGGCAGTAAATAGTTTGATTGAAATCTGAGACGTTTAGATCGATATCACAACCAAATTCAGGCCAAGTTAATTTAGACAGTTCTTTATTTAATTTCTTGTAGTTTGCTTTGGAAAAGTTAAAATCAAAGCTACTACATGAGTAGCATTGAGTACCTTGGCCATTACTTATGGTTTCGTAGACTATTTCCATAGAAGGGTGGTAAAGGCCTTCTGGTAAAACCAACGGATCACAACGATTTACGGAAAATTGGCTTATATCATCAACATACACTAAATCTAAGACTTTCCCAAACTTGTTAGCGGTAACATTTATTTGATTAAGGCAAAGATCGGAAATTCCATCTAAAAAGTCATTGTACCCCAGTTTGGACGGATTTGGAATAATGTTACCATCAGATATGCTCCACGATATATGAGGTAAGTTAAAATCACCCAAAACAATAATTGAATCTGAAGCTTTAGTCATAAAGTTAACAGTTTTGAGCAGAGAGACATGTTGCATGTAGACTGAAAAATCTGATGCTGGAGGGATGTAGCAAACATATGAGTACATAGAGACGTTCTCTAGTTGAATGCGGATGCATTTGAACTCAATGAAATCGATGTTAGGAGTATTAACCTCTTCTGAAGGGATGGAGTAATGAACGGCAAGCAGAACACTATCTCCGACTACATAAAAGCTCTGAATTGAAAACATGAGGTTTTAGCCAAGTTTCGGTAAAAGCAATTACGTTATATTTACACTGAAAAGATTTCAAAAAGAGATCAGTTAATTTGGTATTTAAACCTCTGACCTTTTGATAAAAGATATTCGCGGATTTAGTGCTCAGTTTTTTGACTCAACGTTATAACGAGAAATTTTCGCTCTATTTTGAACATTCCTATTCGGTCTGTATTCAAACTCCCGCATAAGAGCCCCGGGAGGCCAAAAAGAGCTGTCCAAAAGAGTATCGAAATCTTTCGCAGATAAAGGGTGTTTTTTTTAGGGGTATAGAACTTCGAATTGAAATAAAACACAAGAAAATCGTTTTAAGGTCCATCAATTTGGCTTTATTGGAAGGATAATTTTATGCCATTAATGTTTAAATATGATTTCGGGCATGTGGCCGCCGCGGCTGGCTCGAATAAAGCCAATTCTACAGGTCCAATTTTCAACCACTTTTTCGAGCATATGGGGCCGTATGTCGGCAATAACGCCACGAATGTTGGCTTCCAATTCCCCTAACGTTTCTGGTTTGTTGGTGTAGACGAGCGACTTCACATATCCCCAAAGAAAATAATCCAATGGTGTCAAATCACACGACCTTGGTGGCCAATTGACAGGTCCATTCCGCGAAATTATGCGCTCATCGAATGTTTCCTTCAATAAATCGATTGTGACGTGCGCTGTGTGGCATGTAGCGCCGTCTTGTTGGAACCACAACTCATCCACATTCATGCCATCCAATTCGGGAACAAAATAGTCGGTTATCATGGCTCTATACCGGTCTCCATTAACGGTAGCTGCCTCTCCAGCATTATTGCGGAAGAAGTATGGCCCAATGACTCCACCAGCCCATAGAGCACACCAAACAGTCAGTTTTTGTGGATGTAATGGCGTTTCAAGGGTCTCATGTGGATTCTCTTCACTCCAAATGCGGCAATTTTGCTTGTTGACGTGGCCATTCAACCAAAAATGAGCCTCATCACTGAACAAAATTTTGCGATGAAAATCAGCATCGAAATCAATCTCATTTTCGGCCCATACACCAAAATCACGACGCATTGCATGGTCTCGCGGCTTTAATTCTTACACAAGCTGGATCTTGTAAGGTCGCAAGCCAAGATCATTGCGCAAAATCTTCCATAAAGTTGATGGACAAAGCTCCAATTGCTGTGCACGGTGGCGAATCGATTCATTCGGGTCCTCTTCAACACTTTGCTCTACAGCGGCAATTGTTTCTTCGGTGCGCACTGTTCGACGTCTCTGCGGATGCGTATTATCACATAGAGTAAACGTAGTGCGAAAACGATCCATGGTTAACCGAATTAATTGCTCTGATGGACGATTATGTCGACCATAAAATGGACGGAGCTCACGGTAAACTTCGCGAACTGAACCATTATTTTCGAAATAAATTTGCACGATTTGCAAGCGTTGTTCTTTTGTCAACCTGTTCATGATGAAATGGCAAACCAAACTGAACATAAATGACATTAGAGTTGCCAGATTTGACCACAAAATGCCAGTTTTATCTCTATTCGAAAAACAAACCTGTAAAAAAAACACCCTGTACATCAATCTTAAACGAAGACATACTTCTTTGATATGTGAAATAAAATTTTCTAACAGTTACGCTTTGATCTTTAACTTTAGAAGAAATATGGTACATCAAATCAGCCTCGGTAGTCTCTAGATTGTTTGCGATGGACCAGAATCAGCATTGCAATAGTTGGAGGTTCCGGGTTTTTCCTAGTGGATATTTTTGAAGGGGCGTCGAAGACGTTGCTCGGACAACCGTGCTAGGAATTGGAGAAGCCAAATCGACAAGTTCAAGGGGTTGAGGCAAGTTCGGCACTGTTGAGGTAGTATGCCGATCATCCGTACGTCTGCGCTTGTTAATGTTGTGAAATGGGCTTTAGTTACGTACGTGTCACTAAATCCTTTGGACCATCGCTCAGCGAATGATAATATACTTCTATATTTATTGGCAGTGGCATTATTATGAAGATTGAAGATAAGTTTACAATCCATCGTAATTTCCCAGCCCACAAAACCATGCACTTGCTCAAAACTATGGTTGCTGATTGTGTAGGAAGCTGGCACATAAATATACATTTTTTAAGAGTGAGTGGCATATAGTTCAGATCGCACCAAGCACCCAGACTATCAAGATCTGATTGAAGTAACCCTCTATTTTCTGTTTTATTTTGTTTTGTTGTTTTTCCGACAGGGTGAATGATTGATGTATATTGGAACGATTTTTCGTCATCCCTTGTCAAATTTGGTTTTGAGACAAACCGGTTTCGGCGTTGTGCCATCATCAGTGTCGATTTTCGTTCTGGTCTGTTGTGGTCGTTTGTCTTGTATTTATAGTAGGTAGCAGGTAACGTCAGCATGGGTGTCTGTTTGTGTACGTGTGTGCATGTGTTGTGCGTGTACATTCAGAAACGGGGGTGGTTTGCATCGATCGGTTCTTTTGTGGTTGACTGAGGCAGGTAAAAGTTGGTGATTTTTGTTGTTTGACCTTTTTTGCTTGTTTGTTGTTTTTGATCTTTTGCTGTTTTGTGTTTATTTGTCGGTGCGTGTGTGTCTGTTGTACCTGAGTGGTTGCTTTGTTTTTTGTAAACCAATTTTAAAGGTTCGAATATTGTGTCGGAAACAGTGTTTGTCTGTTCGTTTATTATTCTACCGTCGAATGTTTTTTGTTTGTAGATTTCCATGTTTTCGAGTACGTTCAGACGTCTGCCTTTTGCTTGTACATGTAGGACCTTGACTGTTTTTTTGATGTTTCCGGGGGGGCATTTATTCTCCGCCATGTGATTCGCAAAGTTGGACTCTGGTATGATGGTTGGATTCCGTATCTTTTTGTTGTAATCTCTAATGTGTTCTCTGAACCTCGTTCTTACTTGTCGTCCGGTTTGTCCTATGTAACTGTGCTGGCATTCACAAGTAAGCTTGTATACACCATGGCTGCTAAATGGATCTTCTGAGTTAGTTTTGGTTCTTAGATTCCGTCCTAAATTGTTCGATGTTTTGAACGCTGTGTTGATGTTGTATTTTCTAAGGAAATTTGTTAATTTATATGTACAGTATTGAAAGACACACTGAAGGACACACTGGAACTTAGCAACGAACACACCATAACTAATACATCTGAACTAATAAACAAACTTAGGACCGTTGAAGTGACAAAGGACAGCAAATTGCCCCACAACAGATCAGAACGAAAATCGACACTGATGATGGCACAACGCCGAAACCGGTTTGTCTCAAAACCTCTATTTTCGCTCAAAGTGCAAGACATAAGAATCTTAACGTCGTCAGCATACATTACAATTGTGATAGTACTAGATATATTACACTGGTCTACAGTCAAAAACCACCAGAGACGCGAATATCAAATTCGTATGTAAAAGCACCCCCTGAATCCGAAAATCGAGGTTATTTTTGATTCTAATATTTTTGAGATATTTACGATTTGCCGTTATTAAAAAAAAAAAGATGGCTCTTAATCATGTATATCTCAAGAACAAATTAAGCAATTCCAAAACGGTTTAGAAAAAGGTAAAAGCTAATAAAATTTGCTATAAACAATGCTTTTGGCTAGACCCTGTAGGTTCGAACATAATGAACAATCAATACGGACTTTTACGAAAACTTTTTATTTTTTTCCAGATATTTTTTTTTCTGTAAGGTCTGTTTTATTACAAAAAAAAAAATAGTGTTCATCTAATAAAAGCGATGGACTAATACAAAAGTTATAAGCATTCAAATAAATATAGCCATATAATACTTAAGTACCCTACAAATATTAGCATACTCGTATGTACATATGAGACGATAACAATGTATGTAAGTTTTGTCTTAGCTCTATGGTCTTATTTTATACTTGAAAAATATATTTGTTTGCTTTTGACGCTTATTTAGATTAGAACAGTAGTCACCCATCATTGCGACCTCTCAGAAATCCTTAATCCAATTAACTTTATTTGCTGATGGAACCGTTCGCCATGCTCGTCATTTTCGTCATCAAGATTTTGCGGAAAAAGATTTAAATGGGAGTGCAGGAAATGAATTTTTAAAGACATATTTATTTCTGAATATAAAATAAATAAGTAAATTAGATAAATAAGTGACACATTTGTGTTAAATTTTCTTAGGTTGGAATCATCGTTCAGATCCGAATAAATTTTTTGTTTACTTTTACTCGTTCTTTTTCCACTTCTCTGATACAGAATGAGAAGAGAACGAGCAAAATGTAAACAAAAAATTTGTTCGGAACTGAACGATGAATTCAGCTTTAGGGCCGTTTTCTCATGTATACTTTAAAATTTTCATATACGTTTTTTGTTTTTCGGGCAGATAGGTTTTAAAGTTTACTTTAGAAAATTGCCTTAAATAAATTTTTTTATTTACCCATTTTCGCATAGTTCTTGATTAAGTCGTAGTTAGGACTTTTGCGTTTGCCTAAAAAAGAAGCAACGACTTTTTCAAAAGAATCCCACGCTGCTGCCTCCACTGGTGACAATAGTTCTTTGAATTGCTTATTGTTAAGCATCTTTCTTATTTGCAGTCCAACATAAATGCCTTCTCTGGAAAGATGGTATTTGAATGACGGAAGGCTTCACCTTCTTTGTCCAAAGCCTTAACAAAGTTTTTGATAAGGCCGAGCTTGATGTGGAGCGGGGGTAAAATAAGTTTTTCTTTCTTTATAAGAGGAGAGTATTTTATGTTATCCACACCAACTTCGATTCGGTCTGGCCAATCCTTTATGATGTAGTGGTTTGGACGAGCTCGGCTATCTCTTTTCAGAGAAAGCAACAGTATTTTTGTGTACCCACTTTGTAGGCCGCATAGAATTCCAACGACTTTAAGATCGGCACATATTTTTCAATCCTGCTTTTCATATTTGATAAGTTTAAGCAATTTTTTAATTATCTCGCAGGTTTCCTTCGTATTTACTGCATGCGCGATCGGGATAGACACCTTTTGGTTGCCAATATGTAATAATACGGCCTTTAAACTTAGTTTATAGCCGTCTATGAACAATCGCCACTCTTTGGCATCATATGGTTCACCAAACTGTTTGAATAACCCAGTAATGTATTTGCCGTAACAAACACTGTTCTCCTTCGTGTAGAACTTGGAAAATGGTTCGTGACGAGTTCTATAATATGTTACCTTAACATCGGATGAAAGGAATTTAAATTGTTGCATACGAGAGGCGTGTAGCTCGGCCTTTACCTTGGACAATTTTAAATCTCTTATCCAGTCATTGAGTTGTGCTTGTGACAAAGCGTTTCTTTCGTTTTCCGTGTGAAGTTCAGAACCATTTAATACCGCGTAGTCAGATGCTGCTACTGACAATGAAACTTGACCCGGAACTAAAGTTGAATGTGGCAATGGCAATGTAGTTAGATGAACTTCCGTTGAATTTGGTACTGGCAATGACGCTGTAAATACGCTGGCATGCATTACTTTTCTTGACTTTCCAACCGCAAATACTTCTCTAGTACAAATATAGCAGTCCGTCGAATGGCAAGTTGGTTCCCTTCACTTCATTGGTGTACTAAATTTCATATGTTGCCTAAGTAGATAGTTTCAGAAAGTAGTCAGATATGCATTAAAAACTAGAAAATTCCTAAATTTTACTACGCAACTTTTTGTTCCGGATTCCGTATGAATCAATTCGATTCGACATGTGGTGCACACAGTATTCGGTGTCCATGGTTTGCCAGTGTTTTTAGGCTGAATGCCAAAATACTTATAGTATGTAACTTTCAAAGGATTTGAAAACACACGTCGCATCCTTTTAACAATATATTGACCGCAGATGAAGCAGAACATATCTGGATCATTTTTACACTCAAACTCTCGCACCCTTTTATTTATGTACTTATAGACTGAACAGTATTCGGTGAGCCTTGCAGATATTATGAAGGAACAATTCGCATCTACTCCTGTTTATACTCAGATCAAGTAAAAATCGAAGCCTACCTAGACAAAAAGGTCCCTTAGTTATACAAAGAAAACACTACCTGCTTTAAAAATTTTGCTCTTGCTTCAAATGTACCTGATTTCGAAATTTTAAAGTTTACCTATTTGAGAAACGGCATTAACAATTTTTTGTATCTAATACCTCTTCCAAAATCTACCTACGTACTAACTAATATATGAATACTAATCCATATGTACGTGTAGGGCACTTCAGTATTATATGGCTATATTTATTTGAATGCTTATAACTTTGATGTATATGGGAACGATTTTTCGTCATCCCTTGTCAAATTTGGTTTTGAGACAAACCGGTTTCGGCGTTGTGCCATCATCAGTGTCGAGTTTCGTTCTGATCTGTTGTGGTAGTTTGTCTTGTATTTATAGTAGGTAGCAGGTAACGTCAGCATGGGTGTCTGTTTGTGTACGTGTGTGCATGTATTGTGTGTGTACCTTTAGAAACGGGGGTGGTTTGCATCGATCGGTTTTTTTTGTTTTTTTTTTTGTTGACTGAGGCAGGTAAAGGTTGGTGATTTTTGTTGTTTGACCTTTTTTGCTTGTTTTTTGTTTTTGATCTTTTGCTGTTTTGTGCTTATTTGTCGGTGCGTGTGTGTTTGTTGTACCTGAGTGGTTGCTTTGTTTTTTGTTTGAACGAAAATCGACACTGATGATGGCACTTAAACGAAAACGGTCTACTAATAGTTTACAAACGACGTTTACTGAAATTGCATACAACGAAGGCAAACATTTGGTTTAACAAACAATGCATAGAATTGAATGTGACACCAAAATTTGCAAAAATAACAATGAAAACAAACAGGAGTACAAGCATGAGGACAATTAGGAAGGCGGAAAGAGACTTCCTAAGATATGAGTTGAAAAACCAGTACGCCAAGAAAGATGGAATAAATGTCGAAATTCTATCCATCCATTTAAGGTTGGCGGAGCAATTACCTACCGATACGTTAAGGGAATGCTTCGAGCGCATAAGGACTGAGGTCGAACATGAACTACAACAGAAATACAGAACGCTGAACCGGAAACTAGATAAGCTGACAGGACGTCGCGAACGGGACAACAACCAACAACCGCACCATTTCCATGCCAGGCTCGTAAACCTAACGACAGTGGCCATCACCGCGGCGGAAGAACAACTTCTTAAAAAGGGACTGAAACACAATATTATAGACCAAAACGAAAAAAGAAAAACGGTACAGGCTATCGTAGACGCAGAGGTCGTAATATCATTCATACCAGTTGAGGAACAAGAGCACGCAAGACACATGTGCAGAGAAATAATAAACAAGGAAGTGAAAGCAAAGGAAGGACAGAAGAGAAACACGGAGAAAAAAACAGTCAAGAACCTACAACATAAACTCAGGATAAACAACATTGTCGCAACGAAGGCGGACAAAGGCAACACAACTGTGCTAATTGAAAAAGATGAGTATATAACAAAAACCGAAAAACTCATCGAGGATATGGAATGTCGTAGAATAAGAGTGAACCCCACGGATGAATACCAGAAAGAAATCAAAGTGGCTATAAAAACTGCAACAAATATAATAGATACAAGCTCGGCATATACATTAGTCCAAATGAACCCGTCAACTCCACCACTGATTGCGCTACCAAAAATCCACAAGCCAGGCAATCCAATGAGACCAATCATTAATTTTAAATCGGCACCATGCTATAAGCTATCTAAATATTTAAAACAGTATTGAAGGACACACTGGAACTTAGCAACGAACACACCATAACTAATACATCTGAACTAATAAACAAACTTAGGACCGTTGAAGTGACAAAGGACAGCAAATTGGTATCTTTCGACATAAAAGATCTATACACATCAATACCACTAGCAGAGACATTGAACATAATAAACTCTATAATACTACGTAAGACAAAAGATAAAGTAAAAAGTACGCAAATCACGAACACGGTAAGAACCACACTACGTCAAAACTATTTTCAATTCAACAATAAAATATACAGACAAACAAACGGACTTGCGATGGGAAACCCAACATCGGCTATTCTTATGGAAGCGTTTATGCAAAACCTGGAAAAAGAGTATATACAGGAATTAAATTCCAAATTAGGAGTGTTATTTTACGCAAGGTACGTGGATGATATCATATGCGTTTTAACTACCAACAACGAAGAGCAAGTACTGGAGTACCTCAACAAGCAGCACGGGAACATAAAATTCACAATGGAAACCGAAAAAGACGGAGGAATCAATTATCTGGACCTCACAATAAGTATTGATAAAGCTAGCAATAAATTCAACTACGACATATATAGGAAACCAACGGCCACCGACACAATAATACATAATACCTCGAACCACCCACAACAACATAAAATTGCAGCGCTAAGGCTCTTAGTACAAAGATTGGAAAGAACACCTCTTACACAAGAAGCATATAGAAGAGAGCTTGGAATAATATATAACATCGCTACAAACAACGGATATAAAAAAGCGCTAGTAGATAAACTCAGGAGAGACCTTAGAGAACAAAAAAGAAACAATGGAGACGAAAGTACACAAACCTGGACGACAATGACATATACTGGAAGGGCAACATATAAATTAGCAAATTTCCTTAAAAAATACAATATCAACACAGCGTTCAAAACATCGAACAATTTAGGACGGAAGCTAAGAACCAAAACTAACTCAGAAGATCCATTTAGCAGCCATGGTGTATACAAGCTCACTTGTGAATGCCAGCACAGTTACATAGGACAAACCGGACGACAAGTAAGAACGAGGTTCAGAGAACACATTAGAGATTACAACAAAAAGATACGGAATCCAACCATCATACCAGAGTCCAACTTTGCGAATCACATGGCGGAGAATAAATGCCCCCCCGGAAACGTCAAAAAAACAGTCAAGGTCCTACATGTACAAGCAAAAGGCACGCACCGACAAATAAGCACAAAACAGCAAAAGATCAAAAACAACAAACAAGCAAAAAAGGTCAAACAACAAAAATCACCAACTTTTACCTGCCTCAGTCAACAAAAAAAAAAAAACCGATCGATGCAAACCACCCCCGTTTCTGAAGGTACACACACAACACATGCACACACGTACACAAACAGACACCCATGCTAACGTTACCTGCTCTCTCTCTCTCTCTATGGCGCGATATACAACAGGTATATCATCATAAACCTCCTAAGAGATTTTTGCGCCAAGCTTCTCTTCCAATTTGTGGTGTGCCGATTTGAACTTTCCCTACAAATTGGTGGGACCTACAGTTTTTTGCCGACTCCGAACGGCATCTACAAAGGAGACGAATTTTTGCTGAGAAGCCTGTCATGGCAGAAATACACTCGGAGAGTTTGCCAAACTACTGCCGAGGGGCGACCCCGTTTTGAAAAACTTTTTTTTTTTTTTTTTTTTTTTTTTTTTTTTTTTTCAAACCACTTTTGATGTTACCTGTACCAGGGCTCGAACCATGGACCTTCGGTGTGGTAGGCCGGCAACACTACCTTCACACCACGGGGGCTGCCTGCTACCTACTATAAATACAAGACAAACTACCACAACAGATCAGAACGAAAATCGACACTGATGATGGCACAACGCCGAAACCGGTTTGTCTCAAAACCAAATTTGACAAGGGATGACGAAAAATCGTTCCAATATACATCAATCATTCACCCTGTCGGAAAAACAACAAAAGAAAATAAAACACTTATAACTTTTGTATTAATTAGTCCATCGATTTTATTGGATGAAAGCTTATTTTTTTTTTTAATAAAACAGAGCATACAGAGAAAAGAAATATCTGGAAAAATCCGTCGATATCCTTGCTCGCATTTTTGTTTATATTTTTACAAAAAAAAAACGGTTAAAATCTGTATTATATTCGAACCTACAGGGCCTATGTAAAAGTTTTGTATGCACTAATTATAGAAAATTTTATTAGCTTTTAAAATTTTCAAACGGTTTTGAAATTGCTCAATTTGTTCTTGAGATGTACATGATTAAGTGGACCCATCTTTTATTTTTTTTTTGAAATAACGTTAAATCGCAAATATCTCAAAAACGGTACCATAGAAAAATAACCTCGATTTTCGGAATCGGGGGTGGTTCTACATACGAATTTCATATTCGCGTCTCTGGTGGGGGAAAAAAGGTTGAATTTGTAGATCAGTGTTATTAATGAACAGCAAAAACAGAATCGAGCCAAGATGGCTACCTTGACGAACTCTAGAAAATACATCAATGATATTATGAATAAGTAAAACATACTGAAATCTGTGTATTTAACACCTGTTTGTATATTTTCTCTAAGCCCGGGCCGACCGATTACCATCAATACAGGTATTATTAATTGCACTAATTAATACGAAATGGTTCTGTATTAATGGACATGTGTGAAAAAGTGTGATTGCGTAGTACGCCGATTCGAAGCCTAGGACCAACTACTACTGTGTAAGTTTTACTCAATGCTATAAGCCGCCCTGTTTTGCTGGCATTATGACATCTGGTTGAAAACCATGCTACCCGATATGTTGGCAGACTTCTTTTTTGTTTTTTTTCCTGCGGTAATTATACCTAGTAGTGCTAGGCCCACAAGGTATATTAACTTTAGTCGCCAGACGGTGGTATGTAACGGCATAAACGGATCGAGATAGATATTGACTTATACAAACAAGTTAGCAACAATAATGTTAACTAAAGTCAGCGGAATAATGCTGACTATCGATATTGCAAATAGTGCAATAAAAGTTCAAGAATAATGTTAACTAAAGTCAGCGGAATAATGCTGACTACCGATATTGCAAATAGTGCAACAACATCCGCCATGCGCCGACTAAATACAAAACATAAGTCAGCAAAAGCTAAATAGGCCAAACAAACATCCGGCATGAGTTACCAAAGTGGTGAACAGAAATAACACTAGCTTAAGTAAATTTAAGTTATAAATAAGGCAGAGTTAAAAATTGTAAAGTTAGTCAATAACAACTAGATTCACAATAAAGGTCTTTTGACCAATAAAAAATATTTTTTTTCGGCTGTTAAATTTTTCAGCCGATAACTGGCGCCCGAGTAAAATAAGCTTGGCGGTGCCCGCCAAGTCGTCTTTTCAATAAGTAGTGCCACCCAAAATTAAAGTAAAAAGTGCCACACAAAAAATAGAAAAAAGAGACTTTGAAAAGTGCCACACAAAAAAACTTTCGAAAAGTGCCACATAACAAAAGTGCCACAAAAAGAGCCACAAAACGGTAGTAGTGCTACACCAAAGCAAACTTTTGAAAAGTGCCACATAACAACAAGGCCGCAGAAAGTGCCACAATACGCTAATAGTGCCACATTAAAATACAGGCTTTTCAAAGTAAAAAAAAGTGCCACAAGAAGTAGTAGTATGATGGTTTATTAGTATTATACTCTTTTCACAATCATTGGTTACATTTTCAAAAATAAATAAATAATTAAATAGCATTACTTTTAACAAATTCAATACATTTTCGTTTAAACAAATTGACGTTGCTTTCTATTTTGGCCTCATGTGGAAGCATATTAAATAGTTGTAGACCTTTATAAAATATAGACTCCCTTGCAGCCGTTGTTCTTTGGAAATTAAGTCGGAAGTTATCTGCGTTTCGTAGTTGCTAATGGTGTTGGTCGGAGAAGTTTTGTTTACGGCCGGAACGAAAATACAGAGCTTGAAGCTGTAGTTAAGTAGAAATGGGTACATATTTCTTCATTTAAGCCTTCGGTGACTGAGAAAAATATTATTGAATATGTTGCCAAATATACTGGTATTGATCCAATTGACCTTTCTTGTCGTAAGTTGGTTAGAACTGGTGTCCCGCTTGATAGCTTGGAGAGTGTCAATTTCAAGCTTGGAGTTACGCCTGCCCTGCTTGAAAAAATTATGAACCCTTACGTTTGGCCATCTGAGGTTAGTGTGCGGCCCTTTCGATTTCACCAAGTTGGAAATAATGTCGCATAGCCCGCTTTCAATATTAAGCGAAACTGAATCTGGAAATCATCTTAATGTCAATACATCTGGAGCTCTAAAAATATATTTCCATAACATGGGTGGTATGCGCACAAAATCTAAAGAAATTTTTGTAGCTACATCACGTTTAGATTACGATGCCTTCGTGCTTGTGGAAACTTGGCTCAATGAGGACTTTTCGATGAGGAATACTTCGATCCTAATGTATTTCATACCTTTAGGAAAGATAGAGATCCCGTGAAGACTGGTCTCCGTAAGGGAGGTGGGGTTTTAATAGCTCTGAAGAAAAGTTTGCGTTTTACGGCACATCAATTGCTGCATGAGGATTCTCTGATTGATCAACTGTGTGTTCGCATTTTTGGACCGTCTGGCTCTATTTTTGTCTGTGTTTCGTATATACCACCGAACAGTTGTGAAAGTTTATATAATCTACATATCGAAAATATCTCTAAAATTTATGAGAGTAATACTCAGGCTCATTTTTGTATTCTCGGGGATTTTAACCTACCTGATATAGTGTGGTTA
This sequence comes from Merzomyia westermanni, assembly GCA_949987695.1. Classification (NCBI taxonomy): domain Eukaryota; kingdom Metazoa; phylum Arthropoda; class Insecta; order Diptera; family Tephritidae; genus Merzomyia; species Merzomyia westermanni. The sequence continues at coordinate 94,100,299 of OX465288.1, forward strand.
GACCTTCAGAATAAGGGTATTCTAACACCTTCCAATATTTCGCGATCAACGGAAATAAATCTTATAGATAGTATTTTAAGTTGCAATCTTATTCAAATCAATAACATTTTTAACTCACTTTCTAGATTGCTTGATCTAGTTTTTGTTGATGAGAATTTAATAGTGGGTCTCTTTGAGAGTACTTTTCCATTATGTGCGTCTGATAGACATCATGTTCCTCTTGCTATCTATTTACAAAATTTTGATGCTATTCCTACCTCAGCTGTGATGGGGAATACTTCTTTTAACTTTCGGAGTGCTAATTTTGATGAGCTGAACAATACATTAATTGAATTGGACTGGGAAAATATATTTTCTTCCGGTGAAGTCAGTGTCTGTTATGATATTTTTTTATCGAGGTTGACTGAGGTTTTCAACGCTCAGATCCCTCTTTTTGGGCCTAGGGTGCATAAACTCCCCTGGTATAACAAAACGCTTAAGAAATTTAAAACTAAACGTAACAAATTTCATAAATTATATAAAGCTGACGCATCTAATACCTTTCTTAGAAAACAATACACTCTCAGCGTGAAACAATTTAATATTCTTGATAAATTTCTTTACAATCAATATGTGAGAAAGCTCGAAAATGACTTAAAAGAAAATCCAAAAGCTTTTTGGAATTTTATTCGCTCTAAGCGTGGGTCCTCAAATATTCCAATTTGCATGAATTACAATGGCAAATGCTCCCAGTCTCTCAATGAAACTGTCGAACTTTTCGCTGAATTTTTTAAATCTAATTTTGATGATGACACTGCCTTTCCGACTTGCAGGCAAACGCCTACAGCTGTCAATGAATCTGTAGATTTCGGCTCTCTTATAATTTCTGACGAAGACGTTAGCAATGCATTGTGCACACTTAAGCCATCGTTAAAATGTGACAGTGATGGCCTTTGTGCTTTTGTTTTGAAACATTGTAGTTTATCGTTAATTTTCCCTCTTTGCCATATTTTCAATCTGTCTCTGACTTCTGGTACATTTATTACTAGATGGAAGAAGACCTCAATATCTCCTATTTTCAAATCCGGTTCCAAAAATAATGTGTCTAATTACAGACCCATAGCTAAACTCACAGTATGTTCTAAGCTATTCGAGATAATTATAAAAGAGAAACTAACTTTTGTGACCAAGAGCATTGTTGAGTCACGCCAACATGGCTTTGTAGCTGGCCGCTCTACAGTCACTAATCTGGTTTCTTTCTCCGATTTCTGCATCTCTGCATTTAGAGATGGTTATCAGGTAGATACCATCTACACAGATTTTTCGAAAGCCTTCGATAAAGTCTCCCACAAAATATTATTAAACAAACTTGAGTGCATTGGATTTCACTCTGTCTTTTTGAATTGGCTGAAATCTTATTTGTCAAATAGGTCACTGTCTGTTGAAATTGAGAACTGTAGCTCTTTCCCTTTTGTCGCAACGTCAGGGGTACCTCAAGGTAGTATTCTTGGCCCTCTTATGTTTGTTCTCTTCATTAATGATATCGGGTCCTGCTTTACTTCGTCTAAGTTCCTTTTATACGCCGACGATCTTAAGATATTTCGTAGAATTAATGATCCCTCGGATGGCTTGCTTCTACAACATGACCTAAATAATCTTGTCGACTGGTGTATTGCCAACAAACTCTATCTTAACGTTAAGAAATGCTTTCATATGTCGTTCACCAAGGCTTCTAGAGTCCTTTCTACTTTCTATGATATCTCAGGTGACCCGTTGGCCTCTGTCAAAGAATTTGTTGACCTAGGTGTTGTTTTTGACACTTCTTTCTCATTTGTTAATCATATTTGCTTTGTGCTTCCAAAGGCATACCGAAACCTTGCTTTCCTTCGTCGATATGCAAAGGACTTTCAAGATCCATATACTAGGAAGTCACTTTATATATCCTTAGTGCGTTCAAAGTTAGAGTACGCCTCGATTGTGTGGAATCCAATATACAGCTGCCAATCAGCTAGAATCGAAAGGGTACAAAGGAAATTTATCCGGTTCTGTCTTATATCGTTAAATTTTGATGACCCGATTCCCTCTTACACTTCGCGCTGTAAGCTTATTAATTTGCAACCCCTTGAATCCAGGCGGGTAATGCAATTACTTATGTTCGTCTATGACCTCATTACTGGCTCTTTGAATTGTTCAGCTCTTCTTGAGAAGGTATCATTTAATGTGCCAAATAGGTGCTTAAGATCATTCTTGCCTTTTTATTTGTATGCTACCAGGGCCAATTATTACTATTTCGACCCTATTTTTCGCGCCCTCAAAGAATTTAATAAACTCTCAAGGACTCTTTCTATTGATTTTTCTCTCTCGATAACTACTTTCAAGTCAACTCTTGATATTTATTTTTAATGATAAAGAAATAATTTAACTTTTGCTTAATACTTTATCGTACTTGTCGTTACTTTACTGTTATATGTCATTGTACTAGTCTGTAAGATTTTTTATCATAGACGAAATAAATAAATAAATGAATAAATAAATAAATATTAACGTGTCATCCGCGTACATGGCAATTTTCGAATTATTTATCACCAAGGGCATATCGTTTATATATATAATAAACAACAGGGCACCTAACACCGAACCTTGAGGCACACCAAATTCAACAATAAGACTTTCAGACATCGCCCCATTTACTCTCGTTATTTGAAATCTTTGGTCAAGGAAAGACCTAAACCAAATTATCTCGTTTCCTTCTATGCCATACATTTGTAATTTTTGCAACAGTACATTCCTATCGATTGTTTCAAACGCTCTTTTAAAATCTAAAAAAACAGCAATAGTCTTTTGTTTCGAATCATTGGATTTAAATTCATTTAACACGAAATTGGCTGCACTCTCGCACGAATGATTTTTTCGAAAACCTGACTGATATTTTGAAAATAGACAGTTATTTTCCATATAATTCTGTAATTGTTTTTTCACGATAGTCTCAAGTAACTTTTCTATGGTCTTAAGGCCATTTATCGGTCTAAACTCTTCATGTTTTTTAGTACTTTTAACTTTTTCAACCGGCGTTATAATTGATGTTTTAACGAGTTTGGGAATTCACCAGACGTGATTGTCTTATTTATGATATTTGTAATGGTATCACCATAGCCTTAGGTATTTTCACATCGTAGTTTTCTCCGATATTTTTTTTTGTTGAATTAATATTTAGATGGCAACTCTGATATTCATTTTGTATACATCTTGATTCGCTCTCAAATTTTTTTTCTTTGTATTTCTTAACACAGCCATTTTATAATCTCTGTGTAACTGAACTGAATTTATTTCCAAATAAATCTTTTGTACCATTCGGATGTGTCTCGTGTTCTAATTTTTATACGGAATCTAACAGGTTCTGGGCCCAGTCTCTACCTAAAGTACACAATTTAAAATGAATTCTTCATGGTTTAATGTAGAAAAGTTAGATGAGTCTAACTATGACGCTTGGTGCGTTCAAGTAAAAAGAATACTTGTCTACAAGGAGCTCTGGGACGTGGTTTCAGGTGAGCCAATACAACCAGTTGCCACAGCCACCAATGCGGCGGAGCAAAAGGCGTGGAAATCAATCGACGAAAAAGCTATGGCGGCTGTAGTACTGAGTTTGACGCCAATGCAAATTGTCTACGTAAAAAGGTGCAAAACAGCTAAAGAGGCATGGAGCGTATTACAGCAGATACATCGACCAAAGGGCCCCGCCAGGAAGGTTACACTGTTGAAGCAGCTACTAGGACTGCGCATGGCAGAAAGTGATCAGGTGCAACATTACGTAAGTAGTTTTTCTACAATCGTCGAAAAGCTGGCAGAAATCGGCGTGGATCTGCAGGAGGAGTTATTTGTAATAATGTTACTTGCCAGTCTTCCCAAGTCTTTTGAAAATTTAGTGGTAGCGTTAGAATCGCGTGATGAGCTCCCAAAGCTAAGTGCAGTAAAGATTAAATTGCTTGAGGAGGAACAACGTCGCAAAATGTGCGAGTCGCCTATCGCTGAAAGTAGCGTGCAAGTTTTTAAGGCACATGGAGCAAGTGGTGGCAGTGGAAGTAAAACGTCAAACCAAAGCAAACATTCTAGAAATCGATCGAACTTAAAATGTTTCAACTGCGGTCGTAAAGGTCATTTCGCTGCACAATGCAAAGTAAAAAAGCAGGAACAACCAGACAAATCAAACGACAAACCGAGAGCATTTACACTTTTCTCAGCAATTGAAGTAAACGCTTTACATTCAACTGTATGGTGTATAGATAGTGGCGCAACATCACACATGTGCTGCAACCGCAACATGTTCGATGAATTGAAAGAATATAGTGAACAAATTTTACTAGCTGGCAACAAAAGCATTGAAGCAACGGGGATTGGAAAAGTACGAATCAAAACAGAAACAAAAGAAATTCAGCTGATCAATGTATTATATGTACCTGTGCTACAATGCAATTTTATTTCGGTGTCAAAAGCAGTGAGCAGCACTGCGTAAAATTTACAAATGAATCTGTCACAATAAATGAGAATGACGGCAGCAGAATACTGCGTGGAAATAAAGTTGATGGCATATTTTTGTACACAATGAATAAAAGTAAGTTATTCTTTACAGGCCAATCCACTGAAGCAATGAAATGGCATGCCCGGTATGGCCATTTAAATTACAGCAGCATGCGCGAACTTGTGAACAAAAAATTGGTGGACGGTCTTAAGGTAAATGTACCAAGTAATATCGACTGTAATGTATGTATGCAAAGTAAATGTGTAGCAAAACCATTTGCATCCAGTACAAATCGAGCGAGCGAATTACTTGAACTGATACATACAGATGTATGTGGGCCAGTTAAGCGATCAGCTGGTGGGTCGCAATACATACTTACATTCGTAGATGATAAGTCAAGATATGCATTTGTTTATTTGCTCAAGCATAAAAGTGAGGTTTTCGATAAATTTAAAGAATTTAAAACTTTAGTAGAGCGTCAAACTGGGTGTCTAATTAAAACTATTAGGAGTGATAATGGCACTGAATATACAAATAATGCGTTTAAACAATATGAAAAAGAATTTGGTATTTTGCATCAATTCACAGTGCCTTACACCCCGCAGCAAAATGGGGTAGCTGAACGTTTCAATCGAACGCTGGTGGAGATGGCACGTTGTATGCTTGTTGGTGCAAATTTGAGTGATATTTTGTGGGCGGAAGCTGTAAATACAGCTGTGTACTTGCGGAACAGGTCGCCAACAAAGGCGCTTGGTGCAATGACGCCATATGAGGCACGGTTTAAGAGAAAGCCAGTTGTATCACATTTTAAAACTTTTGGTTCAATCGCTTATGCGTTAGATAAGAAACAAAAAGGTAAATTCAAAGCTAAGGGCAATAAATATATATTAGTTGGTTATGGTAGTGCTGCGAAAGGTTATCGCCTGTATGATCCAGCGACAAGAGCAATTACTGTGAGTCGTGATGTATCATTTATAGAGCCTACTATTTCGAAAGCAAATAATTTTGCTGATTTAGAGTCTTTGGAAAACAAAGCAGATTTAGACGATGTTTGCGTAAATGAAACCTTGAAAGAACCTTATTCTGATAATGATGATGAAGCAGAGGCCGAACTAACAATTGTTAATACCGCTGATGAGTCAGAGAGTGACAATAAGTCTGCGGAGGAAGAAAACGAAGAGGAGCTTGCTAATGAACGTATTGGCCCTGGTCGTCCAAGGTTGGTGCGCACAGGTAAACCAGGAAGACCAGAGAAAGAATATCAATTTTTGAATCTTTTGTGCGAAATTGATGTCCCGAATACTGTGGATGAAGCGATGTCTAGTACACATGCTGATGAGTGGCGTAAAGCAATGTGTGAAGAATATCAAGCTGTTTTAGATAACGATACATGGGAGCTGGTAGATATGCCTAAAAATCAAAAGGGTATAAAATGCAAATGGGTATTCGCCTTGAAAAGAAATAAAAACGGTGAGATTGATCGGTTCAAAGCGAGATTGGTAGCCAAATGGTGCAGCCAAATATACGGGGTGAATTATACAGATACATTTTCACCTGTGGTAAGGTATTCTACAATTCGCATGATATTTGCGCTAGCCGCAGAGTACGAGTTATACTTACATCACGTTGATGTGTCATCTGCATTCTTAAACGGTACCATAGACGACGAAATATATATGGCGCAGCCTGAAGCATTTGTTAGCAAAGAACATCCTAATAAAGTATTAAAATTAAAGAAAGCTTTATATGGATTGAAGCAGGCAGGGCGTCAGTGGAATATGAGGTTGCATGAAATATTAATAAACATCGGGTTTAAACAATGCGTAACGGAACCATGTGTTTATACAAACCATCACGACGGGCAGACAAATTTGATAGCGGTATACGTAGATGACTTGCTTATAGCGAGCTCGAGTAAGGAAGAGTTGAAGCTTATTAAACAGCAGATTTCAAACGAATTGCAAGCTGTAGATAAAGGCCCGGTTTAATTCTTCCTGAGCATGGAAGTTGAAAGAGATGGTGAAAGAGGAGCAATATCAATATGTCAAAAGGGTCATATTAAACAGCTTTTGCAACAACATAATATGTTAGAATGTCGTCCTATAGCAACACCACTTGATGCGAAACAGCAATTGAGCTGTGTTGACTCTGGGTGCAGGAGAGTCGAGAAAGGAGAGTATCAGTCGCTTATAGGTTCGTTATTATATTTGGCTTTGTGCACTAGGCCCGATATTGTTCAAACCAGCAGATATTTCACTAATTTTATGCATTTCTCGCACACTTCGTTCACAGACTTCTTGTGCCTTTTGCATTGCTTCTATTCTTTCGCTATATTTTGCTTCAATTACTTCCAGCAGGTTTTTTATTTCTTGTTCGTTGGTTTTAAGCGCGCTTTCAAATTCACGCCTATATTCCGACAGACGTATACCATTCCTTTCGACTACATTCTGTATATCTTTCATAGCAAAGTCAACGTTACTAATGTAGGCAACACAATCATCACAAATATATCGAACGTTAGGAAATTCATCCAATTTATTCAGCATGCATTGGTCTATTCCCGAGCATTTGAATTGCGAATGATAGATCTTGCCTCGCGGATCTGCACCTTGCACCTTCTGCAATCCATTGATTGCTTATGTGAGTTATTTTTTGTTTATCCAAAAGTCGATTTTCTTCATATATGCATACACAACAGATACATGCATCGCCCCTTTGGCGGAAAAAAACTATATATATATAATTTCAACTAATTTTTGTTACTTTTTGCAATTTTATTTGCTCGAATTTATTACTCCAGCCGGGGAGTTTTATAAACTATGGATTTTTTATATTTTTGGTAGGGAAGCAACAATTATTCCTCACTAAATAATATTTTTTCACAGAGCATACATTTTCACAGCTTAACACTTGTCACAAAAAAGAACAAGGTGAAAAAATATAAAAAAACGAAAAAGGCGTGAAGAGGAACGTGGAACTTCCAGCCAAGGACAACAACCCGGAACAGCAAGGAGTGAAACCGTGCTCCCTAGTACAAAGGAAACGGGATACACACACACACCAGCATATCAATGCAGCCGAAACTTCTATTGTAAGAAAAATATTAAATCATATTTATTTAAGAAATTTAAGGAAATTAAGTACAAAGTAATTTAGCGAAGTCAATCAGAAACTATCCTCTAATTTTGAAAAAAAAAAAATTATATTTGTATATATTAAAAATTTAAATAATAGTAATTTAGCGAAGTCAATCAGAAACTATCCTCGAACTTTGAAAAAAAAAAATTATATATTTGCATATATTAAAATTTAAATAATAATAAACCATAAAAAATGGCTAACCCAAACAACCTTATTAGACCATCACTGCTAACTGCTCCCCCAGCACTAGTGCAGAACGCTCTTAAAAATAATAGCCCCCCATAGTAACTGATCAAACAATCGAAGAGCAATTTAGAAACAACATGTCTGAAATGGATAAAACTCCAGATGTTGGACGATCCTTAAGAGAATTTTCGGGGAACGCCTCAGAATTTAGCTCATGAAAGAAAAGTGTTGAGCGGATCTTAAGGATATACGAACCCTTAAAAGGCACACCCAAATATTTCGGCATTTTAAATGTCATTAGAAACAAAATAATCGGAAAGGCAGATATAGCCTTAGAATCCTCCAATACACCTTTATATTGCACAGCAATCTCTCGCTGTCTGACCACTCATTACGCCGACAAACGAGACATAGGCACTCTGGAATACAAGATGACTTGTCTTATACAGGGAAGAATGACGATTAACGAATTCTACCAAAAGGTTTACAGCCATTTATCCCTTATCCTCAAGGACACCTTTGTTAGAGCACTTTCTGGCGATCTTTCCAGACTCGTAGGTATTAAAGAACCAAAGAGCCTGCCAGAAGCCCTACACCTTTGCCTTAAATTAGAAAACCAAAATTTCAGAGCATACCATGCCAACAACCAAATGTCGAACGCACCATCAACCTCCCGCCAACAAAGCTTCAGTTCTTCAAATCTTAGGCAGCAACCCTTCACACCGAGATATGCACAACCAACAAACCAATCGTTCCCTCAATCAAATTTCTATCCCGAATTGGCACATGTACCACAACCCCCGCAAAACTATCGCCAACATAGTTTTAGCCCCCACAGCTTCCAGCAATACCCAAACCAACCGAATGCATATAATAGATACAAGCCACAAAATCCCTATAACCAACCACAAAAGACACATACCCAACAACAAAACCACCCCCCTCCAAGACCACCTAAACTACCACAACCTATGGAGGTAGACGAAAGCATCAGGACTAGAGCAGTAAACTACACGAACCGTCCTAAACCCCAAGAAACTGGTAAACGATCACCAAACACATCCATGATAAACCATCCCCCACCGAAAGTCCAAAGGAACCTTCATATAAACTCTGACGGAGTCACAGATGACCAGCACTACACAGACCAATATTACGACCATTCCCAACCTACCATAGACATATAATTATTAAACCCGAATTTTCAACACACAACCTAACTGCACTATTAAAACGATACCTAAGTCTGTCAGTGATAAATGGTATACTTAATTCTGAAGAAATAATGGGAGAAATTCAGGAAGTCTACCCTCTTCATTTTTCCAGTTATAAAATCCGTTATACCCAAACAAAAATAGAAGACTTGGTAAACGAAGATGCCCAAAATGAGGAAATTTTAAAAGAACATAAACGAGCACACAGAAATAGGGATGAAAATAAAAAGCAACTTTTACAAAAATACTACTTTCCTAAAATGAAGACAAAAACAGAAAATATAATCAAACAGTACAAGGTTTGTAGATTATACAAATACGATCGTCACCCCAATAAGCCACAACTACTCGAAACCCCAATTCCCCAATATCCTGGTGAAATAGTCCATGTAGACATTTATAGCAAAAAAAAGAAACTAGTACTAACAGCATTAGACAAATTCTCAAAATACGCTCAAGTTAAAGTAATAGAGTCAAAAGCAATAGAAGGCATTAGGGAACCACTACGACAAATTCTTTTCTCTTTCGGTGTACCGAAAACAATAGTCATCGATAACGAAAAATCGTTAAATTCAGCATCCATAAAATTTATGGTTGAAGATCAACTTGGAATTGAAATACAGGGTGGCTAATGAAAGCCGCTACCAAAAAAAAATTAAATAACTTTTTTTCTATTTAATGAATCTGGTTAATTTTTTTTTTATTTTGCAGATTGACTTTTACATTTAACAAAAATGGATAACTGGGACACTGAAACAAGAATTTGGATTGTCCGCCGCTATCACGCACTGGAGTCCGTAGTTTCGGTTCAAAGAGAGTATAGGCGCACGTTTGGCGGCAATACTCCGACCAGATGGACCATAATAAGCCTTGTAAACAATTTTGCCGAGCATGGGACAGTCAACAGCAGACCTTACCATCGAAACCCTTCAGTTCGAACGGAGGAAACAATCGCTGCTGTAGCTGCTGCCATACAAAACAATTCACGTGTTTCGACAAGAAGCTTATCTGCTCAAATGGGTGTAAGCAGACAGTCATTACAGTCAATTATGCACAAAGATTTGGACTTATTCCCATATAAAATTCAAATGGCCAACAAACTGAATGCTGCAGACTTGCCGATTCGCTTGGAATTTTGCCAGAAGATGCTTCAAATGGTGGAAGAGGATGGAAACATGTTGAACTGTCTTTTTATGTCTGACGAGGCCCATTTCGATTTAAACGGCAACATAAACAAACAAAATTGTCGAATATGGAGTGCTTCCAACCCACAGATACTCCATGAGACGGAATTGCATCCACTTCGTGTCACAGTGTGGTGTGCAGTTTCATCACGCTGCATTGTCGGGCCCTACTTCTTCGAAGAAAACGGTCACACCGTTACGGTTACTGGAGACCGTTACTTGAGCATGTTGAGAGAGTTTTTCTATCCAGAATTACGCCGAATGAGAATTTCTTTCAACTCTGGGTGGTTTCAGCAAGATGGTGCAGCTCCTCATATAGCCCAACCTGTTACGACAGAATTGCGACGAAAATTTCCCAATAAGCTGATATCCAGAAACTCCACATTCCGTTGGCCACCCAGGTCGCCTGACCTTACTGCACCTGACTTTTTCTTGTGGGGTTATTGCAAACAGGAAGTCTTCAAAGCAAAACCAACAAATTTGAATGAACTAAGGCAATCCATTCGAGAAACAATTGCGGCTATTCCTGTCTCAACTCTCCAAGCAGTAATGAACAACTTTTTGGTAAGATGCCGCACATGCATCGACGAGCAGGGGGGGCATTTAAATTCCATTATTTTTAAAACTAATTAAGCTATATTTAATAAAATTTAATGAGCTTTAACATGAATAAAAGAAAAATGAATTCCATACACTGAAAAAAAAATTATTTGAGTTTCTTAATGTAGCAAAATTCATCAGCCACCCCTGTATTTAAAACATCACCATACGCAAGTACAGTTAACGGACAAGTGGAAAGATTTCACTCTACCCTATCCCAAATCATGCGTTGTCTACAAACAGAACGGAACCATCGCTCATTCCAAGAACTTTTAGACAGATCTACATATGAATATAACTACTCCATACATTCCGCAACAGGAAAACGACCGATGGATACATTTTTCGGCAGACGAGTTTCAATAGACCCAGAACAGTATGAAAATTCACGACGAGAAAACGTAGACATCCTTAAGGAAAGACAAGAGAAAGACTTAGAAAATCACAACAAAACACGGCAACCTACGAAAACATATACCCCTGGTGATGTAATTTACGTTAGGATAAATAAACGCATAGGGTCCAAACTTACAGCTAGATATAGGAAAGAAATAGTAAGAGAGGACGAATCCAGCGTAGAAATTACGGAAAAAGGACGAACTATACACAAAAGCAACATTAGGACTTAACCCCAAATTTTTATTTTCATGCTCCTTCTACCACTAATAAATGCAGAGTTCAGGATTCTTGACTATACAAACTCGCCTATAGCGACGTTCAATACAGGGTTTACCAAAATACAAACAGGAACTTACAGAATTATTCACACAATAGACATAGACGCATATCAGAAAATATTAGACGGAAAATCACAGCAAACAATTCCCTCCTTCCTTTCCTAAACACAGAATTATCCCAAACCCAAAATTATTTAAATAGAATAAGACCTAAAGTTAATAAAAGATCTATAAATGAAATTGGAACAGTTTGGAAATGGTTAGCAGGAAATCCTGACCACGAGGATTTTGTAATTTTGGAAAATCATATAAATGATGTATTAGAAAATAATAATAAACAAGTCATAATTAAAAAACTAATTAATGAGAGAATGGAAAATATTACAGAAATTTCAAATAAGATACTTTCACTTTATAGTAATGAGGACAACATCCAACATGATGTCGCTGTCAATATTAAATATAAGTTGCAAATGATAAAAGAAGAAATTATAATTGTAAATTATGTAATACATTGGGCCAAAGTTGGCATCGTTAACTCATACCTTTTCTCCAACACAGAAATTAATATAATAAAAAATATTTTCGAAAATAATAGTATTCCCTTCAATGATATAGAAGAAGCATTCCAATTTGCAAATGCCAAAATAGCTTCTAACAGTTCAATGATTTTATATTTAATTAACATTCCAATTACCAATAAGAATATTTGCGAAAAATTGTTAATTAAACCATTAAAAAAGGGTAATAAGGTAGTCAAAGTACCATATGGAAATTTGTTATTATGTAATAGTAAGATTTTTGGATTAAAAAATAAATGTGAAGAATACAATAATAACGAAATTTTGCTTTAAGGAAAATATTATAGATATAAGTAATTCATCCTGTTTACCACATTTGCTCAAAAGCCACCCATCAACTTGTACTATGATGAACACCCAACATGTACCTACCATCGAAGAAATTCTTCCGGGTATAATTTTAGTAAATCAATTTAATGGAACCATCCTTATCGACGAAGAGGAAATTAAACTCACAGGATCATATGCAATCGAATATCACAACTCCACAGTAACAATAGATAATCAGGTATTTGTTTCTAACGAAATTTTTGGCAATAAACCACTTCCAGCTATACTTCAACTAAACTCCAGGCAATCGGTCGAAGAAGAAATACTAAGCTTAGAAATGATGAAAGACCTTCATCTAGAAAATAAAAGGTACATCGGAACCATAAAAATTAAAGGTGCAATAACCTCATCAACAAATCTTTGGATATCTGTGACAGCCCTAGCATTGATAACAATATTGGCACTCAAAGCAATGATAATTCCGAGATTAACAGGCAAATATGTAACCAAGGAAGATAGCATACCCCTTGAAAAGGTAACAATTAGTCAACCGCCTCATCCACAACCATCCCCTCGAGTAGATCAAGCAACATACCAAGATTTTGTTGTAACGACCGAGGACGTCCGTTTTTAAGGGCGGAGGAGTTAGCAACAATAATGTTAACTACAGTCAGCGGAATAATGCTGACTACCGATATTGCAAATAGTGCAACAACATCCGCCATGCGCCGACTAAATACAAAACATAAGTCAGCAAAAGCTAAATAGGCCAAACAAACATCCGGCATGAGTTACCAAAGTGGTAAACAGAAATAACACTAGCTTAAGTAAATTTAAGTTCTAAATAAGGCAGAGTTAAAAATTGTAAAGTTAGTCAATAACATCTAGATTCACAATAAAGGTCTTTTGACCAATAAAAAATATTTTTTTTCGGCTATTAAATTTTTCAGCCGATAACTTACATATCAAAATGTTCAGGAGAAAAAGAGATATTGCTTAAGTGATGTCCGTCCGTCCGTCCGTCTGTTAACACGATAGCTTGAGTAAATTTTGAGATATCTCATTGAAATTTGGTATGCACTTGGCACTCATCTCCGAGCGCTATTTAAAATGGGCGAAATCGGATGACAGCCACGACCACTTTTTATATATGGAATATTTTCGTACATAATATTATTCAGTACATAATACATATATAAAAATTTTGTGTTTACATTAACATTAAGGCAGAAAACAAAATTTTCAAGAAGTTTTTGAAAATGGGAGCGGCACCGCCCACTTTTGATTAATTCAAATTTACAAATATTATTAATCATAAATCAAAAACCATTCAAGATATCGAAACGAAGTTCAGCACACATGTTTATATTAATGTTCCGGAATAAAACAAACGACATCGGCTAAGGTCCACGCCCACTTTTAACCGAAATATTTTGAAAAGGGTCATAGATATATTTAATAGGCAATAACTTTGCGGATAAAAGCTTTATGTCATTTCTATTTCACTTTCAAAGTTTCCGTGAAAATGGGCGCTGCCCCGCCCGTTTTATAGTGGATTACTCCACTAAACTTTTATTCAAAGTTTTCAGCACAAAAATTCTGCTATTTTCAAAGGCGATTGCTTGTAGTTTGAAAAATATATTTCAATGAAAATTGGTCAGCTGCTTCTCAATAGTATGTGGTATACTCCTGCCCAAAAGTAAGCAAATCGGATAATACGTAAGCAAAATATCCGGGCAAGTAATTAATCCCCCACTGCAATGGATAAGTTATAGATCTTTTTTGATTTGCATACCTTACATGAACATGAAACATTTGTAAGTATGAGAAGAAGAAGAAATGGGCCCATCAGGACTATGAGCTGAGTTGATTTAGCCATGTCCGTCTGTCCGTCTGTCTATTTGAACGCAAAATGTGGATGTATTGGTATTTTGAAAAAATGTGGTTAGCAGTGTTTTTATTGAAAACAATCAGCTGGCTTTATAATACGAACTAAAAAGTATTAAAATAGCTCTGCTTAAATTGGTATGCCATAATTAATCACTACTAGGTATATAATGTTCGGTTACACCCGAACTTAGATTTCCTTACTTCTGTAAAAAAAATAATTAATCGCTGCTGAATACCAAAAATAACACGAATGTTTTACATCCTCCAAATGACGCATAAAAGGGAAGCAACTGTTCTCAGCCTTCTAGTTGTCATTATTGTAGTTGATTACTGCAGCAAATGGAACCAACCAACCATCGTACAATGATTTTCTTCCTACTGTGTCCGCCGCTTCGGCACGTGTCCATTTATCAACAATGTTCCATCGAATTTCTTCGCCATTATTTATACTTGCAAATCTTCTTAGAAATGGTTGGATGGTGACGTGCCATAATGTCAGAGGAATTAATGTCAGTGACATTAATTCGCATTGTGTTTAATGAATTTTGATAATTTTAAGAAAGGCGCCGCAGGTGAAAATTTGGAATAAAAAATCGCTCGATTTGAAATTTTCGGCTGCGGCGCTTTTCTGAAAATTATCAAAATTCCTAAAATACAATTTTTTTATTTCATATACATACCATACATATATAAAATACAAAATTTAAATTTGGAATATAAAATCGCCTGCGGTGCTTTTTTCAATAATTCCCAAATTTGTAACAAAATTGTTTGATTTCGTATAATAGCATAAAATAAAAATTAGGAGTAAAACCTGCTTAGTCCATAACTGCACCTGAAATAGCAGTTGCGTTGTTATTAAGGAAATAAGTAAAGCATTTATGGTATTTAGCTTTTCTGACATTAATTCTCTTTGCAAAAGCGGGTTACAGCCCTATGCTGCGCGTTACCGGTAAAATTGCCATCGGCAAACAATTTTCCCTAAAACACGTTACCAACTAAAGTACCCGCGATTCTGAGCAGATGGTAACGCTCTAATGGCAAAAAAACTCACCAGTGTGTATGTTGAATTGAAAAGCAACCCTGCTAGTCACCTGCCATATGTTTTTTGTTTATAAAAAAGAAGAAGACCGAAAAATGGAAATGAACAAGTAAGTAAATTTGGTAAATATTTTATGAAATTTATTAAAAATTGTTTATTTTATTTACAGAAAATATGCACGCACCACCCCAGCGCAGTTGCGGTTGTATGTGGCATTTTGTAAGGACCATCCCGAGCTCCTGCAGGGGAAAAACTGCCCCACATCCGCAAACCTAAATGCGATGGTGGGGCCATCACGGACACCGGATGCTTGGCGTGAGGTAAGGGAATTGAACAAAAATTTAGTTTCTATATAGTTAGGAGTTTTGTGTTATTGTGTGTGCAAAAATATGTACTCCGGTCGAACAAACACCGGCTACGGCATGATTGTGTGTGTTTACCAATTAATTAGTGGGCGAATTCCAAAGCGCAACTGTTAGCTCCACTAATCAGTTATCAGCTGAGTGATAGAAAATGTGCTAATGGAACGATACGTTGAGCCAACTCTCAACAACCAATCGATAGATACACTGAGTGAATGGAGTTCAAAATTTTTATGCTCACTAAAGTGGCAACTGTTTGTGGAACTCAACTACTCAGCTGTGCGTTCCAAGAAGCTTTCACTGATATGCTGAGCTACCAATTGTGCTTTGGAATGCTTATGAGTATACATACTTATATAAAATAGGATGTATCTATGCATACATGTATGCAGCTTATGGACTCGGAAACTACTGTGCCGATTTTGTTGAAATTGTCAGAACAGCTTAGTAGGGTTTCTGTTATTTTCCGGAAAGTTCTACTGGACCATTTTTGTAAAGCGTTAAATTTTGTATACGAATAACTTCTTCAAATTGTTTCAAGGCGAAAAATTCAATAAAAAAGTATAACATCTGCCGGGTCTGATAGTTGTATTATATTATTGTTACAATCAGGGTTAGAACTGAATATGCAAATTTATAATTTCAGAGTTTTCGAAACTGGCGAAAGCAGCTGCGTGCCCGGGCCCGAAAATTGACTGCGGGGAGGAGGCAGACAGGTGGCGGACAAAACACTGCGGCAGAGCTGACGGAGTTCGAGCAGCAAGCGTTAGAGGTGTTTGGGCTTGCTGCTGTAGAGAGCCACTCAACCTCGCGGCTCGGCTTCCAGGTAAGTAAAATGGTAATAAACATGTGTAATACAACAATACCCGCTAGTGGTGTGTGTTTAAGAATGTAAATATATTTACATATACCTAAAACATACAAGCGATATTGTAGTATTATTATATTATAATAGACATGTTGAACGATAATACTCTTTTATTTACATAATAGAACGCCAACAATGCCGAAAATGTTTCGCCGAGAAATTCCACGCCAGCGCAGATCATATCACCGGTTCCAGACGACCCGAACGAGTTTGCCTCGTTTTGCTTAGTGGTAAGTGAATCGCCCAGCGAAACTCCCTCACGTCCTTCTACTCCCCATCCCGCCCCGAATTCTGAAGTGCCGAGTGATTCGCCAAGGCAGATTTTGTTGCCACCGGCACGCAACAGGAGGAGGGGTGTTCGCGATGAAATTTTGCAATTCTTGCAAGAGGACATGAGGGACAGACGGCATGAGCACTCAAGATTTGCTCAAGCCCTTGAAAATTTGGCAAATGGGTTGTCGTCATTGGCTGCGGCGGTTCACGAGATGGTGGCACTGCAAAGGCAAAACCAGGGCTAAACCCGTATGAGGTTGTTGTTGTTGTTGTTGATGTCATCCAATTGATGTGTCCAATTTAAAAAAAGAAATGAAATTGATTAATGATTTCATTCCTCTTACAAACCAAAGATACTTTTTGTTTGTTATCTGCATCTCCATCCACATCAAGGATACTTTTCATTTGAGATTTGAATCTCACTACAAATCAAAAATAATTTTCCTTTATTATCTGAATCTCCAGCCAAATCAAAAATACTTTTGATTTGTGATTTGAGTATCCAGCCAAATCAAAAATACTTTTGATTTGAGTATCCATCCAAAAATTATTTTTGATTTGTAGTGAGATTCAAATCTCAAATGAAAAGTATCCTTGATGTGGATGGAGAAGCAGATAACAAACAAAAAGTATCTTTGGTTTGTAAGAGGAATGAAATCATTAATCAATTTCATTTCTTTTTTTAAATTGGACACATCAATTGGATGACATCATACCAAAATTAAAATATAAATACATTTTTTTAGTATTAAGTAAGACTGAATTTTTTTTTTTTTTAGTATTAAGTAAAATTAGGACTGAATTTTTTTTTGTTTTTTTTTTAGTATTAAGAAATAAATATAAGACTGAATTTTTTTTTTTAGTATTAAGTAGAAATAATTATTAGACTGAATTTATTTAATTTTTTGGTTTTATATAATGGAGTTTTATTTTTTTTGGTTTAGGACGAATTTATTTTAATTTTTAGTATCAATATGGTGGAGTCATTTTTGCTTATTGAAGAAATTTGAAATGTGATAAAGTTATTTATTTGTTAACTGTTAAAAAAGTAAATTCAAACTTTAAAAAACTAAAAAAATTTTAAGAAATTAGTGGTGCTATAATTATAACAACCAGTATACTGCTGTACCTGAATTCAATCGAGTTAAGCTAATATTAACGATTACCTAATAATTTTTGTTAAACTTAAGTCGTTATCATTGTACTCATTCTGCTTTTTTATGCAACATGTATGTACATATATTATAAAATATATACCCACCAACTAGAAACTTGCAATAATAAAGTTTTCAAAATTTTAACTTTTGTGTAAATTTTTATTCCTTCTCAGTATTTGTTTGTGTTTTGTTTTATATTATTTTGTTTTTCTACTCGAAGAAAGGTAGTCAGGGTGTATGGTTTATTAATTGCTGGCGAATCCGTTTGCCTTGGCGGCGAAGATGGGTGTTGGTGGTATCTTCGGATGCAGTGGTTTCTTCTTCTAGCTCCACTTCTTCAATTTCCACTTCATCGCTTGGAAAATTTTTTCTTACAATATTATGAAGAATAAAGCATGCGTTTACAATTGTTGTTACTGCTTCGGGACTATAATTCAGAGTACGATGTTTTGCCAAGCATCGAAAACGTGACTTAACAACCCCAAAGCCTCTTTCAATAACATTCCTAGCCTTACAATGTATTTTATTGAACTTTTGTTCCCGAGGATTAGTGGGCTGAGCTAAGGGTGTAATAAGCCAAGGCTCTAGTGGGTAGCCCTGATCACCTAACAGTAAACTTCCTCTCTGCTCTCTCATAAACGCACGCACGTTTGATGTTGTCCATATGCCTGAGTCATGGCATGACCCAGGAAAAGTTGCATCAATCGCTAGAAACTTTAAGTTGTCGTCACAAACAGCTTCCACATTGACACTGTAGTATCCCTTGCGATTCATGTAGAGGCTACACGGTCTGTTGGGAGAGTTTCTTGGTGGACAAATCAGCGCTACATGTGTGCAATCGATTGCACCGATAACACCCTTCAATCCAAACTTTGCGTAAAACCTAAACAAGTATAAACAAAAAATATTAGCCCATGTACTGTCTATAACTGTCCACGTTCAACTTTACCTTGCTTTTATAGCCAACTGCTCTTCGTTTGTGGTAGGAAAACTCACTTCAGATGCTTTTTCCTTCACAATCAAATTTGTTATATATTTGATAGCTCGTGACGCAGAAGATTGGCTGAGCGCAGCATATATATTGTTAGCAACACATTTCTGATATGATCCATGAGCCAAAAATGTCAGACAACAAAAAAAAACGTACTCCAAAGGCCAGAGAAGTAGGTTGGTCATCCTTTGGCCACAACTCTTCTATGAGCATTTTACAGGCTTCTTTCGGCAAACGAAAATGTTGCTTGAAAATATTGGAAGGAAGTTGCAACGGATCATGACTGTCCCGAAGGCTTTTCAAGTTGTGTCTCCGCTCCAAAATTTCATCATTTTCATCTTCTTCAGCCAGCAGCAATAGTATTAACGCGGACATTTTTACTATATTAAAGGAATTACTGGCGTTAGAAACGTTATACACAGTTTTTATTGTGATTTATTAATACTATATACCTGTTTATTTGTTTGATTTTCACTTTGTTTATTTTGTTCAATTGCACTTTCGCTTTTTTATTTTTCAAAGTAAACATCAGCTGTTTTATATTGATGTTACCACCTATTTTGGTGGTAACGGTGTTACCAGAAAACTTTTGCCCTCAGAATACCAAAAAGGATTAAAAGTTGGCGAGTGAATTTGTTTGCCGGTAGTAATAAAGTTATTACCACAGTAGAATTGACCTGTTAATGTCAAATTATTATGAGATTTAACGTCATTGACATTAGTTCTCTTTGGAAAAGCGAATTAATGTCAGTGACACTAATTCGCTTTTGAAATGCCGTTATGACACGTCAGTGTTTGGATATGTTCACCGACCAAATATTAAAATGAGTTGGACAATAACAATACCAAGTTTTTAAAGTTGAGTTGTCAGCGATCCGGACCACAAAGCGGTGAAGAGTCTAGTTTTAAAGTGTTGCATTCTTATATATACCGTACCCGTAGGAGAACAATGGGGATTTGTTCGACACTACCCTTTTAGGCATAAAAGAGACCAGTTAGTCTCTTCATAGGACATGCTCAAACAAAAGGGATCACTTCAACACATACGAAGAGATCAAAACTGGCATTGGTCGCATGCTTCTTCGCGACTCATCCTGTATTTATTATAGACTAATCGTATATTTGCATGTTACCTCTATTGTTGTATCATGGGACCAAATAACACAAAAAGTTTTTTAATTTGTTTAAAATAAGACCTAATACATGTTACTAATTTCTCTGAAAACAAGACTCATTTACATCTTTATATTACAGGTGTGGTCTTTAAGTATTTCCTAAACTATTTACCGAGGTGGCTGCAACATACAATGATCGGTTTAATGGCATCTATGATAGTGTACAGCTTTATACTTTTTTCACCATTGGCTTATGGGATGGTAGGACAAACAGCTACAGAACCAAACTCTACAATGTATGGGTTAAAATGGCTTGAGACTTGGGAGTTTTAATTAAAAAAGTACACAAAAAAATTCTAATTGTCAATTGTTTCAGGAGTAACTATTAAGAATTTTACTGGTATTGCTTATTTTGTGTAAACTAAGTTATATGTGCATACTGTTTAACAGGATCCTAATAATAAATTAGAGAAATTATAAAAATAAATCATTTATATACCGTAATTACTTTTTATGAAGAATTGTGTATGAAATCACCTTTCTGGAAGGAAAACATAAATTGTGAAGAAAGGCGGTTCATGAACTACCGATTGTTCTAAAATCTATTTTAACTAAGTTTATCGGTTATTGCAGTAAAGGGCTACCCAAAGGATCACACGCCTAGTCATGTCATCATGCACGCTTCCACAGCCAACGAAAGCTTCTTATTCGTACGAAAGCATCAATTCAGCACTAAATAACAAAATTAACACCAATTTAATACTAGGTGCAAGATAGAAACGATATACTTATTTCGAAATTGGGTGTTTAAGTCCCTTTATTAATAAGGTTCAGGTCCTTAGAAAAACTATTTTAATTTGAAACTATATAGAATTTAAAAATAAACCGAGAAATGATTAACGGCGTAGATTTGTGGATCATTCTGCAGGCCAAGCAAAGCATCCCCTGCCCGCTCTAAAAGCGAATGACCCAGTAGTACAAAGGCTCCACCTTCCGCTTCAACAACTTCCTAATTATTTATAGCAATCCGTGCCATGTAGTGTGGGTGCAAGCTAGTGTCTATATTGCTTCAAGCGGTAAGACAGCGTCACCTCTGCAGAGCGGGTTGTGCATTAGGCTTTGGGACTTCAAGGTAAAAATAAGCTCCAATGAAAATCAACAACAATGCTCACTTCCGCTGCTCATTCAACCGCAGTTAGAACCAAAACACAAAGCCAAAACCAGATGTTCATATCACTACCTGGTAGAAGGCAAAGGCTGTTTCTTATACACAAAACAGCCGATTCCAGGCTACGCGTCGGAACCCACATAGCGGTTTTAATGCCAGGGGACAAATAAATGCTTTTTCCGCCACTGTCAGAAAGTGCGGCCTCCGCAACGAGACATCAGCAAATCGGTTTGGGCTGCCTTGGACTTCGCCGGCATATGAAACATTGGCATATCCAGTACCAGATTTTAATATAAGCAGATACCCCAATCGATATAGCCGTCTCGAGTTTAAAAGAAAAACACACCTTAAAGCAAACTCATGCCACTAGCGTTTCAGAAATAAGCACTGCTCTAGAACTAAACTTCGATTCGGACCAATATTTAGATACAGACCGACTTGAAATTAAGTGCAACAAGCATTTCCTTACCACTATTTCTCCAGTTGCAGTTAAAACTGAATATTAGTGATAGTGAAAAAAATCCACTATCAATAGTCCCTTAGTGATAGTGAAAAAAAATGCACTATCACCAAGCCTTCAGTGATAGTGATAAATCAAACCTTAAGACAAACCGGACAAACCAAACCTTAAGAGGTATTAAAAAAAATTGCACTACCACTTAGATAGTAAAAATCATAAGTGATAAATAAGTTTTTCTCTAACATATGTAAAGTATTGAACTTAAAATATACCTTCTCCACAATTTTAAAAAACTCTCCAACAAAAGGGATATCATTGACGCCAGAAAGTTAGTTTCCTGTTCTAGCACTATCATTTATAGGTCGTACACATCTGATAACTTCCATTGTTTCAAGAAATTAAATTTGCGTACTCAAACCATCTCGGGGCTCGAAAGTGCTATCAGCCACTGAGTCATCACTTCTAAAATCTGTATCACTGGTCCTAATTTTTTAAAATGTTTGTCCACCAAAGAATTGAATCACTTTGAACCTTTTGCAATATTTTATAAAAACACTTGCAAGTTAAATTTTAAAGCGCTTTCATTTGGCTAAACAAAAAAGATATTTTAAGGACGAACAACCCGGTTAACTGACTAAACTATATGAAAAGGCAAAAGGATATGGGAAGAAGATATAGAGTTTCTCAAGAATAAAATATTCACGTATCAAATTTAACCATCGGATATCAAGTAGCAAAGTTACAATAAAAAAAAATTTGGGGTTCTTTTTCTAAGGATCAAAAGAATTTTTTTTTCCGTAACAATCTCAACATAAACTTAATTTTTGGGGGTGGAATTTTGTACTTTTTTTTAACCCCGTCTATAGGGCATCCTTTTATATATAAAGCTACTAGCTTTCACCCGCTTCTCCGCCCGAAGAACGAAATAAGCAAAATAACAAATGTTCTTCCGGAGTGCCTCGCTCGATAACTGGAAATTTGTCGGTGGCAGCTTGAGCTCAGGATCACGCTCAATGGTCACTAAGATGCACTTTTGAGAGTTACTTGTGGGTCTCGATACCTCTGACAGTTTCGCTGCGTTCAAATCTATTCTATATAACCATTGGTTGGTTAAAATCCCGGTAAGAAGGAAAAGGCCTTATAAGCTTCCGTAAATATTTGATAATATTCAAAATTACGAAGGATCACTTGCTCATCTCTAAATACAAGCATTATTTAAAGACCTTCAATAATATGGATACGATTTTGTATAGTAATTATATTCGTAATATCAAGTCGAAAGCTAAATCGAATCCTACTACATTTTGAAGCTATATAAAGTCAGAAAAAGTGGTTGAAATAAATACATTGGCGTTTTTCTGTATGACAAATCTGCTTGCACTCAAATTAAAACAGCCCATTTAGTTGCCGAGTTTTTGAATTCAAATTTTTCTCAGTGATTTTCCAGTGAGCATCGATTGCGCTCTAAACTTTGGCGCCCTTTGTCTCTCATCTGATGATAAAAGTAAAGCAATTCTGAAACTTAAGTCTTCCTTCCAAGTTGACATTGATGGGGTTTCACCAATCTTGTTAAAAAACTGCCCGTGTTTGGTTTCTCCACTGAAATTAATTTACAATAAATCTTTATCATCTGGGGCATTCATCGATGACTGGAAGCTTACTCCTATTACGCCCGTTTTCAAAAGCGGATGCCAGAATGATGTGCGCAACTATACAATAATATCTAAGCTCTGTGCTTTGCTGTTAAGTCCCTTATATCGCCTTTCCAGCATGGGCTCGTTCCCGACAGATTTACAGTTTCCAATCGTGCTGTGTTCAGTGAATATTGTATTGAGTATTTTTTGCAGGATTCCAGATTGATTGCATTTACACAGATTTCTCCAAAACTTTTGATAGAGGTTCTCCCAGTCTTTCTTTCTTTAAATGGTCATCTAACCGCCTGGGCGATTTTGACCGGTTCTCCCAGTCTTTTAATAAAAAAATGTTGTCGACTCAAGTTTCATTCTTCGTTTCATTCATGGCTTAGTTCTTACCTAAGAAGCAGACAGTTTGTTGTTGTCATTGAAGGTAAAACACCTAGTCCCCTGGTTGTCACCTCTGGTGTTCCCCAAGAAAGTATCTTAAGTCCGCTTGTTTAGGCCCGATACCTAAATTCCTAAAAATATGTGCCACCCTAATGCCACTTTTAACTCCCTTCCAAGAACCCACACCAAACCACCCACCTGTATGTGCATGTACACATAAACATGTACGTGGGTGTGCATGTGTGGGTTCACCACTTTAAAACGGGAGGATGATTTTCGGGTTCAACGGTTGTCCTCAATTATACAACCATCTAATTTGTCAGCAAAGCGCTACCGGAGATACATCGAAGCCACCCCAGGATTTTCAATCACATCATTGCCACTTCAAAGATAATACACGACCACTTTATAAAGAGAATTTTCGTTCCTTTTTTATTTATTTTCAAATTAAATTCCACGGTGCTTTCGAGCCACGGCCGCTCCCAAAGAAACACCACAGCCTAATTTACATGGTCTATTTCTCCGTCTAAAGGAACAACAGCACTTAATACTCGTAGAGTGCACAACAACAACAATATAACAATATACATGGATCAATCCATTATAAGCGACCTGCCACGTAGAAGCAGCCACATTACAACAAAACATGCATATATATACACACATTTTACATATATTGTGCAACAATAAAGATGTTGGTCCAATCACCACATCAAAGCGCGTAAGTTGTTTCTTGCCACTCTTTTTTGGTTTTGGTGTTGCGAATTATTTATTTAGTGCTGTGAGTGTAATCGAAACTTAAGTGCGACAAGTGAGAAAATTAACAAAATTATTTTAATTTAACTGCGTTAGTTATTGGTTTATTCTTTTTAAATTCAACATTTTCAAACGCTTTGTGACTATCTGGATTATCCCCCAGGTTTTAAGACACAGCGCAAGGCTTTCAAGTCAATTTTAATAAGCCTTTCGATTGTTTACTTTGTTGTTGCTTTTCGCATTTATTTTATAACAAACGCGCACAGTATTTAAATCAGAGGCTAGTTTATTAATTTCAGTTCAATTTTGTTTCAATTTTCATTAAATGGAATTTAACTTGAGTGAACTATATTATGTGAAAAAACAAGTTACAAAGTAAATCTGTTAGGTTTCAGCGTAAGTAGCGTGTGTAATTTGCCTCTTTGTTGTGTGAAATGTAAACTTTCAGAAAGAAAACAAAGCAATTAAGCAGGATTAATTTTCTTATCTATATGTTTGTGTTTGAGGAATTATTCTGCATCTATTGAGTGTAGATTTGGCTACCTATAGCTGCCTATCCGTGTTTTATTTGATTTTAAAGGTACCGCATCTCCTTAAGAAGATGAGACCTACGTCACTCGCAAAATTGTTTTTTTTGTTCATACGAGACAGAAACATGTTAAAAGCACATACAACAACTGCACCTAAACAACTATGTTTTAAAAAAGAATTTGCGTGGCTCTAAAAAAAATAGCATTACGATCTGCTAGAAAAGAGGCCAAGTAGCACGACTTGAAAAAGTTTGTGACGAATGTTCAACGAAAGTAAAAAGGAGAAAAGTTGCGGATTTGTTGAATTGTTCAGCAGAAGAACTTTCTCTGGCAACTCAAATAAAATGCATAGCAAAGGTGAGCGTGTTAAGGCTGGTGTAGTTAAGAAGGCAATAAATAGCTCACCTAAATCTATAAAGGCAATGAATTAAAAATCCACTTCTTTCTGTTTATACACGCCGTATTCTGCGGAAGAGGCTTATTTCGCATTGATTACCGATTTGGGGTTAACTAAGCACCAGTACAAAATTCTTCAACAAAGTCCAAAAAACCAAAAACGTTAATTTATATCCAAGCTACGAAAAAATTTTAAAGGAAAAACAAGTAAGGAAGTCTAAGTTCGGGTGAAACCGAAAATTACATACCCATCTGTGCACTTGAAACGCTGTTATTGTTTGTTTTGTGTGGTTAATGGTGTTAAAAGGCTGCGCAATAATACATATGTATATGGTTCTATCCTGGACTAATTTTCGTTTAAAAGAAGCAAAAAGGATAAAAAGTTAGCCTCTCCACTAATGTAATAACCAAAAACGCATCGCTGCAATAGTACTGTGTGTTACGTAGGGCTTTTGTTAACTGAGGAATTTACATTTTTGGTAACCATTGTCCTGTTAAATATTTATGTTGAAAGGTTTGACGAGCGAACCAATATTTTGAGTAAAAAGTAACATTTTAGTTGAAAAACTATATAAAAATGTAGCAATATGATGGAAGAAACCCACGTTTTGTTCATCAAAAATGTGATTTAGAATAAAGCTTGTACTCGTTTCACGCGTAAATACAGTACCAGGCTTTACAAATAAAAAGTAAGGAAAGTGATGTCTTCGGCTGTGCTAAAGGCTTTATATCTTTCATGAAAACGCATCACGGTTTTCAGTGTCCGATCCTTACTTACAATAAGTACAAACTCTGCTACATTCGATAGTCTTACCTTGTTAATTTAAAAATACATAGCTTACACGCCGTTTACCGGAAAAATTTTTTTATGGGGCCTATACGATATATTGGTTCAATCTGCATGTACCAAGGAAGAAAAAGAGAATGCACAGCAAAGAGGAGATGGCAATAAATTACACCTACCCTTCGAGAGCACGAAAAGCGAACAACCAAGAAACTTCTGCGTGCGTGAGGTAGCACTCTTTTGGACTATAAAAGGCAGTGACCAAGCAAGGCAAGATGATTAGTTTGTTTTCAATTTTCGAACAGTGAACTACTGTGAAGTTACCAAACTCTTAAATTTGTATTGCGGTTAAACTAGAAAATAAAACTAGCTATTTGTTACAGTAATTGTGCGTGTGTTTATTTGACTTTATAGTGACCGAACCCAGGATTAATAATCAAGGAATCCTCGAACTCGTCACAATTGGTGTCAAAAAAGGTATTGTTAAATAAATACCACTGATTGCAATGATAACAAGGACATGGCTAAGTGTAATGAATTAAAGATTCAGCGACTCTAAGATGAGTTGAAACAACGCGGACTAAACACTACAGGCAATAAATCCTAGCTACAATCATGATTACGGGAGGCTATGGGAGCGGAAGGAATCAACGTTGATGATTATGTGTTCCATCTTGTGGAGGAGGCATCGACGAAAATGGAAGAGAAGAAGGAGCCTCCGAATCCAGTGGCAAATGTGGACACATACGCGTTGTTGGCTGTATTGACTCAGATGTCGTCAAGCATTTCAAAACTGCTGGAGGAACAGAAGACACACATGGCATCTCAGTTTAAAGAACAGGTTACATCCAAGCTGGAGACACGCGTTTTTGAAATATCATCACAAAGTTCACCACAGGTGTTATCGCAGATCTCTGCAAAGCTGGAAGAGCAGGAAGTGCGGATGTCATCGAAGCTAGAGACACGCGTGGACGAGAAAATAATGCAGTTTGAGGAGAAAATCGAGGCCGAGGTAGATGCGTTAAGAGGTCGTATCCAGGAGTTACAACTGAATCGTTCAACTGCTTCAACAAGCATTCCCAATGTAAAAACCCCATCATTTTATGGTTCTGTTCCTTTCCAGGTATTCAAGTTACAGTTTGAGAAGACGGCAGAGGTGAACAATTGGGGCACTGAGGACAAAGTTGCTGCACTGTTCGTGACCTTGAAGGGACCTGCAGCGGAAATCTTACAAATTATTCCTGAGAGAGAACGGCAAAATTATGAAGCATTGATGGGTGCAGTTGAAAGACTGTATGGTAGCGAACATCGGAAGCAAATATGCCAAATAGAGCTGCAGAATCACTTCCAGAAAGCTAAAGAGACTTTGCAGAGGCTCACATCGGACATCGAGAGGTTGGCTCATCTAGCAAACGCGCCTGTAGAGGCAACAGAAAGGATAAAAAGGATTAGCTGGAAAGATCGCGGAGATAACTGACTTTATGAAGACGCACAACATCAAAATCGCCGCGATACAAGAGACAAAACTGAACACGATATCGGACTTACGAACTTGTGATGGGTATAATGTACATCGTAAAGACCGTCCCAGCGGTCTTGGGGGTGGTCTTGCGTTCATAACACATCACTCTGTACAATACAATCTATTTTCCCCTGACGTCGACCCCAGGGACTCTACCTTAGAATGCCAAGGCATAGCAGTCCGGTCAGGAGACGCCGACCTGCAAATCATAAACATCTATATTCCTTCTGTCACGTGTTGTCCTAGAGATTATCATCCCGACATTAGTGCGTTGCTAAGGGGCGATAACCGTCTAATCCTAGGCGACTTCAACGCACATCACGATCTCTGGCACTCCAACTTGCCAGCAGACAGTAGAGGACAGGCAATTACAGACCAAATAGATAACTCAGCATTCTGTACAGTCAATGGAGATGCCCCCACCAGGGCGGCAGGTAACTGTCACAGTTCGCCAGACATCTCCATAACGAGCGCGGGCCTTATTAACTTTGTCAGCTGGCGACCGATGCTTACATTAGCTTCAGACCACCTACCCATCTTACTCTCTGTTGAACGACCGACCGACTTCATAACGACTGATAAAATAACATACATCAACTTCACCAAAGCGGACTGGGACCGCTTTACTGAATATACAGAGCGCTCCTTCGCTGCCTTACCCACTCCAACGGACGTACGCAAAGGCGAAAGAGAGTTTCGCAAGATCATCGATTCAGCCTCATGCCACTTTATTCCTGCTGGCAGAATACCAGAAATTCGTCCGAATTTCCCGGCAGAAGCTGCGGCGATGGCAAGAGAACGTGGCCAAGTGAGACTTATCAATCCCGCAGATCCCAGAATAAAAGATCTCAATGCGGAAATCCGTAGGATTGTCAACGAACACAAGCTGACCAAGTGGAAACAACACCTTGAGACATGCAACCTCTCCGGCGGAGTCGGCAAACTATGGTCGACTGTCAAGGCCCTATCCAATCCGACCAAACACAAAGACAAGGTCGCCATTGCTTTCGGCGACAGTGTCAAATCGGACGCCAGGAAATGCGCGAGCTTCTTTTGCCGGCTGTTTATAATGCATCCACCTGCGGATAGGACTAAGAGAAGAGCCTTCGGACGTGCGCGCAAACACAAACACTCTACTGCGCCCATTGCCGTCTCAGTCGCAGAGGTTAAGAAAGCCATAATGAAGGCCACACCCTCAAAATCCATCGGACCCGACGGAATTGCTATGAAGCTGATCAAACACCTTGGCCATGAAGGACAGAATTATTTAGCGGCACTCTTCAATCTCTCTCTAACTACCTTCGTTATACCTGAGATATGGAAACAAGCGATTGTAGTTCCCCTATTAAAACCAGGGAAGCCGGCGAACCTAGGAGAGTCCTATCGTCCGATATCCCTCCTTTCGCCGGTAGCGAAATTGCTAGAGTCCATTCTGCTTCCTTACTTCGTTACAAATCTAAAATTGACCGATCATCAACATGGTTTTCGCAAAAATCACAGCACGACATCCGCTTTGAACGCCATTACAACGCAGATTAACAACGGTTTGAATCAACATCCACCAAACCATAGGACGGTTCTCGTGGCACTTGATCTGTCAAATGCATTTGACACGGTCAATCACGCCACTCTCCTCCGAGACCTGGATGAGACACCGCTCCCTGCCGGCCTTAAGAGGTGGACCGCTAATTACCTCAATGGTCGACAGGCAACAGTCAAATTTAGGAACAAGAAATCTAGACCACGAAGAATAAAACAAGGGGTGCCGCAAGGTGGTGTTCTCTCTCCCCTCTTGTTTAATTTCTATATTTCGAGACTTCCCCCCCCCACCAGAGGGAGTCTCCATTGTTTCCTACGCTGACGACTGCACGATAATGGCTTCGGGCAAGGGTCCCTCCATTGATGAACTCTGTATTAGAATCAACAGTTACCTCCATGACCTTTCCAGCTTCTTCACCGAGCGTAGTCTGACCCTGTCTCCGACTAAATCTACGGCGGCCCTGTTTACTACATGGAATGCGCAGATGGGGCAAGAGTTAAATGTCCACGTAGATGGAGTACCTCTACCTACTGTCAACCACCCAAAAATCTTGGGTGTGACATTTGACAACGGCCTCACCTTCGCTGGTCATGCCACCGCAATAGCCTCAAAGGTACAGATCCGCAATAAGATCCTCAAGTCACTGGCCGGCAGTACTTGGGGAAAAGACAAAGAAACATTGCTTGGTACATATAAGGCTATTGGCCGGCCGGTTATTGACTATGCTGCGCCTATGTGGTCGCCCAACCTTTCTAACACCAACTGGAGAAAATTGCAAGTCTGCCAAAACACCGCCATCAGAACTGCTACGGGATGCCTGCTTATGTCATCTGAGTCTCACCTCCATCAAGAGGCAAAATAGCTCAATGTTCAAGAGCACGCGGAACTCTTGAGTAGACAGTTCCTTCTGAACTGTCACAAACCTAGTCATCCAAACCGACATCTTTTGGATGTAGCACCGCCCCCCAGAGACATAAGGAGACACCTCCGTAAGCATTACGATGAGATCCGGCACCATATCTCTTTGCCGTTTGATCTGCGGAACCATAGACGCGCTCTAAATGACCTCCACACCGAGTCGGTAGACAGATCCCTCAGATCTCGGCCTGTGAATCCCGTTATTAATACTCAACCACCTGAATTGGCTGAAGAGGAGCGTGTACTTCCGAGGGAGACTAGAGTCATACTAGCACAACTTCGCTCTGGATATTGTAATAGGTTAAACTCTTACTTATCCAGACTGAACCCCAACATACCAAACACATGCCCTGCATGTGGTATGTCCCTCATGATACCATACATCTCTTCTCGTGTTCAGCTGAACGCACTCTTCTAACACCTACATCACTCTGGTCCAACCCTGTGGAAACTGCGCGTTTCCTTGGACTTCTGTTAGAAGAGCCTGATGACAATTTAGAGTGATCGAGCCCATTGGGCAGGGCGAAGCACTGTTAACAACAACAACAACAACATAAAAATCCAAAGTTTTATTTTCACTTTTCTCTGCACTCTCCTCGGCACTTAACTTCAAATGATAATTCCGAAAAGCAGGGGGTTAATTTTTAAGATATTTATTCGAATTGGCTCAGGTTCTACGTGACCGTCTTGCTCAAGGGTTTTACGAATTGTGGATGTTTACAAAGTGTGTGTGTGTTCGGTGTTGACAAATTATGCGTGCGTGACTGTGTAAGTGTGGGTGTGTGATGTGGTGAATGTTGCTGGCTGTCGCTGGTATGTTGATGCTGCTGTGTGAGTTTAAAACGGCTTCAACTCGAATGAGTAGCGTAGTGAACTCTTCAAATGTAAATTTATTGGTGCTAGCGGTTTTCTTGTAATGTGATTTAAAGCTTTTCACCGCTGATTCCCATAGTCCACCCATGTGTGGGGCACTTGGGGGGATAAATTGGCAGTTAATGCCTTGAGGTGCGTATTTTTCAATGATATGCGGCGAGACTTCTTTGGCGAAGTGTATTAACTCCTTTTCGGTAGCCCGTTGCCATTGTCGCTCATGATTTTAGAGGGAAACCCGCATTTTAGAGGAATGCCGCGAGAAAAGCTGCTGTTGTCAGATCTGAACATAGGTGTACGGCTTTTGTCATAAAGCATACAAAAACAGCCACGTAACCCTTCATTGTGGTAGAAGACCTTAACATCGAGGCCTTTAGCTGGAAAGGTCCTCCAAAATCTACACCAGTGATGGTGAAAGGCATAGAAAAATTGCGGCGTTCGGGTGGTAGAGCTGCCATAATCTGCGTGCGCATCTTTTGTTTGTGTAGGAACATAAAACTCTTGTAGGATCATCCGTTGCATTAGCCTGTGCTCGGCGTGTAGCATTAACTCGGCGTGTAGCATTAGCTCGCTTAAAATCCATCCAAAGATGGTATTTTGGGCTAGTAGGTTGTTGGAGATTTTCTCAACACCTTGAAGTATTATTTGGGGGATTAGATCGCTTCCGCGATTTGATCGGGTGTATGGCAGTTTAGATCGGCTAGTTTCAGATGTGAACACTTTTGCCAGTGTTTGCTATTTATGTTATAGCTTGGAATCATTTTGGTAAGTCGCGGCAGAACGATAGCTTGTGCTTCTATTCTTTGATCCGCGCTTGTTGAAACCAGGGTAATTAAGCAGATTTTATTTGAGTTTTGAGCAACTCTTCCGCCCATTCCTGAAATTTCGAAATTGGCTTGTTTGGTTGGCAGATTTAAACTTTTTTGGACCTTCGATGCTATAAATGATCGCCCTTAGCTTAAATATTTCTCCTCGGTGTTCGATGGAGACTATTGATGTCGGTAATAGTGTTTTGCTTTCATTTTCTGAATGTAGCGTTTGTATTCTGGCTGCGTTTGAGCAGCATGGTTGTTCTTGACAACTTTCGGGATTGTCTTTTTCGGGGTTATCCAATCTAGCGGTTGCAGCTAGTCCCGTGGTTCTTTTGGCATTTGGATTATTTTGCGGAGTATTATAGTGATTATTATGGAGCATGGAATGATGTCTCCTACGGCAATATGAGCAATTGTATTTACTTGGACATGCCTGTACCGTGTGGCTAGGTGACAGATAGTTGTTGCAAAGTTTCTTAGTTCTGACTATGTTATTTCTTTCGTTTATTGATAAATTTTTAAATCTCTCTCAAGATCGTAATTGATTACCTCGGCTGCACAGTTCGCATGACATATGTCTGAGTTGTTCAGAGGTGAACGATTGAGACTTATTGAAGCTCTTATTAGTTGAATTATTTTTAGTGGCTTGGGGTTGAAAGAAGCTTCTATGATGGTCTATCGGCTTTGATACTTTATTATCTGTTCTGCGATTTAGAACTGGGTAGTGAGGAAATCTTTCATTTGTTACCACGTTGGGCATTTTTTACAGGATGAGAGCGATTGCTCCCATAAAATTAAAAATTTTTCTGGTAATGTGGCAGCACATATATTGACCAGAATGGGGTCCCAGTTTTCAGTGGGGACATTTTGGGTTGCTAGAACAAACAAACAGTTCGTAACTGTTGACTGTAATTTTAGAAATTCCTCACTGGTTTCTTTTTGAATTTTTGGTAAATTCATTAAGGTCGTTATTTGTTTATCGACCAAGACTCTTTCATTTTCATACCTAGCTTTTAACGCTTCCCAAGCCAGATTAAAATTGTCATCGTTAAGTGCGAACTGTTTGACTATTGCCGCTGCTTGACCTCTTGTTTTATTTCGCAAGTGATATAGTTTTTGCGCTTGTGATAGCTTTGGGTGGTTTATGAACACGGCTGAGAACATATCCCGGAAGGACGGCCATTGTTCATAACCCCCATGAAATACTTCAGTATCACAGGCTGGCACTTTGAGATATATACCGCAACTTGCTTCGTTTATATTTGTTTGGGCAGCTCTGCTCGCTGGGGTGGAGTAGGTGCAGTTACAGGCTTTAGAAGTTCTAATTGATCCGCGATCAAAGCCTTAGTTTCTTCATATTGTTCTAAGTAGTTTTCATATTTTACATATGCCGAGTTTTTAAAATTTTCGGGCAATTCTGAATCATCTGTTTAGATGATTGCGTCATTTGCCGATTGGAGCCGTGCCCAAAACCTATCAAATGATTTTTCTTTCACTTCCAGAACCGATTCTGTATTTTCCTCTATAGGGATTGAGGAAAATCTAGTGCAGTATCTTATAATACTGTCACTATCTGCAATGAATTTTGCAGCTGAAAAATCTTTGCCCTTTTTTGGCTTTGCACCCTTGAGGCTTTTCTTCTTCACCCATTTTGGGTGCATCTAATAATTGATGAGTTGCTTTAGGGTCCGTTGACATTATAAGTCGGAAAATGAACCTCTTTTATAAATAAAATTATCGGTATATTTATATATGTCGATATATATTTGGTTTTTGTGTGGTTTTTAATTTACCGGTGCTTATTATTTTACTCACGACTGTAATTTCCAAGTCGGGTTTGATTATACTTATTACGTTAAAGATAAAAATATATTTTTATATATTTGTAATTTATTTTATTCTTTCGTGCGCAAAAAGTTCATTGGGTTACCCTCTTGACTAAGGTTAGTTATTAAATTTTACGTATATATATGAACGTTTGTATGCACCCAATTTTTTTTTGAGGGTGGCTAAACACAAGTTTGTGTGTTTGTCTATATGTAAGCAGTGGACAATAACAATGCCGGTAACCAATATAAGGAATTGTGTTCTGCTTTTCTTATGCCAATGCAATTTTAAGTTCAATGCAATTGAGTGCAAGGAACTTTGTTTGTGTACAATTTTTTGGGTGCTATTTCGCTTAACACACGTTTGTGTGTTTGTCCATATTTTTCCCGTGAATATAATAAGAGTATAGGTTATTATGAAGGGATAGCAGAAATTAGCTTTGTAGTTATTTTAATGTTTTCGTTTTTTTGCTTGTTAGTTTCTGCTTATTTATTATTACAATCCTGCCTCTGCTTGACTTATATATGTAAGGGAACACAAGAGGGGTTGTTGCCGGGTAAATTTGCAAGTGAAAACTTGAATATATTTTGTTGTTGTTAGTTTTGTTTGTGCTTGAAAAATAAGCAGAAAAGCCGCGATTTAAAATTTAGATACGTAATTTGTTAGTATTCTTTTTGTGCAGGACTTATTTTGGGAGTTTACAATTTTATATGTATGCAAATATATGTATGTATGTAGGTGGTGATCGGGACTTTGATCAAACCGGGAAGACTGTATATATGTATAATTTTTTGTGGCTTTTACCGACTACACTTTGTCCTGAAATATTCAGTTTTTGACGGAATTTTTTTTTTGTGTTTTTTTTTTGTAAATGTGTACTTATGTATGTACACAAATTAGGGCTTTTGGTTGCTATTATTTTAGCAACAGGAAAATTTTTCATAGGGTTTTTGAATGGCCAATATTTTTTGCATATACTAAATATGCTGGCAAATTTAAATTTTAAATAAATTGTAAAGATACAACTTATTCTGTTACCGCTTCTAAGGGGTCAGGGGTAC
Source organism: Merzomyia westermanni (assembly GCA_949987695.1). Classification (NCBI taxonomy): domain Eukaryota; kingdom Metazoa; phylum Arthropoda; class Insecta; order Diptera; family Tephritidae; genus Merzomyia; species Merzomyia westermanni. Next base: position 94,135,013 of record OX465288.1, read on the forward strand.
TTATCCTTTAAGTTGAACTCTTTTTTTTTGTTTTTTTGTTGTTGTGCAGTTGTGTTGTTTTAGTTTGTTGTTTAATTGTTCGCGCCCGAATTTGGTTTTAGTGGACTGTATATTTTAATTTTATATGCTTTTGTAGTTTTCGCGCCCGAATGGTTTATTTTTTATTTTTTGTATTGTGGTGCACTCGGCCACAGATGTTCAGTAATATTGAGAACATAATCAGTACACAGAAAATAAAACGCTGCAATATAATAATGGCTGGCACTGAGCACTGTTTCATGCCATTTCTTTTGTCGTCTTTCTTTATTTTTTTTTACCGCGTCATCGAGTTGCGCGCTAACCTGATCAATTTATACTTTTCATTGTATAAAAAGTTGTATCATTAAATATTATATATCTAAGCACAAAACGTGTTACTTATTTCGTGCGAGGCTATATATTGGTAACCCAGACAATAAACATGACACCAGGAGAAGAAAAGACGATCAGTCAAACTACAACGCTTCCTGCAGCACCTAACCCGGTACATCTAATGGCAGCGAAATATCACGTGTCACCGTTGAAAATTCCACCATTTTGGCACGCGAAGCCCGAGCTATGGTTAGCACAGGTGGAGTCACAATTTGTTGCAGCGGGAATAAGCAGCGACAAGTCAAAATAGCATACCGTGGTAGCCGCAATCGAGAGCAATGTACTTGCACAAGTTACTGATTTGATATTGCATCCACCGGCTAGCGATATGTACCCAACATTGCATACTCGAATTCTTGAGCAATTTGCCGATTCGGAACAAAAACGAATCAAGAAGTTACTACAAAAAATTGAAATAGGTGACATGAAATCGTCACATTTGCTACGCGAAATGCGACATTTGGCAGGCACCGAAATGAATGACAGCATGTTAAGATCGATTTGGCTGAATAGACTTCCGCAAAACGTGCGCTCCATCATATCGATTACCAACGAGCCGCTTGACAAAGTTGCTTTGGTGGCCGACAAAATTATTGAGGTTAGCGACTCTCACAACGACGAGTCGAGCATGGCCCGGAAAATGGCGGCATTAACAAAAGAGAAAGCCGAACTAAAAGCTCAACTACAACAACGTGGAAGGCGAGCACGGCGATCGGTTTCTCGAAGGCGCTCAAACACGCCCCACAAAAGCGACACAATTTGCTGGTATCATAAAACATTTGGTGAAAAAGCAACCAAATGCCGATCACCCTGCTCCAAGTCGTTAAACTGAAACTCCTGTCACAAACGGCGGAATGTGACAGGGCCCCTTCTAAGAACCGCCGTCTTTTAATTGTCCACCAGAATAGCAAAATAAAATTTTTGGTAGACACTGGGGCAGAAGTAAGCGTAATACCTCCAACTGCTGCACATCGCAGAAATGCATACACGAATACATTTCTATATGCAGCCGGCCGAACAGCATCGACAGCACCTTCCCACCGTATTCAAACGATTACGTGAGTATAACATTGTAATAAACCCATCCAAATGCATTTTTGGAAAGCCTGAGGTATTATTTCATGGGTATGTAGTCAGAAAAGACGGGGTTAAGCCACCAGCTGAGCGAGTTAAGGCTATCAATGAGTTTGAGCTTCCTAAGCGAGTTTGCGACCTCAGACGATTTTTGGGAATGCCGAATTACTTTCTTCGTTTTCTACCAAAGCGTACTTTCAGCTCTGATAAAAGGCAACAAAAAACACGACACTTCGAAAATTGTGTGGAACAATGACACAAATGTGGCGTTTCAGCAATGCAAAAAAGAACTTGCGGAAGCAACTGCCTTAGTCTTCCCTAAACTTGGTGCTCCATTATCACTCACAGTGGATGCCTCTAGCAGCGCCCTCGGTGCTGTTCTACAACAAAAGATGGCAATAAGTGGCAGCCACTAGGGTTCTATTCAGAGCGTCTCACGACAGCGCAACAACACTACAACACATACGACCGTGAGTTGTTAGGCGCGTACAAAGCAGTAAAATATTTTCGCCACATGCTTGCAGGTCAAAGCTTTTGCATATTCACGGATCACAAGCCTCTGCAATTTGTATTTCAGCAGAAGCTAGAAAAGGCGTCACCTAGGCAAATACGGTACCTCGACTTTTCAAGCCAATTTACCACAGATATCCGCTATCTGCCAGGGAAGGATAATGTCGTCGTCGATGCCTTATCTCGGGTTGAAGCACTACACGTGAAGCAACATATCAATTACCATGAATTATCCGAAAGCCAACGCAATGACGAGGAGCTACAGCAAGTACTAAAACATAACACAACAGTTTTAGATTTAAAGCCGCTTTCCTTTCATGACACAAATACTAAAATTTATTGCGATGTTAGCGCAGGTAAGATTCGCCCATTCCTAACACAGCCGTTTCGCAAAATTGGTTTTTTGTCAATGCATAATATATCCCATAGCGGTGCGGCGAAGACCATAAAACTCTTTGCAGAATAGTATGTTTGTACCTATAATTGTTAAATGACCACTTTTGCACTTTTTAAAATGTTGTGTTTTGGGTAAATGTACCTCTTTACAATTATTTTTTTTTTGATTTTTCGCTACTTCCATAGGTGCCTGTCTCTTAGGCGAAGTAGGACTATATTTACCTCTAGGGGCACTTCACTTCACTTTTCACTGCACTCACCTCGGCACTTAACTTCAAATGATAATTCCGAAAAGCAGGGGGTTAATTTTTAAGATATTTATTTATAATTCAAGTTGGCTCAGGTTCTACGTGACCGTCTTGCTTAAGGGTTTTACGAATTGTGTATGTTTACAAAGTGTGTTTGTGTTCGGTGTTGACAAATTATGCGTGCGTGACTGTGTAAGTGTGGGTGTGTGATGTGGTGAATGTTGGTTGCACCCGCCAGTGTTGTGGCTAATATAGCCAAATGGAATACGTGATGTGGAAATGAAGCGAGCCACATAGGTAAATCCAAAGAGATCATTTGCTGAGACGGTGTGACATGCTCTGTCCCAAGAAACAGCCAAGCTTTTGAGTAAACCTGCATACAAGGCAGCACTATTTTGGAAGCGTTGAACGGAGTACAGAAGAAAAGTGACCAAATGTTTCAAGTGCGGGAAACCAGGTCACATATCACGTTATTGCGGCACTGGCTCCCATAACCCCAGCAATTCAGGTGGACGAAAACGCAAGGCTGAAGATGAGCAGATCTCCCAACCAAGTCAATCATTAAACTAAATCTAGCCAGCGGAAAGGGGCGTGGAATGCTCTCACAATTGAATGCCCCTTAATCTCTGTCTCAAAAATCTGACGTAAAGCTAGTAATCTTACTGTTGGAGGATATGTGAACGGTAAACATCATTTACTGACTGTGGACACGCGCTCATCTCATTCCATCATTCGATCTGATTTAGTCGGTTATTTTTGATTCTATGGTACCATTTTTGAGATATCTACGATTTACGGTTATTTCAAAAAAAATATAAAACGGTTTGAAATTTTTAAAAGCTAATAAAATTTTCTTTAATAAGTGCATACAAAGCATACAAAACTTTTACCTAGGCCCTGTAGGTTCGATGATAATACGGATTTTAACTTTTTTTTTGTAAAAATATAAACAAAAATGCAAGGAAGGATATCGAACACTTTTTATTTTTTTCCAGATATTTTTCTTTCCCTGTAAGCTCTGTTTTATTACAACAAAAAAATAAGCTTTCATCCAATAAAATCGATGGACTAATACAAAGTTATAAGCATTCAAATATATATAGCCATATAATACTGAAGTACCCTACACGTACATATGGATTAGTAATTATATAGTAGTTAGTAGGTAGATTTTCGAAGGGTTATTAGATACAAAAAACTGTTAATGCCGTTTTCTCAAGTAGGTAAACTTTAAAATTTCAAACCCAAGTACATTTGAAGCAAGAGGAAATTTTTTAAAGCAGGTAGTGTTTTCTTTTTATAACTAAGGAACCTTTTTGTAGGCTTCGATTTTTACTTGATCTTAGTATAAACAGGAGTAGATGCGAATTGTTCCTTCATAATATCTGCAAGGCTCACCGGATACTGTTCAGTCTATAAGTGCATTTTATAACCAGTCATAAATAAAAAAAAATAATATAAATAAAAGGGCGCAGGAGTTTGAGTGTAAAAATGATCCAGATATGTTCTGTTTCATCTGCGGTCAATATATTGTTAAAAGGATGCGACGTGTGTTTTCAAATCCTTTGAAAGTTACATACTATAACTATTTTGGCATTCAGCCTAAAAACACTGGGAAATCATGGACACCGAATACTGTGTGCACCACATGTCGAATCGAATTGATTCATTCGGAATCCGGAACAAAAAGTTGCGTAGTAAAATTTAGGAATTTGCTAGTTTTTAATGCATATCTGACTACTTTTTGAAACTATCTACTTAGGCGACATATGAACTTTAGTACACCAATGAAGTGAAGGGAACCAACTTGCCATTCGACGTACTACTTGCTATATTTGTACTAGAGAAGTATTTGGGGTTGGAAAGTCAAGCCAGTACCAAATTCAACGGAAGTTCATCTAACTACATTGCCATTGCCACATTCAACTTTAGTTCCGGGTCAAGTTTCACTGTCAATAGCAGCATCTGATTACGCGGTATCAAGTTGTACTGAACTTCACACGGAAAACGAAAGAAACGCTTTGTCACAAGAACAACTCAATGATTGGATAAGAGGTTTGAAACTGTCCAAGGTAAAGGCCGAGCTACACGCCTCTCGTATGCAACAATTTAAATTCCTTTCATCCGATGTTAAGAGAACATATTGTAGAACTCGTAACGAACCATTCCAAGTTCTATACGAAGGAGGACAGTGTTTGTTACTGCAGAGACATTACAACCGATCTTAAAGTCTTTGTAATGCTATGCGGTCTACAAAGTGGGTACACAAAAATACTGTTGGTTTCTCTGAAAATGGGATAGCCGAGCTCGTCAAGACCACTACATCATAAAGGATTGGTCAGACTGAATCGAATTTAAAGGTGGTGTGGACAACGTAAAATACTCCCCCCTCTTATAAAGACAGAAAAAATTAATTCACCCCCGCTCCACATCAAAAACTTTGTTAAAAACCATCTTTCCAGAGATTTTAGAAGACATTTTTCTTGGGCCGCAAATAAGAAAGATGCCAAACAATAACCAATTCAAAGAACTATTGTCACCAGTGGAGGCAGCAGCGTGGGATTCTTTTGAAAAGGTCGTTGCTTCTTTTTTAGGCAAACGCAAAAGTCCTAACTACGAGATGATAGTGAACGACTTAATCAAGAACTATGCGAAAATGGGTAAATAAAAAAACATATTTAAGGCATAATAAGATATAGAGTTAATAAGATCATAGAGTTAAGACAAAACTTACATACATTGTTATCGTCTCATATGTACATACGAGTATGCCAATATTTGTAGGGTACTTAAGTATTATATGGCTATATTTATTTGAATGCTTATAACTTTTGTATTAGTCCATCGATTTTATTGGATGAAAGCTTATTTTTTTTGTAATAAAACAGAGCTTACAGAAACAAAAAATATCTGGAAAAAAATAAAAGTCAAAAAAAAGGTAAAAATCCGTATTGATTGTTCATTATCTTCGAACCTACAGGGCCTAGCGAAAAGTTTTGTATGCATTGTATACATTGTTTATAGCAAATTTTATAAGCTTTCAAATTTTTCCGTTTTGGAAATGCTCTATTTGTTCTTGAGACATACATGATAAAGTGGAGCCATCTTTTTTTGTTTTGAAATAACATTAAATCATAAATATCTCAAAAACGGTACCATAGAATCGAAAATAACCTCGATTTTCGAAATCAGGGGGTGGTTTTACATACGAATTTCATGTTCGCGTCTCTGGTGATTTTTGGCTGTAGACCAGTGTAATTGGTGTGGACTTCTTAAGCGAGCAAGGCATAGAGATCGACTATTGACGTGCCACTAAATTTTCGTTACGAAAAGAACTACATCAGTAAGCGAGTAGTGGTGGAGGAAAGGCAGCAAATCATACCGAAATCAGAGGCAGTCATATGGTCAAAGATTAACGTAGATTATGGGACAAACAAATTGTGGGTCGTCGAGTCAGCAAACAAATCAAAGACGAATATACTAGTTGGAAAAACCATGGCTATGACAAAAAAAGATGGACGCATACTGGTAAAAGTACTTAATGAGTTCAAACCACCAATCAAACTTTCCAAAGGAGCTATATTCGGTAAATGCCAAGAGGTCGAGGTAGTGTGAACAGCTTCAAGAAAATGTTTCTACCAACGAGATTGATCTTTCAGATAATATCACGGCGTGGACGGAAGGGCTCGAAAAAGATCAAAAGGGTAAGGCAAAGCAGCTTATAACAAAGTACTCGAGCATATTTGAATTAGAGGGTTCCAAACCAGGCCGGACCAAAGTTGTGAAGCATGAAATTTATACTGGTAATGCAAGCCCAATCCGCCAAGCTCCTCGTAGTAGCCCATTGTAGAACAATATCACGCACTATAGGACTATTGACGTGCCACTAAATTTTCGTTACGAAAAGAACTACATCAGTAAGCGAGTAGTGGTGGAGGAAAGGCAGCAAATCCCACCGAAGTCAGAGGCAGTCATATGGGCAAAGATTAACGTAGATTATGGGACAAACAAATTGTGGGTCGTCGAGTCAGCAAACAAATCAAATACGAATATACTAGTTGGAAAAACCATGGCTATGACAAAAAAACATGGACGCATACCGGTAAAAGTACTTAATGAGTTCAAATCACCAATCAAACTTTCCAAAGGAGCTATATTGGGTAAATGCCAAGAGGTCGAGGTAGTGTGAACAGCTTCAAGAAAATGTTTCTACCAACGAGATTGATCTTTCAGATAATATCACGGCGTGGACGGAAGGGCTCGAAAAAAATTAAAAGGGTAAGGCAAGGCAGCTAATAACAAAGTACTCGAGCATATTTGAATTAGAGGGTTCCAAACCAGGCCGGACCAAAGTTGTGAAGCATGAAATTTATACTGGTAATGCAAGCCCAATCCGCCAAGCTCCTCGTAGTAGCCCATTGTAGAACAATATCACGCACTATGGGACTATTGACGTGCCACTAAATTTTCGTTACGAAAAGAACTACATCAGTAAGCGAGTAGTGGTGGAGGAAAGGCAGCAAATCCCACCGAAGTCAGAGGCAGTCATATGGGCAAAGATTAACGTAGATTATGGGACAAACAAATTGTGGGTCGTCGAGTCAGCAAACACATCAAAGACGAATATACTAGTTGGAAAAACCATGGCTATGACAAAAAAACATGGACGCATACCGGTAAAAGTACTTAATGAGTTCAAATCACCAATCAAACTTTCCAAAGGAGCTATATTGGGTAAATGCCAAGAGGTCGAGGTAGTGTGAACAGCTTCAAGAAAATGTTTCTACCAACGAGATTGATCTTTCAGATAATATCACGGCGTGGACGGAAGGGCTCGAAAAAAATTAAAAGGGTAAGGCAAGGCAGCTTATAACAAAGTACTCGAGCATATTTGAATTAGAGGGTTCCAAACCAGGCCGGACCAAAGTTGTGAAGCATGAAATTTATACTGGTAATGCAAGCCCAATCCGCTAAGCTCCTCGTAGTAGCCCATTGGCCAAACGCCAAGTGGTAAGGGAAATTATACAGAAAATGATCAAGTGGAGGTGAAGACAGCCTACAACGTTTGAGAAGGGCTTTGGCAATTTACGTTAATGCCCTTCGGACTATGCAATGCTCCAGCTACCTTTGAGAGACTCATGGATCAGGTACTGAAAAATTGCATTGGAAAACATGTTTGGTGTACCTGTTCGAAATCATCGTGCTGGGAAAACGTTTTGAGGAGCACCTAAATAGCTTGGAGGAAGTTTTCCAACGGATAGCTGGTGCTGGTTTTAAACCCGGGGAAACTCCTGTAAGAATGAGAACGGCGACCTCGTGGCCGATGTTCAGAGAGCACTCAGAATATGGAGGGATCACTTCTCTGCCCTTTTAAATGGAGAAACTGAGCAAGAAACCAGAGAAGATGCCGAACCCGAGCCCACAATCGAAGATGATGGAGTTGACGTTCCACAACCCGACTATAATGAGGTGCGAATAGCAATATCCCGATTGAAAAATAATAAAGCAGCTGGCGCTGATGGTTTGCCTGCTGAGCTATTCAAAAAGGGAGGCGAGGAGCTGGTAAGGCGCATGCATCAGCTTCTATGCAGAATATGGTCGGATGAATGCATGCCTGAAGATTGGAATCTAAGTGTTCTCTGCCCAATCCACAAGAAGGGCGATCCTGCAAACTGCGCCAACTATCGCGGAATCAGCCTTTTGAATATCGCATATAAGGTCCTATCAAGCGTATTGTGCGAAAGACTGAAGCCTGATGTGAACAGACTGATTGGACCTTATCAGTGTGGCTTCAGACCTGGTAAATCTACCATCGACCAAATTTTTACAATACGCCAAATCTTGGAAAAACCCCGTGAAAAGAGAATCGACACACATCATCTCTTTGTTGATTTTAAAGCCGCTTTCGATAGCACGAAAAGGAGCTGCCTATATGCCGCTATGTCTGAATTTTGTTTCCCCGCAAAACTTATACGGCTATGCAAAATGACCTTGAGCAACACCGCCAGCTCGGTCAGAATTGGGAAGTACCTCTCCGAGCCGTTCGAAACTAAACGAGGTTTCAGACAGGGTGACCCCCTATCGTGCGATTTCTTTAATTTAATGCTGGAGAAAATAATACAAGCTGCAGAACTTAACCGCGCTGGCACAATATTTTATAAAAGCGTGCATCTGTTGGCATATGCTGACGATATTGATATCATTGGCCTTAATTACCGCGCCGTAACTTCTGCTTACTCCAAATTAGAAAAAGAAGCGGAGGAAATGGGATTGGTGGTGAACGAGGGCAAAACGAAGTACCTTCTGTCATCATGCAAAGAGTCAGCGCATTCGCGCCTTGGCAACCAAGCCACTGTTGGCAGCAATAATTTCGAAATAGTAAAGGACTTCGTTTACCTGGGAACCAGCATTTACACCAACAATAATGTTAGCCTAGAAATCCGACGAAGAATTACTCTTGCAAACAAATGCTACTTCGGACTGAGTAGGCAATTGAAAAGTAAAGTCCTCTCTCGACGAACGAAAATAACACTCTACAAGTCAATCATCGCACCCGTCCTGCTATATGGTGCAGAAGCGTGGACACTAACAACATCTGATGAGGCGGCTCTGGGAGTATTCGAGAGAAAGGTTCTTCGAAAGATTTGTGGACCTCTACGCGTTGGCGACGGCGAGTACCGAAGAAGATTTAATGATGAGCTGTATGAACTTTACGCAGACGCCGACATAGTTCAGCGAATTAAAACACAGCGGCTTCGCTGGCTAGGCCACATAGTGCGAATGAGCGAAGATGCTCCAGCCCAGAAGGTATTCTTATCGGCACCCGCCGGTGGAAGCAGAGGAGGAGGGAGACCACCACTCCGATGGAAGGACCAAGTGGAGACCGATTTGCGATCCCGCGGTGTTTCCAATTGGCGCCAGTTGGCGCAACGAAGAAACGACTGGCGAGCTATGTTGGACGGTCAAAATCGCCCAGGCGGTTAGATGACCATTTAAAGAAGAAGCTGGTGCTGGTCTGAAATTAAGTCCTAAAAAGTGTACCTTGCTTAAGAGGGAAGTAAGTTATTTGGGTAACAAGGTAAGGACGGAGGGCATCTGCACTGCTAAGGAAATGATTGAAACCATAAAGGATTGGCCAAGACCTATTAATTTGCATGACTTACAAAGTTTCCTTGGGCTGTGCAAGTATTATCGCATATTTGTACCGAGTTTCGCCAGCGTATATATGTAGTAGTCTCTATGAGCTTAACAGAAAAAATACGTACTTTGATTGGGAGAAGGAACACGAAGTGGCTTTCCAAACCTTGAAGGAACGACTATGCAGTGCCCCAATGTTAGCATATCTAATTCCAGGTTCAAAGTTTATTCTGGATACGGATGCCAGGGGCTATGCTATAGGAGGTGGTTGGTCTCAGATTGTCGATGGACATGAGAAGGTAGTTGCATACTATAGCCGAACAATCGGGTAGCCTGAAAGGAACCATTGCGTAACACGGAGAGAGCTGTTGGCATTGGTAGAGTGCATTAAACATTTGCACAAGTATATCTATGGGCAGCGATTCCATGTCAAGACAGACCAGGCAGCGTTGAAATGGCTCTTGCATTTCCGTAATACCGAAGGTCAGCTGGCACGGTGGATAGAACGACTGCAAAGTTATAATTTTTCCGTAGAGCATCGCAAAGGTAGCACCCAAGGAAATTCTGATGCAATGTCACGACGACCCTGTAACTTGGAATGCAATCATTGTTCCAAAGTTGAGGCCAAGGAAGACATTACAGATGTGCGGCTGATGACTATAACATCTACGGGCAAATGGGATATGTATCAATTAAGGTAGTATCAGATCCAGATCTGGTTCGTGTGATGCAAGGGCTTGAGCGAAACGAACGACCAACAAAAGAGGGGACGTCAGCAGAGAGTCCTGTTGCCAAGTCATATTGGGCACAATGTAACAGTTTAAAATTGATATCCGCTTGTTGGCATCGAATATGGGAAAGTGAGGATGGTCAATGTGTTCGCAAATTGATTGTCGTCCCAAGGAAGAAAATCCCTTATATTCTCAATGAATAACATAACGGTCCAAGCGGAGGTCATCTTGGAGTCACAAGGGCCTTAGAGAAAATCAAGCAGAGATTCTATTGTGTTGGTTACCGTCAATCGGTCGCGGAGTGGATCGCCAACTGTAAGGTGTGCATGGCCCAATGAAATAGTATCACTCAGGTGCACCATTTCAAAGGATTGCCATGGACGTAGCCGGCCAATTTCCTGCTAGCAAACTTGGAAACAAACATGTACTTGTAGTCATGGACTATTTCAGCAAATGGCCGGAAGTGTACCCTATTCCAAATCAAGAGGCAGAAATCATAGTAGAAGTGTTCACTAATAATTGGTTAGCAAGGTTTGGTGCACCGATGGAGCTACATTCTGACCAAGGCAGAAATTTTGAATTGGCTGTGTTCCAGGAAATGTGCAAGGCATTGGGCATTCAGTACATGAAACAACAGGTCAGACTCCTGCCAAGGTAATTTTTGGAAATGATCTTCGCTCGAAAATCCACTAAGTTCTTGGAAGAGGAAATGAGAGAAATACACGACCTTGTAAGACAACGCACTAAGATCATGAGCAATATGATGAAAGCCAGGTACGACACAGCAATAAACTCGAAAGGTGTTACGGAAGGAGATTTAGTGCTGCTGTGGGTAGTATCACAACGTAAGAAAGGTTTGTCCCCGAAATTGCAGTGTAACTGGGAAGGCCCATACAAAGTCATAAAACGGATAAACGATGTTGTCTATCGCATACAAACTATTGGAAGACCAAGGAATAAGATCGGTAGTCCCTCTGGAAAGGCTAGCTGCATTTGGTTCGGCCAATGTACCTGATCGGGACGATGAGACTTAGGTGGGGGGCAGTGTGGCGAATATTCTCAAGCATGCACCATCCCTATCTCAATAACACTCCCACCACAAGTTAAACACAACAAAGATAACTATGGCTAGAGTGTTTGCGAAAATACAATGCAAAGAGGAGATGGCACGAGAACACGAAAAGGGAACGAGCACGAAACTTTTGGGTGCGTGGGGTAGCACCCTGTTGGACTATAAAAGGCAGTGACCAGCAAGGCAAGATGATCAGTTTATTTTCAAGTATCTTAAATTTGTATTGCGGTTAAACTAGTAAATAAAACTAGCTATTTTTTACAGTAATTGTGCGTGTATTTATTTGACTTTATAGGATCGAACCCCGGATTAATAATCGAGGAATCATCGAATTCGTCACAATATGTTTTCTGTACTACTATTTGTGATCGTTATTCATAATGTAAATTTATGTTTCTTTTATAGCATTTCCAGGTCAAACGAAACCTTTTTCCAGTCAAATGAAACTTTTTTAAAGGAACTGAAACCTTTTCCAAATGAAATGAAACTTTTTTCAAACGAAGCAGAGATTCATTTTTCAAATGAAATGAAACCATTTCAAAGAAAGTTAAACTTTTTTCAAATAAAATAAATCTTTTTTCATGTCAAATGAAACCATTTTTAGATCATATAGCATTTTCAGGTGAAATGAAGCCTTTTTCAAACGAAGTGAAACTGTTTTCAAATGAAATGAAACCTTTTACAAACGAAAAAAAACGTTTTCCAACTAAAGTGGTACTTTTTTAATGTCAAATGAAACCATGTTTCATAATATATCGCCCTTTAATGCTTTTATACTTATTTTTTTTACTTATTTTTTATACTTATATATTTATATTTGAGTCGATAAATACCAAAATCACCTAAGTCCACAGATGAGGGTTTTACAGGTTTTCACGCGTAAAAAATGCTGTAAGTTGGCCAGAAACAATTTAAAATCCCATTCCCAATAATATAATTGGAATAAAAAATGTGATTATTGTTTCCCATCATTTCAGTTATTTCTACGGCTTGAACATGTTTTTTCATTTCGTAATCTCCTTGGCAACATTTTTCACCATCAAATGATGCCCACGACCGTCATTGCAAATCCCTCCGTTTCATGTCTTGAAAAACTACATAAAAATGTAGCAAATCGGCACTGTAGACTTAAGCGATTTTGATATTTACTAACTCAAATAATATATAAAAATCTTCTATGCGTCCGTCCGTGGTCACTAAACTCCTTCTAATCGCCTAGACCGATATTGATGAAATGTTTTTGTATACTCATGTGGGCTCAGGATAGTTTAGATTCACAATCCGGACCACTGGCACCTCCCACACAAACTAGATTTTCCGAACCGCTATCTCTGGAAGTATTTATTGTGGAATATTGAAAATTGATAAGGAGCTAATTGAGATCAATCTCTAACACATCAAGAAAAAAGGGGATTACGGGAGACGTTTGCGTGGCATCTCCCATACAAATGAGATTTTCCGTACTTGAAGGGCCGACTGTGCACTTTCCTAATGTCAGCATATTCCATCCCAGGTTCAACTTTTATTCTGGATATAGATGGAAGTGGGTTTGCTATGGGAGGTGTTTTGACCCAAACAGTCGACGGATAGGAGATGATAGTTACGTACTAGTGGCATATCCAGGATTTTGGTAGGGGGGGCCATGATAAAAAATTTGCATCAATAACTGAAATTTGGGACATACAGTGGCGAGCGGCTTCGCCTGTGCCCATTTGTTCAGATGTGTATGTGCCGTTCTTAATAATAATAATAATTCCCAAACGGATTACCCACCATATCCTGCCCGACCGGCGCACAGTGGTGCCTTTTGAGTTTTTTCTTTGCAAAAATTATAACTTTTGAACAAATGAAGATATTTTAAAGATTTGAAATGCAAATGAAAGCTAATTATTTGAAGTTTTATTGTGTGAAATCTCAGAATGTCACAGATACAGGCTGCTTCTAAAAAATTCGTCAAATTCGAAAATTTTTAGAAAAATGCAAAAACAAAATGTTTTTAGTAAAAAATAAAAAAATATAATGAGATTTGTCTTATAATGACGTATTTAAGCATTAAATAAGATAAACTAGTGATTTTGATAAGATAGCGTGGCACTGCCCACTTATGACAAAAAGTTGTATCTAATTAGTCACGTAATCAATAACTACCAAAATCGATAGACGTATTGTTTCTTTTAAATGGCAATACTCTTATAAAACGCAAATGACCGTTTTTGGTGCCACAATAACAAGGTGCTTCAAAACTCATCGTAAAATTTTACATGTTTGTGTTTTATTAGTAACTAAAAGTTATTGAAAGTGGTTCAATGAAATTTTATTTGAGCTAAAGATTAAACCGCCAACGAATTTTGGAAAAGGGGAGTGGTACTGCCCATTTATGCTAAAAAGTTTGATCTTAGTAACCGCTTTACCAATTTGTACCAAACTCGATAGACGTATTCATTTCTATAAAAATTTAATACTCGTTTGAAGGCGAAATGCCTAAGCTTTAAAGTAAATTTGATAAACTTTAGAGAAATGCAATAACGAAAAGTATGTATTTATAAATTACTAAATTAATTAATTCTTTTATTTGATTAACTTGTACATACATATCTTATTTTTCAATAAAGTAACAAAATTGATTAGTAAATCTCTTTTTCATTAAGAAGTGAGAAACTTATTTTATCTTAACATAGTCATTGTCACTGGAACATATGTCTAACAAGGCAACCATTTCTGAGCTATACGCATCTGTAAGATCTTTTGGTGTTCTTACATACCTCATAGATGATATGACTGGATCAGAAGAGATAGCTAACATGTTGAAAAGGTCTTCGTTTTGTCTAACTCGTGATACTTTGCAGGTGTTCATACATCTATATCTTTTGCAGTCCTTGTTCTTAGATTCTTGAGCTTCTTCAGACAATTCTCCTAATGGTAAGCACTGGTACTCTATTAAATCTTTTCCATGTGCTAAAATTTTATGTACCGTTGGTGTAAGTTTCTTCTCAGGATACCTTTGATGCAGCAACTCTGTAATTTTAGATGCATATTCTCCAAATTTGGGTCCAATAACTGTTTCATGGCAGTTTAAAATATTTAAAATTACTCCCAATCTTTTCACAATGTCTCTATCAACTCCTGTTATGCGAACAGTCACTTCATCGTTTTCAAAAAATCTTCTTGAGGAGTTACCATCATTTGTATTTCCGTATCCATACTTTGGACAGTCAACTCTAAGGCCAACCTCTTTATAGAATGCATCCTAAATTATTTTTTTTCTCCTTACATGTTGTATTGCCGTCGAAAACTTCTCCTTGTTGTGGTAGTGTATAAGCCAGCTTCAAAACCAATTCCATACATCTTATTCTAGCATGCAAAGGAGATATTCCATACTCATAATTTAGTTCGTCAGTTATTGAATCATCAAGATTTTCAAAGTCCTTTTGGCTCTTCTTACAAATTGTACATTTCATTGTAGATGTCGTATTTGTTATTAAGTTCAAAACTTTTCCATCGACCATTGTTAGAAGAAAATCATGCTTTATTGTAATGACATTCCCCTCTTCAATTTCAATTATTGTTGGTTCTAATTTGGCAATTAGATTTTTTATATCATCACTGTAGCTTTTATGAGTTCCGAAGACTCCTTCTCGTATTTAAATAATATCGGGCGGCACAATATAGTTGATGACGGACGTGGATTTTTCCAATATTCTGAAGCTTCATCTTTTAGTCGTAATGGAACAATAGAAGCCATAAACATATTACTATCTGTAATTGTTTCATCGTCTACATTTATTCTTTGTTTATATGCGCTTTGCCCTGATGATCCATCACAGCCCCACTTAGTTATCAATGCTAGCTCCTTTGGCAGTGATTTCAACTTTTCTTCAGTAAAACTTTGAAGGAGTCGTGTAGACGAATGATCCATTAGGTTTGTAGCTCAATTTCAGCTGATACTTCGGTTATTTTGGGACTTAGAGGAACTGCTTGAGTAATTTTTTTGTATCCAGGTAAAATATCGGCATTACGTTGCAATAATGACTTACGCAATATAATATATTTTTTCTTCGTTAAACCGAGATCTATAAACAGCGCCAAAGCTTCTTCGAGAGTGTATTTCCTAGGTAGCGCATTTGGTGGTGTGGGAATGCTCTTTTTGATCCTCATCAGTCGCACTGGACTTGCTACCGCAAATGCTTCTGTTATATGAGACTTCACGTTTTCTTCGTCTTTTTTATATTTAATAGCCAGTGTTTCTAAAAGACAATATTTTATAAAAGCGTGCAACTGTTGGCATATGCTGACGATATTGATATCATTGGCCTTAACAACCGCGCCGTAACTTCTGCTTACTCCAAATTAGAAAAAGAAGCGGAGAAAATAGGATTACTGGTGAACGAGGGCAAAACGAAGTACCTTCTGTTGTCATGCAAGGAGTCAGCGCATTCGCGCCTTGGCAACCAAGCCACTGTTGGCAGCAATAATTTCGAAATAGTAAAGGACTTCGTTTACCTGGGAACCATCATTAACACTAACAATAATGTTAGCCTAGAAATCCGACGAAGAATTACTCTTGCAAACAAATGCTACTTCGGACTGAGTAGGCAATTGAAAAGTAAAGTCCTCTCTCGACGAACGAAAATAACACTCTACAAGTCACTCATCGCACCCGTCCTGCTATATGGTGCAGAAGCGTGGACACTAACAACATCTGATGAGGTGGCTCTGGGAGTATTCGAGAGAAAGGTTCTTCGAAAGATTTGTGGACCTCTACGCGTTGGCGACGCCGAAGAAGATTTACTGATGAGCTGTATGAAGTTTACGCAGATGCCGACATAGTTCAGCGAATTAAAACACAGCGGCCTCGCTGGCTAGGCCATGTAGTGCGAATGAGCGAAGATGTTCCAGCCCAGAAAGTATTCTTATCGGCACCCGCCGGTGGAAGTGGAGGAAGAGGGAGACCACCACTCCGATGGAAGGACCAAGTGGATACCGATTTGCAATCCCGCGGTGTTTCCAATTGGCGCCAGTTGGCGCAACGAAGAAACGACTGGCGAGCTATGTTGGACGGTCAAAATCGCCCAGGTGGTTAGATGACCCTTTAAAGAAGAAGAAGCTTCTAAAAGATGAGTCGTGGCCATAGCTTTTGTGGTATCAGACAGCTTCCTTTTCCTTGTGTAGGTAGAACACTCTTCTATGGGTTTTGTTGGTCTCCCTCTAGTTGGATTGGTTGACTTGCTAGGCGTTTCTTCGTCCAAAAAAGTTTTGTCAGCTAGCCACTTTTCATGCTTACTTAGAAATTTTGAATTGTTACTATAGACGTCCTTCCATTTTCTTTCTATCATAATGTATTGTAAACCAATTTTTTCTTCCAGGCCTTACTTTTCTTGAATGCTTGTTTCACTCGCTAATTCTCTCATAATAGCCTCAACGAAGTCCCGTCTAGACTTAAACACCGCAAATAGTTTCGAGTTTTCTAGATACATATTAGAATTGGCTTCGAGTGTATCTGACTAAATATTAAACTGTGAACTATATTTAAAAATACTATTCACTTTATTTAAGTAAACAGAATACTAAGTTCCTTAATCTCAAAAAGACGAATGATAATGTGCATTGTATGATGGATAGCTTTATATACCTTCTCAAATTATTCAGGTATACAATTCGTAACTAAAAAAATGTATGTTGTTAACAAGTTCCAATAACAAAAACGATCTTACGGCCGTACTGAATTATATATGTATGCTCAGGCGCGTATTTATGCCCAAGGTTGTTTAACTTTATTTGATGTAAAAAGTGAAGTTGCAGCTGGACGCAGTTAGACTTTATAAATTTAGGTAACTGAATACTTCACAAATAACTACTGCTAATTTGACGGGGCACATATTTTAACATTTTTTTTTCCATCAAAGTTTTAAAAAGGGCATTTTTAGGCCCTTTTCGAAAAACAGGTATATCCGCCAACTTTTAACAAAAAAAAACAATTTTTTTTTTGTTTCAATCCTAAATTAAATTGTCTTTAATTGCTATACAAGAAAACGACAACCGGCCGCCTTATTTACTCACAAAACCATTTTAAATACAACGAAAAAGAAGAAAAATTTAAAATTTTTCCCAATGTTGAAAATTGGTCAAGTTTGAGCGGATCTGCCTGGTAAACTATAATTTTCTGTGAAAAAACGGTTGTATATTCTTGATCCCTGGAAAATTATCTAATAGAAACATGTATTAGATTTAGCGAACGCTTTCATGATTTTTTTGATGTTTGCCATGCTTTAACGGCAGAGGCGCCACTGTGCGGCGCGAGGGGCGCATCTGCATAACGCGCGGATTACTCGTTCGTTCCGAGTCATTGAAAGGCTTTGGTTTGTTAATCGTCGAGATCTAAAACTGCTGAGCTACAGAGAAAACCTCATCAGCTAAGAAAAGTAGATATAAGATAGATTATACACTAAGAAATAACTAGTCCACAGACTAAAATTATTGTTAGAAGTTAATATAGAAGTCAAAGAATAAGAAACAATTAGTAGCTATGAATTTAGGATAGAAAGAATTGATTTTTTTATGCTTAAAAGCGAGTCTGAAATATCAAATTTACCAGAAAGAGAGTTATAATCTTGACACAAACAGCGAAAAGGCTCATTTAACTGAAAATTGGTTCGGCACTGTTTCAAGTCTAGAGGTTTAAAATGCCTTGAAGGACGAGACGGTACATTGAAGTTCACTTCACTTAGAAGAAATGGGCTGGAGAGTGAACCATTTAGCAATTTAATCATAAAAATAATTCCAAGCCTTTCCTTCCGACTAGAAACTGTGTGCAGATTAATGTTTCAAACGATTCGTATAGGGTGGCAGATTATACAAGGGATTACAATGAAAGCTCTTAAGGCAAATAGTAAAAATGGTTTTTGAACTGATTCTAGGCGATCAAGTATCGGTCTGACTGATGTAGTGAAGAGTGCTTTGGTTACATAAGGGTCGCTAAATTCTTTAGACCATCGTTTAACTAATGATAGGA
The DNA here is from genome assembly GCA_949987695.1 of Merzomyia westermanni. Taxonomy (NCBI): domain Eukaryota; kingdom Metazoa; phylum Arthropoda; class Insecta; order Diptera; family Tephritidae; genus Merzomyia; species Merzomyia westermanni. The sequence continues at coordinate 94,153,601 of OX465288.1, forward strand.
CACCTCTAGCCTTATTGACTGTTGTGTTAATATGGCGGTTGAAACTGAGTTTATAGGCCATAGTAACCCCCAGGTCAATAAAATCATACACTTGCTCAAGACTATAATTTTTAATTGTATAGGAAGCCGGCTGAGAAACTCCACGCGAAAACCCCATGTATTTAAATTTTTAAAGGTTAAGTGGCATATAATTAAATCTCAACAAGTAACTAGTGTATCTAGATCTGATTGTAGCTTTCATCTATCTTCAAATGACGGGAATGACATGAAAAGCTTTACGTCGTCAGCATACATTAACATTTTTGAAAATTTTATTATCGTAGAACTATCATTTATAAACAGCAAGAACAGAATCGGGCCAAGATGGCTTCCTTGAGGAACCCCTGAAGAGACATAAATGACATCGGATACTAAATTTTTAAACATTACTCTTTGTGTCCTGTCACCAAGGTAAGAAGAGATCCAGCTATTGAGACCCGGCTGGAAGCCCAACTGATCGAGTTTATGAATAAGTAATGAGTGACACACGGTCGGTGTGCAGATTTTTTCTAAAGCCATTTGAGACATGACTGGTAAACTCAAGTAAATTCCTTACTGTGGACTTTCCCTTACTGAACCCGTGTTGGCAGTCTGCTATCAAAGCAGCTTCAAACTATTTTGGGATGACAGAAAGCTTTGCTATGCCACGATAGTTGTCTATAGAAGACCTACTCCCGCTTTTATGCAGCGATAGAAGAAACGATTCTTTCCACGCAGTTAGAAAAATACCACACTTTAGTGATAGATTGAACAAGTTGGTATATATGGTTCGTTTTCAAGAAACATGTAGGAATCCTATCAGGACCATATTTAAAAGATTCTTTTAAGGTTTTAAGGTAAATTAGAACATCTTTGGCACATATAATTGGTGAATTAATTGAATTATAGGGATAATTTTGAAAGTTTGAATTGGTGACGGCAGAATAGTTAGAAGTAAAAAATTGAGCAAAGAAATTTGCGATACATTGATTATCGCTAGATATAATGTCTTGATATTTCATGGCTGAGAGAAACCCTGATACTTTACTTTTAGAATTTACGAAACCATAAAATGACTTTGGATTAAGAATAATGTCTTTGGCTTAGGAAAAATGCATCGTGACGCTACAGGGCATCATAGCTTAGGTGTTAGAGTACTCTAACAGCGGCTTTGGTGCAGACACTTGGGTTCGTATCTCAGTGTCCGAGAAGGGGTCTGATGAGAAGCTGGGCACTTCGAAACATGTCATCCCATACCATCGCTGTGCATAACGTTGTAAATTTTCCTCTAATATCAATTAACAAACAAACATAAAAATTCGAGCTTTGCTCCAACAACAATCACCATAACTATAATTGTTACAGGTACAGTGCGGGTGCATAACAAATAACACGGAAGTGTTGATATGCAAAAAAGCCCTTCTGTATCTAAAACTGTTCTATGAACGCGCCTAAAAATATTCCACTTTCCTTGAGTTGACATATAAAATATATGTACCAAAGAATGTATAAAAGGAATAAGCAAATGGCACATTAGAGGAAAAATGCATCGTGACGCTACAGGGCATCATAGCTTAGGTGTTAGAGTACTCTAACAGCGGCTTTGGTGCAGACACTTGGGTTCGTATCTCAGTGTCCGAGAAGGGGTCTGATGAGAAGCTGGGCACTTCGAAACATGTCATCCCATACCATCGCTGTGCATAACGTTGTAAATTTTCCTCTAATATCAATAAACAAACAAACATAAAAATTCGAGCTTTGCTCCAACAACAATCACCATAACTATAATTGTTACAGGTACAGTGCGGGTGCATAACAAATAACACGGAAGTGTTGATATGCAAAAAAGCCCTTCTGTATCTAAAACTGTTCTATGAACGCGCCTAAAAATATTCCACTTTCCTTGAGTTGACATATAAAATATATGTACCAAAGAATGTATAAAAGGAATAAGCAAATGGCACATTAGAGGAAAAATGCATCGTGACGCTACAGGGCATCATAGCTTAGGTGTTAGAGTACTCTAACAGCGGCTTTGGTGCAGACACTTGGGTTCGTATCTCAGTGTCCGAGAAGGGGTCTGATGAGAAGCTGGGCACTTCGAAACATGTCATCCCATACCATCGCTGTGCATAACGTTGTAAATTTTCCTCTAATATCAATTAACAAACAAACATAAAAATTCGAGCTTTGCTCCAACAACAATCACCATAACTATAATTGTTACAGGTACAGTGCGGGTGCATAACAAATAACACGGAAGTGTTGATATGCAAAAAAGCCCTTCTGTATCTAAAACTGTTCTATGAACGCGCCTAAATATATTCCACTTTCCTTGAGTTGACATATAAAATATATGTACCAAAGAATGTATAAAAGGAATAAGCAAATGGCACATTAGAGGAAAAATGCATCGTGACGCTACAGGGCATCATAGCTTAGGTGTTAGAGTACTCTAACAGCGGCTTTGGTGCAGACACTTGGGTTCATATCTCAGTGTCCGAGAAGGGGTCTGATGAGAAGCTGGGCACTTCGAAACATGTCATCCCATACCATCGCTGTGCATAACGTTGTAAATTTTCCTCTAATATCAATTAACAAACAAACATAAAAATTCGAGCTTTGCTCCAACAACAATCACCATAACTATAATTGTTACAGGTACAGTGCGGGTGCATAACAAATAACACGGAAGTGTTGATATGCAAAAAAGCCCTTCTGTATCTAAAACTGTTCTATGAACGCGCCTAAAAATATTCCACTTTCCTTGAGTTGACATATAAAATATATGTACCAAAGAATGTATAAAAGGAATAAGCAAATGGCACATTAGAGGAAAAATGCATCGTGACGCTACAGGGCATCATAGCTTAGGTGTTAGAGTACTCTAACAGCGGCTTTGGTGCAGACACTTGGGTTCGTATCTCAGTGTCCGAGAAGGGGTCTGATGAGAAGCTGGGCACTTCGAAACATGTCATCCCATACCATCGCTGTGCATAACGTTGTAAATTTTCCTCTAATATCAATTAACAATGTCTCTTTGGTTTTAGAGATATAAGCTTTATAGCACTTTTTGTTTAAATCTATGTACTTCTGACGTAGAATGGAATACAGTAAGTAATATTTGTTTAATCCGGATTTCTTATATAAGTTATATGATCGCGTTTTCCTATTTTTCAGAGCCTTGAGCTCTTTAGTAAACCAAGCTTGCGTAGGATGATCATAAGTTAATTTACGTTTAGGAATAAACTTCTCAAATAGGCAGTTAATAGTTTGATTGAAATCTGAGACGTTTAGATCGATATCACTACTAAATTCAGGTCAAGTTAATTTAGACAGTTCTTTATTTAATTTATTGTAGTTTGCTTTGGAAAAGCTACTACATGAGTAGCATTGAGTACCTTGGCCATTACTTATGGCTTCGTAGACTATTTCCATAGAAGGGTGGTAAAGGTCTTCTGGTAAAACCAACGGATCACAACGATTTACAGAAAATTGGTTTATATCACCAACATACACTAAATCTAAGGCTTTTCCAAACTTGTTAGCGGTAACATTTATTTGATTAAGGCAAAGATCGGAAATTCCATCTAAAAAGTCATTGTACCCTAGTTTGGACGGATTTGGAATAATGTTACCATCAGATATGTTCCACGATATATGAGGTAAGTTAAAATCACCCAAAACAATAATTGAATGTGGAGCTTTAGTCATAAAGTTAACAGTTTTGAGCAGAGAGACATGTTGCATGTAGACTGAAAAATCTGATGCTGGAGGGATGTAGCAAACATATAAGTACATAGAGACGTTCTCTAGTTGAATGCGGATGCATTTGAACTCAATGAAATCGATGCTACGAATATTAACCTCTTCTGAAGGGATGGAGGAATGAACGGCAAGTAGAACACCACCTCCGACTCTGTTCAAGCGATCATTTCTATATACTTGATATTCATTACATAAAAACTCTGAATTGAAAACATGAGGTTTTAGCCAAATTTCGGTAAAAGCAATTACGTTATAATTACAATGAAAAGATTTCAAAAAGAGATCAGTTAATTTGGTATTTAAACCTCTGACATTTTGATAAAAGATATTCACGGATTTAGTGCTCAGTTTTTTGACTCAACGTTATTACGAGAAATTTTCACTACATTTTGAACATTCCAATTCGGTCTGTATTCAAACTCCCGCACAAGAGCTCCGGGAAGCTAAAAAGAGCTGTCCAAAAGAGTACCGAAATCTTTCCCAGATACATCAATCTTAAACGAAGACACACTTTTTGATATGTGAAATTAAATTTTCTAGCAGTGACGCTTTGATCTTTAACTTTAGAAGAAATATGTTACATCAAATCATCCTCGGTAGTGTCTGGATGGAACCTAGACACAAAAATAGATTTTTTGCAATGGACCACAACCAGCTTACTAACGATTGGTTCAGACTCCATTGCAATAGTTGGGGGTTCCTGGTTTTTCCTAGTGGATATTTGAAGGGGCGTTCTTGGACGTTGCTCGGGCAACCGTACTAGGAATTGGAGAAGCCAAATCGATAAGTTCAAAAGCTTGAGGCAAGTTCGGCACTGTTGAGGTAGTAGGCCGATCATCCGTACGTCTGCGCTTGTTTTCGCGACTATCAGGGTATTCCAAATGAGGCGAATTCTTGAAAGTTTCCAAGGTTTTGAAAATGTTTTCATATTTTTGGAATTTTCCAGTCAGCAATGAAAAATCTTTGCTGATTTCAGAAAAACCTTTTCTGATATGCCTAAAGATTTTACAGAGTCAACTTCCGTCGATCGGTATTTGGAACAATACCAGCGCAGTGCTTTTCCTTCATTAAGCAGGTCAGCTATTCTACCGGTTAACCCAGTGCACTTAGCGTGGACAAGTTCGTCACACAGCCAGCATGCTACAAAGCGTTTGGACTCGCTTTTTACTTGGCAGTTTGCTATTGTGCACGACATTTTTGTATAAATAAATACTTATATAAATTTAGAACAAATGATAAGTTTAAGAATTTAGCAGATCGAAGAAAAACAACCCTGGCAGTTTAAATGGCACTGTGCTGAGCGAGCAGTTTTAAACACACTGTATGTTACTTTCAACAAACCACGCAAACAGCTGTAATGAAAAAGAAGTCAAAAAACCAAGTCAGCACAATTGCAATTGTTGTAATAAAAAATATAAGCATTTCAAAAGCAACAAATATAATATATTTCTTGCCTACTCGTTATTTCATGGGGTCGGGCCCGTGCGCACGTGGGGGGTTTTGGGGGTTAAGCCCCAACTCCCCCCAAAGGGTTTTTACCGACTGAATTTTTGATGAAAACTGGTTTTCAGGTATACTCGTCTTAAAGTGCGCGTGTGTGAATTTCCTAATATAAAAACAAAAACTTGACTTTCTTAGTAAAAGTAAACTACAACTCATAAGAGTAATTGAAACTATTATTTTTTGTGGCAGACAAGGTCTCGCTCTCCGTGGTCCACAAGAGAGATTTTTGAAGAAGCTCCTGCTGTTACTGACGGAAATTTTCAGACCCTATTATAGTTGCAAGCAATTATTGATAAACTCTTGCGAGAGCATTTAAAAAATTCCCCAAAAAATGCTATGTACATTGGCAATCGCATCTAAAATGAGCTGATATCTATTTGGCAAAATATTATCTACAATAATAAAAATTGATCTGATAAATCGATCACAAGGCTTTACTTTACTAGGAGATGGAACACCTGACATTGGAGGGACTGAACAAGCTTCAATTTGCATCAGATATTTCGACCGACAAGATGAAAGGTATATTATACGCGAAGATTTCGAAACGGCATTGCGACTGTTTTTCTAGATGTTTTGAAGTCATCAGGACTCGATTGTGCATTTTTTCGGGCAAGGTTATGATGGAGCAAAATCTGTTAGTGGATAATTTCACGGAGCACAAACGTATATCTGTTGTATATGAACTTGCTATTTACTCGAATTGTGCTGCACATCCCGTTTAGCCGTCTGGGCTGCAAAATGACGATGTGTTTAGCTTTTAGCTGTCAGCGCGAGAGTTCACCAAACGTAGTGGCCTGAGTTGAAATCCAGGCAGATGATCTACGAATAAATTCGTATGTTCAGCAAAGATTACTTTGCAGTTTAGAACACGATGATGATACTTGACTTTATACTTTGAATTACTCTACATAGATTTATGTAAGAGTCTGTAGACCTAATGCATATCTGTTTAAAATTTACATTTACATAAATGTCAACAGTAAAGAACTACATTAAATTTAATGTAGATATACTTTTTTCACCTGGGTTGCTGTTCTGTAGCAATTATCAAAATTGGCACGTTGAGAATCACATTAAAGTTTGGAGATCAATTTTCAGATATGCATGGTAGTCATCAGGTCAGTACATTCCTTAACGTTGTCTCTCAGTCGAGTCATACAAACAAAAAATCAGGACCTTGCAGAGGCCATCAAATTAGCCGATGCTGCACAAAAGGAAATAATCAAATGAAGAGAATATGCTGCAGAGAGTTTCAGAGAAATCTTTGAAAACGTGAGAAAAATTTGCGAAGAACATGACTTTGAGTTGCGGAAGCCAAGACTTGCTTCGAAACAACCTGAGTGCTCCAACGCAACAGCTGATTACCTCGATACTTTTATCACTCATTTACAAGATAAATTTTTGAATTATCGGAATATTTAGTCGAATTTCGCCTGCCTATTTCCAAAAAAGATGAAAATTTTTGATGTAAATTCATGTGTTGAATTATTGAAATCATACTCTTCGATTCTGCACGACAATTCCAGTGAAATATGGATTGTTGAAGTTCAACTTTGGAGACGACGCATTGCTAGGTAGGAAATCAACAATTCCCTTTAACCACTTGACATTTGCAACGCAGAGGCTTTTCCAAATGTTCATCAATTTCTTCGAATAATGGCAGTTTTGCCCGTAACTACGGCGGCGAATGAACGCCACTTCTCAACGTTACGTCGTCTGAAGACGTATCTTCGATCAACAGTGACTGAAGATGGGCTGAACGGTTTAGCTTCCCTGAATATACATCGGGATGTCCAGACTGATGTTCAAGAGGTTTTGGATGCATTTTTTCGGTACCTTGAAGAGTCCGTTTGTTGACTGATAGCCAATAACTATGGTATTTTTTGCTATTTTTGTTTTGACTCAACAGTTAATAAACCAGCATTAACACCAACAATAATGTTAGGCTAGAAATCCGAGTAGGCAATTGAAAAGTAAAGTCCTCTCTCGATGAACGAAAATAACACTATACAAGTCACTCATTGCACCCGTCCTGCTATATGGTGCAAAAGCGTGGACACTAACAACATCTAATGAGGCGGCTTTGGAAGTATTCGAGAGAAAGGTTCTTCGAAAGATTTGTGGACCTCGACGCGTTGGCGACGGCGACTGCCGAAGAAGATTTAATGATGAGCTGTATGAACTTTACACAGACGCCGACATAGTTCAGCGTATTAAAACATAGCGGCTTCGCTGGCTAGGCCACGTAGTGCGAATGAGCGAAGATGCTTCAGCCCAGAAGGTATTCTTATCCGATGGAAGGACCAAGTGGAGACCGATTTCCGATCCCGCGGTGTTTCCAATTGGCGCCAGTTGGCGCAACGAAGAAACGACTGGCGAGCTATGTTGGACGGTCAAAATCGTTCGGGCGGTTAGATGACCATTTAAAGAAGAAGAAGAACAGTTAATACAATGCAATCTTTTACTATTAAAAGTCTTTCATTATTTGCTTCCCGTTACTATTTTAATTTTTATTGGCAAATGCCATAAATTCCATTCACAAAGCAAGACTTGTCGATAACGAATGCTTTTTACAATCAATGTTTATCTTTAGTGTCAGTTTTGCATACACCATGTCAAAACAATTCGTTATCAAAAATAATAATATTCTCTGAGCCTCCAAAAGTTTAAAACACTCCCAAGACAGCCCCGTGCGCACCGGCCTGCATGGGGTAATCATGATTTATTCAAATTTAAAAAATAAACTTACTGTATTTTTTTTAAATTAATTAGTGTGTAATCCATTTCTTTTGTGAAAGTTTATTATTTATAACATATATAACAAGTCAACCAAATATTATTACTTATAAAGAGAGTTTTAATCTTCTTTGCTTAACACACATTTTTTCCATTACTTCTTGTGTTGTAATTGGCACATCTTTATGTAAGGTTGAACCACTTTACCGCCCCTTAATTGTATAAAGAGAAAGAATAAATAAGGCAGAATATTCAACAATTGTAAAGCATAATATACATGTCTATATTTTCATTACATGTCCGGTAGAGTTACGTCGATAAGTTTTTTACCTGGGAACCAGCATTAATGTGCAACAATAATGTCAGCATAGAAATCCAACGAAGAATCACTCTTGCAAACAAGTGCTACTTCGAACTGAGTAGGTAGTCGAAAATTAAAGTCCTCTCTCGAAGAACGAAAATAATTTGGTGTTCGCACTATAACGACTTGTATTGCTGTATAAGCTTTAAACGTACATTTGCCACTTTACGTAATGACATACTTGCATATCTAGAATGAAATTACTTCTTGCTGACGTTGCTGTATATCGAGTTACTGATATAATGGAGGATTGGAAACACGTCCTTTCCAACCTTCCAATTAAATTGGAGCATTAACTGTGTTGATCGGAATCTTTTACATTCCGATACCTAATATCATAAAACTAAAACTAATAAAACTTATCAAGTGGATCAGAATTAAATGCCTTCTGACAGCATTGGCATCATTATTTTTGTATGTAATTTTAGTTATTCTATTGTTATGTTATATGTAATATAAGTAATAATTTAATCTTAACTAATGTGTTGTATATACACCTGTTCATTGTTATTAGTCGACCGTTCTGTGTGTCGACTTTAAATAAATAAACAAAATAAGTCACTTATCTTACCCGTCCTGGTTTATGGTGCAGCATATTCGAGAGAAAGGTTATTCGAAATATTTAAGGCCCCTTACGCAGTGGCGATGGCGAGTACCAAAGAAGATTTAATGACGAGCTGCAGATATATGCAAACACCGACATAGTCCAACGAATTGAAACCCAGCGGCTTCGTTGGCTAGGCTATCTTGTGCGAATAAATAAATAAAGATGCTGCGACCAAGAAGGTATTCTTATCGGCAACCGCCAGGTAATGGTGTTTCCAATTGGAGCCAGTTGACACACAGAAGAAAGGACTAGTGCGCTATTTAAAGAAGAAGAGGAGTTGAAAAGGTGCATACAGCTGTTGAAGTGGAAACGGGGAGAGTTGCAAACATTTTTAGCAATTCGTATAAGTTATATTTTGGCTTTGAACAAGTGGTTCATAATACTCAGTCGCTTAACAATTTTTTGTCATTTTCTTCGCTGTGGTTTGTTGAAGAAATTGAAGCGAAACCTCTGAAGATCGTTTTATGTTGAGTAAATAGAGTATCTATTTCCATTATTATATGATCAATAAATGGATAAAAGACTGGAATTTTGAAATAAACATCTAAATTACATGCTTGCAGCTTTTGACTAGATTTGTATCGGCTCTGTTTGATTTCAATATCCATGTCGTTTGCATCTTTTTCACAAGTTCTGAACAATTTTTCAAAGTAATGTTCGTCGGAATGAAAACGTCGTAACTCCGTCACTTAGTCATTTGCGAAATCCACTACAAGTGCTAAAACTAACTTTTTATACCTTTCATGAACATGAAATGGTATATTAACTTTGGTCCGATGTTTGTAACGCTTAGAAATATAGGAGATAGACCCACCATTAAGTATACCAAATTGATCAGGACGATGAACTGAGTTGATGCAGCCATGTCCGTTTGTCCGTCCGTCCGTCTGTTTGAACGCAAACTAGTCCCTCAATTTTTGAGATATCTCGATGAAATTTGGCACACGGATGTATTTTTGTATTATATTAGACATTTGTCGGATCCGGTATAATCGGGTCACTATAGCATATATCGCCTATACAACCGATCGTTAAGATAAGAGGATTATGGCCATTTATCCCTCATTTTGGAAGATTAAAACTTGAAACTTGGTGAGATATTTTCTTACAGATAATAAAAAATTTGGTAAAAAAATCGCTAAGATCGGAGCTATATATAGTATATATCCCATACAACCGATCGTTCAGATAAGAGGATTATGGCCATTTCTCCCTCATTTTAAAAGAATAAAACTTGAAACTTGGTGAGATATTTTCTTATGGATAGTAAAAGATTTCGTAAAAAATCAGCAAGATCGGAGCTATATTTAGTATATATCCCATACAACCGATCGTTCAGGTAAGGGGATTATGGCCATTTATCCCTCATTTTGAAATATTAAAACTTGAAACTTGGTGAGATATTTGCTTATAGATGGTAAAAGATTTGGTAAAAAATCACCAATATTGGAGCTATACATATATAGTATACATCCCATACAACCGATCGTTCAGATAAGAGGATTATGTCCACTTCTCCCTCATTTTAAAAGATTAAAACTTGAAACTTGGTGAGATATTTTCTTATGGATATTAAAAGATTTCGTAAACAATGAGTATCTAAGTTTGCACGTATTCATGAAAGGTATAGAGCCTTCGGCACAGCCGAAGACAGCGCCGTCCTTACTTGTTTTGCTGGAGTTTACTACAAAAAGGCAGAACGCACCGTGTTTGAACAAGGGATTTTTAGTTGTGTGTTAACAAAAGTGATACAAGACTGCGTTAATTATTTAACAAAAAAAATTGTTTTTAATGTTGACCTAAGAGTTTTATGATACCAAGCAATGTAGAAAATGTGGAAAATTATTATCGCATAACAAAACTGACACCATAAATTTATTAATAAATGCCCACAATTGACCCTATTTTGTGCCAACTTCACCCTGACACTTTATTATAAATACTAAAATTTAATATACCCATAATCCAAATTTTTTATAAAAATCCGACTTAAAAAGTGTGGAATTTTGACGAATCTTGGTTGAATTTTGTAGGTTTTGTACGAAGTTGGAAATTCGTTCTTGCATGTTTTTGGGCTATATTTTTAAAAAAAAACGTGTACAAAATTCTCGTCGCTATATATTTTTCCGCCATTGTGTGCTCATATTAAATTAATGAACGTGCACACACTACTATTTTCATACCGGCTGATTTCGGATTTTTAAAGACGTGAGAGATAAGGTCGTAGAGTTTTAGCTCAGCAATCTCAGACCCCGAAAATTACGGTATTATTTCGGTCTGGTATTATATTACTACCAGAACCAATTTGTATGCGTACCTCAAAGCGGTTTTATCGCCTTAAAAGCGTAGTGAATTTCGTAGAAGGTCTGAAAAGACTAGTAAATGAACATATACTAAATATCCACTAACCGATTTTCATATATTCATAAAAATGTAATTTGTCATCGGTCTAAACTAAGAAAATTATAAATAAAAAGCAAAAAATAGTAGTTCATTGACGAAGGGGGGAACAGGTGGTATACACAGTGAAAAGTTGGGAACAATAGAACCGTTGGTATACGAGTACGTTAGTTTGCATCGAATATGGGAAACTCGTCCTAAGGAAGGAAATCCCTTATGTTCTCAATGATTTTCAGACTGGCCCAAGTGGAAGACAGCTCGGAGACCCGAAAACTTTGGATAAACTAAAGCACAGATTCTATTGGGTTGGTTGCCGAGTCGGTCACAGCGCCGTCAAAGCGACTAAAAGCCAGGAGCCATGGGCAGATGAAGCAGTACAACTCAGGTGAACCATTTGAGAGGATTGTCATGAATGTAGCTTGACCATTTCTTACTAGCAAACTGCCCATAGCAGAAGTACTCGGTAACAATTCCTTAGCGAGGTTTGGTGCTCCGATGGAGGTATATTCTGACCAAGGCAAGAATTTTGATTCATCTGTGTTTCAGGAAATTTGTAAGCTATTGAGCATTCGGAAAATTTGAAAAACGGCACTGCGTCCTCAGCCAGATGGCATGTTGGAACGATTCAATAGAACATTTATAAGAACACCTAAGGAAAGCAGTGGATAAGTTTTAAAAGGATTGGGATATTCACATCTATTTGTTGCTGACGGCATATAGCTTTGCACTTCATGAAACAACGAGTCAGGATCCCTGCAAGATAACTTTTGGAAATGATCTCCGGTTGAATGCTGAATTAAAGTTTTTGATAAATGGTGATGCATAAATAAATAATAATTATAATAATTCCCAAAAGATAACCCACCATCCCACCCAACCGACACGAGGGGCGCATCCGCATAACGCACGGCTGTTTTTTTATATATATACTGCCGGGTCGTTGAAAGGCGGGTGTGTTAAGTGTCGAGATCTAAAACTGCTCAGCTACAGAGGGAAACTCATCAGCTAAGTAACACAAGAAATTAAAACTTATAAATAATGTATTAAGAGAAGAAGGAATCAAAAAGCTAGTCAGAAATATTAAATGTACTGAAGTGAGTGTTATAATTGTCACACAAACATCGGAAAGGCTCATTTAATTAAAAATTAGTCCTACACTGTTTCAAAAAAATTGGTTTAAAATGTCTTGATGGCCGAAAAGGAATGTTAAAGTTTACTTCTCCCAACAAAATTGGGCTAGAGACCAACCCGTTTAATAGTTTAATCATAAATATTGTTCCGAGCATATCTTTACGGCTACCAAGGGTAGGAAGATTAATAAGTTTCAAGCGATTAGTATAGGGAGGCAAATTATACATGCAATCCCATAAAAGATATCTTAACGCGAAAAGTAAAAATTGTTTTTGAACCGATTATAACCGATCCACGTGGTCCTGGTAGCTCGGATTCCAAATAATTGAGCCATATTCTAATATCGGCCCTACTAATGTTGTAAAAAAGGCTTTAGTTACGTACGGATCACTTAATTCTTTCGACCATCGCTTAACGAATGATAAAACACCCCCAGATTTATTGACAGTTGCACTAATATGGAGATTGAGCTAAGTTTACAATCCATCGTAATTCCCAAGTCCATAAAATCATGCACTTGTTCAAGACTATGATTGTTGATTATGTAGGAAGCTGGTGGTGTATTTCTGCGCGAAAAAAACATATATTTACATTTTTTAAGATTGAGTGGCATGTAGTTTAGATCGCACCAAGCACCCAGTCTATCAAGATCTGATTGAAGTAGAGCTCTATTTTCGCTCACCGAGTAAGACATAAAAATCTTAACGTCGTCAGCGTACATCAAAATTTTTGAAAACTTGATAGTACTGGATATATCATTAATGAACAGCAAAAACAGAATCGGGCCAAGATGGCTACCTTGAGCAACTCCAGAAGATACATCGATGACATTAGATAGCGCATTCTTAAAAACTACTCTTTGTGTTCTGAAAAGAAGATAAGAAGATATCCAGCGGGTGAGACTGGGTTGAAAGCCCAGTAGAAAAAGTTTATGAATAAGTAACGAATGGCAAACTTTGTCAAACGCTTTACTGAAATCTTTACATATAACATATGTGTGTATTTTTTCTCTAAACGCGTTTGAAACATGGGTTGTGAATTCTAGTAGGTTTGTACTTGTTGATTTTCCTTTACAAAAGCCGTGCTGGCAGTCTGCAATCAATGTGGATATAGAAGCGGTAAGCTTATTTGCAACAATGGCTTCAAATAATTTGGGAATAGCGAAAAGCTTTGCGATTCCGCGGTAGTTATCTACAGATGACCTACTCCCACTCTTATAAAGTGGTAAAGCGAAAGATTCTTTCCAATCAGTTGGGAAGACGGCGCTTTTTAAAGACATATTAAATAGATCGGTTAGAGGCTGGTAAATGTAGTTAGCACAATTTTTGAGAAAACGTGCCGGGATCATATCAGGGCCACATTTAAATGATTCCTTTAAGGTTTTCATATAGAATAAAACATTTTCAGGAGAAATTATAGGACTATTAATGATGTTGTTTGCATTTTACTGATATGGATATTTGTTTAATCGAGAAAAGGTAGCAGTAGAATAATTAGATTTAAAAAATTGGGCAAAGAAATTTGCAATATCTTGATTATCGCTGGATATACAGTCTTGGAATTTCATGGCAGAAGGAAACATTCTTATATTACGTTTAGAGTTTACGAAACCATAAATGACTTAATTTAGACAACAATTTAGCAAAGTCGAAGTTAAATATTCTACTAGAATCGCATGGTTTAGTATCACTGCCTTCTTCATTAGTTATGATTTCGGAAACGATCTCAAAAGAAGGATGGTAAACGTCTTCCGGTAAAACCAAAGGATCGCACCTACTCAAACAGAATTTAGATGTATCATCGACGAAAGCTAAGTCCAGGACCTTTCCGAAATTGTTAGGGATAATATTTATTTGATTGAGACAAAGGTCTGCCATTTCATCCAAAAAGTATTATACCCCGCTTTGGATGGAATTGGGGCAATGCTTTCGTCAAATATATTCCACGATATATGCGGTAGGTTAAAATCGGCCAGAGCGATCATCGAATCGGAAAGTTTAGTCATTAAATTTACAGTTTTCGACAGGGAGATAAGCTGCATGTAGATCAAGATATCAGATGAGGGAGGAATATAACAAACTGCTAATTATATATAAGCGTTGTCCAGCTGTATTCGGACGCACTTGAATTTACATGACTCGATGCAAGAAACATTAACCTCCTCAGAGGGCATTGACGAATTAATAGCTATTAGAACGCCACCCCCGACTCTGTTAATGCGATCGTTTCTGAGTACCTCATAATCATCAGATAAGACTTCAGCGTTAAAAATATGTGGTTTTAGCCACGTTTCGGTAAAGGAAATAATGTTGTAATTACAGCAAAGATAATTTAAATAAAGTTCCGTAAGTTTAGTATTTAAACCTCTAACATTTTGATAGTAAAAATTTACAGACTTTACATTTAGTTTTTTGACACTGCACTATCACGTGGGACCCTAGCTACATTCTGGGTGTTTTTCTTCGGCTTATGTTCAAATTCACGCACAAAAGCGCCGGAAGGCCAAAACGAGCTCTTCAAAACTGAATCAAAATCATTCAATGAAAGATCAATTCTGAAAGAGGAGACGTTTCTTTCAAAATTAAATTTAAACTTTTTTATATTCAGACTATCGGGTTTAATTTTAGATTGAATGTAAAACTTCAAGTCCTCTTCCGTAGTGTCAGTTTCGAAACGAGATACAAAAATAGATTTGTTTCGTAGAACCACAACCAGATTTCTAATAATTGGTTCAGGTGCCAACCTAATAGGTTGGGGCTCGGGTTTTTTTTCGAAGTCGACTTCGACGAGGCTGTCTTGGAAGTCGATGACTGCGCTGATGGATTTGGAGAGGATAATCAATGAGTTCTAACGGTAATGGTGCGATAGCATTAGGAATTGGAATTGTGTTCAGGATTGCAGGACATGACGAATCATCAGTATTTCTAGGATTGTTTTCACGGATATCAGTGTTGGAATCAGGGGAGATTTTGTCTAAACACTTAAAATTTTTAAAAACTGTTTCGTACTTATGAAACTTTTCTACTAGTAAAGACAGGTATTTGGCAATTTCGGAAAACCCATTAAGGAGTTCTCTAAAGATTTTAAATAGATCAACTTCGGTTGAACGGTATTTTACACAAGAACAACGTAGGCCCTTGCGATCATGTACCAGGTCCACGACTCTCCCCGTCAACCCAGCACACTTGATATGGGCAATCCCATCACAGAGCCAACACCACACATAGCGTTCTGACTCGCTTTTGATTTGACAATTGTTACGAAAAGCTGCGAACTAACCATAGTATACGAAGGGGTCCGTTAGCCAATGCAACCTTGCTTTGACAGCAAAGCAAAAGAGCTTTCCGAATCATGCCTAATTGCAAATGCAATCTTAGAGTGCAAGGTAAGAAATCTAAGTTAAGGTATTTAAGTAGTGCAAGGAGCAAATCAATCTCACCAAATAGGCGCACGCATTCCGCATAGTGCAGCGTAAGTCACCAGTCAGCTAGCGGAGCGGATAAAAAGCCGACGATGGCGGCGATAAAAACAGAAATAGCTTGTTATAGCATACAGCAAATTTCGGCGTATATATTTGACTACGACGCCAGCATCATCCACAAAAGCACGAGCCACCACAGAGATTGCACGACTTAAGGCAGCAGCAAAGAGCAGCGAAGACGTGGATATTCTGTCCATTATCACAGCCGTCGCAAATGAGCGCATAAACAAGGGTGCGGCAGAACTTCAGTAGCAGCACGGCCACTTCATCATCAAAATATTGGGAGGGAATACATTTGTGCACGTTTTTGTGAGTACTCAACAAAACTGGGGTGAGTGTCAATTCATTCGAACAGCAGCGGTAGAAATTAGAGAGAAGGCTGCAGGTGGTTATGTATGCGCCAGCGCACGACGAAAACCTGCAGGCCACAATCCACACATTCGTGGCGCGTTACATTAAAACGCGCTTAAGCATATTCAGACGTGCATGCTCAGAGAGGAGCCGGCCGCATACAAGTTGAAGTGTGTGTCGAGCAGGAACGATTTGTATAGACATTGCTCGCGCTGTTGAGCATGCCAAGTGTATATCGGCAGAGCAAGGGAATCCATTAGTTGGTGGATGGTCGTGTTGCGCACGACTGTATATGTATACCCGAGGGTAATTGTTCTGCTTCAAAATCAAATAAAACTATACAATGTTACTATCTAATAGTCTAGAGTGTTGTATCGGAGAAACATATGTGCCATGAGTTAGTGCCTGTAGCATTACATAAATAATTTCAAAGGCTGCAGTTAGAGCGAGTTCTGCGGACATGTAGCACCGACGGGCTCATACGTTTCTCGGCTATACACGTGATACGTATATATAATTGTTTAAGAAAAAAGTAAGAAAAAACCAGAAAAGACTAAATATATTGATATCTGTGTGTAAATCCTTGTTGTGAGTGCTTGGCATGGGCAGAGATAGGATTTAGGAATTCATGAGCTTAAGGAGCGCTGGTTATGCGCAGTATCCATTAGCCTATCACCGGGGCGCCTTAGGGGAATTCCTAATAGGATGGCAAACTTAGATTGCCATTGAAAGGGAACAGAACCCAAGAACAACCACTCTCTTCGTATGCTGAGCGCAGGATTTACAGTTGAGGGTGCCGTAAGGTGCTCAGAAACGCATACCGATTGCGCAGGCAGATTTTCTCAGATATATAAGTAAATGTGATGTATCAAACAATCGCTATCTAAGTAAAGTAGCGTTGGGGTAGGTTAGGGTCAATGTGGTTGCGGAAACATATGTAGATTGGTTCGGGCATATGTGGAGAACGACAATGAGTCTATAGTCTTGAACGTACTACATTATTATTGGAAATGTTTACAAGATGACCCCTGATGGCAACATTGAGGACAAGCCTGGCCGAAGCTCAACAAGCTGTGGACACGCGAGGCAAACATTTGTTGCGAAGCCTGTGCAATATTTAGTCACAAACACTATGGGCCGGTTTCACCAACGCGACTAAGACTAAAACTAAGTCGTGATTTAAGTTAGCACAGATTCGAGACTAACTTAATTTTGGGTTTCACCAACTGAGCGACTTAAATAATTTTGAGCACAACAACCCGATCAGCTGTTTTATGCATAGTAGTATTTTTTCATACCAGACAACTCTACGCATCCCAAAACCCCAGTACGAAATGGGCATGTATGGCCATACAAGAAGGAATGTATTGATCTTACACCCATTTCTCTTTAGTTGGAAGGTTCTAAAATTAGCGCTTAATTGAAAACGATAGTTTCGTAATGGTTGCATGCTAGAAAACAAGCGTTCACATGCATCTACGCTTACCCTGTTAAAGTCAAGCATGGTGAAGTTTCCGACTGGGACGTTGCACAAAACAAATTAGCAACATTCCTGACATTTAGGTTTTGAACCACAGCAACACTGCTTAGTCGAGAATAAGTCAGCTGGCAAGTTGACTAAGTTGTGACTTAGCTAAGTTACGTGGTGAAACTGAAAAAGTGAAAATCGCTACTTAACTAAGTTAAGTCGAGTTGGTGAAACCGGACCTATGTATCCTGACACTTGTATCTTCTTATGTTTGATTTCCATATAAACATGCAACTTGACAAAATCTGCACCTAAATGAATAACGGTTGTGGTACCTTAGAGATATATACATTAATTTATACATATTTGAAATTTATTGGGGATTATTGCGCTGCTCTTATAGTTAATCCTATAACTTTAAACGAGTTATTCTTGTATATTTGTATATTTGTATAGTTGTATATTTGTATATCCACTACTATCTCAAGAACGACTTAACCGATTTAGATGAAATTTGGTACATGGGTAGTATCCTTTGTTTTAAGATTTTCTACTTTGGTGTTGCCACTTGGGGTGGTTCACAGGGTTGCCACCTATATCATTTTTTTTTAATATTAAGCAGAATATGTGAATATGGGTATCAAATGAAAGGTATTTTAGGCCGTATACCAACCAAAGTATTTTCGAGTAGGGTTGCCACCTAGGGTTGCCACCTGACCGCATTTTATTTATTCCTTCAGATATCGACCACTATCTCGGGAACGGCTAAACCGATTTCGATGAAATTTGGTAGATGGATAGTATGCTTCCTTCTAAGATTTTCTACTTGGATGTTGCCACTAAAGGAAGCTTAGAGGGTTGCCACCTTTCCGAATTTTTTTAAATATTAAGCAATATATGGCAATATGGGTATCATCCGGAAGGTATTTGAGGCCGTATACCAACCAGAATATTTTTAAGTAGGACTGCCACCTAGGGTTCCCACCGAACAAGGCTCGGTCACCCAGGTACTGTATATATATATGTACTTTAAATTTTCAATAGCACTTTAATATGTTAAGCACGTTGATAGTAGTAAGTATACAAATATACCCAGTAGCACAGTAGCCAGGGCATGATAAAATTCAGTTTCAGCAAACAAGTTGAATCAAAGATATTTCTTTGATAGCATGCTCAATGAAGAGCCGATAAAACTTACAATTAGCTTAGATTTAGTACCTAACAAATAAATCGCAAGTCAATGTATTAGACGATAAGTGGTCGTATTAAAGGAAATGAACTGCTAAAAGTAAATTTGAGTGTGATGAATGGGGGGTGGAATGTGAAGCTAGACAGACGGACGTAAGGACCAGGGACCAGGGAAAGGGGTCGACCAAAGAGGGCTACACTCGACCATGGTAGGGTGGGATAATGATAGCGGAAGGCCATTCTCGGTTTTATGGCACCAAACCGCGCCGACAGTAGCGGCACATCATGAATGAATGTACTCTCGAGCTAGGGGATACAGGCACATGTCATCGGTGCAGCATACGGGTAGGAAACTTTTTCTTTGTTGTTCTGAGGTAGTATACCATCCGCTTGATCCACAACCCACCCCAATCCGGCGAGCTCAGCCGCGCACGTAAGTGTACCCAGCGGATCTTCAGGCCCATGTCCTTTCATTAAGAGGACCTTGCACGCCAACACCGGATAACACAATTTTGAATATGCAAGACATCATTAAATTATAAAATCAGGAAAATAATAAAAATTGATATTTGAGGGAAAATCAATAAAAGAAGGCAACACTGAAAGGCAATAGTAGCGAGCAGTTTGAGATACACTGTATTGTGACACCAAACAAACACAACGCAAACAGCTGTGATAAAAGAATTAGGCTAGAAAACAAAAAGTGCGCACAAAAAACAAAAACAAAAGCAAGAAATGACAAAAGCCAATAAACCGCACCAAAAACAATATGCAAAATGACTCGGCAAATGTAAATAAAAGCAAATTAAATTGAATAACTTATATCCATATAATATGAAAAACACCACGAAACAATTAAATTTTAACTTCAAAGTAGACCACTTGGGTATCGCACTTAATTTTATCACAGAGTATGAATAAAAAACTTAAAAACTTATAATTTTCTCACAAATAAAACAAAGCTTAAATTTTTACAACTGCACAGCAAAAATGGCGTTTGCGTAGGAAATCTACAAGTGACTTAGAACAGGAAATGAGAGAAATACATAACCTTGTGAGACAGCTGACGTGAGAGTTAAATGAAAACTTGGTCCGGCAAACCAACAAATTCGGGGAGAAATAATCGAGGAATCATCGAACTCGTCACAATATTGTGGCGAATGTTTCTATGTACCAATTATCCCTAACTCAATTATATTCGGACTATGAGAGCACAACAGAGATAGCATGGTTAAAATAATGCATGTATGCAGGAGGAAACGAGATAGCAGTAGTGTCAGCGAATATGAGTGAAAAAGTAAATGCTGATGCATAACCAGTGTTCTAGAATGTAAGTACAATAATAATCCAGAAATGTTGAGATACTTCTATGTTATGAAACTGGCGCTTAGCCAGACTATAAAAGGCAGTATACAAGCAAGGGAGGCCGATCAGTTTCTTTTCTAGTGTTGGATAGTGGACTTACTGTGGAGTAATCTAACTCATGAATTTGTATTGCGGTTATTACTATTAAAAAATACTAGATTTTAGTTAACAGTATTGGCTCGTTTTTATTTGACTTTGTAGCGGATGAACCAAGGAATAATCGCAGCATCGTCGAATTTGTCACAATTGTTAAATAAATATCAGAGAGTCAGAAGTACAACAAGGACATGGTGAAGTTGATTGAATTAAAGATTTAGAAAATTAAAAATAAGTTGAAAAAACGTGGATTAAACACTACCCTACAAGAAAAGCTGGTTTTTTCCTGCCTTGGCCTATGTCACCTGTTCTCAACTTGGTAACAGCAACTTATGGACTGATACGTACGTTGCGCCATGTTGTCGAGCTATGCAAACTATAACGTCGACCGATTCGCCACCTTCCGGTGCTTCGCATCCCTCGTCTTCTAGAGTGCGACGCAGTGCGCGACCCAGCCTGCTTCCACCGAGGCATACGCACCAGTCCTTGACTCCCAGCGTGAATATCTCTCCCCCTTTGCACTTTCGTGTCCTACTGCAACGGTCTAACCGGCAAAGTAAGTGAAATAGCGAGTTTCATGAAGCGGCAGAACATCAAGATCGCCGCCATTCAGGAAACAAAGTTAAACGCCCGATCAAATCTTCGGACTTGTAAAGGCTACAACATCCACCGGCGTGACCGAGAGAGAGGACTTGGGGGCGGACTCGCCTTCATTACTCGCTAATATCGTCATATATCGTCTATTTGAGCCTGACGTCGACCCGAGGGACAACCTCCTGGAACGTCAAGGTATGGTTGTCCGGACAGGCGACGCCGACCTAGAAATCATTAACATTTATATACCTCCGGCCAAATGCTGCCCGAGGGGATGCCCCCACGAATGTTGCCGTAAATTGTTCTAGTTCGCCAGACCTCACAATTGTCAGCGAGGGTTTCATAAACTGCGTTGCATGGCGACCAATGCTCACTCTTGCATCGAATCATTTACCTATAATCCTCTCAATCGATCGCCCCAATGACTTTGTTACTTCTAAGA
Organism: Merzomyia westermanni; assembly: GCA_949987695.1. NCBI lineage: Eukaryota > Metazoa > Arthropoda > Insecta > Diptera > Tephritidae > Merzomyia > Merzomyia westermanni. The sequence continues at coordinate 94,175,113 of OX465288.1, forward strand.
ATCGCACTTTCGCTGAAATTAGCGATTGGGTTGGTTTTCTTAACTTCACTGAGAGCACCTTCGCTGCTCTTCCCATCCCGTCTGATGTACGAGAAGGGGAAAAAGCGTTTCGCATGGTCATAGCTTCAGCCTCCAATCAATACATTCCTTCAGGTAGAATTAAGGAGATACGTCCGTATTTCCCCGCAGAGGCAGAGGCCCTGGCTAATGAACGTGACCAAGTGCGACGCTTGGACCCTACGGATCCTCAAATTCAAGATCTCAATGCGGAAATCAGACGGCTGGTTGATCAACACAAACGCGCCAAATGGGAGGAGCACCTAAGGTCCTGTAACCGCTCTGCTGGTGTTGGCAAATTGTGGTCCACTGTTAAATCCTTGTCAAATCCGACCTAACCTAACGACAAAATATCCATCACCTTCGGTGATAAGTTACAATCGAAACCAAACAGATGAGCGAGCGCTTTCTGCCGGCAATTTGTGCTGCATCCTCCGGTTGACAAGGAAATCAGGCGTGCCATTAGGGAAGCCAAGCGCCCATTGCCATCACCACCACGGAGGTTCAGGAGGCCATACGGGGGTCCAAGAACTCCAAATCTATTGACCCAGACGGTATATCCATGCTGATGCTAAAGCATCTCGGAGGAGAGGGAGTAAGGTACCTAACAACTGTCTTCAATCTGTCTATGACCACCTTTGTCATTCTAGAAAGATGGAAACAGGCAAAGGTGGTGCCACTACTAAAGCCCGCAAGCCGGCTAACGGTGGGGGAGTCCTATAGACCGATATCACTCCTCTCGCCAGTAGTGAAGACCCTGGAGACGGTCTTGCTCCCTTATTATACAGCTAACTTGCGACTAGTCGAACATCAGCATGGATTCCGTAAAATGCATAGCACTACCACCGCGCTAAACGCCATCACCACACAGATAGGTGTCGTACTCAACCAATCTCGTCCAAATGACAGGACCGTGCTAGTTGCGCTTGAGCTGTCGAAAGCTTTCGACACTGTCAATCAGGCGCAACTCATTAACGACCTGGAGGTTTCAAATCTTCCCAGCAGAAGGCGTCTCGATCGTCTCCTACGCCGATGACTGCACGATCCTGGCGACTGGCGCCTCCGTAAACGAGGTCTGCTAAAGAATTAATTCCTACCTTCGATCCCTATCCGGTTTTTTCGCTGCATGAAATCTGACATTGTCACCGACCAAATCCTCGGCCACCTTATTCACGACGTGGACAGAGCAGGTGAACATGGAATTAGACGTCTACGTCGACGGCAATAAGCTTCCGACTGTCACGCACCCCAAAATCTTAGGGGTCACGTTTGATAACATGTTCAAATACGGTGCTCATGTAACCGCGATTGCCACCAAAGTACAAAGCCGTAACAAAATCCTCAAGTCACTAGCTGGCAGTACTTGGGGTAAAGACAAAGAAACGTTACTGGCAACGTACAAGGCATTCGGGCAGCCGGTTCTGAGCTACGCGACGCCAATATGGTCGCCGGGGTCAGCAGACACACATTGGAGGAGGTTGCAGGCTTGCCAAAACACCGCAGTCAGAACTGCCCCGGGGTGCCTCCTTATGTCTCCTAAGCACCATCTTCATAATGAGGCAAAAATGCTTGATGATAAAGAGCATTGCGAGATTTTGACCAGGCTCCTGCTCGGATGCTGCGGTTTATAGCAGTTGGACAGGAATTGCCTCCGAAAATCCGCCTCCCAGGAGAATAAGGAGTCACTTCCGTAAGCACTATGACGATATCCGGCACCATATTTCCTCGCCGTTTGATCCAATGGTGCACCGGCGGGCCCTCAACCTCATTCACACGGAGTCGGTAAACTCCTTTGTCAGGTCTCGTACAGTGAATGCAGTCCTACAGGCACAAGATCCACCTGTTGCCGACGAGGAACGCGAACTGCCTAGGGAGACAAGAGTCACGCTGGCTCAACTTTGTTCTGGATATTGTAACAGACTAAACTCTTACCTATCCAGACTGAACCCAGACATGCCAAATGTCTGCCCGGCATGTGGCGTGTCTCCCCACGATACTTACCATCTGTTCACTTGCTCAATTGAGCCTACTCTTTTAACACCAATTTCACTCTGTTCCGCCCCTATCGAAGCCGCGAGGCTTCTTGGACTTCCGTTAGAAGAGCCTGATGACACTGTTGGATGAGGGGTGACACTTTGGGCAGGTTAAGTAGTCGCTACAACGACAACAACAACAGCAGCAGCAAAGAGCAGCGAAGACGTGGCTATTCTGTCCATTATCACAGCCGTCGCAAATGAGCGCATAAACAAGGGTGCGGCAGAACTTCAGTAGCAGCACGGCCACTTCATCATCAAAATATTGGGAGGGAATAAATTTGTGCATGTTTTTGTGAGTACTCAACAAAACTAGAGAGAAGGCTGCAGGTGGTTATGTATGCGCCAGCGCACGACGAAAACCTGCAGGCCACAATCCACACATTCGTGGCGCGTTACATTAAAACGCGCTTAAGCATATTCAGACGTGCATGCTCAGAGAGGAGCCGGCCGCATACAAGTTGAAGTGTGTGTCGAGCAGGAACGATTTGTACAGACATTGCTCGCGCTGTTGAGCATGCCAAGTGTATATCGGCAGAGCAGGGGAATCCATTCGTTGGTGGATGGTCGTATTGCGCACGACTGTATATGTATACCCGAGGGTAATTGTTCTGCTTCAAAATCAAATAAAACTATACAATGTTACTGTCTAATATTCTAGAGTGTTGTATCGGAGAAACATATGTGCCATGAGTTAGTGCCTGTAGCATTACATAAATAATTTCAAAGGCTGCAGTTAGAGCGAGTTCTGCGGACATGTAGCACCGACGGGCTCATACGTTTCTCGGCTATACACGTGATACGTATATATAATTGTTTAAGAAAAAAGTAAGAAAAAACCAGAAAAGACTAAATATATTGATATCTGTGTGTAAATCCTTGTTGTGAGTGCTTGGCATGGGCAGAGATAGGATTTAGGAATTCATGAGCTTAAGGAGCGCTGGTTATGCGCAGTATCCATTAGCCTATCACCGGGGCGCCTTAGGGGAATTCCTAATAGGATGGCAAACTTAGATTGCCATTGAAAGGGAACAGAACCCAAGAACAACCACTCTCTTCGTATGCTGAGCGCAGGATTTACAGTTGAGGGTGCCGTAAGGTGCTCAGAAACGCATACCGATTGCGCAGGCAGATTTTCTCAGATATATAAGTAAATGTGATGTATCAAACAATCGCTATCTAAGTAAAGTAGCGTTGGGGTAGGTTAGGGTCAATGTGGTTGCGGAAACATATGTAGATTGGTTCGGGCATATGTGGAGAACGACAATGAGTCTATAGTCTTGAACGTACTACATTATTATTGGAAATGTTTACAAGATGACCCCTGATGGCAACATTGAGGACAAGCCTGGCCGAAGCTCAACAAGCTGTGGACACGCGAGGCAAACATTTGTTGCGAAGCCTGTGCAATATTTAATCACAAACACCATGTATCCTGACACTTGTATCTTCTTATGTTTGATTTTCATATAAACATGCAACTTGACAAAATCTGCACCTAAATGAATAACGGTTGTGGTACCTTAGAGATATATACATTAATTTATACATATTTGAAATTTATTGGGGATTATTGCGCTGCTCTTATAGTTAATCCTATAACTTTAAACGAGTTATTCTTGTATATTTGTATAGTTGTATATTTGTATATCCACTACTATCTCAAGAACGACTTAACCCATTTAGATGAAATTTGGTATATGGGTAGTATCCTTTGTTTTAAGATTTTCTACTTTGGTGTTGCCACTTGGGGTGGTTCACAGGGTTGCTACCTATATCATTTTTTTTTTTAATATTAAGCAAAATATGTGAATATGGGTATCAAATGAAAGGTATTTTAGGCCGTATACCAACCAAAGTATTTTCGAGTAGGGCTGCCACCTAGGGTTGCCACCTGACCGCATTTTATTTATTCCTTCAGATATCGACCACTATCTCGGGAACGGCTAAACCGATTTCGATGAAATTTGGTAGATGGATAGTATGCTTCCTTTTAAGATTTTCTACTTGGATGTTGCCACTAAAGGAAGCTTAGCGGGTTGCCACCTTTCCGAATTTTTTAAAATATTAAGCAATATATGGCAAAATGGGTATCAACCGGAAGGTATTTGAGGCTGGTTTTTTAAGTATAACACTTAAACTCTTTGTGGACATTGCAGATAATTTATTTGTCAATGCTGGTCCTTGCATACTAGAAAGTTCTTTTTTCTCTGAACACGGGTGTACGTTGGTGAAAACACCTACACAAATTGGACAGCCGAAAACTGCATGGGCGATAACAAAAGAATCTACCATAGTCACACAAGAACACTGACAGTGATTTGTCCCAACATCTGATAGTCAGGCTCACAATTTATTAGTTATTTGCATCATATTCTTAAAGAAATTAGCAAAAATAATGTTAACAACCGTGAAAGTGTGAGTACGGTATATTATTTTGTTATCGCCCACATAGCTTCGGGCTGTCCAATTCGTTTTCTTCCCCTTGGTTCTTTGTAGGTGTTGGCAGCAACGGACAACCATGTGCGATAAACAAACATACAAGGGTGCAAGTATCAACATTGACAAATAAATTATCAGGGCTGTCAATAAAGTGTGTGAGTGTGTTAGTAAAACAAGTAAGGACGGCGCTGTCTTCGGCTGTGCCGAAGGCGTTATAGCTTTCATGAATACGTGCAAACTTAAATACGCATTGTTATCTGAACGATCGGTTGTATGGGGTACATACTATATATAGCTCCGATCTTAGCGATTTTTTTACCAAATTTTTTATTGTCTGTAAGAATATATATCACCAAGTTTCAAGTTTTAATCTTCCAAAATGAGGGATAAATGGCCATAATCCTCTTATCTGAACGATCGGTTGTATGGGATATATACAATATATAGCTCCGATCTTGGTGATTTTTTTACGAAATCTTTTTCTATCCATAAGAAAATATATTACCAAGTTTCAAGTTTTAATCTTTAAAAATGAGGGAGAAATGGTTATAATCCTCTTATTTGAACGATCGGTTGTATGGGAGATATATGCTATAGTGACCCGATACAAAAATACATCCGTTTGCCAAATTTCATCGAAATATCTCAAAACTTGAGGGACTAGTTTGCGTTCAAACAGGCGGACGGACGGACAGACGGACAGACGGACGGACAGACGGACATGGCTGTGTCAACTCAGTTCATCGTCCTGATCAATTTGGTATACTTAATGGTGGGTCTATCTCTTATATTTCTAAACGTTACAAACATCGGACCAAAGTTAATATAACACTTCATGTTCATGAAAGGTATAAAAATCAGCGTTTCCCGGTTGTTGACATAATTTTGTGCTATTCGCTTTAAGAATATGATGCAAACCAAAGTATATTAAACAAAGTAGTAGTGAACTTGACAGTTCTCTCTTTTCTATAGGAACTATAAAGGCAATTAAAAAACAAGTAAGGAAGTCTAAGTTCGGGTGGAACCGATCTATTATGTCATCCCAATTTACGCTGGTCTATTTTAATACTTTCAGTTCGTATTTGCGTTCAAATAGATGGACGGACAAACAGAAAGACGTATCGAGCGACGGACATGGCTACATCGACTCAGCTCATCCTCCTGATCATTTCAGTACACTTTTTGAAGGGACTATCTCTTTTTCTTCTCATACGTACAAACATTTCATGTTCATGAAAGGTATTAAAATCAAAAAAGATGTACAACTTCGCTTTTGCAGTGGGGTATTAACCACTTTCCGGATATTTTACTTTTCATCCTGAACGTTCTGATATCCACTAATAAGTATATATCTCGATTCGTTTATGCCGAATGAAGTAATTACCTTCCATGGGTCCTCTCTCTGTGTCGGGGGTGTTATTTCCTATGGTAACGAGCGCGTGGTTCTTAGAATCTACAATGCTGATGCCAGGTGGGATGAGGCCTCACCTCCGGGGGTGGGACGGGAGGAAGATGAACCTGCGGAGGGGTCGGTGGACGTAAATACGGTGCCCAACCCTGCAGCGCCGGACAGCGTCAGCTCTGTCGGCATCCCGTCTGTGGCGGGATCGGTCTGCAGCGTTGGGTTGCTGTTCGACAGGGCGGATGAGGAGAGGCTGTTAGATTCGGAGGGGGAGGCTGCTGAGGTGGAGGAGATGGATTTGTCTGATGATGATCATCCGACAAATAAATCTTCAGCACTCTAAGGCGGCCTCTTCCAGCCTCCTACTCTGCATGGAGCAAGGCGGGGTGGACGTTGTCCTTATCCAGGAGCCGTGGCTAAGCAGCAGCGGCAACAAAATATCTGGACTGAGGACTGGTAAATTCAATTTATTTGTGCACGGATCGGCAGGTAGGCCAAGGTCGTGTGTACTGGTTAAGAAAGATATTAAAGCCTTTCTTCTTTCCAATTTTAGTGACGATGACGTAACGGCTGTGTGTCTGGAGGAAGCTAACAAGGGATCGTGGCTGGTCTCTGCCTACATGGCCCATGATGATACTTGTGGGCCGCCTCCTGAAATCCTATGCATGATTACCGCTGAAGCAAAGCGAAGAGGCATAGGACTTATTGTCGGAACGGATGCGAACTCGCATCATTCACTGTGGGGGAGTTCGGATACGAATGCAAGAGGTGAGTCACTATTTGCTTTTATTCTAAATGAAGGGCTATGTATTTGTAACAGGGGTAATGACCCCACGTTTGTAACCTCAGTTAGGGAGGAGGTCCTAGACCTCACTCTTGCTTCAGGAGACCTAGTTCCCCTTATATCCGACTGGCGTGTTCTTCCGGAACACTCCTTCTCTGATCATAGGTATATTCAGTTCTCTCTTGATAAATCTAGACCCAGCAAAACCATGTTTAGAAATCCTGGGCGTACTAACTTGGTCCGGTACTGTAGCAAGCTGGATGAGTTCCTCCCAAGAGCGCCCGTATCAGGCTCGGAATTGTCCGAGACTGCTATTGATGCTCTGGTGGAGAAATTTACCAATGCTTGTAAGAAAGCGTATAAAATCGCATGCCCACTGAAAACCGTAAGTGGAAAGCGTAAACCACCTTGGTGGAGTAAGGAAGTAGACGACCTTAGGGCTTCTAGTAGGCGCTTGTTCAACAGGGCCAGGAAGAGTAAATTACCTTCCGACTGGAAGCTCTACAAAGTTGGGTTGGGTATTTATAAATCTGCGATCAGGAAAGCCAAACGAGATCCCTGGAAGGTTTTCTGCGGAAGCGTGGAAGGATGTAACGAGTCTGCGAGATTCCGGAAGATTCTCTCCGGGAATCCTGCTCCCTTGGGTTACTTGAGGAATGTGGATGGTAGCTGGGCTATGAGCAGCGAGGAATCTCTCCAGCTTCTCATGGACGCTCACTTCCCTGACGTCCCGGTTTCACAGGACCGCGATACCCTATCGCCCACTAATGTGGGCGGGGGGGGGGGGGGTCGGCCAGTCATCTCCCTGGATGAAAGCCAGCTTGTATGGGCCATTCAATCTTTTAAGCCCTACAAGTCACCCGGGCCTGATGGCATAACTCCTGTGCAACTACAGAGATCGCTGGGGATTTCTTGTAGCTGGCTGGCTCCCATCTACGCCAACTGTTTGAGGTTGGGCTATGTCCCCGCTTCTTGGAATATGGTCAAGGTTACCTTTATTCCAAAGGCGGGGAGGTGCTCTCATGTATCTCCCAAGGACTTCAGGCCAAGCAGTCCCTCCTCGTTTCTTTTAAAAACGCTGGAGCGCCTGATTGACCTGCATATACGCAGCAGAGTCCCTAGGGAGAGTTTTTCGGCATCGCAACATGCCTACTGCAAGGGCAGGTCAACTGAAACGGCGCTTCATTCCGTTGTAATACTAATACAGGGGTCTTTCCAGCACAAAGAGTTCTTTCTGGGGGCCTTTCTGGATATCGAAGGAGCGTTCAATAATGTTTTGCCTTCTACCATTGTACGGGGCTTAGGGAGTCTGGGAGTTGAACCAAGTTTGATAGAATTTACAGATTACTTTGTGGCAGGATTGTCAGGGCGGAGTGGGGGGTGCTGGGGCTCAGAGAGGAGTGAGAAGGGGCACGCCGCAAGGGGGTGTTCTTTCTCCGCTTCTCTGGGTCATAGTAGTCAACGGCTTACTCCAGGACCTCGAGCGTAGGGGCTGTCAAGTGATAGCCTATGCGGACGACCTGGCAATCCTCGTCAGGGGATGTTCTGCAAGGATATCTGGGTATTGTGACAGAGTGGTCCGAATCTTGTGGTCTGGCTGTCAACCCGAGTAAAACGGAACTAGTCCTCTTCACGAGAAGGTATAAGATTGATGGTTTTGTACTACCCTCTATTGGGGGAGTACCGCTGGTGCTTTCTGAAAAGGTCAAGTACCTAGGGGTTATTCTAGACAGGAAGCTGTCTTGGAAGCTGAATGTAGAGGACAGGGCTAGAAAAGCTTCGGTCGCCTTGTATTGTTGCAGAGGGGCCATTGGCAAACGATGGGGTCTCTCTCCAAGGGTGGTTTATTGGTTGTACGAGATGGTTGTGAAACCAATCCTATTTTATGGGGTATTGGTCCAGTGGGGCGCACTAGATACAGCATCCTCCACGAAGAAGATGGTCACGGTGCAGCGAATGGCCATGGTTGGGATCAGTGGGGCCATGCGCACCACTCCTACCCTGGCATTGAATGTTATGCTCAATATGCACCCAGTTGACCTTGCAGGAAAAATAAGCGCAGCTCGGGCTGCAATTAGGCTCCGAGACGCTGGATATAGGCTTGTGCAGTATGGCCATTCCAATATAATTTCGGGCTTTGACTTTATCCCTAACAGAACGGATTACTGTGCGCCGACCTCTACCCCGGCAAAGGGTTTTTCGACTTACATACCCGCAAGGGACGAGTGGACAGGCGGGGAACCTATTTGGGGAGAGGCCCTGGCGAATCTGTTTACGGACGGGTCAAGGCTGGATGGCTGTGTTGGGGTGGGGTGTTTACTGTCAGGAACTTGGGATTAGCACGAAATTTAGGCTACTTGATCATTGTAGCGTCTTCCAAGCGGAGGTTACCGCCATAAAGGAGGCGGTGGATGGGACGCTGTCCAGCGCATTCGCTGTCAAGGAGTTCAACATCTACTCCGACAGTCAAGCGGCAATTAGGGCGCTGAGTGCAGGCAACGTTCAATCGAGGACAGTGAGCGACTGTCTGGTTGCATCCAACTATTTTAAAACAAAAATTATCTGGGTGCCAGGCCACTGTGACATTCCCGGCAATTGCCATGCGGATCTCTTGGCCAGAGCGGGCACTCGTGAGGCAGATGTGGCTGCCTCCAGAACACTGGGTATTCCCCTTACCACCTGTAGGTTGCTTCTGGGCAGGTGGGCTTCGGATCAGCTGAGCAAACGCTGGGCTGACACCACCTTATGTCAGGTGTCGAAGTCCTTCTGGCCGGTGGTTGACTCCGGGCGTTCAATGGGAGTACTAGGGTTCTCCAAGTTACATCTTTCCATGTTTATTGGGGTGTTGACTGGGCACTGTCCGATGGCGATCCATGCGGTGCGGTTGAATATTCTTGATAACCCGAGCTGCGTGAGCTGCATGGAGGATGGCGAGGTGGAATCATCAAATCATTTCATGCTCAGTTGTCCAGCGTTTGCTAGGACCAGGCGCAGGTATCTCGGCTCGGATGTTCTTAGGTCTCCGGAAGACGTGTCGAAAATCGATGTGTGCCAAATCCGGAGTTTTATTGTCGCTACGCAGCGATTTGCTAAGCTATCTTAAGTTAGTGTCACCGTTTAAAATTGTGGTATCACAACGGACCTTGTAAGTGTCCAAGTGAGCTGCCCTCCTAGTGGGACAGCTACCACCTAACCTAACCTAACCTAACCTACCTTTATATATAGAACATTATCACCAAATTTCGTTTCGACAAATCAATTTTTGGCGGAGTTATGGCATAAAAAGTTTTGTGGAATAGTCCATTATAAAAGGGGCGGGGCCACTTACATTTTCGAAAATTTTTAGTTTTTGGATTTCTTTGTTTACGGAAACTTTAAAAGTGAAATATAAATGATGTAAAACTATTTTAGGCAAACTTGTGGCCTATTTAATATATCTACGATCCTCTTCAAAATCTTTCATATAAAAGTGGGCGTAGACCTTAACCGATCCCACCCATTTTTTCCTGGAGCATTCCTTGCATACCTGGAAACCTGAATGCTGAATTTCGTTTCGATATCTTGAACGGTTTTTGATTTATGATTAATATTATTTCTAAATTTGACTTAATCAAAAGTGGGCGGTGGTACTCCCATTTAAAAAAATTTCTTGAAAAATTTATTTTGTGCCTCAATCTCAATGTCTTCACCAAATTGTATCCTTATAGGTGTATTATGTACTGAGTAATCACTTTTTTTGTGTTTTCGAAAATATTCTATATATAATAAGTGGGCGTGGCTATCATCCGATTTCGCCCATTTTAAATAGCGCTCGGAGATGAGTGCCAAGGAACCCGCGTGCCAAATTTCATTAAGATATCTCAAAATTTACTCAAGTTATCGTGGTCACAGACGGACGGACGGACATGGCTTAATCAATTTCTCTTTTCGTCCTGAACACTTTGATATATATAAGTCAATATCTATCTCGATCCGTTTATGCCGTTACGTACTGCCGTTAGGCGACTAAAGTTAATATACCTTGTGTGCGTAGCACTACTAGGTATAACAAGTAAGGGCGGCGATGTCTTCGGCTGTGCCGAAGGCTTTAGACCTTTCATGAATACGTGCAAACTTAAATACGCATTGTTGTTGAGCGAGAAATGGCCATAATCCTCTTATCTGAACGATCGGTTGTATGGGAGATATACTATATATAGCTCCGATTTTAGCGATTTTTTTAACAAATTTTGTATTATCTGTAAGCAAATATCTCACCAAGTTTCAAGTTTTTATTTAAAAAATGAGGGAGAAATGGCCATAATCCTCTTATTTGACCGATCGGTTGTATGGGAGATATATGCTATAGTAACCCGATTATACCGGATCCGACAAATGTCTAATATAATACAAAAATACATCCGTGTGCCAAATTTCATCGAGATATCTCAAAAATAGTTTGCGTTCAAACAGACGGGCGGACGGACGGACGGACAGACGGACATGGCTGTGTCAACTCAGTTCATCGTCCTGATCAATTTGGTATACTTAATGGTGGGTCTATCTCTTATATTTCTAAACGTTACAAACATCGGACCAAAGTTAATATACCATTTCATGTTCATGAAAAGTATAAAAAATATTAACCCTTTTTGCCCAAAAATTTTGTAATTTTTATCAATTTATAGAAATGTGTGCGTGTGTCGCTTCTTTGCGAATTGAATTGAATAATTGATAAAATATAAATAAAGAGACGAAAAACAGTTACGCGTTGTGTTGTTTGCGCAGCAGTTCAGGATCTAACAGTTGTTCGTTGCTTCAAGGAACCTGATTGTGATTAAAGACATTAACGGTGGGAACTAAGTTGTATATGCGAGTTACACTTTAAATCAAGTGATTTTATTTACTGAAGGATTCAAAGAAATGCTTTTAAGAAGCGGTACCTACATCTTTTCAGCACCAAGCGACTGAAGGCCAAAACTGCTTTTATATGAAAAACCGTTGCATGCTAATGCACAGCCTCTGAATGTGGACGCGCAGACGCAGACAGAGTAAGCATAGAACATTTGGTAAGTGTTTACGACCGCCACCGAGTGCTAAAACACGTACAAAAATGTCGGGATGAGTATGAAGAGCAGGATATTGGACCGGCTAAGGGTTGTTTTTTTAAATCGCGGCCGAAGACCCCCAACTCAGAAAGGTGTTCTGCATATAAAAACTATTGATCACGACCCTGATCGGCCTGGGTAATTTTACCCATTGCCCAAACTGTTAGAGCTATGTAAAGACATAAACTTGGAAGAGCACGTAAAAACGTTTTTTTTTTATGTGCCGAATATTTTTTAGAATTAAGCATTTAAACAAAAAAATGAGTATGCAAATTTTAAAAAAATGGTAAAGGCCATTATATAAATAAAGTTGTTTCAATTCCTCACGCCGATAAAAAAAACTATGAGAAAACAAGTGCTTATCTACCAAATATTGTCATAATGCTCAGGTCCTTAAAGAGATTGATTCCAAAGCAGCATTTGGTCGAAAAAGTGACTCCGTTAGATTTCTAGATTGGAGCTTCTTAGGTGGTAATGCTGGTTCTCAAACAGGCGAAAGCTTACAAACTGGAAATTATTGTTTGGCCAAGGATCTCCACAGGTTTTGCGACTTCAGCAAATCCGATTTAATTTTTAATAAAAAAAAATTCTGGGACCCAAATATTGCGCTCGGGCCACAAAGTGTTAGTCCGCTTGTTTATATTTTTTTGAAGTAAGAATTCCTACAAAAACAAAATACTTCAGTTGTCAATTCTACCTTGTTTAATTTGCCTTTATGCAAACCATTATTAGTTTGATTGACAGCCTGACTATCAGATGTGACCAGTGACTGTCAGTGTTTTGTAGGGTAGAGACAATAAATTGGAGCTACAGTCACTATTCTGAGAGTCTATGGAACCCGAATATACAACAAATCTGATTTGAAATGTTTGCATGTATTTGTAAGGTTTATATACCGTTAGATAGAAAAAAATATCTTTTTTCCAAGGAAATATTGTTTCTTAAGGTACCTGAAACGGTTTGAGAGTAATAAGATATATCTATATTGTGGAGGAAGCATCGAAAAAAATGGAAGAGAAAAAGGAGTATACGAATTCAATGGCAAGCAAGTTCGTTGTTAGCTGTATTGACTCAGACGTCTTCAAACATATAAACACAGCTTTATGAGCGGGAGACACGTTTTACACCTGGGCTGGAAGAGAAAGATAGCACTGTTGGAAGAGCAGAAAACGTACATGTTATCTGAACTGGAAGCACAGAAGAGACAGGTTTCTGAAATGCCCTCACAAAATTCCAGGAGCTACAACTGAATCGTCCAACTGCTCAACGACCATTCATAAGATAAAAACCAAATCTTTATGGTTCATTTTCAGGTATTTAAGACAACGTGAGAAGACAGCATTCGTGAACAATTAGGACACTTAAAACAAAATTTCTGCATACTGGCTATAGGAGTGACCTGTAGCCGAAATCTTACAGACTATTCCAAAGCGAACGAAACAATTATGAAGCATAGAAACTTTGCAGGAATTCGCATCGGACATCGAGAGGTTGGCTCATCTAGCAAACGTAGACGCACCCGTAGAGTACGCAAACAGGGTTCAAATCCAAAGCTTCATAAATCGAATACGTGATATGGTTCGTCTCGATATCATAAGCTATATACATACGTATGTAACTCTAAGGGAATCATTCGCTGAAATTTTATCACATGCTCTGACGCAGGAAACATCCTCGCCTTTAAGTAAGCCAGACCAGCCAAAGGAAGTCGACGTAGAACCGACCGATTTATATATAATTATAATTTTCTAAAGACATTTTCTTTACTTTCTATAGCTTGAAGACGCCTCCGAAACCTAGAAATCATAAGCCGGTACCGAAAATTTATGGGGCCTATAAGAAATTTGGAGTGAACTGGTGACTACTAAAATTTCGCGATCTCTACCGAATGTCGATTGAATCTATATATAATCTAGTACAGTTACCGGCAAACGATAGTTCACTCCGAATTGCCAATATACCACATGCATTCTACACACTTTTCAGTTGTTTCTCACCAAAATTGCTATTAGAATCTATTGAATTGATTGTGTTGGTTTTCTTAATTTTTATTGTTTAATTGAAAAACATGCAGTGAGTTTGATTCTCCAAAAAAAAAAATGTTTAACTAAAAAACTATTGTCTTAGCTAATTATTATGCTAATTTGTTGAGTTCGAGAGCTACTAAGAACAAATCGCTAGTCATTTAAACTATTGTAACAATAAATAAATTGGTTTTTCGTTAATTGTTTACGTTTGGGCAGTTAATCTTGTGTTGGGAAGTGCAGAATATCGGCTCAAAAAAATTAAATAAAAAATGTTAAAGTCATTGTAAGGCGGTATCAATAATAAACAAATATTTGGGGAATATATTTGACCAATAAACTGCCTAAAAGTATGCGACAGTTGTTTCCCAATATAAATATTATATGAGATAGAGTTGCCGTTGGGATTAAAATTAATACTAAACGGAGGTTATTGAAGTTCTGTGTCAAACGCTTATTATACCTTTCACTAACATGCAAGGGTATTACTACCTTGGTCCGATGTTTGTAAGTATGAGAAGAAGAAGAGATAGACCCACCAATAAGTATACCAGGCAGGGCGATGAGCTGAGTTGATGTATCCATGTCCGTTTGTAATACAGTAGAATCACGAAAAAGTTAACAAACCCGTTCCAAGGGTGTTTTACTTTTCCGAAATATTAACTTTTCCAAAGGGTTCTCGAATTTGAAAAAAACACGCAAATAAACATAATTTTGGGAATATAATACGTTCAATTTATTTGCATGACTCACTTTTACTCGTAACAAAACAGAAACTTAGGTTTAGTTTGTACTTTTTCACATTTTACATACATATGTTCATATTAATTTGTAGGGGCTGGTTTAAAGCGGTCGAGACTTGTTTGTTTCTTTTTTTTTTGTGTAATAGCTCCTGACAATTTTCGTGCGCATATTAATAAGATCTGATATCTGATTTGCATCATTACTGTTTTCATACCACTTTATCAAGGTATTGATGCATTCAACTGCTTCCGAAAAACTCACTTTCTGTTGTTGCATATCTTGCTCGATAACTGATTATTCGTTATCATTATTAGACACTTCGCAATCTTCGTCATCTTCCGTAATTTGGTCGTCGTTCCAATTTTCAATGGCTTCACTGCTGACGTCAACACCACCCACCTTGGACAATAAAGATTGTACCTCTCGAAGTGTATCATCGTGAGAACTACTTGACCTCATCAATGAAAGCAATGGAATTTCGTCTTCGCTGTCGTATTGATCATCGTCCCACTGTTTAATATTTTTCCAAGCTTTGATAAGCACATCTCTTGGTAGCTCATCCCATGCTAATTTAAGCAGCAAGATGGCATCACGAATTGAATGCCCTTTTAAAATATGGTCAACCGGAACGTTTTCTTGCGCTACAATGTTCCACAAAAGTTTTGCTCGGTATCCTAACTTGTCCAGTCTTATGGCATTTTGATCCATGGGCTGCAAAACAGCTGTCACGTTAGGTGGTAAGAGCATTGCCGCAATGTTTCCATCATCTGATTGCAACTGGTAAATTGGCTTATGTGCAGTACAGTTGTCAATCAGCAATAATGCCCTTGGTGGTAAATTATTTTCAGCAGAAAATTGGCGAACCTGAAAAATATTTTGGCACACTTAAAAATTTAAAAGGATAGAAAAAATAAATTTACCTGCTTAATAAACCATTGATGGAACCAGCGGAAGAACAGCTCTGAATTCATCCAAGACTTTTGCTAGTTAGCATATTCCAATGGGTTTTCAAACCCCTTGAAGCAACAGGGGTTTGCGGATTTACCAATTACCAATGGTTCCAACTTATGCGAACCATCTGCGTTAGCACACAACATAAATGTGATTCTATCCTTAGATATTTTTCGGCCAAGTGCCGTCTTTTCGTTTGGCGCGACAAATGTTTTATCGGGCAGAAAACGATAAAATAATCCAGATTCATCTGCGTTATATAGCTGCTTTTCCGAAATTTCCATTTCATTAATTTTTGCCGGCAAATTATGAATGAACGGTGTTATTTCTGACCCGTCGCTTGAGAGGATTTTCCCCCAAATTTTTAAGTGGCGAATACCGTATCGTTTCTTGCCTTTAAAATTGGACCACTCATTGCACAATTACGCTGTCTTTGGCTTAAGAACAATTTATACAACCTTGCCTCAAGAACGGGATATTCCGATTTATGTAAAGTTTTCTTGGTTGCAACTTCATGTGTGTTTGCCACTGCCTCCAAAATTTCATGACGTTTTTTCTTTATTTTTGTGATGGCCGCCTAGATACATTATAATCCAACGCCAATCGATTTCCACGAATACCTTCATCGATTTTTCTTAAAATCTCAGCTTTTTGATGCAAATTTAATCTGATTTGCAATGATTTTTTCTGCTTAGTTGACATTTTTTAACACACTAACTATAAACAACTCACAAGTTCAAACGTTCATGACAAACTACGTATATACCACGCGACACCGACAATAATTTTTTACATAGAAATTCGGGGAATACATAGCAATAAGTGGAATACCCGAGCTTGTTTTTCTTGCCAAAGAAACGGTTGGGGTGGAAAAAATAGATAAGGTCAAAAAAGTTAACTTTTTAGAGCGGTACGTGGACGCTCAAAATCGGTCAACTTAGCCGAAGGTTTAACTTTCTCGCGAGTTAACTTTTGCGCGATTCTACTGTATATTAAACATTCGTCGGAACCAACAGGATCGGAACAATACAACGCATAGCTTCCATACAACTGATTGTGGCGATAAACGGGCTTTGATATATAAATCTTGCATTTAAAGAGCTACATTTTATATACGTAATGTAACTAGTGAAAAATCCTGATCGGATCACCTGCGTCAGAGTTCGATCCTCTCATCTATCGTTGCTGGTGTTCTAGCGGATGCCGCCGTTTCCGCTTCTGGTGTCCTCCTAGGAAAGGCACCTTTATACGTGGTCGTCTCAACCCCTCCTGGGTATAGCACCTCCAATTGCCCCTTGCTCCGAGTCTGACATCAATTCAAAGTGCTGTCAGAAGCTTCGAAAGAAAACCTGTCTGTCCCGCTAAACCCCTGTCTTACGTTGGTTTGGGCCTCTGGCTGTCCAGATACCTTAGCTGTGCAACGGTTCAAGAGGTCTACCGGAATAAAATCGACTGGATATTCGATGCCTGTATCGATTTGGGTGAACAAGGACCCTGCCACCTGATTCTCCAGAGCCCGAGATACGCTACGTGTTATCGGCCCGTCGCGTGGTAATAATCCTAAACGACTCTTTGGTATAGCTCCCTGATTCTTGGACGTATCCATAAACTAAGGGCTGGTAAAAAGAGGAATCCACAACCAGACTACCTAAAATCGTATCGAGAAAAATCAACAAACTTCAAAGTTGGACTTCAAAAAAACTTAAAAGCGTTTGAACGTCAAATGCATGACAACTAAAAATTTTAAATTTAATGGTTATTTCACCTATGTATTTATTTATTAAACAGAGTTTAAAAAAATATAAATAAACAGTGGTAACAACAATATTCAGTTCAAATGTAAAAAGATATAAATGAAATATGTATATGTATGTGTGTATATATGTATATAAAAAAGTGTATAAAGATACGTATGTGTATATAGAATAAAATATGTGAAAAATAAAAAAATGAGCAATTCTGAACGTATATGTGTGTAAATGTATTGAAATGTATAAAATTCAAAGAGCCAAAAAAAATTCTAAATAAATAGCCTCTATAAAAAAATTCCTTGAGGGTGTGTATCGATATGTATAAAACCTAACATAAGGTTTTAAACCAAGAATAAAAAGAACAAAAAGATTAGAAAAATTAATGAATTTTACTATTTCGACTTATGTTGGGTTTAAAAAGAATATAATGTGCCAAATAATAGCAAAAATTCAAAAAACGAATCCAAGCAAAAAAACTCTTAAAAGTATATGCAGAAAAATATACGAATATAAAAATAATAAATTTTTTTAATGATTTCTTCCAAAACTATTGCGAAACTTTGCAAGAAGATCCTTGTAAAGAAAACCTCAGCCTGTAACGACAGCCTCTGAGTATTTCTCTGACTACGCGTAAGCGTGTATATGAACAGATGGGTAGGCACCCGCTAACCGAACCACCTTATCCGCTTACGATATTAGCAAAGCGGATGTTTATTTGCATGAGTGGGTTAAAGTGTTGCTTACACATATGCACATATACGGGCCGCTTATGTGTCGAACGCGGATTGGTTTGACCAAGGCAGGCAGGCGATTCGAGCCTTACGGTGCCCCAAATGCCGCAAGGATAATGGGGTATAAAAGGGGGTCCCGCTGATCGACAGCATTCAGAAATCGTAAAGTCGCGGTCTTAAATGAGTGCCAAAGTGCTAGTGTTTAAAGCAAAGCTTATTTTTAAAGTGCGTCTAGTAACCTTAAAGTGTGGGTGTGCGAGTGAAAAAAAAGGTATTTTTATAAAGTGCGGTTTAAACGCTAAAAGTAAACGCGAGCGCTAAAAATAAGTGAACCCGTTGATACCAGGGAATCCTCCCTAGGTATATCGCCAGCGCAAGGAGAGCCGCCACCACAGGGCGTGAAAAATCCCCTCGAAACAACAGCAAATCCACTGGTAAGTCATTGTGAGAAATCCTAAATTTTTTGTGCAAAACCCCGGTGAATTGCTTTATACAAATAAATTTTGTGGAAAATTAGAATCCGTTTTTATAGCAAATATATTTGCGAACTTTTCTGAAGGATATATTTTAAACCCTTTCTCTGAAGTGTTATTAAAACTAATTTTTGTGAACCTTTCATTAAAATAGTTTGTGGAAAATTAGAATGTGTTTTTCGGGTAAAGGTTTCTATGCATTTTTATTAAAATTCATTTTGCTTAAACCGATAAACCAGTTAACCTTTGCTAATCTAGAATCTTTTTTTTTTATATCTCCTTGTTACTGTCCACCAAACTTATCCATACATTATTAATTTATGATTTTTAAGCCAAAATCCTTTTATTTTGAATTTGTTTTGCCCTTTTAAATCGTAAAATTAATAAAACTCCAAGATTCAAAAATGTTAAAATATGCATAAGTGCACTTACATGTACATATGTACATATGTACAGTACACGAGCACGGATGCAAACGAAGAGCGGATTAGAGAAGAAGAAGAAGAAAAAAATCTTTTGGATTAATTTGTTCAATTAATTTTTTTATAAATGTAGAAAAAAGAAAAAAAAATCTTTAAGTTTGATTTGTAAATATTTAGAAAAACAATTTAGAATTCCATAAAGTAAAATCATTACATATCTTCATTGCAGCTTACGAAGCCGGCTGAGGGCCGCGACACTTGTATATATACATGAAGCCACATCTAAAATCACATAAAAGGCACATAAAAACACACAAAGTTATTGCACACTAATACGTGGAAAAACAACAACACACAACAACACAGGCATATCTATACAGGGTCAATAGCCCACCAAGGGATTGATTTCGGAACAACAAGGGTCCAACCAAGAAGGAGTTTGGGCCAAAAGAGTCCACAAAAATCCCCGCAAAGACGCACATAACTACCTACAAGCGAACACGAACACCGATCACACATTTGTCACAAAACAGCGGCTGAACACAACACTTTTTTTTACATGCAAAACAGAGCTGTTACGGTGGCAACATTATTGCACGCGACCGTAGTGACACCCACGCAACACTCACAAAGCTAGCAACATCGAGGAAGCTTAGCAACGTCAGTCACACTCATCAACATTCAAACTCCGCACAGCTACACATACACGCTGACACAAACACACCACGATCTCAGAAACACAGAAGAGAAAGGAGAGCGAGAAATTATCGCGACTCACTGGGAGTGCGCTCACCAACTTTAAATTTACACCACATACTTTTAATAATATTAGGGTGTGCCACCCATAAATTTATTGGCGGAAAAATTAGAATTTTAAACTTGGATTTTTTTATTTTTGAATTATATTTTTTATTGCTCTTATTTATTTATAATATTAGAGTTATCATTTAATTGGCATAAGTTTCACTGAATTCACATATTTTTCTTACCTTTACGTTTTTGCGTAGTTCCTTTAGTACAGGCATATGCATAAGCACTTATGTGCATGCTACCACTTGAAAAAAAAAAATAAAATTTTTTTTGTTTTATGTATTAGCATTAGATTGCCTTAAACATTTTTATTTCTTTTTTTTTCATATATTTTATTTTTTTTCAATAAGCGTTTGTTATTTTCACAACACTAAGCATTCAATCACCTTTGATTGAGTTTCATGAATTGCTGTGTGTTTTTCTTTTTTTGCATTTGTTACATTAATTACGATCATTTTCGTTTAGTTTACCTTTTTTTTATACTTTCACCTGATCGTTTTATTTCCGATCTCGAATCCGCGATTTAATAAATTTTTTTATTTACACCTTTTTTATTTTTCACATTCAGTTGTTTTTTTACTTAACGTTAGTCTTTACTTTTCGCGATTTTTTTTATAAAAAAAAGTAAAATATTTTTTTTTGCATATGCATGAAAGAATGCACATGCACCGAACCGTCACGGAAAACTAATAGCAAAAGACATTTGTTCTTAAAATTAGCCTTGAAAGCCCTATAACAGAACTAGTGTCCGTTGTCCAGCATATGTTGTTTTTTTTTTCTTCTTTTCTTTACTTTCAGCTTCGACGTCGACTTTGGTACCAAACTCTGACTGCTGAGCGAGGTGAATTTCTACAAAAGAAAAACTACCATATGCACACACCTTTACACATGTAGAGTTTTTTT
Organism: Merzomyia westermanni; assembly: GCA_949987695.1. NCBI lineage: Eukaryota > Metazoa > Arthropoda > Insecta > Diptera > Tephritidae > Merzomyia > Merzomyia westermanni. The sequence goes on from OX465288.1 coordinate 94,195,727, forward strand.
CTCAGAGTAAAGTCCCACACACGCATTCATAGATTATTGTTTACATTTTTTTTTGAGAGTGAGCACACACACCTTCGTACATATATACATATGTTTATACGTTTACTTGTGCGCAAATTAGTTAGATATTAGGCAGATTCTGAATTTTACAATATAATTTGCAAGTAAGATTAATATAAGGAAGAATTGAAGAAACCTTATTGATATGCCTTAGGATTTGAATAGCTGTAAGAGATAAACTTATATTTGTATGAATAAAGCTTGGCTTGAATGAAGCTTCTTGATGTTTGTGGGTTGAGGTTATCTTCCTAGGGAATTAGGTTGGCATCATGTCCGGCTGAAAGCCTCGAGTTGTTGGTGTAGGTGTTGCCCTTGTGGCAACTGATGGTAAGTTGGCGTATTAGAGTAAGTAATGGAAGCGACGTAATTACATAACGACGAACATTAGTCAGGTTTAAGGGAACTCTACTCGGTTAGCGGAGCCACAGTAGAGTTCGAAGGATGTTCACGTCTTGTGAACAGGAAGGGTGGGACGGCTCCACCTGACTCGGACAGGTTTTCTCCCGCTTTCCCTATATTTCTGTTTCTCCATTAGCTTATATTCTTTCCCAGGCATGAACTCAAATTTTGTGATGTGACCGTTGGGAAAGGAGAAGTGGCAAGAACCGCGCCTCAAAGCCGACGAGCCTCAGCCGGGCTACTACCATGCCACCACGCCATTCCTCCTCTCCCGTACCAGGCAGTTACGTAACAAGGGACGCACAATTTGCAGCTACAGTACTTATTATATATGTAATCCGTGTAGTGAACATCATCAAGAAGAACGCCCCTTCAAAAATGTCCACTAGGAAAAACCCGGAACCTCCAACTATTGCAATGGAGTCTGAACCAATCGTTGGTAAGCTGGTTGTGGTTCCTCGCAAAAAATCTATTTTTGTGTCTAGGTTCCATCCAGACACTACCGAGGATGATTTGATGTACCATATTTCTTCTAAAGTTAAAGATCAAAGCGTAACTGTTAGAAAATTTAATTTCACATATCAAAGAAGTATGTCTTCGTTTAAGATTGATGTATCTGGGAAAGATTTCGATACTCTTTTGGACAGCTCTTTTTGGTCTCCCGGGGCTCTTGTACGGGAGTTTGAATACAGACCGAATAGGAATGTTCAAAATGTAGCGAAAATTTCTCGTAATAACGTTGAGCACTAAATCCGTGAATATCTTTTATCAAAATGTTAGAGGTTTAAATACCAAATTAACTGATCTCTTTTTGAAATCTTTTCATTGTAAATATAATGTAATTGCTTTTACCGAAACTCATGTTTTCAATTCAGAGTTTTTATGTAGTCGGAGATGGTGTTCTGCTTGCCGTTCATTCCTCCATCCCTTCAGAAGAGGTTAATACTCCTAACATCGATTTCATTGAGTTCAAATGCATCCGCATTTAACTCGAGAACGTCTCTATGTACTTATATGTTTCCTACATCCCTCCAGCATCAGATTTTTCAGTCTACATGCGACATGTCTCTCTGCTCAAAACTGTTAACTTTATGACTAAAGCTTCAGATTCAATTATTGTTTTGGGTGATTTTAACTTACCTCATTTATCGTGGAACATATCTGATGGTAACATTATTCCAAATCCGTCCAAACTGAGGTACAATGACTTTTTAGATGGAATTTCCGATCTTTGCCTTAATCAACTAAATGTTACCGCTAACAAATTTGGGAAAGTCTTCGATTTAGTGTATGTTAATGATATAAATCAATTTTCTGTAAATCGTTGTGATCCGTTGGTTTTACCAGAAGACCTTTACCACCCTTCTATGGAAATAGTCTACGAAACCATAAGTAATGGCCAAGACACTCAATGCTACCCATTTAGTAGCTTTGATTTTAACTTTTCCAAAGCAAACTAACAGAAATTAAATAAAGAACTGTTTAAATTAACTTGGCCTGAATTTGATTGTGATATCGATCTAAACGTCTCACATTTCTATCAAACTATTTGAGAAGTTTATTCCTAAACGTAAACTAACTTATGATCATCCTACGCAAGCTTGGTTTACTAAAGGGCTTAAGGCTCTGAAAAATAGAAAAACGCGATCATTTAATTTATATAAGAAATCCGGATTAAATAAACATTACTTACTGTCGTCCATTCTACGTCAGAAGTACATAGATTTAAATAAGAAGTGCTATAAAGCTTATATCTCTAAAACCAAAAGAGACATTATCCAAAACAGACTCAATCCAAAGTCATTTTATGGTTTCGTAAATTCTACACGTATTCCCTCAGCCATGAAATATCAAGACATTATATCTAGCGGTAATCAATATATCGCAAAATTTCTTTGCTCAATTTTTCACTTCTAACTATTCTGCTGTCACCAATTCAAACTTTCAAAATTATCCCTATAATTCAATTAATTCACCAATTATATACGCCAAAGTTGTTTTAATTTACCTTAAAGCCTTAAAAGAATCTTTTAAATATGGTCCTGATAGGATTCCTACATATTTCTTGAAAAAGTGTGCGAACCATATTTACCAACCCCTTACCAATTTGTTCAATCTATCACTAAAGTGTGGTGTTTTTCCAACTGCTTGGAAATAATCGTTTCTTCTACCGCTGCATAAACGCGGGAGTAGGTCTTCTATAGAGAACTACCGTGGCATAGCAAAGCTTTCTGCCATCCCAAAATTCTTTGAAGCTATTGTTACAAATCAACTTACGGGTCCGATCTCTACTTTGATAGCTGACTGCCAACACGGGTTCAGTAAGGGAAAGTCCACGAGTTACGAATTTACTTGAGTTTACTAGTCATGTCTCAAATGGCTTTGGAAAAAATCTGCACACCGACGTTATTTATACGGATTTTAGCAAAGCTTTGACAAAGTGTGTCTCTCTCTCTCTCTATGGCGCGATATACAACAGGTATATCATCATAAACCTCCTAAGAGATTTTTGCGCCAAGCTTCTCTTCCAATTTGTGGTGTGCCGATTTGAATTTTCCCTACAAATTGGTGGGACCTACAGTTTTTTGCCGACTCCGAACGGCATCTACAAAGGAGACGAATTTTTGCTGAGAAGCCTGTCATGGCAGAAATACACTCGGAGAGTTTGCCAAACCACTGCCGAGGGGCGACCCCGTTTTGAAAAACTTTTTTTTCAAATCACCAGGCTCGAACCATGGACCTTCGGTGTGGTAGGCCGGCAACACTACCTTCACACCACGGCGGCCGCCAAAGTGTGTCACTCATTACTTATTCATAAACTCGATCAGTTGGGCTTCCAGTCTCAATCGCTGGATCTCTTCTTACCTTAGTGACCGGACACAAAGACTAGTGTTTAAAAATTTAGTATCCGACGTCATTTATGTCTCTTCGGGGGTTCCTCAAGGAAGCCATCTTGGCCCGATTCTGTTCTTGTTGTTTATAAATGATATTTCTACAATAATACAATTTTCAAAAATGCTAATATATGCTGACGTCGTAAAGCTTTTCATGTCATTTGAACATAGAAATAAGCTACAATCAGATCTGATACACTAGTTACTTGGTGCGATTTAAATTATATGCCACTTAACCTTAAAAATTAAAAAATGTAAACACATGGGTTTTTCGCGTGGAATTTCTCAGCCGGCTTCCTATACAATTAAAAATTATAGTCTTGAACAAGTGTATGATTTTGTTGACCTGGGGGTTACTATGGACTATAAACTCTGTTTCAACCGCCATATTAACACAACAGTCAATAAGGCTAGAGATGTCCTACATTCGTTAAACGATGGTCTAAACAATTTAGCGACCCTTATGTAACTAAAGCCCTCTTCACTACATTAGTCAGACCGATACCTGAATACGGTTCTATAATTTGGAACGCGCGTTACCAGGTTCATGTAGATCGCCTTGAATCAGTTCAAAAACAGTTTTTACTATTTGCCTTAAGAGATTTTCATTGGGATCCCTTGTACAATCTGCCACCCTATAAGAATCGGTTAAAACTCATTAATCTGTACACACTTTCTAGTCGGAGGGAAATGCTTGGAATTATTTTTAGTTAAATGAGCCTCTTCGCTGTTTGTGTCAAGATTATAACTCTCTTTCTGGTAGATTTGATATTTCAGACTCGCTTTTCAGCATAAAAAATCAATTCTTTCTATCCTAAATTCATAGCTACTAATTGTTTCTTATTCTTTGACTTCTATATTAACTTCTAACAATAATTTTATTCTGTTAACTAGTTATTTCTTAATGTATAATCTAGCAGCAGTTTTAGATCTCGACGATTAACAAACCAAAGCCTTTCAACGACTCGGCACGAACGAATAATCCGCGCGTTATGCGGATGCGCCCCTCGCGCCGATCGGGCGGGATATGGTGGGTAATCCGTTGGGAATTATTATTATTAAAAAAACAAAGATTAAATAAATATATCGTATAGCCCCCATACAATAAATTTTTCCGATAAACGCGGCTTGGGCTTTGTATCGTTATATTAACTGGGTAAGACCATACAATTTTGCAGAGTTTTTGCTTATTGTAAGATTCGGACACTTAAAACCGTTATGCGTATTCATGGAAAGTATACAGCCTTCTTCACAGCGCTTTCCTTACTGGTTTTTAATACTTTTGTTCGTTGTTGTGAGCCATATAGTCAGTATCTTCTTTTTCCATGAAGTGCCGTTCGAGTAAAGATGGTCCCTTTGGTACCGAAAAAACTGCAAACCTGGATTAGAGTATAGTTTCCTTTACTGAGCTATGTTACGAAAACTGGAAGAAATGTGCAGAAGCAAACTGACAAGATGCAGTCTCTTCTCAATGGCTGTCCTCTAAGCTTATTGATCTAGATAACAAGCTAGTAAAGCGTATTGATGACGAAGTATCAGCCTTGATTGTAAATCTGTTGAGTCGGCTGACCGTATCGCCAACATTAAAGCAAATGTTAATTCTTTTGGCGACAAGATGGCTGACCTCAGCAAGCGGATTGACAGCCTGAAAACTAATGTGCCTCCTGCTTACAGTGTTGATGCAATAGTCTTAGGCACTCTGATGTCAGAGTGCGAAGGGATTCGCTTGCATCAAAAATGATCTACGATGATTATTAGTATTGCTATAGGTCATAGCTCACTTTTTTCGTTTTACTTCTTTTGTGAACATGTGTTTGTTGCCTTCTACTTCCTTTTCAGGATGGTCTGTCTAAGCTTAGTTTTCTTTTATTTCATACTAGCAACCCGCACCTTGTTTCACACAGGTTGATAATGTTTAAAACAACTTTATAATTAACATTACATACATGCATACGTCCGAAGTGAAGTAACGCTACCGAGCTGTTTCGCGAATTCATCAAATGAATGGCTCACCACAGCTGTCGCTTTAAACACGCTGCCTTATTCGGTTGGCAGCGAACAAACACACAAACAGATTTTTTTGGAAAAAGTGCTGCTTTTGTTTAAACAATTTTGGTTAAATTAGAAAGAAATCAACTATTTTTTTTGATGCAGAACGAAAGTAAATATTTCAAAGTTTAACTTCAAGGAAGATTAATTTTAATCGGTTGATTAGGTTATGATGTATGGCTGTGTAAACCAAAAATTTATGTTTTTTTACCACATTTTGTCCGATTGCCACGCCCCCCTTTATATATTCCTTCACAGTATATAAAAAAAAGTCCATCTCACACAGCTAAGCTTTAAAATGCAAAAAACCGCTTTCAAATCGGAGCATTCTGTGCGAAGCCAATTCCGTACATAGCTTTTTAGCGACTTTATTTTATAAGTAGTATAGATATATGTAGATTTGTTACAAAATACTTAATTCTTATTGTGTGCTTTTGGTTGCTTATCATTGTTAATTTTTTCTTGTGATGTCAGTTAGCAACCTTACAAGACAGCTGACCTTCACATGAGCCGTCATTTGAAAGGAAGCGCTGAAGGGGTCATCAGGGCGTAGAACAAATCGGCCATCAGATTTGTAGCAGCAATATAAAAAATCTGATGCATTTATCAGCAGCGTTTTGTAGGGAATTGAGCTTTGAATATTGGCGAAATAGTCTAGCAATGGTGAATGTCATGTGTGAACCTCAAAAAGGTTTTCATGTTGTGCATTTAAATACACGTAGTTTAAATCGGTCAAAAGTTGACGATGTTCGTTACACTTTTGAGTATTTGCTGGGTCATGTTATTTGTGTGTCTGAAACATGATTTCAATGACTTTCACTACAACATCACTAACACTGCGTTACAAAAACGAGCTTTAGTTCTGTCCTAAGAACCAAATATAGTTTTTCGGAAAGGGAAGAAAAAATAAAAATACACGTGTATCGGCGATTTTCATGTACCTACACGTCGCATTTTTTTTTTATATATAAAGTATAAGCTCGTAGTGTCCGTCTGTCCGCCTGTGTGAAAGACTTCGGATCGATTTTAACCCTTTTTCCGTGATCCAATCGAGCTGAATTTTTGCAGGCAGACTCGTGGAAATGACTGTAGCACGTCAAATTTAAAAAAAAACTGATTTTTATCAACTCTCAGATTTTCCTGAAATTTTTATATTTTTTTAAAAAATTTGTTTTCACTTTTTTCGGCATAACTTGAAGGGAGTCCAAATTTGTAAACTACTTAAGCGTTCCGAAAAAAAAATTGTTTTTCGACCCATCCTACTCCATATATTTGCAATTTATTAATAGTAACTTTCTAACACTAAACTGTTTATGACTTTTACCACACTTACAACTGGTATGACAGATGAAACATTGAATTGCAAAAGTGTTAAAAATCGATCCAAAGTCTTTCACACAGGCGGACAGACGAACACTACATGCTTTATACTTTATACATAAAAAAAAAAAAATTCTGAGGTGTACATGAAAATCGGCGATACACGTTATTTTATTTTTTCTCCCCTTTCGGAAAAAGTATATTTGGTTCATAGGACAGAATGTGTGTAACGCGGTGTTATACCTAATAGTGCTAGGCTAGGCGGATCGAGATAGATATTGACTTATATATATCAAAATGTTCAGAGGAAAAAAGATATTGATTAAGCCATGTCCGTCCGTCCGTCCGCCCGTCCGCCTGGTATGCAGGTTCCTTTCCACTCATCTCCAAGCGCTATTTAAAATGGGCGAGATCAGATGATAGCCACGGCCACTTTTTATATATAGAATATTTTTGTACATAACAATATTCAGTACATAATACACTTGTAAAGACAAAATTTGTTGTGAACATTAACATTAAGGCAGAAAACAAATTTTTCAAGAAGTTTTTGAAAATGGGAGCGGCACCGCCCACTTTTGATTAAGACAAATTTAGAAATATTATTGATCATATATCAAAAACCATTCAAGATATTGAAACGAAGTTCAGCACACATATTTACATTAATATAAGGAATGTTCCGGAATAAAATAGACGACATCGGCTAAGGTCCACGCCCACTTTTAACCGAGAGATTTTGAAAAGGATCATATATATATTTAATAGGCAATAACTTTGCGGACAAAAGATTTATGTCATTTCTATTTCACTTTCAAAGTTTCCGTGAAAATGGGCGCTGCCCCGCCCGTTTTATAATGGATTACTCCACTAAACTTTTATTCAAAGTTTTCAGCACAAAAATTCTGCTATTTTCAAAGGCGATTGCTTGTAGTTGGAAATAGATATTTGGTCAGCTGCTTCTCAATAGTATGTGGTATACTCCTGCCCAAAAGTAAGCAAATCGGATAATACGTAAGCAAAATATCCGGGCAAGTAATTAATCCCCCACTGCAATGGATAAGTTATAGATCTTTTTTGATTTGCATACCTTACATGACATGAAACATTTGTAAGTATGAGAAGAAGAAGAAATGGGCACATCAGGACTATGAGCTGAGTTGATTTAGCCATGTCCGTCTGTCCGTCTGTCCGTCTGTCTATTTGAACGCAAAATGTGGATGTATTGGTATTTTGAAAAAATGTGGTTAGCAGTGTTTTTTATTGAAAACAATCAGCTGGCTTTATAATACGAACTAAAAGTATTAAAATAGCCCTGCTTAAATTGGTATGCCATAATAGATCACTACTAGGTATATAATGTTCGGTTACACCCGAACTTAGGCTTCCTTACTTGTGTAAAAAAAATAATTAATCGCTGCTGAATACCAAAAAAACATGAGTGTTTTAGATCCTTCAAAAGACGCATAAAAGGGAAGCAACTGTTCTTAGCCTTCTTGTTGTCATTATAGTAGTTGATTACTGCAGCAAATGGAACCAACCAACCATCGTACAATGCTTTTCACCCTACTGTGTCCCCCGCTTCGGCACGTGTCACTTTATCAACAATGTTCCATCGGCTTTCTTGGCCATTATTATATACTTGCAAATCTTTTTAGAAATGTTTGGATGGTGACGTGCCATAATGTCAGAGGAATTAGTGTCAGTGACATTAATTCGCATTTCAAAAGCGAACTTATGTCAGTGACGTTAATTCGCTTTTGTAAAGAGAATGAATGTCAAGTTATTTTGAGAACTAACGTCATTTACATTAATTCTCCTTGTAAAAGCGAATTAATCTCAGGACCACTTTATATCATAAATGTTTTACACTATATTTATATAACAGCGCAAGTTCCATTTAAGTTGCAGCTAAGCAGCTTTTATGCCAAATTTTCACTGTGTAGTATTCGCGCCACAAGCAAAAATGTGGAATAAAAAATCGCCCGGACCACAAAGCGGTGAAGCTTCTAGTTTTAAAGTGTTGCATTCTTATGTATACCGTACCCGTAGGAGAACAATGTTCGACACTACCCTTTCAGGCATAAAAGAGACCAGTTAGTCTCTTCATAGGACATGCTCAAACAAAAGGGATCACTTCAACCCATACGAAGAGATCAAAACTGGCATTGGTCGCATGCTTCTTTGCGACTCATCCTGTATTTATTATAGACTAATCGTATATTTGCATGTCACCTCTATTGTTGTGCCATGGGACCAAATAACACAAAAGCTTTTTAATTGGTTTAAAATAAGACCTAATACATGTTACTAATTTCTCTGAAAACAAGACTAATTTGCATCTTTATATTACATGTGTGGTCTTAAAGTATTTCCTAAACTATTTACCGAGGTGGCTGCAACTTACAATGATCGGTTTAATGGCATCTATGATAGTGTACAGCTTTATACTTTTTTCACCATTGGCTTATGGGATGGTAGGACAAACAGCTACAGAACCAAACTCTACAATGAATGGGTTAAAATGGCATGAGACTTGGGAGTTTTATTTAAAAAAGTGTACAAAAAAATTCTAATTGTCAATTGTTTCAGGAGGTAACTATTAAGAATTTTATTTGTATTGCTTATTTTGTGTAAACTAAGTTATATGTGCATACTGTTTCACAGGATCCTAATAATAAATTAGAGAAATTATAAAAATAAATCATTTATATACCGTAATTACTTTTTATGAAGAATTGACAACTTCGTGTTTTGCTTCAGAGTGGAAAAAAGCGGTAATTATTCCCACCGCCAAAAATAATATGCCTACAAACCCCAGTGATTTTAGGCCTGTTAGCATTTTACCAGCTTTTTCCAAAGTTTGTGAGTCTATAATGGCAATGCAAATTACATCATTTATTCATAAGCACAATTTGTTATCACCTTTTCAGTCAGGCTTTAGACCGAAGCATAGCTGCTCTACGGCAATGCTGAGAATACTTGATGACATAAGGCTACAATTTGACAAAGGTGATCTAACCCTTCTTTGCCTTTTGGATTTCTCTAAAGCCTTTGACCTAGTAAATCATAGTTTGCTCTGCGAAAAGCTTAAGCGTATTTTCGGATTTTCTGATAGCTCTGTTAAGCTCATGGCAAAGCTACCTTTCAGGCAGACCCCAAACGGTGAAGGGGGTGAATTCGTTTTCCTCCCCTTGTATTGTAGAGTCTGGCGAACCACAGGGATCTATCCTTGGTCCTCTACTGTTTAGTCTTTTTGTCAATGATGTATTCTCTGCGTGTCAGTATGTAAATGTTCATGCCTATGCTGATGATATTTAGCTGTATCTGTCCAGTCGTGTAGGGATGATCGAGGATTTGTGTTTTAAAATCAATTGTGACTTGTCAGCAATTTCCAACTGGGCTCGTGAAAACTGCCTCTGCCTGAATGTGTCCAAATCTTTTGTGCTACTCATAAGCAATAGTGTGATACATGTTGAAGATATCCCTGAGCTACTTATTGGTGGCAGTGCCCTAAAGTTTACGAATCAGATAAAAAATCTAGGTTTTATTGTTAACTCTACTTTAAGCTGCTCTGACCATGTTAACAAAATTGTTAGTAATGTGTATGTGATTTTGCGTAGGCTAAGACTTTCTGCATTGTACACACCTCTTGAGATACGAAAAAAACTTGCCATCCAACTAATAATACCGCAAATAACTTACTCTGAGCTCGTATATAGCAGACTTGACTCAAGTTCATCGCACAAGCTAGATGTGGCCTTTAATAACGTAACACGTTTAGTCTATGGTCTCAAAAGATATGACCACATTACTTTATGGAAAAACAAAATTCTTGGGTGCAACATATTGGATTATCTTGCAGCTAGAAATGTTATATATTTATATAAGCTTATTGAACTAAAAAGTCCGGGATATTTATATGAGAAATTGCAACTAACCAAATCGTGTAGACTTCGTAGCCTGGTTATCCCTACATGTACCTACTTGTCCTCATCTAGGCTGTTCTTCGTTAATGCTGTGAGACTTTGGAATTCCATTCCAGAATCTATCAAGGCGTTAATTAATGGGAACAATTGCAAAGTGGTGATACATAACTACTTTAATTCTCCTAGATGACTGTAACACAACTTTTCTGTCTTTAATGGCTCTGTCTCTTTCCTTCTATTATTAATCTATATATATATATAAATAATTTATAAGTTAAATAGTGTAAGTGAATTTAATCTCTGTATTATTGTAATTATCCACCTGTTGATGTACTATAAAAGCCCTAGAGGTCTTATATGTACAGCCACATTTTATGTTTAAATAAATTGAAATTGAATTGAAATTGAAATTGAAATCGCCTTTCTGGAAGGAAAAAATAAATTGTGAAGAAAGGCGGTTCATGAACTACCGGTTGTTCTAAAATCTATTTTAACTAAGTTTATCGGTTATTGCAGTAAAGGGCTACCCAAACGATCACGCACCTAGTCATGTCATCATGCACGAAACGATATACTTATTTCGAAATTGGGAGTTTAAGTCCCTTTATTAATAAGGTTCAGGTCTTTATTCTTGTCCTCAGGCCTCGCAAGATGGCCGACAAGTCTTACACCAAGTATTACGGTTATCGAGCATACCAGTTCGCCTTAAATACTTCGTTGACAGTACAGAAAACTATTTTATTTTGAAACTATATAGAATTTAAAAATAAACCGAGAAATTATTAACGGCGTAGATTTGTGGATCATTCTGCAGGCCAAGCAAATCATCCCCTGCCCGCTCTAAACGCGAATGACCCAGTAGTACAAAGGCTCCACCTTCCGTTTCAACCACTTCCTAATTATTTATAGCAATCCGTGCCATGTGGTGTGGGTGCAAGCTAGTGTCTATATTGCTTCAAGCGGTAAGACAGCGTAACATCTGCAGAGTGGGTTTTGCATTAGGATTTGGGACTTCAAGATAAAAACAAGCTCCAATGAAAATCAACAACAATGCTCACTTCAGCTGCTCATTCAACCGCAGTTAGAACCAAAACACAAAGCCAAAACCAGATGCTCATATCACTACCTGGTAGAAGGCAAAGGCTGCTTCTTATACACAAAACAGCCGATTCCAGGCTACGCGTCGGAACCCACATAGGGCTTTTAATGACAGGGGACAAATAATGAAACATTGGCATATCCAGGACCAGATTTAAATATAAGCAGATACCCCAATCTATATAGCCGTCTCGAGTTTTAAAAAAAACACACCTTAAAGCAAACTCATGCCTCTAGCGTTTCAGAAATGAGCACTGCTCTAGAACTAAACTTCGATTCGGATCAATACTTAGATACAGACAGACTAAAAATTAAGTGCAACAAGCATTTCCCTACCACTATTTCTCCAGTTGCAGTTAAAACGCGTGTTTAACTAAAACTGAATATTAGTGATAGTGAAAAAAATCCACTATCAATAGTCCCTTAGTGACAGTGAAAAAAAATACACTATCACCAACCCTTCAGTGATAGTGATAAATCAAACCTTTAGAGGTATTAAAAAAAATTGCACTACCAATTAGTGATAGTACAAATCATAAGTGATAAATAAGTTGTTCCCTAACATATTTAAAGTATTGAACTTAAAATATACCTTCTCCACAATTTTAAAAAACTCTCCATCAAAAGGGATATAATTGACGCCAGAAAGTTAGTTTCCGGTTCTAGCACTATCATTTATAGGTACACATCTGATAACTTCCATTGTTTCACGAAATTAAATTTGTGTACTCAAACCATCTCGGGGCTCGAAAGTGCTATCAGCCACTGAGTCATCACTTCTAAAATCTGTAGCACTGGTCCTAATTTTTTAAAATGTTTGTCCACCAAAGAATTGAATCACTTTGAACCTTTTGCAATATTTTATAAAAACACTTTCAAGTTAAATTTTAAAGCGCTTTCATTTGGCTAAACAAAAAATATATTTTAAGGACGAACAACCCGGTTAGCTGACTAAACTATATGAAAAGGCAAAAGGATATGGGAAGAAGATATAGAGTTTCTCAAGAATAAAATATTCACGTATCAAATTTAACCATCGGATATCAAGTAGCAAAGTTACAATAAAAAAAAATTTGGGGTTCTTTTTCTAAGGATCAAAAGAATTTTTTTTTCCGTAACAATCTCAACATAAACTTAATTTTTGGGGGTGGAATTTTGTACTTTTTTTTTGACTCGGTCTATAGGGCATCCTCATTTATATATATATACTAGCTTTCACCCGCTTCTCCGCCCTAAGAACGAAATAAACAAAATAACAAATGCTCTTACGGAGTGCCTCGCTCGATAACTGGACATCTGTTGGTGGCAGTTTGAGCTCAGGATCACGCTCAATGGTCACTAAGATAAACTGGTGGGAGTTACTTGTGGGTCTCGATACCTCTGACAGGTTCGCTGCGTTCAAATCTATATATATAAAAATTTAGCCGTTTTTGGGGTTGTGATGAACTTTACGGAGAATGGCTGAACCGATTTTAACCAAACTTTGACACGTTGAAGAGACACATGTGGAGAAGGTTTATAACTAAAAAAGGGGGTTATCAGAAAATTTTTCATGGTGAATATCTGTAAAAGTGTTAAAGGTAGGAACATGAAAATTGGTACAGAGCTATAGGATAACAACACCATTCTCACCCATAAAACTGGGGGTTTTCGAAAAAGGGGGCGTGGTACCTCCCATACAATCTTAATTTTTCAAGGTGAATATCTCTTAAGGGGTTTAAAGTAGGGACCTGAAAATTGGTATAGACCTATATGATATCAAAAGCATTCAAACACATAAAAAGGGGTTATCAGAAAAAGGGGCGTGGCACCTCCCATACAAACTAAATTTTTCAAGCAGAATATCTGTGAAAGAGTTCACGGTAGGGACCTGAAAATTGATATAGACCAATATGATATCTAAAGAATTTTCACACAAAAAAAGGGGGGTTATCAGAAAAGAGGGCGTGGCACCTCCCATACAAACTAAATTTTTCAAGCAGAATATCTGTGAAGGGGTTCAAGGTAGGGACCTGAAAGTTGGTATAGACCTATATGATATGAAAATAATTCTCACACATAAAAAGGGGGTTATCAGAAAAGGGGGCGTGGCACCTCTAATACCAACTAAATTTTCAAGCAGAATATCTTTAAAAGTGTTAAAGGCAGGAACCTGAAAATTGGTATAGACCTATATGATATCGAACACATAAAAAGGGGGTCTATCAGAAAAAAGGGCGTGGCACCTCCCATACAAACTAAATTTTTCAAGCAGAATATCTGTGAAGGGGTTCAAGGTAGGGACCTGAAAATTGGTATAGACCTATATGATATCAAAATCATTCTCACACATAAAAAGGGGGTTATCAGAAAAGGGGGCGTGGCACCTCTAATACCAACTAAATTTTCAAGCAGAATATCTGTGAAAGGGTTCAAGGTAGGGACCTGAAAATTGGTATAGACCTATATGATATCAAAAGCATTCTCACATTTGCACCCAGCGAAGAGGGTGAGAGTTCGCTAGTCTATTCTATATAACCATTGGTTGGTTAAAATCCCGGTAAGAAGGAAAAGGCCTTACAAGCTTCCGTAAATATTTGATAATATTCAAAATTACGAAGGCTCACTTCCTCATCTCTAAATACAAGCATCATTTAAAGACCTTCAATAATATGGATACGATTTTGTATAGTAATTATATTCGTAGTATCAAGTCGAAAACTAAATCGAATCCTATTACATTTTGAAGCTATATAAAGTCAGAAAAAGTGGTTGAAATATACACATTGGCGTTTTCTGTATGAGAAATCTGCTTGCACTCAAATTAAAACAGCCCATTTAGTTGCCGAGTTTTTGAAATCAAATTTTTCTCAGTCGTATGATTTTCCAGTGAGCAGCAATTTCGCTCTAAACTTTGGCACCCTTTGTCTCTCATCTGATGATAAAAGTAAAGCAATTCTGAAACTTAAGTCTTCCTCCCAAGCTGACATTGATGGGGTTTCACCAATCTTGTTAAAAAACTGAAATAAATTTACAATAAATCTTTATCATCTTGGACATTCATCGATGACTGGAAGCTTACTCCTATTACGCCCGTTTTCAAAACGGAATGATGTGCGCAACTATACAATAATATCTAAGCTCTCCACCATTTCTAAAATTTTCGAGCATGCTGTCAACGCAAAGCTGAGCTTTGCTGTTAAGTCCCTTTTATCGCCTTTCCAGCATGGGCTCGTTCCCGACAGATTTACGGTTTCCAATCGTGCTGTGTTCAGTGAATATTGTATTGAGTATTTTTTGCAGGATTCCAGATTGATTGCATTTACACAGATTTCTCCAAAACTTTTGATAGGGTTCCTCCCAGTCTTTTAATAAAAAAATTTTGTGGACTCAAATCTCATTCTTCGTTTCTTTCATGGCTTAGTTCTTACCTAAGAAGCAGACAGTGTGTTGTTGTCATTGAAGGTAAAACACCTAGTCCCTTTGTTGTCACCTCTGGTGTTCCCCAAGGAAGTATCTTAAGTCCGCTTGTTTAGGCCCGATACCGATGAATTCCTAAAAATATGTGCCACCCTAATGTTACTTTTAACTCCCTTCCAAGAACCCACACCAAACCACCCACCTGTATGTGCACGCACGCATAAACATGCACGTGGGTGTGCATGTGTGGGTTCACCTTCCTTTAAAACCGGAGGATGATTTTCGGGTTCAACGGTTGTCCTCAATTATACAACCATCTAATTTGTCAGCAAAGCGATACCGGAGATACATCGAAGCCACCCCAGGATTTTCAACCACATCATTGCCACTTCAAAGATAATACACGACCACTTTATAAAGAGAATTTTCGTTCCTTTTTTATTTATTTTCAAATTAAATTCGACCGCGGTGCTTTCGAGCCACGGCCGCTCCCAAAGAAACACCACAGCCTAATTTACATGGTCCATTTCTCCGTCTTAAGGAACCACAGCACTTAATACTCGTAGAGTGCACAACAACAACAATATACAGGGTGTTTTTTTTTACAGGTTTGTTTTTCGAATAGAGATAAAACTGGCATTTTGTGGTCAAATCTGGCAACTCTAATGTCATTTATGTTCAGTTTGGTTTGCCATTTCATCATGAACAGGTTGACAAAAGAACAACGCTTGCAAATCGTGCAAATTTATTTCGAAAATAATGGTTCAGTTCGCGAAGTTTACCGTGAGCTCCGTCCATTTTATGGTCGACATAATCGTCCATCAGAGCAATTAATTCGGTTAACCATGGATCGTTTTCGCACTACGTTTACTCTATGTGATAATACGCATCCGCAGAGACGTCGAACAGTGCGCACCGAAGAAACAATTGCCGCTGTAGAGCAAAGTGTTGAAGAGGACCCGAATGAATCGATTCGCCACCGTGCACAGCAATTGGAGCTTTGTCCATCAACTTTATGGAAGATTTTGCGCAAAGATCTTGGCTTGCGACCTTACAAGATCCAGCTTGTGCAAGAATTAAAGCCGCGAGACCATGCAATGCGTCGTGATTTTGGTGTATGGGCCGAAAATGAGATTGATTTCGATGCTGATTTTCATCGCAAAATTTTGTTCAGTGATGAGGCTCATTTTTGGTTGAATGGCTACGTCAACAAGCAAAATTGCCGCATTTGGAGTGAAGAGAATCCACATGAGACCCTTGAAACGCCATTACATCCACAAAAACTGACTGTTTGGTGTGCTCTATGGGCTGGTGGAGTCATTGGGCCATACTTCTTCCGCAATAATGCTGGAGAGGCAGCTACCGTTAATGGAGACCGGTATAGAGCCATGATAACCGACTATTTTGTTCCCGAATTGGATGGCATGAATGTGGATGAGTTGTGGTTCCAACAAGACGGCGCTACATGCCACACAGCGCACGTCACAATCGATTTATTGAAGGAAACATTCGATGAGCGCATAATTTCGCGGAATGGACCTGTCAATTGGCCACCAAGGTCGTGTGATTTGACACCATTGGATTATTTTCTTTGGGGATATGTGAAGTCGCTCGTCTACACCAACAAACCAGAAACGTTAGGGGAATTGGAAGCCAACATTCGTGGCGTTATTGCCGACATACGGCCCCATATGCTCGAAAAAGTGGTTGAAAATTGGACCTGTAGAATTGGCTTTATTCGAGCCAGCCGCGGCGGCCACATGCCCGAAATCATATTTAAACATTAATGGCATAAAATTATCCTTCCAATAAAACCAAATTGATGGACCTTAAAACGATTTTCTTGTGTTTTATTTCAATTCGAAGTTCTATACCCCTAAAAAAACCACCCGTTATATACATGGATCAATCCATTATAAGCGACCTGCCACATAGAAGCTGCCACATTACAACAAAACATACATATATATACACACATTTTATATATATTGTGCAACAATAAAAATGTTGGTCCAATCACCACACCAAAGCACGTAAGTTGTGTATTTTTTGCCACTCTTTTTTGGTTTTGGTGTTGCGAATTATTTATTTAAAAAGTGCCGTGAGTGTAATCGAAACTTAAGTGCGACAAGTGAGAAATTTAAAAAATTATTTTAATTTAACTGCGTTAGTTATTGGTTTATTTTTTTTAAATTCAACATTTTCAAACGCTTTGTGACTGGATTATCCCCCCATTTTTTTCAGACACAGCGCAAGGCTTTCAAGTCAATTTTAATAAGCCTTTCGATTGCTTACTTTGTTGTTGCTTTTCGCATTTATTTTATAACAAACGCGCACAGTATTTAAATCAAAGGCTAGTTTATTAATTTCAGTTCAATTTTGTCTCAATTTTCATTAAATGGAATTTAACTTGAGTGAACTATATTATGTGAAAAAATAAGTTACAAAGTAAATCTGCTACGTTTCAGAGTAAGTAGCGTGTGTGTAATTTGCCTCTTTGTTGTGTGATAATTCTTTAGAAATGTAAACTTTCAGAAAGAAAAAAAGCATTTAAGAAGGATTAATTTTCTTATCTATATGTTTGTGTTTGAGGAATTATTCTGCATCTATTGAGTGTAGCTACCAATAGCTGCCTAGCCATGTTTTATTTGATTTTAAAGGTACCGCATCTCCTTCAGAAAATGAGACCTACGTCACTCGCAAAATTGGTTTTTGTTCATACGAGACAGAAACATGTTAAAAGCACATACAACAACTGCACCTAAAGAACTATTATCAAACATATTACAAAAATTAGAAATAACGGAATTGACAAGTGAAGATCAAAACGAATTTGGAAACATATACAAAACGTAGTAACTCAACATCGAAAGAGATGGAAAAAAAGTTCACGCACTCTAGACGATTGTTTTAAAAAAGAATTTGCGTGGCTCTAAAAAAAATAGCATTACGATCTGCTATAAAAGCAGGCCAAGTTGCACGTCTTAAAAAAGTTTTTACGAATGTTCAACGAAAGTAAAAAGGAGAAAAGTTGCGGATTTGTTGAATCGTTCAGCAGAAGAACTTTCTCTGGCAACTCAAATAAAATTCATAGCAAAGGGAAGCGTGTTAAGGCTGATGTAATTAAGAAGGCAATAAAAAGCTCACCTAAATCTATAAAGGCAATGAATTAAACATCCACCTCTTTCTGTTTATACACGCCGTATTCTGCGGAAGAGGCTTATTTCGCATTAATTACCGATTTTTTGGTTAACTAAGCACCAGTACAAAATTCTTCAATAAAGCGCAAAAAACAAAATCTCAATTTATATCCAAGCTACGAAAGCATTTTAAAGGAAAAACAAGTAAGGAAGTCTTAGTTCGGGTGAAACCTCACCAGTAGTAAGACTTATCCGACACAGCTCAAGGCAGGCAGTCAGTGAATTTTTTTTATACTTTTTTGTATACACATCACTGCACTGTATATCTCTTATTTGCCACATACTGTGGAAATTCTTTGAGTGACTACATCGCTTGATTTTCACTTGGTTGATGCTTTTTATAGAGCCAACACAAAATTCACTGCAAACAATACAAAATCGTTTCGCATTTATGACGGTATCACTACATTGAGTGGCTTGTTAATATTATTGATTACGGACAAAGTCTCAATTTATTTTATCATTTATTTTATCATTTATTTATCATTTAAATAAATCACACCACTTGCTGGACAAACACAACTGCGTTATCGTTTATCACTTTGGCTTATATTGGCTTGGCTATTCAGGGAATTACATTCAATAAATTATGTTCCCAAAGGCAAATTAAATCTGTACCGAGATTTATATCTGTGCCACTTTCAAATTTCACTTCTTCACTTTTACATTTTTTAGACACACTAAATCTGCACCCAGATTTCTATCTGTGTCACCCTTAACTTCGCTTACATCCCGAGCACGAAATTCCTGAGTCGCTACTTCTGTTCTCGTTCCTATAAAGAGACAAAATATTCAAACTAATTAAAAAAATGGAGACCTACATCCGACTATCCGACTCCATAGTTGAGTTTCAGTAAGACTTTAGCTCTACACCTGTCGGATAATTAGATAAACACACCCTTGCAATACAGCAAGAGGAGTTAAAATCATTGTGGAAGAAGACTAAAACGACATATGAGAGTCTACTCAGCTCGGCTGACTTAACCAAAGATGACTTGCAGTCTTTACGTCAGAAAAACAAGACCTGTTTCGCATGCTACGCGAAATGCATGGCCACAATTAATGCTGAGGTCGAAAAATTATCCATACCGGCCACACCTGCCCCTAAAGTCTCTGAATCTTCCATCAGAGAGAATAATATTCGCCTCCCTCCGTGTGACACCGAGGTGTTCAAAAGTGACTACCTTTCTTGGCCAACCTTTAGTGACTTGTTCACGGTCATATATATATTAAACAAACGCCTTACCCCGGTTGAAAAGTTATATCACCTCAACCAGAAAACTGAAGGGGAGGCAAAAGAAATTGTGCGCAGGTGCCCATTGACAAATGAAGGCTTTTCAACAGCCTGGAAAAATCTGAGTGACAGGTACGAAAATAAACGTATCCTGGTCAATACTCAATTAAAAACATTGTTTAGTTTAACTGCTGTCGAAAGTGAATGCGGTACAGCAATTAAAAAATTGCAACGCGACATTAATAATTGCATTTCGTCGCTCCAATGTCATCAAATTGACATTTCCAATTGGGATGCGATCATAACCTACTTATGCTCCACCAAACTCCCGGAATGCACTCTGGCTCTATGGGAACAAAGCATAGAGAACAAAACAGAGATTCCAAAATGGGAGGACATGGATAAATTTCTAGCCAATAGGTTCCAAACATTGGAAACCGTTTCTGACCTCAGGGGTAGCAAATCATCCAAGGCACCCAGGAGTCAAAATACTGCACGGGAAACGCCTGCGAAATTGGGAGTATACCAAGCCAGCGTCCCTAAAACTTCGTGTAAGATGTGCAACAGTAAGGAGCACAAATTACGAAATTGTCAAAAATTCCGCGGACTATCCACTACAGATCGAATAGCCCACATCAAAAACAACAATTGTTGCTTGAACTGCCTGTCGGCTGGACACACAGTGGCACGATGCACAAGTTCATTTAACTGCAGCTCGTGTCACGCAAGGCACAACACCTTACTCCACTTGGCAACAGCTCAGCCAAAGGCAACGAACCAAAGGTGGCGTCAAAATGCGTCAGATGATAGGCCGTAGACATCACAGCAGGCAAGAGATAGTCTGGAGTCTGAAAAGAGGAAAGATGTTAATAACGTCTCTTCTTGTCACGCTAATGCTACTAAGGGGGTGTTATTAGGAACAGCACGTGTGAACATTCACTATAATGGAGTAGATTTTTCTGCTAGAGCTCTGATTGAATCGGGTTCAAAATGTTCATTCATGACAGAAAGATTAAAGCGAAGAATAAACCTCCCATCGAAACGCTTGCACGTCCAAGTTTCTGGGATAAACAATACTCTGTCAGCGCAAGTGAAAGAGTCATGCTCCATTCAGCTAGGTTCCTTAATCAACCCCTTTTAACCCCAATTAACAGGGGATCTTCCTACTTGCCAAGTGAGCGCAATGACTCGGCAAGCATTCCCTGATCTAATCTTGGCGGATAAGAGGTTCTTCGTTAATGAACCAGTCGACCTGGACAAGCAGTTAACCGCTTTCTGGGAGTTGGAGGATATGCCGAAGAAAAGGGCACTTAATGAAGAGAATGCCTATTGTGAAGCACTTTTCAAGGCCACAACGGAAAGGAAATCCGATGGGAAATATGTTGTCGCCCTTCCATTTAAACATGATTTTCCTAATACCATCGGCTTAGGGCCTTCGCTAAACGGTGTTTGCTCTCAATTTTATCGAAATGAGACGCCCCTTGCTAAGACACCGGCCCTACAAACAGAATATAATAGAGTATTAGCGGAATATGAGACGTTAGGACATATGTCAAAAGTTCCCACTGTCATACCACAGCATTCTACATATTGCTACTTCTTACCACATCATGCGGTTATAAAAGAAGAAAGCACGACCACGAAGGTCCGGGTGGTATTCAACGCTTCGTGCCCTACTGCTAATGGCACCAGCTTAAATTACGTACTTCGTACAGGCCCAGTCCTTCAGGCCGATTTGACTATCCTACTCCTTCGGTGGAGATTTTTCAAGTATGTCTTTAATAGCGATATTGAGAAAATGTACCGCCAGATCTGGGTAACACCTAAACAGACAAAGTTCCAAAAGATAGTTTTTCGACCCAATCCATAAGAACACTGCATCAACTAGCGGACGACGTGGAGAGCTCTGTCCCTACAGCGGCGAATATTCTTCGCACAAGTATGTACGTTGATGACGTTCTTGCGGGGGGGCATAGCATTGATACAACAATCAAAGCTCGCGATGAAATAACGCATGTCCTACAGTCGGCAGGCTTCTCCCTACGAAAATGGACGTCGACTGCAGCAAAATAATGCATGGAATACCCAAACTTCATCGGCTAAACGAGGACTTTTTGGAGTTCGAAGACTCAAGTATGGTAGAGACCCTAGGAATCAGTTGGAACGCGCATTCCGACTTCTTTTATTTTACGGCGAAACCCATAGAAAATAGGGATATTATAACAAAAAGGGCAATACTTTCAGCCATCGCCAAACTCTTCGACCCGTTAGGCTGGTTGGCACCCATCGTCATAGTAGCAAAAATACTTATGCAGAACATATGGCTAGAGGGGACTGACTGGGACGAAAGAGTGTCTACAGTAACCCTAGATCGGTGGAAAAGCTTCATGCAGGACTACCACGAAATCAATAAAATTCAAATACCTCGATGGGTGCATTTCACGCCATCCAACGTTGTGGAAATACACGGGTTCTGCGATGCATCAGAAAAAGCCTACGCAGCCACAATCTTTTTACGAGCAAAGATAGGGGATCAGATCTACGTCCATCTATTAATGGCGAAAACAAGAGTCGCCCCGGTCAAAACCATTTCCCTGCCCCGATTGGAGCTCTGTGGAGCAGTCTTGTTGGCCGAAACCATTGAATCTGTTACAGAAAACCTTAACTTAGGCGCTTTCAACGTTCACCTATGGTCTGACTCACCTATAGTCTTAGCTTGGATCAGAAAACCACCGTGAGCTTGGTCAACGTTTGTGGCACACAGAGTAACGAAATTTGTAGAAAGGGTGGGAAATAAAGCCTGGCGACACGTAGATTCCGCATCAAATCCAGCAGACATGGCCAGCAGAGGACTGTCAGCGAAGGATATAGTGAACCACACTTTGTGATGGCCTTCTTGGTTACAAGAAGACGAGACGAAATGGCCAACTCAAGAAAAATATTATGGTACAAACATCGAAGAAAAGAGAGTACAAGTTCATACAACTAAGCAAATACAGGATAACGAGGACATTCTCGAAAGTTTTTCTGATTTTTCAAGGCCTTTGAGGGTCATATCATACTTTTTGAGGTTCCATCAAAGAACTAACCCCAAAACAAAATCTTCTTTCAAAGCGGAGGCATACCTCATTTCGCCCGACGAAATTAAGGATACGACTCGACGTCTTATCAAAATATATCAACAGAAACACTATTCTGAAGAACTAAGGGATTTAAAAACCGGGAAACCCGTTGGGACAAAAAGTGAAGTCCTTCCTCTCAACCCCTTCGTCGACAGCCACAATATCTTGCGAGTGGGTGGTCGTCTCTCTGCATCCCATGATCTCGCCTTTAAGGAACGCCATCCAATTATCCTCCCTTACGCCTGCTGTTTCACCCGTCTGCTCGTCCAGTTTGTCCACAAAATCTCCTTGCATGGCGAAAACCAACTAATGCTGCGGCTCCTACGCACGCAATATTGGATTCCTAAGGTGAAAAATATGATCCGGTCAACCATCCATAACTGCAAGGTCTGCACTATCTTCCGAAAACGAGCGGTGACCCAACTGATGGGCGACCTTCCAACAGAACGCACCACCTTCTCCCGCGCGTTCACAAACACCGGTGTAGATTTCGCCGGACCTTTCGACATCAAGTCCTACAGCGGGAGAGAATGTCGTCTATCAAAGGGCTACGTTTGCCTCTTTGTCTGCTTCACGACCAAGGCTATTCACTTGTAGGCCACTTGTGATCTTAGCACCGCTTCGTTCTTAGCAGCGTTGGACAGGTTTGCTGCCAGATGAGGATGTCCAAGGAACATCTACTCCGACAATGGAACTAACTTTGTCGGAGCCTCCCGAGCCCTCCGCTCAGAGTTCAAGGCGAAGACGCTCGAAACCAAACCCTGTCGACCTACTGCCATCAAACCCTGACCTGGCACTTCATACCAGCAGGCGCTCCTCATATGGGCAGACTGTGGGAGGCAGGGGTAAAGAGTTTTAAAACTCACTTTAATAAGATCGCTTCCGATCATAAATTTACTCTTGAAGAGTTCTCTACTTTACTTTGTCGAATCGAGTCTTGTCTCAACTTTCGACCACTCAGTTCATCTTCCAACGAGCCGTCCAACTTGGAGCGACTGACTCCGGAACATTTCCTCGTTGGCGGGCATATATAAGTGCCACCGGAGATAGACGTTAGCGAGAATCGCGCCTCGCTCGTCAACCGATGGGAAAAACTTAAATCCCTACACCAAACGTTTTGCAAACGATGGAAAACTGAGTACCTCACCGAACTGCAGAAACGTGCAAAGTGGAAACATCCACAATCAAACCTGAAACAAGGGGACCTAGTCGTTCTAAAGGAGGACAACCTACCTCCCAACGAATGGAGACTAGGACGAATCTCCCAACTACACCGTGGACCAGATAACCGAGTCCGAGTCGTCGTGCTTGATACCGCGAGGGGCCAGACTACCAGACCAATCACGAAGTTGGTCCCACTGCCATCCGGTAACAAGGATGGCGAGAACTAATATTATTCCACTTCTAAATCTCCCTAATTCCACTTCTAATTACATTACGAATTAGGGAGGTCACGGCTTAGTCGAAGCGACTTAGCAGAACGTATTCGCTAAAATTGTAACGAGGCCATTGAGGCCTACCGCAATCGGAAGAACCGCCCCATCACAAGTGAATAAACACACTCGTTCAAACGTAACGAGGTAATAGTAATCCTACCGCAGACGGGCGAACCGGTCTGCCACAAAAGTTGCAAATTTCACATACACACACAATAATATCTATTTTTCTACCCACTTACACAAAGGCTAGGTGAAACAGATATCCCCCAGACATTCTCAAGGAGTCCTAAATGGGATCGTTTATGGCCATATTCACAGTGTTAGTCACTTATGAGTCTTACAAAATTCAACAAAATGAAAAATTTTGGCTCTTAAATTACAGTGTTAGTCACTTAAGAGTCTTACAAAATTCAACAAAATGAAAAATTTTGGCTTTTAAATTAGGCCATTTCGGCTTCGAAATTGAAGATTGTTTCAATGAATTTTGATAAAATCAAGAAAATATGTCATCGGAGCATACGGACACCCCAACGGATGCTGCGACATAAGTTAGGAAGGTCTATCAGGCTATCTCTTAAACACACGGTAAAGCCATTTACCTAGAAATATGAAACTAACATACCCTATAAACACAAATTAGAATTTCCCTCTGTACAAGTCAGAAAAGTGTACATAGGAAATCCAAACGATTCTATTCTTGTATGCCACACAATCGCAGTCAGAGGTCCGTAATTTATTGAGTTAAATTTGGGATGTATTTATTTATTTTGTAGCAAGTCATATGAAAAGCATTAGGTGAAAAAGGGATTTAAATAAACCACCTACTATCTCTCTATACATATGATTTATGACGTGTCTTACTCACCCGGACGACTTTCCTGAAGTGCAGTTGTAGCATTGTGTGATTTGCTCAGATGTAAGAATACCTCTTTCGATCATTAAAAGTGTACGACATTGTCTCTTTCAATTCTGATATCCAAAGTGGATAATCCAGCAAATGTCTTGCCAAGGCGTGTACAGCAGCGGAAATCAATAAAGGATGGAAGTGCAGATAGGGATCAGCTTCCAAAGTGATAGCTCCCCTATATACTGTGTCAAATGTTTGCGTCTGTCAGTCATATTTAGCAACACTGCAAAGATATTAATAAACACAAGCAGTTGGAGTACGCAAGCCAAACGCTAACATTTTCAAAATACGTACGTGTCATCGGTGATGAACACAAATTCACCAACATCTGGAGGATAGATTTCCCCATAATTTTAGAGGAGAACAAAAATCTCCATTTGTTACGATAGTAATTCGGTAAATTTCTATGCATAAATGTCACATGAGGTATTCCCAATATTGGTGTGTAATTGGAGCAAGTCGCTCATCCATCCAATAATGGAATAGTATTAGATGTAGGAATTAGATGCAGGTTTTAAGGATTTGGTAGAATTTGCGTTATATAAGTAAATGAAGACTTCACGGCACATTATCGGAAACGATGGGTTTTATCTGCCGCCACTGTTCCAACTGTAACAAATTGAAATATTGATGGTCGCCTTTGTAAATGCTACGTATAATATGCTTGAATTATTTTGTCAACACACCCCCATGTCAATCTGCTGCATGCACCCGAACCACACTTTTATGGCAGTCAACATTTAGCCGCCCATTAATATTATGTGCCACCACATGATGCGAGTTTCGCCAGCTCTGCCAGCCATTCACATTTGGATAGCTCATTGAATACCTCATGGGCAAACGTGCCCAGTGGCACATCCCCACACACACCCTACTATTCGGCGGCACAAATTTATATGAGACCAAAATGCACAACTGGCAGCATCACTTCGGGTGGCACTTTTTTACGTTCAGCTAGAACGCTCCTCTTCCATTGCACAACAACAACATTAGCATATGCTTATGCGTCAAACCAAAGCATTCAGCGGGAAAAAAGTCAAAATCAATAATTAAATTTCAGTCGTTTACTGTTTTTAGTTTATCACAGCAAAGCGGCGAAGAGTTTGTCACGTCCACGTATACGCGTGGGTCCGCCCCTTTTCGTGCTACCAATGTGGGCCCCAGCTAGCTCAGTTAGCGCGGTCGTGTTCCTTAACCCTTGTCCATCTTGGCAGCAGGGCGGATGTCACAATTATCCCTATTCCATACTTACTTTATTTTGGGCATCTCCTCAAGAAGCCCACCCTACCTTGGACCGCTCGATTTCTCTCCGGTTCGGCAGGTCCCCATTGCTCAGTGTTGCTCCAAATCTTCCACACTACCTACCCTTTCGTCATCTTCTCCCTCCCCAACAATTTAGATTAGCAGACCATATTTTTAACTTTCAAATTTCAGGTTAACATTTTTAATTAAAAGTAAAATTTCAAAAATATACAAATTTAAAATGAGACATTTGTTTACACGGTTGGCGGTAACATCATCTTACAACCAAAAAAAAAGTATTATAAAAATTAAGACTATATCTCAAAAAAACACAATTGCGGTATATTTGAACCGTTTTGGAATATACATATGACATTAAAAATAAAATTCAACATGTGTATATGTAAATGAAAATTAACATGTATCTAAATAAAAACTTAACATGTACATGGGTATATTAACATAAAAAAATCTATAATATGTAAATAATACATATATGTGACTGGGACTTTCGGTCCGCACATTCGAAAACCCAAGTTTTGAGTTTCTCCAAATCAGAGATTTCAAATATATATTGGGTACGCGTAACCCACGATCCCACTATACCCTACCTAAAAGAGCTCTCTTCGGTGGTTTGCGGGGTTCAAGGGGGCTGAAATATTCAGCCGTTCACAAAATGGATATTCAAACTTGTAGTTCGTGTGACCGGAAACGGTTTTCACATCAAAATAATATATGTAATTTAACGAAGAAGGATTACAAAAGAAAATTTATTAAAATTTACACACATACTATCCTTATGACTAAGTACGTTGGAACGGTATCTCCTCTGCTCGCTGGGTTATCATAACCAAAAGCTTTCGTGGTGATTATTGCTACGTAGCCAAGGTGAAAATTTATACTCTATGGTGAAAGCTGACGGAGTGGTAATGGTAAAACTTGCATGCAATGGTGAAAATTTGTATTTGCTGGTGGACATTTAAAAGTTGATATGTCGTGGTGAATCATGAAAAATGGTACGGGTGAATAATCTCCCTGCCAGAAGCTGGCATGTATTAGGATGGGTCTCCCGCTACAGCAAAAATGTTGGCATTAGGGAATTGCGAAAACCTCTGGCGCTTCCGCGCCATTTTGGCGTCCGCCCACCTTTAGCCCCATGAATATAAAAATTAGGTATCGCCACAATTGCAAAAACCATATCGCAAAAAAATTATCTACTAACAAAAAAAAACGGGGTTACGACTATTATAACAACCATTAGAGAAATTACAGGAATCTTTATTTTGTTTCAATCGGTTCCTTTTGAGACCCGGAACATTATTTCGTTTGATTAACAATTCTCCAAACAATTATTGTAAGAAGTTTGAAATTTTGAAACGAAATTACCAAAAATTGACAATTTTTTTCTTTAAGAGTTTTTGAAAGACTTATACTTCAAAGATTTTTGAGATAATAATATATATATTTTTTTCTTGCCAAAAAAAAAATTACTTTCCTTTGCACTTGCTGACACTTTCGAAACTCAAAGAAAAAAAATCAATTACAATCAAATTATTGTTATCGAGACAAAAAAAAAAAGGAAGTTTTAAATGAAATTTCAAGTAGCTGCATATAGAATTGAGTGGGGATTTCCACTCGTGAAGAATTTTATGACCGGAGTCGAACATTGGGTTGGCGGGAACGCCAAAAGGCGCGAAGCAAAGGGACAGACATGAGCAACAAAAAAAAATTTGAAAACCAGATCACTTACCCGGTTAGAACGTCTGACGCACTTTAATATCCATACTGGAACACATGAATCGTTGGGGCGATCTTCCTTCTAGCCCTGGTCACTGGTCCCTCGTCCTTTTATAGCTAGCAGGCGAAGCTTCGTGATGGCTTAATAATATATAATTATCAGGAATTGCCCTCTACGAGGTGTGTTCAAAACGTATCGCGAATTTTGAATTTTCGCTGGTTACGTATATTCGAATTTCAAATTTTTTGTGGCGTTATGTTGGTACTCATGTCTCTCACTTATGCCGACAAGCTCGGCCATTTTGAGTGTTCAGTTAATTGTTGACAGCTGCTTTGCTTGCACGTGTTTTGGATCGTCTTCGATTTTTACCTATTCAAAAAAATGGATCAAAGAACCTGTATCAAATTTTGTGTGAAAAACGAAATTAAGTGCGCGGATGCATTACGAATGTTGACTGTGGCATACGGAGAAGCTACCTTGGATCGAAGCAACGTTTATCGGTGGTACAAAATGTTCTCAGAAGGCCGAGAAGATGTGCAAAGAAGAACAAAAATTGGCTTTTGCACCACGATAACGCCCCTGCTCACGCATCGTTGCTTGTGCGCGACTTTTTGGCCAAAAACAACACACTAATGATGCCGCAGCCACCGTATTCCCCAGATCTGGCCCCCTGTGACTTTTTCTTGTTCCCTAAACTGAAGAGGCCCATGAAAGGACGACGTTACGCTTCTCTTGACGAGATAAAGACGTCATCGAAGAAGGAGCTGAACAAGATACAAAAAAATGATTTTTTGAAGTGCTTCGAAGATTGGAAAAACCGTTGGCACAAGTGTATAATATCTCATGGGGATTACTTTGAAGGGGACAAAATAGATATTCATGAATAAATAAATAATTTTTGAAAAAAACACAAAATTCGCGATACTTTTTGAACACACCTCGTATATAAAACATGAAATGTTTTTATGTCGTGCGCTTCACAACGTTGAATATCAACGATTAACTATTTGTTTCCGCGATAATTATTTAATTAATCACAACCATCACTTGGCAGGGAAATTCGATTTAAAAATAGTTTTCGCGCTTGCAATAACTCGACCGGCGCACACTCGATGTAGCTCTTTTCACAGTTTATACAGTTTGTTCCTGTGAACTGCACGACACCCCCATATATAGCATAGATAGAACAGTGACACCGTTTTCCTGTGCCGGTTTGCTATGGTCTATTTCCAGCCAACAACGAAAACATACCCTAGTATCCGTCCTTTTCCTTTTCCTTAAGTCCCCACCACGACATAAAAATTACGTGTGGCAACCTTTTCACCCCCGAGTTTTTAGCATTTCCCCATGGTGGAAAGCATAAATGTCATTGCATTTGACATTTCTCGGCAAACACAATAGACGCAAAGCCCAGAAAGTTTATAAAACTTAAAATTAATAAAGTTACCGGCCAAAATGTTTTATTTTAATGCCCCAAAAGTGCCATACGCCGTCCCCAAACAATAAATAAATTCGATAAAAGGGACGCACAGTGCTGACCAAGCGGTAGGGTCGTGGTGATGGTGGCGGAGGTGATTTGCCCAACAAACCAGACGTGTGCATCTTGTGAGGTGAGGCCTTTGTGTCGGCTAACACGCTATCTTCGACCACATTCCATAACCGATGGTATCAGTGAGGATGGTTGCCCTACCTCGGGGCCCATGGAATTTATGGGGAGTATTATGCGTTCATATATATGTGGGACTTTTTTTACTTTGGGTGCTCTTTTGCAGATACGCCAGGTTGCCGCTCCTCCACGCCGACTTGACCCTCATCGACGGAGAGATCGATCGCCCATACACCGCAACAACAAGCGAAACTCATTAAATCTGCCATCACTATCTTTGGGTAAATTTATGTTTATATTCGCCCTCTCCCTGTCATACAAATACTCTACCAACCCTTCCGAGCGGTCCAAGTTTGTAATAGTCTTTCTCTGGCCCAACGTGGGGAACCCCCCCAGACCCTGACAAGTTCTTCGAAATAACTCTGGTCATTCAAAACAGGCTGGATATGATCTAAATTTGTTACCGCAACTAAGGGAAATATTTGTTTTGGCTACATCTATGAATGTCTCTTAGGAAAATGAGGAAGACGTCTTTCCGCGAAACCTTTGTCAGTCGTGCTACGAAAAAATGATTGGCTTACAGGATTTTCACAATTTGGCAATTAATTCAACCGAGGCCATTTACAAAATAGTACAGACCGATAATACTAACTATGAAGTTGAAAGAATATCTCAACAAACGAGAAGTGTTAAGAAATTTAAGACGAAGCCGATAATGGCACGCAGTTCTCAAGGCAGAGATGATGACGCATTGCTACTACCCGAATTAGTACCTTTGCCGAAAAACTTAATTAAAGCTGAACCTCAGGATTATAAGCTTGACAAGACCAAATCTGGCATAACAGAGCCAAAGGATCGTTCAGTTAAACTTTCTAAAACGTTTGTCAAAAACGAAATCGCTTCAAAAGGGGAAGAAGATAAAGACCCACCATTTAACAAAGGCAATGCTTTAGGCATATCTTACAACTCGATTAGCGCCGATTCTGCGGTGCTTATTACGGTGGGTGGAAATGGCGATGTCAACACGTCCAATTTACAAAAAGAAAATGAAACAGACAATGCAGACGATAATCAAAGACCTCGTACACAGAAACGTGATCGCAATAAAAAAATGTGAAAATGCCCATTCTGTGCTTACGAAGCCTATCAACAGGTGTACCTGGATGCGCACATACGTGGGGTACACGTTGGCCATGAAAAACCATTTTTGTGTGCAGAATGTCAAATCACATTTACAAGTTACGATAAACTACGCCTGCATCGTATAAAGTCAAAACACTTCATAGAACAGACATTTATATATGGCATAAATGGATACGATGCCTCGTTTAAACTCATCAAAACCTAGGAAGCTCATCGGAAAGTTGAGCATTCCCCATCAGCTTTAGTTGGTTTCGAGAAAATGTTGGAATATCAACAGTGGCAACTTAATGAAAAAGGCAATGGGTTTGTCAGCTTTGCTTGAAGAATTTCAGTACAAAATATAAGCTCTTCATACACCAGCGACGACATGCCGAAATGAAAAGTCACATTTGTAAAGTGTGTGGAATTGGAAAGGCGACAAAAAAAAGAATTGCTAACACATATGCGCACGCATCCAATTGTGGAAAAAGCCAAATGCAGCCTTTGCCCACAGGAATTTAATTATAAAAATGCAATTTATCACCATATGCATATTGTGCATGAGGGTCAGCGCCGTTTTGCTTGTAGTTATTGTTCGAAACGTTTTGGTACACGCCGTTCAAAAATATTTCATGAATGTTTACACACCGGTGAACGGCAGTATACTTGTAATACATGCGTCCATCTATACCTACCTCCAAGAGTCTCCATGCGTCCCATGCATCCATTCCTCACCTGAAAATAGAATAAATAAAACTATATCAGTTATCAAAAAGAACAATATACAAATTTTACACCTTACCTCGTGAAAAATTTTCCATAATGACATTCATTCAGAAATGTATCCAGTGCTGAATGAATGAGCGTAGCCACTTCGCGTAACGATTAGTGTCAATCCGAGTTGCCACACAAGGGTATTTAATCGTTACAAAAATCCCCCAATTTTTTTTTTGGTTTACCGTATTGAGCGGCAGAATTTATTCGCCACCTTATGTGAATTACGGGGGGAGTCGAAATGTATAAAAAAAATAGCTAAATTGTAAATATTGAGCAGAGAAAATGTTGACATTTGTCGCAGTGAATATGAACGTCGCAATTTAGCCTAGGTACAATATTGACAACTACGAATGTATACACATATATACATGGGGTATTGCCAATTGTGCTTTTTCGAATAAATTCGTATGCCAGTACGTTGTTAAACGGTAAATTAAAATTAAACACACAAATACGAAAGATAAGGGGCGGAAATATACTTCTTTCTTTCTTTAAATGGTCATCTAACCGCCTGGGCGATTTTGACCGTCCAACATAGCTCGCCAGTCGTTTCTTCGTTGCGCCAACTGGCGCCAATTGGAAACACCGCGGGATCGCAAATCGGTCTCCACTTGGTCCTTCCATCGGAGTGGTGGTCTCCCTCTTCCTCTGCTTCCACCGGCGGGTGCCGATAAGAATACCTTCTGGGCTGGAGCATCTTCGCTCATTCGCACTACGTGGCCTAGCCAGCGAAGCCGCTGTGTTTTAATTCGCTGAACTATGTCGGCGTCTGCGTAAAGTTCATACAGATCATCATTAAATCTTCTTCGGCGTCGCCAACGCGTAGAGGTCCACAAATCTTTCGAAGAACCTTTCTCTCGAATACTCCCAGAGCCGCCTCATCAGATGTTGTTAGTGTCCACGCTTCTGCACCATATAGCAGGACGGGTGCGATGAGTGACTTGTAGAGTGTTATTTTCGTTCGTCGAGAGAGGACTTTACTTTTCAATTGCCTACTCAGTCCGAAGTAGCATTTGTTTGCAAGAGTGATTCTTCGTCGGATTTCTAGGCTAACATTATTGTTGGTATTAATGCTGGTTCCCAGGTAAACGAAGTCCTTTACTATTTCGAAATTATTGCTGCCAACAGTGGCTTGGTTGCCAAGGCGCGAATGCGCTGACTCTTTGCATGATGACAGAAGGTACTTCGTTTTGCCCTCGTTCACCACCAATCCCATTTTCTCCGCTTCTTTTTCTAATTTGGAGTAAGCTTGGCTTACTCCAAATTAGAAATATACTTCAATTGAACATTTATTGACAGATTAGTTGCTTCCCCTCGTGGTCTTCATTTGTCACGGCCAAAACTTACGACCTTTGGCACAGCAAAATGGAAAATATTTTTCACCGCATTTTTCAGATTTTCAACCGATTCGATGAAATTTGTTCATGGATGTATTAACCCATCTGTCGCGATGCATCTGTCTCCGCCTTTACATCGCCAAGTGAGACAGACATCATCGGTGGGATGCGGCAGCACAGAATTGCTGACTACATCTGCAGCACAACAAATGTGGGTGATTTACGGGCTGACAGACCACGGTGTTAATCAACTGGTTATGCCTCACTACACGAACCAGCTGGAATGCATTTCATCTAAATTTGTACAAATACCATTGCACAATCACATAACTGTTACGTAAATGCAGAAACCTCCACACCATTCCCCCTTTTTTTAAACGGCACACATAAAAACATAAAAAAACACATAAATTACCAAGGCACTTCTACTTTTATCGGGGGGAAGGAAAGTGTCAAAACGTGACAAAGCTGCCAGAAGGAAAATATTCACATAACAGACTTAAACGTTTACAAACGTTTAAACTTTTAACAAAACCTTAATCCTTTCGGAAAAAAAAATATTGAATATGCCAAACCAAAATACCGACAATGTCAGTCGGTTATGTTCACAAGCCACCCAGCCATACAAAAACTACGGGCCTGCTAACGGGTTTATTTTTAGAATGACTCGTTTTACTGCCATGGCATACGGTTTTGCCAGAAGTACCGTGGTATGTCGGCAGAGGAGAGACTACGGGTGGTACTTATACACAAGTACTGCCCCAATTGCTTGTCCCCTTTCCACGGACCGGAAATATGCTCTAGCAAGGACCGCTGCTATCGCTGCAACGAACCTCACCATATGTCCCTTCACATGGACGACGTCACGGCACAAGTCCCCGCGCACCCTCGGCAAACGGTTCCGTCTAGATAGGACGACGGATAGATATCGGACGACGCACTGCCCATAACCTTTACCGAGACAACCAAGTCTTGGGCGGAGCAGGTAGCAGAAGAAGAAATGAAGGCAGCAACTGCGGCTCGGAAATCCGTCCTTTCCGACCGCTACAACGGCACGAGCGCCGGAGAATACGCGAGACAAAGATGGCCCGAACATTAACACCACGTCAGGGAGGCGCGGAAACACGTCCTTTCCGACGAGCCCGATGGCGCACTGCCAGCCTGATGCTAAGCGGTACTCCACCGTCGAGTATCAACGGGCTGCTAGCACAGGCCACGATATTCGGCTTAGTCGTATCAGGCGCCTACCAACAGTAAGCTTCCAATTACCTTCGACACGCTACTCCAGAAAGGAGAAATCCAATAATAAGGTGCATTGAACTGGGCAAAACCACGTACTTATATAATAACCTTTCTTTTCTCATCCCCAACAGGTGTCAAGAGGAGGCTGCTGGTAGTGGCGTATGATCTCTATACTAAGTGTTTTTTGTTTTTGATAAATCTTTGCATACACTTCTATTATTATGAGGTTTAACACATATTTCATTTCAATGGTTGCTGGCGGCTGTCATTTGATTACAGGTTGCGTGTCGCAAGGGGGCCGGCATGTTTAGGCCACCGGCCTAAATATCACGGTCGCCCCTCGTATTTGTGCAGCTTTACGTATCTGCCCGTGCGGTTAGATTTATCTCGTTTACCGATAACAGCTCTTACCCCTCCGAACCTAACGAAAGTAAGCATTCGCCGGCGGTACAGAACAAAATTTAAAGAAAGGGCTCGGCCACTTCTGATTTCGAGCTTACACGAGTCACCAGCAGCCATCCCAGGTAATTATACTGTTTCTATATGGTTTTTCTTCACATTCCGATTGCATATTTAACTTCAATTCCACTTTAATAAAACCCACATAGCTATTGTGATTATTAGCATTGAGTCCGGTGTTTATTTACTTATTAACTCGTTGCCTTTTTTTCTTTCCTATCCCTATTACGCGCGAGCGCGCCCCGTAATTGGAACGACTCCGCCGTAAACAGTTTGTATTGTGTGGTTAATGGTGTTAAAAGGCTGCGTAATAATACATATGTATATGGTTCTATCGTGGACTCATTTTCGTTTAAAAGAAGCAAAAATAATACAGAGGCTAACACTAATGACCTTGAGCGGGTAATAACGCAGTTTTCCTTCAGATATGGGGATTTGCCTACAAAAACTGTTTATTTTAAAACAGAACAATAAACATAAACACGCAAGTGCTATTGTACATACTAAGAAGATTATTGCACACTAAGGGTTGTTTTTTACCTGTCTATGCAATAACCAAAAACCCATCGCTGCAATAGCACTATGTGTTACATAGTAGCAGGTAGAAAATAATTTAGGCGTTTGTTGACTGACGAATAAAAATTTTTGGTAACCATTGTCCTGTTAAATATCTATGTGGAAAGGTTTGACGAGCGACCCAATATTTTGAGTAAAAAGTAAAATTTTAGTTTAGTATTGTTTGGTCGCTTAATAATTCAAACGCGTTTTTTTCAAAACGTTAAAAAAGCAAAAAAAAAAGTTTTAATAAATATATATGTAAATTAAAAGAGTGGTAAAGCGGAATATTAATTACTTATATAACATTACATTATGGTTTCCATACCAAGTACAGCCGTTAAATTTTAATATAATTTCCCAAAGTCATCTAGATGTTGCATCTGCCTTTTATTTATCCGATAAATTTCCCGTTGAAGATGGTAGCTATAAATTCTGTGCTACTTGTCGAAACGCAACTAAAAGGAACACCCTTTCGAAGATATGCTTGGCTAATGGTTTACATTTTCCTGAGCTCCCAGAATGCCTAAAAAATCTTACGCATTTAGAGGTACGCCTAATAATGCCAAGATTACCTTTTATGACTATTCGTCCTTTGGGATACCAAGGTCAGAGCTTATTAAGGGGGGCAGTTGTTAACATTCCTATTTCAGTTAACGAAATTGTTACTTCCCTCCCAAGATCATTCGATCAAGCGCATGTGATTCAAATCCAATTAAGAGGACGTATGGAGTATAATCATGACTATATGACTGATCCTGCGAAAATTATGGAAGCCTTGCGATATTTAGTGAATACTCCATTATATCAAGAGCACAATATACATATTAACGAAGAGTGGGTTGCAGGTTTTGGTGATAATGAAGAAATTCCATTTATTGCATCTATTGAAGATGTACCCATGCTTCAAAGTTTGCGACATTGCCCAGCAGACAATAATCCCCCCTTTGAACCTGCGATTGAAGAAATAAACCCAGGTGGGCTTGGGACTCTTCTTGATAATGTTCCAGTAGAAAATATGAACATAAATCGTTTGATAATTGCACCAGGTTAAAGCCAAAGACCCCTGGATATCATTCAAGACAACAACTCTGAAGAACTTTCATTTGCAAGTATTTATGCTGGGCAGAACCGAACTTGTACAGAGACATACAGCAAGATTGTTCGATCAGAGATTCGCCGCTACGATAGAAGGGCTTGTACTATTCCTAAGCTTTTCTTTAATTACAAGAAGTTAGAACTGTTTCAGATTAAGAATAGTACATCGATTTGCCTACGAAAGTTTTCGAGTTACGGCCCAAAGTGTTTTAAATGAAAATTTTGTTCAGAATTTGATTCAGCATGACGATAGATATAGAGCTCTTAAGGTGTTAGATCTTCCCCAGCTCAATGGGAGGCAGAGAAAAAAAGGCAATTGCCATGATCCGCCAATTCGGCCTTCCAACCTTTTTTATAACGTTGGCTAAAACGGTAGGCTCAAGAACCATTTCTGAAGAAGAGGCCAATAATTTATCTACACAAGAACGATATCGTCTAATTCGCTCAGATGCAGTCACATGCGCTAGATAATTTGGGTATCGTTATCGTCAGTTGCTTAAGCTTTTTAAAGAAAATGAAGGTATTTTCGACGAACATTTTGTTGAGCATTTTTACTGGCGGGCTCGCCTCACGTGCATGGCATGTATTGGTTGAAGAATGCTCCTAAGATCGATCTTAGCGAACCTGAACCTTTTCCGAATGCTATTAGTGTCATTGACAAATATGTGTCTACAGATGGGTCCATAAGTCCATTAGAAAATTTCATAGAGTACCAAAGACATAACCATAGCCGATCTTGTACCAGAGAAATAAGAGGACAGCAAGTTTGCCGATTTGGTATACCATATCCACCCATGCCTTCCACCCAAATCCTATTACCACTTCCAGATGGCATAGAAAATTTAGAAACACATAGGGAAAACTACTCAAAGATTCAAAATCCTTTCAATCCTAATTTAACTTCTTCTGATGTTTTCGGTTTAAATGATTTTGAAGCTTTTCCCTCTGATACGACAATAAATTTGTCATTCGATGTCTATTTACTTGCTCTCAGATCAAGTTTAATGAAACTTAAAGTTTTTTTTAAAAAGAAGTTCCAAGACCGCTCAATTAATGCTTATAACCCCGTGATCTTAGAACTACATAGAGCCAACATGGATATTCAATTCATATTGGATGCATATGCTTGCTGTTCCTACATAATAAATTATATTAATAAATCAAATAGGGGCATCTCTAGGCTTTTAAATGAAGCAATGGTAGAAATGGACGAAAATAACACTCTAAAAGTCACTCATCGCACCCGTCCTGCTATATGGTGCAGAAGCGTTGACACTAACAACATCTGAAGATTTGTGGACCTCTACGCGTTGGCGACGGCGAGTACCGAAGAAGATTTAATGATGAGCTGTATGAACTTTACGCAGACGCCGACATAGTTCAGCGAATTAAAACACAGCGGCTTCGCTGGCTAGGCCACATAGTGCGAATGAGCGAAGATGCTCCAGCCGAGAAGGTATTCTTATCGGCACTCGCCGGTGGAAGCAGAGGAAGAGGGAGACCACCACTCCGATGGAAGGACCAAGTGGAGACCGATTTGCGATCCCGCATTGTTTCCAATTGGCGCTAGTTGGCGCAACGAAGAAACGACTGGCGAGCTATGTTGGACGGTCAAAATCGCCCAGGCGGTTAGATGACCATTTAAAGAAGAAGAATGGTAGAAGTTAATACTAGAAACTACACAGTCAAGCAAAAACTTCAGAATATAAGCCATAAATTTATTTCCGGAACAGAAATTTCCGCCCAAGAGGCAGGTTATTGCTGCATTGGTCTTCATCTTTCAAAAGTTAGCAATGCAAAAATATATATAAATACCTCTCGTCCTGAAGAACGAGTGCGGATGGTAAAACCGAGACCACAACTTTAGAATCTTGCTGAAGGTTCTCCCGATATTTTTGTGGCGGGTTTGTTAGAGCATTATACTGAAAGGCCTACCCTTCTTGATAATGTTTGTCTAGCGGATTTTGCAGCTTTGTTTACTTTTGTAAAATCAGCTAGAACGGCACAAGGCAACTCCGATAATGAAGAAGATATAGAAGGCGAAAATTTTTAGTTCGGGGAGTAGCAATTCCATTGCGGGATGGTAGTGCTTATGAAAAGAAACGTACCAAACCGTGCGTAGTTCGATCAAGAGGGTTTAGTCCAGACACGGCTAAAAACGATTATTTCAGAAAACCGTGGCGGGATGAACAACGGACTATTATAGATAAAAATAATGAGAAAACCTGCGTAGAAAATCGAATTGCTATAGAGGACGTGTTTGAACACAGGGAGCTCGAAAATGTTCTGAACAGATTAAGGGATGAGGAGATTTTCATACCAGTTGGTCTATTGTTGACAATGAGTTCAGGATACTGGCGCTTCCCGAAATAAACCCTGATATAAATTTATTAAACCTTAATGATAGCGATCCCGAAATCAATGACAATGACTCCAATGGCACTCTTAGGCCCATTAAACTTCCTCCCTTAGTTCCCGTTGAGGAACTGCTTGCATCCATTCAGACGCTAAACATGAGGCAGAGAATATACTTAACTCATTTGCTACACAATTTTAAAAGAGATTAACCCTTTTATGACTTTGTAGGTGGCGGGGCTGGCGTTGGAAAAAGCCGCCTACTATCATCAATATATCAAACTCTCAATTACCGTTTTAGTTGCATACCTGGATCCAAACCAACCCATCTGAAGGTACTTCTTTGTGCCCCTGTGGAAAAATCAGCATTTGAAATAGGCGGTTTGACACTGTATTCTATATTTTCACTACACGTGAATCAGTCCAATAAGGAATTTTGACCGCTTAGCAACGATATTGTCAACTTAATCTATATTAGATTATGTGATTTGAAGTTGATAATTATAGATGAAATTTTAATGGTTGGCGCCCGAATGTTTAGTTATATTGACGCCAGGCTAAAGCAGATTTTCAAGAATATTCCTTTTGGTGGTATACCTGTTATTGTTTTTGGCGACTTGAAACAATTGTCTCCTGTAGGTGATAGATGAATTTTTTCACCGAATCCAAGCGATGCTTACAGCGTTTTAGTCGGCTCGCTATTATGGGAGCTCTTTAAATCTTATGAATTGAATGAAATAATGAGACAGCGTGGGGATCAACCGTTTGCTATTGCTTTGAATAATATGGCCTCCTGGGCTAT
Source organism: Merzomyia westermanni (assembly GCA_949987695.1). Classification (NCBI taxonomy): domain Eukaryota; kingdom Metazoa; phylum Arthropoda; class Insecta; order Diptera; family Tephritidae; genus Merzomyia; species Merzomyia westermanni. The sequence continues at coordinate 94,235,110 of OX465288.1, forward strand.
GACCAGTGAAGACATGTCTTTGATTGCAAATAGAGTCGTTAACTCTGACCAGGTTCCCGACGAGACAATTCACTTATTTTGGTCAAACGAAGAATCTTAAACTGAGTCAAATTCCTTCTACAGCAGTTTTCCCAATTGCGAAAGACGTGGTTAAAGGAATTGCCGCTAGTGGCCAAAATGCTAATATCTTAGACTATTCAAAACTTCAGAAACTCAGGGTCTTACGTATAGCTTAACGCTAAAAACCACGGCCAAATATATGGTGACAGTGAATATCAACACAGGCGACGGTTTGGTAAATGGTGCAACTGGCCATCTTATGTAAATAGATTTAGATTCATCAGTTCAAATAACACTGTGGATGAAATTTTCAGAACTTTCTGTTGCTTTGATGGCTAGATCGAAAAAAACCATCCTAACAAACCTTCGTGGACACCCAATGAGCAGACTGTTAGGGCCTTTCAATATAAGAGAAATGAGCAGATAACAATTGAAAGAAACCAGTTTCCAATTGTTCCTGCTGAGGCAATAACCATTCGCAAAAGTCAGGGTGCTACGTATAACAAAGTGGTTTTACACATTCGACCTAGAATGCCAAGATCATCTTTATATGTAGCCTGCAGTCGAGCTACTAGTGCTGATGGTCTATTTATATTAGGTAATTTCATTCCACCTAATCCTTTTTGTGAATCTGATCCTGTATTTAAGCAGTTCAATGATTTGACCACAACAAAAGCTTTGGCTCCAACATTTAGCTTTATGCTTTCCCAAACATCGAGCCTTCAAATTATATTTCATAAACTTCAGAGTCTTCATGCCCACATCAATGATATAAATAATGACATCCTGATGCTATCCTCAGATATGCTGTGCTTTCTCGAGACATGAAGTTATCCATATAAACATTTTGAAATTCCTGGGTTTATTTCACTAAATGCTTAACGGAAAGACAGCACCGAAACGGAAAACAGAAATGGCCGAGGCGTTTTAGTGTATGCGAGACCTAACTTTGCTTCCGCAATGGAATTATGTAAGTTGAAAAAAATTTGTTCTGGTCACAAGGTTTTAGAAATCGTTGTATTCAAATGCAAAGATTATTACATATTGGTGCTTTATAGGAATTCCACATTCCCCATCAGGCATTTTGAATCAGAGATGCGTGAAAAAAATATTTTAATTTTGTGTGACTTTAATCTATGCCTTAAGTCTACGAATAATAGAATCGAACATCTGCTTAGAGATTATAATTTCAATTCACTGCTATACTCAATACTTCACCACACCTGCTGGCACCCAATTTGACTGAGCATTTTCAAATATTGACACAACCCATGTTAAGAATATAACCTACGAAACAGTATATAGCTACCACGATAGCATTTGCGCCTCTTTTTATGAAAATAGTGAAACTAAGGTAGATTAAGGTATTTATATACTATTTGATAAACTGTAACTAATTAAGTACATATTTATCTGATTCTTAAGAAGTATTATACTATCAACATTATTAATTTATGCAAATAATAGAAGCCTTAGTTTTAGTAAATACATATAAACGTATCAATCAAAATTAAAGCTTAAATTGATATATACTGTGGAAAAAACTATGTACTACTGATTACAAAATATCAAAAGTAGAATTTTATAATAAGATTTAATAAACATCGCAGTGATAAAGTTAGCATCAATCAAATGGTATCAATATGGGAGGGTTATTATTTTAAAAACCCACTTAGGTTTGGGGATATTAACCTAAATTTGGATCCTAGAATTTGTTTATACTATTTAGGCGTTTGACACCTTTTGCATTGGCGAGCACATAAATATAGGATGCTATTAACTACTTTAAAGAAATAATTTTGTTTCGTAGATATTGACTTAAATGTGGAACTAGGTAGGACATTTATGTACTGGTCCAATACACATATGTGGTTCATAATTTCTAAAAATCCTATATACCTGCTGATTACGTGCCAATTTTTTTACCATAATAATTTGCAAAGCTCACAGCAAAATATCATACTAAGTCAAAAACATAAGCAATATTACTTCCTTTGGGATAGATATGTGAAAGTATGTGTGGTTTTCAATCGATTTGCTTAATATTTTGTCACGATTATACCCCAATGTCACAATAGTACGCTCGCCACTTCTTTTCAAACTTAGGAGCAATCGCTATCGGGAGACAACAGAAACTGTCTATCCAAAAGAAGGCGGTGGCCACGTCCACTATGAATAAATATTTAATTTTTTTATGTAAGACTTTTCGAATTTTACAGACGCTTTTTTCAAAGCGAAAACAAGTAAGGAAGTCTAAGTTCGGGTGGAACCGAACATTATATACCTAGTAGTGATCTATTATGTCATCCCAATTTACGCAGGTCTATTTTAATACTTTCAGTTCGTATTTCCGCTCAAATAGACAGACGGACAGACAGATAGACGTATCGAGAGACAGACATGCCTACATCGACTCAGCTCATCCTCCTGATCATTTCAGTATACGTACACACATTTCTTGTTCTTGAAAGGTATGAACATCAAAAAACATATACAACTTCGCTTTTGCAGTGGGGTATTAACTACTTGCCCGGATATTTAACTTTTCATCGATCTTTATGAAATTTTCACAATATATACTTGGGTTCACTGGGTACAGCATAGACAATATATATTTTTGGAAAAGTAGGCGGAGCCACGCCCCCAGGCTATATAAAGTTTCAATTCGTCATAACTCCGAACTTTTTTGGTCTAAATTAATGAAATTTGGATATATGTGTCACTTAGTCAATATCTACATAATTTTTCAAAAGTGGGCGGTGCCACGCCCACATATTTTGTGTTTGGTTTTGCTCTTGAACTTTCACGATAGGTTCAGGAGTTTGCTTGGCACGACACAGTCTGTATATAGCTTTTGGAAAAGCCCCCAGGTTATAAAAAGCTACAGTTCGGTATAGTTAGGAGTTTATTTGGTTCAAAAGAATGAAATTTTATATATAGATGTGTTCTGTATATCAAAACGTCAAAACAACGTCTATCGGGTTTTGCTAGTATTTTATAAAACGGCCAAAGCAAACCACGAATTTCAGCATTCTTTTGCAAAACTGAGAGACTAGTTGGCGTTCAAATAGACAGATGGACAGACAGACAGACGGACGGAGACACGGACATGGCTAAATCCACTCCGCTCATCGTGCTGATCATTTTAGTGAAGTTTTCTCTTCTTCTTCCCATACTTATATACATTTAATGTTTATGAAAGGTATGGAAATCAAAAAAGATATATAACTTCGCTATTGCAGTGGGCCATTAACTACGTGCCCGAATATTTTGCTTGTGTGTTTCCCGATTTGGCTAATTTTTGGCAGGAGTATAATACATTCATACTACTGAGAAGCAGCTGACCAATTTTCATTGAAATATCAAGATTGAATTATAAGCGATTGCCTTTGAAAATAACAGAAATGTTATACTGAAAGTGTGCGGCGCCACGCCTACTTCTTCAAAATTGACAACATTTTTTTGCGGTCAAGTTTTTCTTAAAAAGCTTATTATGTGTGCAAAATCTGATTGATATAACTTGCTTAGTTGTAGAAATATTGCTTTTTAAATTTTACAAAAAAATTTTTCAGAACTATGTTAAAAAACTGGGCGTGGACATTAACCGATTTTGCTCATTTTTACAGCAAACAGTTACCTTTATATATAGAACATTATCACAAAATTTCGTTTCGACAAATCAATTTTTGCAGAGTTATGGCATAAAAAGTTGTGAATAGTCCACTATAAAAGGAGCGGGGCCACGCCCATTTTCGAAAATTTTCAGTTTTTGGATTTCTTTGTTTACGGAAACTTTAAAAGTGAAATATAAATGATGTAAAGCTATTTTAGGCAAAGTTATTGCCTATTTAATATATCTACGATCCGCTTCAAAATTTTTCCTATAAAAGTGGGCGTGGACCTTAACCGATCCCGCCCATTTTTTCGTATAACATTCCTAGCAAACCTGGAAATCTGCATGCTGAATTTCGTTTCGATATATTGGACGGTTTTTGATTTATAATTAATATTATTCCTAAATTTGACTTAATCAAGTCAAAATTCGACTTAATCATAAATGACTTTATGAAGTCGCATAACATCAAAAGCGCCGCGATACAAGAGACAAAATTGAACACAACATCGGTCTTACGAACTTGCGATGGGTATAATGTACACCGAAAAGACCGTCCCAGCGGTTATGGGGGCGGCCTTGCGTTCATTACACATCACTCTGTACAATATAATCTATTTTCCCCTGACGTCGACCCCAGGGACTCTACCTTAGAATGCCAAGGCATAGCAGTCCGGTCAGGAGACGCCGACCTGCAAATTATAAACATCTATATTCTCCCTGCCACGTGTTGTGCTAGAGATTATCATCCCGACATTAGTGCGTTGCTAAGGGGCGATAACCGACTAATCCTAGGCGCCTTCAACGCGCATCACGATCTCTGGCACTCCAACTTGCCAGCAGACAGCAGAGGACACGCAATTGCAGACCAAATAGATAACTCAGCATTCTGTACAGTCAATGGAGATACCCCCACCAGGGTCGCAGGTAACTGCCACAGCTCGCCAGACATCTCCATAACGAGCGGGGGCCTAATTAACTTTGTCATCTGGCGACCGATGCTTACATTAGCTTCAGACCACCTACCCATCTTACTCTCTGTTGAATGACCGACCGACTTCATAACGACTGATAAATTAACATGCATCAACTTCACCAAAGTGGACTGGGACCGCTTTACTGACTATACAGAGCGCTCCTTCGCTGCCTTACCCACTCCTACGGACGTACGCAAAGGCGAAAGGGAGTTTCGCAAGATCATTGATTCAGCCTCATGCCGCTTTATTCTTGCTGGTAGAATACCAGAAATTCGTCCGAATTTTCCTGCAGAAGCTGCGGCAATGGTAAGAGAACGTGACCAAGTGAGACCCATCAATCCCGCAGATCCCAGAATCAAAAATCTCAATGCGGAAATCCGTAGGATAGTCAACGAACACAAGCTGACCAAGTGGAAACAACACCTTGGGGCAGGTAACCTCTCCGGCGGAGTCGGCAAATTATGGTCGACTGTCAAGGCCCTATCCAATCCGACCAAATACAATGACAAGGTCGCCATTGCGTTCGGCGACAGCGTCAAATCGGGCGCCAGGAAATGCGCGAGCTCCTTTTGCCGTCTGTTTATAATGCATCCACTTGCGGATAGGACTAAGAGAAGAGTCTTCCGACGTGCGCAATAACACAAACACTCTACTGCGCCCATTGCCGTCTCAGTCGCAGAGGTTAAGGAAGTCATAATGAAGGCCAAACCCTCAAAATCCATCGGACCCGACGGAATCGCCATGAAGATGATCAAACACATAGGCCACGAAGGACAGAGTTATTTAGCGGCTCTGTTTAATCTCTCTCTAACGACTTTCGTTATACTTGAGATATGGAAACAAGCGACTGTAGTTCCCCTACTAAAACCAGGGAAGCCGGCGAACCAAGGAGAGTCTTATCCTCGATATCCCTCCTTTCGCCGGTAGTGAAATTACTAGAGAGCATTCTGCTCCCTTACTTCATTGCAAATCTGAAATTGGCTGATCACCAACATGGTTTCCGCAAAAATCACAGCACGACATCAGCTTTGAACACCATTACAACGCAGATTAATAACGGTTTGAATCAACACCCACCAAACCATAGGACGGTTCTCGTGGCACTTGACCTATCAAATGCATTCGACATGGTTAATCACGCCACACTCCTGCGAGATCTGGAGGAGACACCGCTCCCCGCCGGCCTTAAAAGGTGGACCGCTAATTACCTCAGTGGTCGACAGGCATCAGTCAAATTCAGGAACAAGAAATCTAGGCCACGAAGAATAAAACAAGGGGTGCCGCAAGGTGGTGTTCTCTCTCCCCTTTTGTTTAATTTCTATATTTCGAGACTTCCCCGCCCACCAGAGCGAGTACCCATTGTTTCCTACACTGACGACTGCACGATAATGGCATCGGACAAGGGCCCCCCATTGAAGAACTCTGTACTAGAATCAACAGTTACCTCCATGACCTTTCCAGCTTCTTCACCGAGCGAAATCTGACCCTATCTCTGACTAAATCGACGGCGACCCTGTTTACGACATGGAATGGGCAGATGAGCCAAGAGTTAAATGTCCACGTAGACGGAGTACCTCTACATACTGTCAATCACCCGAAAATCTTGGGTGTGAATTTGACAACGGCCTCACATTCGCTGGTCATGCCACCACAATAGCGTCAAAGGTACAGAGCCGCAATAAGATCCTCAAGTCACTGGCCGGTAGTACTTGGGGAAAAGACAAAGACACATTGCTTTCTACATATAAGGCTATTGGCCGGCCGGTTATTGACTATGCTGCGCCAATATGGTCGCCCAATCTTGCTGACACCAATTGGAGGAAATTGCAAGTCTGCGAAAACACCGCCATCAGAATTGCTACGGGATGTCTGCTTATGTCCTAATGACCTCCACACCGAGTCGGTAGACAGATCCCTCAGATCTTGGCCTGTGAATCCCGCTATCAATACTCAACCACCTGAATTGGCTGAAGCGGAGCGTGTACTTCCGAGGGAGACTAGAGTCATGCTAGCACAACTTCGCTCTGGATATTGTAATAGGTTAAACTCTTACTTATCCAGACTGAACCCCAACATAACAAACGCATGGCCTGCATGTGGTATGTCCAGTCATGATACCAAACATCTCTTCTCCTGTTCAGTCGAACCCACTCTTCTAACACTTACATCACTCTGGTCCAACCCTGTGGAAACTGCGCGTTTCCTCGGACTTCCGTTAGAGGAGCCTAATGGCAATTTAGAGTGACAGACGGACATGGCTCAATCACATTTTTTTCGATCTTGGTCATTTTGATATATATAAGTCTATATCTATCTCGATTCCTTTATACCTGTACAACCAACCGTTATCCAAACAAAGTTATAATATATAGTGTACAAGTAAAGCTGGGTATAAAAAGAAAGCGTGGCCTTCAGCCGATTTCGCTCATTTTCACAAGAAACAGTTGCCGCTCCGAAAAAAATGTCTGTGCCAAATTTCAATGTTATATCTCCAACGGCTATTGATTTACAACTTGTTAAACTTCTGAATTTGCTTCTTCTAAATGTGGGCGTTGCCAAGCCCGTATTCCAAAATTTTACAGAACTTGGGTTTTGGGTTATAAAATCAATATACCTACCCAATTTCATTAATTTATTGGTATTCGTTTTCGAATAATCTAATTTTTTCAATTTTTCGATACAGGAAAAGGGGTCGTGGCTATCGTCCGATTTCGCTTCTTCTCAATACCAATCTATTCGGAGCCCGCATACCAAATTTGGTGAAGATACCCAATATTTGCTCAAGTTATCGTAGATAGACGGACAGACGGACGGACATGGCTCAATCAAATTTTTGTTCGATCCTTGTCATTTTGATATATGGATGTCTGTATCTATCTCGATTCCTTCCTACCTGTACAACCAACCGTTATCCAAACGAAGTTATCATACCTTGTGTACAAACAAAGCTGGGTATAAAAAGAAAGCTTTCCTTTCAGCCGATTTCGCTCATTTTCACAGAAAAAAATTTCTATGCCAAATTTCAATGTTATATCTCCACTGTTATATTGCCACGCCCATATATATATATTTTTTCGTTCAGCATATACGGACGTGTTTGTCGCTCTGTTTTATTACTCTTTTTGAGAATAATACAATAAAACTCTATTATAAAAATCTTTTGTGCAACTTAAATAAACAAACATATCTCCAACGATATTATAATTATAAATAGAAGACAGCTTGTGTAGTGCAAGTACAAACAATATAAATAATTTGTGCAAAAGAAATATTTAATAATTTGTGCTATTGTCAGTTTAGCAGTTTTGACAAATATTTACTTCTTTATTATTTCTTTAATCTACACTAACAATATGCCTTGCTTTTGTGGTCACAGAGTGGAGCGAGCTCACAGCAGTGTGCTATGTGACAAGTGTAAAGAGGTTTTTCACCTGCAGTGTGTTGTTGGTACGCTGGCTGCCGATTTGGACTATTTCAAAAATTCGGACCAAATTTATATTTGTGGTGTGTGTGCTGTCGCTCACAGTGCCGATTGTTCGCCAAATGCTGTCGCTGAACAAAAACAACAACAACAGCACAAACAGCAACTAAATAGTGTGAACAGGGATGGAAAAGTTGAACAACATCACACATTATTATCTATTCTCGCCGAACTGAAAATTATGCGAGCAGAGAAAACAAAAGCAGTTGAGTGTATACACTCTCTGCAAGCCGATAAAAACCGGTTATTAGGCGAACTGGAACTTGTGCGCTCTGAGCTTACAAATCTGCATAAGCTCTACGATGAAGGGGTTGCGGGTGCACTTGCCACTTTTTCTTCGGAAGTCATCGAGCTGCGTGGTATTGTTAGCAAAAGGAAAAATGCAAGTAAAGGCAGAGCTAATAAAAACAAAAGTAATATAAATATAAATAAAACTAAAGCTGATAAACTGAACTCTGCTGACGTCAACATTGCCAAGAGCTCTGGCCTTGTCTCTACTGGTAATGACCGAAACCAGATTAATGCTGCTGGTAGCTCTGCTGACGTACACAGTGCTATAAGCTCTGATATTGCCGGCGCTAGCACTTCCATGAACACTGGTTCGGTCGCCGTATCTGCTGTTGTCAATCTTAATCACCAGAATAATAGTAATATTACTGCTGCTAGCCACCTTGACAGCACAAATACGTCTGTTAGCTCTATTGCTGTTGATGACCATAATATTGTTCATGGTAATAACACCGACGCTGATCCTGCTAACAATGTTGATGTTGCTGAAAATTCGGGTGTTACTGATTTGAATCCGGTCGATCCCAGGTTGGTGACTGCCGTGCCGCCTCGCCGGGCAATTTTTGTTTCAAGGTTGCATCCAACTTTAACGGGGCCTGATATTGTCAATTATATTTTAGTTAAGCTTAGTCTTACTAGTTTTATTAATATTAGTGTACATAAATTTGTGTTTAGGCATGAAAGGGATTTTTCTTCATTTAAAGTATCAGTTCCTGACGAGTATTTTGCTAGGGTTGTTGATAAATCTTTTTGGCCTATACATTCGGTGGTACGTTTGTACACGACAAAGTCGAATAATGAGCCCCCCGTACGCACTGGTTCAAAAAACTTGGTTACCAACCCTGCCATTACGATTCAAAAGTAACCATTCATTATCAGAATGTGCGCGGTTTACGCTCTAAATTGAACGCTTTTTATCTCAACAGCTTTGGTTTTACAGCGCAAGTGATTGCGTTTACAGAGACTTGGCTTAAGCCAGATAATTTAAATTGGGAGTTATTTTCAAATGACTACGTCGTTTTTCGGTGTGATCGTCAGTCCAGAGCAGGCGGCGTCCTGATCGCTGTGTCGTCTAGTATTTCTACTGAGTTGTTGGACTTTGACAATACACTTTAAATTGAATTTATAGCCATAAAGCTCTTGTTTCCCAATTTTTGTTTATACATATCCTGTTCGTATATACCGCCTCGGTCAGATGTACAAGTTTATGATTGTCATACAGTAGCTATTCAAAATCTGCACTCACGTTTGCGTGATAATGATCGCTTAGTAGTTCTTGGCGACTTTAATCTGCCATTCGTTAGTTGGATAAATAACGATGATTCTAACTTTTTGACTCCCGTCACTCAGCATGATTTTGTTGTCTCCCTTATAGATCTGCCTCTGGTTCAGATCAATAATGTGGTAAACGCTAAAAATAAGTTGCTGGATTTAGCTTTTGTTGATAATTCAATGGGTGTTGGTCTCAGTCGAATCTCAGCCTTATCCCTGCCTGAAGATCCCTTGCACCCCACACTTGAGATTGCACTGCATAACTTGCTGCCTGCGATTAATTTTTTGGAAGCGAGCTCTCGTTCTCGTTCGAGATGTTTTGAAAAGGCGAACTTTGACTTGCTCAACCAACTGATGGCTACCCATGATTGGTCTGATCTTTATGCATGTAACGATGTTGAGGCTGCCACATCTATTTTTTATAGTTATCTTAATGGCTTCATTAATCTCTGCGTTCCTGTGCATTTTATTAAGGCTAATAGTAGTAAGCCACCTTCAAAAGATCCGGTTCGTCTGTTGATTTTTCCAAATATTTAGTTGCCCGGTCCAATTTCCAGTTCCTGAGCCAAAATTGCTACAGGTCCTATTTAACTAGATGCAAAATGGAATTTTTTAATAATCCAAAAAAATTTTATGGTTTTGTTAATTCAAAACGAAAATCTTCGGGATTTCCGTCTTCTTTGTCTTTGGGAGGTAAGAATGCTAGCCATGACCATGATATTGCTGATTTATTTGCGGACTTTTTTAAATCTACCTATTCGACCTGTGCTCAAGCCGGTAGTTATCCGTATAAAATAATTAGTTCTAACTGTATTAATAATCCAGTCATTGACAGTACCACTGTTCTCCAGAGTCTCCTAGCTCTGAAACCGATTTTTTCTCCAGGGCTTGACTGTATTCCTGGTTGTGTGCTTAAGTCCTGTGCATTGAATCTAACAGAACCGATCCTTAAATTGTTCAATTTATCTTTGCAATCGGCGTCTTTCCCGTCAATCTGGAAACAGTCATTTATTATACCGCTACACAAAAAAGGTAGTAGATCTAACATGGAGAACTATAGAGGAATTGCTAAGCTTTCAGCTATTCCCAAAACTTTTGAACAAATAATTACCAGTCAACTACAACATTCGTGTATCTCCATATTATCACCCTGTCAGCATGGTTTTGTGAGAAGTAGATCAACCACCACTAACTTACTTGAGTTTACTTCTTTAGTTGGGATGGTTTTTTGGCAAAATGGCAAACGGATGTGATTTATACTGATTTCAGTAAAGTTTTTGATTCAGTGAATCACGAACTTCTGATTCAGAAGCTCGATTTACTGGGGTTTCCGTCGAACTTGGTTTCATGGCTCTCAAGTTATCTTTCTAATAGAACTCAAAAGGTGCTGTATAAAAATATTATTTCTAAATCAATTAATGTTACCTCCGGCGTGTCTCAAGGCAGTCATTTAGGCCCACTGCTTTTCACTCTTTTCTTAAATGACTTGCCACAGATTTTGATTCATTCTCGAGCTCTTATGTATGCGGATGATGTAAAAATTTGTTATTCGTATTTGCCTTTGGACTTACCTCGTTTAAATTTACTTCAGGTTGATTTGGATTCATTTCAACGTTGGTGCACAATAAATTCTTTAGTTTTAAACTGCTCTAAATGTAAGTTAATGACATTTCACCGGGTGAAGCCTGATTTATCATCTTACGTACTTTATGGCACTCCTATGGAGCGTATATCTACGGTTAACGATTTAGGTGTTCTATTTGACTCGAAGCTAAGCTTTAATTTACATATATCCGCTATTATAAATAAAGAAATGGGTACTCTTGGGTTCGTTAAGCGCTGGGCTAAGGAGTTTAATGATCCCTATCTCACCAAGGTTCTTTACACTTCGTTAGTCCGGCCAATACTTGAGTATTGCTCGTGTGTGTGGAGTCCAGGATATATTACTCATATTAAGCGTATTGAGTCAGTGCAGAAACAATTTTTGATATTTGCTCTCTTCTTCTTCTTTAAATGGTCATCTAACCGCCTGGGCGATTTTGACCGTCCAACATAGCTCGCCAGTCGTTTCTTTGTTGCGCCAACTGGCGCCAATTGGAAACACCGCGGGATCGCAAATCGGTCTCCACTTGGTCCTTCCATCGGAGTGGTGGTCTCCCTCTTCCTCTGCTTCCACCGGCGGGTGCCGATAAGAATACCTTCTGGGCTGGAGCATCTTCGCTCATTCGCACTGCGTGGCCTAGCCAGCGAAGCCGCTGTGTTTTAATTCGCTGAACTATGTCGGCGTCTGCGTAAAGTTCATACAGCTCAACATTAAATCTTCTTCGGTACTCCCCGTGGCCAACGCGTAGAGGTCCACAAATGATGATATTTGCTCTACGCGCCTTTAATTGGGACCCTAATCTTCGTCTTCCATCTTATAGAAGTAGGCTTCTTCTTATTGATTTGCCAACTCTGGAAAATCGCAGAATATTGCTGGGGGTTATGTTCCTACATAAGCTGATTCTCGGCGAAGTTGACTCCTGTGAGTTGCTAAGCCGACTAAATTTTTTAGTTCCGGCTAGGGTGTCGAGACACTACGTGCCTTTTCATTTACCCCTTTGTCGTCTAAATTTTCTCAAAAGTGATCCTTTGCGTGTTTGGTGCTCGTACTATAATAACTTGAAGAATTGTATTAGTGTCGAATGTTCGTTTTCTGGCTTACACAAAGCAATACTTTCATGTCTGACCTGATATTTTAAAATTACTATTTTTATTATTTATTGTACGTTTGATGTAATTGTTAATTTTTATTTAATTTTATTTTGTGTACATTTCTAAGTCATTTAACTTTGTATTTTGTGTTAGTCGACCGTTATTGTATGTCGACTTTAAATAAATTAATAATAATTAATAATAATAATAATATTCCAAAATTTTACTGAACTTGTGTTTTGCGTTATAAAATCAATCCACCTACCAAATTTCATTACTTTAGTGGTATTCGTTTTCGAATTATCTAATTTTTTCAATTTTTCGATATAGGCTAAGGAAGCGTTACACTCCGATTCCGCTCATTTTCAATACAAATCTATTCTGAGTCTAAATAAGCCCGCATACCGAATTTGGTGAAGATACCCAATATTTACTCAAGTTATCGTGTTAACAGACAGACGGACAGACGGACGGACATGGCTCAATCAAATTTTTGTTCCATCCTAGTCATTTTGATATATGGAAGTCTGTATCTATCTCGATTCCTTTATACCTGTACAACCAACCGTTATTCAAACAATGTTATAGTACCTTGTGTACAAGTACAGCTGGGTATAAAAAGAATGGGTGGCTTTCAGCCGCTTTCGCTCATTTTCACAGCAAACAGTTTTCGCTATGAAAAAAATTTCTATGCCAAATTTCAATGTTATACCTCCAACGGCTATTGATTTACAGCTTGTTAAACTTCTGAATTTTCTTCTCCTAATTGTGGGCGTTGCTACGCCCATATTCCAAAATTTAACTGAACTTGTATTTTGCGTTATAAAATCACTCCACCTACCAAATTTCATTAATTTAGTGGTATTCGTTTTCGAATAATCTAAATTTTTAAATTTTTCGATAATTTACAGAGAAACCCGCATCAGCTAAGTAAAGTAAATATAAGATAGATTATACATTAAGAAATAACTAGTTAACAGAATAAAATTATTGTTAGAAGTTAATATAGAAGTCGAAGAATAAGAAACAATTAGTAGCTATGTATTTAGGATAGAAAAAATTGATTTTTTTATGCTGAAAAGCGAGTCTGAAATATCAAATCTACCAGAAAGAGAGTTATAATCTTGACACAAACAGCGAAAAGGCTCATTTAACTGAAAATTGGTTCGGCACTGTTTCAAGACTATAGGTTTAAAATGCCTCGAAGGACGAGACGGTATATTGAAGTTCACTTCACTTAGAAGAAATGGGCTGGATAGTGAACCATTTAGTAATTTAATCATAAAAATAATTCCAAGCATTTCCCTCCGACTAGAAAGTGTGTGCAGATTAATGAGTTTTAAACGATTCGTATAGGGTGGCAGATTGTACAAGGGATCCCAATGAAAATCTCTTAAGGCAAATAGTAAAAATTGTTTTTGAACTGATTCAAGGCGATCTACATTAACCTGGTAACGCGGGTTTCAAATTATAGAACCGTATTCAAGTATCGGTCTGACTAATGTAGTGAAGAGTGCTTTGGTTACATAAGGGTCGCTAAATTCTTTAGACCATCGTTTAACGAATGCTAGGACACCTCTAGCCTTATTGACTGTTGTCTTAATATGGCGGTTGAAACTGACAGGTCAACAAAATCATACACTTGCTCAAGACTATAATTTTTAATTGTATAGGAAGCCGGCTGAGAAATTCCACGCGAAAAACCCATGTGTTTACATTTTTTAAGGTTAAGTGGCATATAATTTAAATCGCACCAAGTAACTAGTGTATCTAGATCTGATTGTAGCTTATTTCTATCTTCAAATAGCGCGAATGACATAAAAAGCTTTATGTCGTCAGCATACATTAACATTTTTGAAAATTTTATTATTGTAGAAATATCATTTATAAACAACAAGAACAGAATCGGGCCAAGATGGCTTCCCTGAGGAACCCCCGGAGAGACATAAATGACATCGGATACTAAATTTTTAAACACTACTCTTTGTGTCCTGTCACTAAGGTAAGAAGAGATCCAGCAATTGAGATCCGGCTGGAAGCCCAACTGATCGAGTTTATGAATAAGTAATGAGTGACACACTTTGTCAAAAGCTTTGCTAAAATCCGTATAAATAACGTCGGTGTGCAGATTTTTTCCAAAGCCATTTGAGACATGACTAGTAAACTCAAGTAAATTCGTAACTGTGGACTTTCCCTTACTGAACCCGTGTTGGCAGTCAGCTATCAAAGTAGAGATCGGACCCGTAAATTGATTTGTAACAATAGCTTCAAATAATTTTGGGATGGCAGAAAGCTTTGCTATGCCACGATAGTTCTCTATAGAAGACCTACTCCCGAGTTTATGCAGCGGTAGAAGAAACGATTATTTCCAAGCAGTTGGAAAAACACCACACTTTAGTGATAGATTGAACAAATTGGTAAGGGGTTGGTAAATATGGTTCGCACACTTTTTCAAGAAAGATGTAGGACTCCTATCAGGACCATATTTAAAAGATTCTTTTAAGGCTTTAAGGTAAATTAAAACAACTTTGGCGCATATAATTGGTGAATTAATTGAATTATAGGGATAATTTCGAAAGTTTGAATTGGTGACAGCAGAATAGTTAGAAGTGAAAAATTGAGCAAAGAAGTTTTGCGATATATTGATTACCGCTAGATATAATGTCTTGATATTTCATGGCTGAGGGAATACGTGTAGAATTTACGAAACCATAAAATGACTTTGGATTGAGAATAATGTCTCTTTTGGTTTTAGAGATATAAGCTTTATAGCAGTTTTTACTTAAATCTATGTACTTCTGACGTAGAATGGAATACAGTAAGTAATGTTTATTTAATCCGGATTTCTTATATAAATTAAATTATCGCGTTTTCCTATTTTTCAGAGCCTGAAGCCCTTTAGTAAACCAAGCTTGCGTCGGATGATCATAAGTTAATTTACGTTTAGGAATAAACTTCTCAAATAGTTTGATAGAAATGTGAGACGTTTAGATCGATATCACAATCAAATTCAGTTAATTTAAACAGTTCTTTATTTAATTTCTTGCAGTTTGCTTTGGAAATGTTAAAATCAAAGCTACTAAATGGGTAGCATTGAGTGTCTTGGCCATTACTTATGGTTTCGTAGACTATTTCCATAGAAGGGTGGTAAAGGTCTTCTGGTAAAACCAACGGATCACAACGATTTACAGAAAATTGATTTATATCATCAACATACACTAAATCTAAGACTTTCCCAAACTTGTTAGCGGTAACATTTATTTGATTGAGGTAAAGATCGGAAATTCCATCTAAAAAGACATTGTACCCCAGTTTGGACGGATTTGGAATAATGTTACCTTAAGATATGCTCCACGATATATGAGGTTAGTTAAAATCACCCAAAACAATAATTGAATCTGAAGCTTTAGTCATAAAGTTAACAGTTTTGAGCAGAGAGACATGTTGCATGTAGACAGAAAAATCTGATGCTGGAGGGATGTAGCAAACATATAAGTACATAGAGACGTTCTATAGTTGAATGCGGATGCATTTGAACTCAATGAAATCGATGTTTGGAATATTAACCTCTTCTGAAGGGATGGAGGAATGAACGGCAAGTAGAACACCACCCCCGACTCTGTTCAAGCGATCATTTCTATCTACTTGATATTCATTACATAAAACTCTTAACTGAAAACATGAGGTTTTAGCCAAGTTTCGGTAAAAGCAATTACTTTATATTTACAATGAAAATATTTCAAAAAGAGATCAGTTAATTTGTTATTTAAATCTCTGATATTTTGATAAAAGATATTCACGGATTTAGTGCTCAGTTTTTTGGCTCAACGTTATTACGAGAAATTCTCGCTACATTTTGAACATTCCTATTCGGTCTGTATTCATATTCCCGCACAAGAGCCCCGTGAGGCCAAAAAGAGCTGTCGAAAAGAGTATCGAAATCTTTCCCAGATACAGCAATCTTAACCGAAGACATACTTCTTTGATATGTGGTTGTTGTTATCCAAACAAAGTTATAATACCTTGTGTACAAGTACAGCTAGAGATTATCATCCCGACATTAGTGCGTTACTAAGGGGCGATAACCGTCTAATCCTAGGCGACTTCAACGCGCATCACGATCTCTGGCACTCCAACTTGCCAGCAGACAGCAGAGGACACTCAATTGCAGACCAAATTGACACCACAGAATTCTGTAAAGTCACCACGCCGGCAGGTAACTGCCACAGTTCGCCAGACATCTCCATAACGAGCGGGGGCCTAATTAACTTTGTCATCTGGCGACCGATGCTTACATTAGCTTCAGATCACCTACCCATCTTACTCTCTGTTGAATGACCGACCGACTTCATAACGACTGATAAATTAACATGCATCAACTTCACCAAAGCGGACTGGGACCGCTTTACCGACTATACAGAGCGCTCCTTCGCTGCCTTACCCACTCCTACGGACGTACGCAAAGGCGAAAGGGAGTTTCGCAAGATCATTGATTCAGCCTCATGCCGCTTTATTCCTGCTGGTAGAATACCAGAAATTTGTCCGAATTTCCCGGCAGAAGCTGCGGCGATGGCAAGAGAACGTGACCAAGTGAGACTCATCAAAGATCTCTCTTCGTAGGATAGTCAACGAACACAAGCTGACTAAGTGGAAACAACACCTTGAGGCATGCAAGGCCCTATCCAATCCAACCAAACACAAAGACAAGGTCGCCATTGCGTTCGGCGACAGCGTCAAATCGGGCGCCAGGATAGGACTAAGAGAAGAGTCTTCCGACGTGCGCAATAACACAAACACTCTACTGCGCCCATTGCCGTCTCAGTCGCAGAGGTTAAGGAAGCCATAATGAAGGCCAAACCCACAAAATCCATCGGACCCGACGGAATCGCCATGAAGATGATCAAACACATAGGCCACGAAGGACAGAGTTATTTAGCGGCTCTGTTTAATCTCTCTCTAACGACTTTCGTTATACTTGAGATATGGAAACAAGCGACTGTAGTTCCCCTACTAAAACCAGGGAAGCCGGCGAACCAAGGAGAGTCTTATCCTCGATATCCCTCCTTTCGCCGGTAGTGAAATTACTAGAGAGCATTCTGCTCCCTTACTTCATTGCAAATCTGAAATTGGCTGATCACCAACATGGTTTCCGCAAAAATCACAGCACGACATCAGCTTTGAACACCATTACAACGCAGATTAATAACGGTTTGAATCAACACCCACCAAACCATAGGACGGTTCTCGTGGCACTTGACCTATCAAATGCATTCGACACGGTCAATCACGCCACACTCCTGCGAGATCTGGAGGAGACACCGCTCCCCGCCGGCTTTAAAAGGTGGACCGCTAATTACCTCAATGGTCGACAGGCAACAGTCAAATTCAGGAACAAGAAATCTAGACCACGAAGAATAAAACAAGGGGTGCTGCAAGGTGGTGTTCTCTCTCCCCTTTTGTTTAATTTCTATATTTCGAGACTTCCCCCCACCAGAGGGGTCTCCATTGTTTCCTACGCTGACGACTGCACGATAATGGCCTCGGGCAAGGGTCCCTCCATTGACGAACTCTGTATTAAAATCAACAGTTACCTCCATGACCTTTCCAGCTTCTTCACCGAGCGAAATCTGACCCTGTCTCCGACTAAATCGACGGCGACCCTGTTTACTACACGGAATGCGCAGATGGGGCAATAGTTAATTGTCCACGTAGACGGAATATCTCTACCTACTGTCAACCACCCAAAAATCTTGGGTGTGACATTTAACAACGGCCTCACCTTCGCTGGTCATGCCACCGCAATAGCCTCAAAGGTACAGAGCCGCAATAAGATCTTCAAGTCACTGGCCGGCAGTACTTGGGGAAAAGACAAAGAAACATTGCTTGCTATATATAAGGCTATTGGCCGGCCGGTTATTGACTATGCTGCGCCCATATGGTCGCCCAATCTTTCTGACACCAACTGGAGGAAATTGCAAGTCTGCCAAAACACCGCCATCAGAACTGCTACGGGATGTCTACTTATGTCATCTGAGTCTCACCGCCATCAAGAGGCAAAATTGCTCAATGTTCAAGAGCACGCGGAACTCTTGAGTAGACAGTTCCTTCTGAACTGTCATAAACCTAGTCATCCAAATCGACATCTTTTGGATATAGCACCGCCCCTCCGAGACATAAGGAGACATCTTCGTAAGCATTACGATGAGATCCGACACCATATCTCTTTACCGTTTGATCTGCGGAACCATAGACGCGCTCTAAATGACCTCCACACCGAGTCGGTAGACAGATCCCTCAGATCTCGGCCTGTGAATCCCGTTATTAATACTCAACCACCTGAATTGGCTGAAGAGGAGCGTGTACTTCCGAGGGAGACTAGAGTCATACTAGCACAACTTCGCTCTGGATATTGTAATAGGTTAAACTCTTACTTATCCAGACTGAACCCCAACATACCAAACACATGCCCTGCATGTGGTATGTCCCTCATGATACCATACATCTCTTCTCGTGTTCAGCTGAACGCACTCTTCTAACACCTACATCACTCTGGTCCAACCCTGTGGAAACTGCGCGTTTCCTTGGACTTCTGTTAGAAGAGCCTGATGACAATTTAGAGTGATCGAGCCCATTGGGCAGGGCGAAGCACTGTTAACAACAACAACAACAACCAATATATTCTGAGTCTAAATAAGCCCGCATACCGAATTTTTTAAAGATATCGCAATATTTGCTCAAATTATCGTGTTGACGGACAAGCGGGCGGACATGGCTCAATCAAATTTTTTTTCGATCCTTGTCATTTTGATACATGGAAGTCTATATCTATCTCGATTCCCTTATACCTGTACAACCAACCGTTATCCAAACAAAGTTATAATATATAGTGTACAAGTAAAGCTGGGTATAAAAAGAAAGCGTGGCTTTCAGCCGATTTCGCTCATTTTCACAGCAAACAGTTTTCGCTATGAAGAAAATGTCTATGCCAAGCTTCAATGTTATATCTCCAACGGCTATTGATTTACAGCTTGTTAAACTTCTGAATTTGCTTCTTCTAAATGTGGGCCTTGCCACGCTCATATTTCTTAATGTTACTGAACTTGTATTTTGCGTTATAAAATCAATCCACCTACCAAATTTGATTAATTTAGTGGTATTCGTTTTCGAATTATCTAATTTTGTAAATTTTTCAATATAGGCAAAGGGGGCGTGGATTTTGTCCGATTTCGCTCATTTTCAATACCAATCTATTCTGAGTCTAAATAAGCCCGCATACCGAATTTGGTGAAGATATCTCAATATTTACTCAAGTTATCGTGTTAACGGAGAGACGGTCATTTTGATATATGGAAGTCTATATCTATCTCGATTCCTTTATACCTGTACAACCAACCGTTATCCAAACAAAGTTATAATACCCTGTGTACAAGTACAGCTAGGTATAAAAAAAACCATGCTATTCTCCTGATTCATCTATTTGTACGAGTATAACTGAAAGTTCATGTGTAATAGATTTACAGACTTGATTATACAATCAATCGTTTCTCAAAAGCAAAACCTTATGTATTTCAACGCCTGAGTGAAGGAGAAATAACTTGTTGTGCAATTGGAAATCGGGATGTGATGGAAGTGAAGGACACTCACTATGGCCGTGTGCTAATCGGAAACATTTTAGTCAGAGGAAAAATTAGGTGAACAAATTTTCTTTGGTGTAAAAATATTTTCCATTTCGGTGTGCCAAATGAAATGGTAAATTTTGACAGTTGTAAATGTTGACATCTGAAAAAATCACGTGCGAAAGCAAATAGTCTGTAAATAAATTTTAAATGTACGTATTTTTTCTGCCATTATATTTCGTGTCTTTTGCGTTAAATTATATTTTATCGTTTAATAACGTGTTGGCATATAAATTCATTTGAAATAATATGATTGGCAATACCGAATGCATATATGTGTACACATTCGTAGTTGTCAAAATTTTAGCTAGCCCTATGGGCTAGGGATAAATGTCAGAATTTTCTTTCGCTCCGTCAAAATTTACAATTTTCAACCGATTGGCACAGGGCCTATATAAACAAGCTTTTTTGGAGAATGATGGCTCAAGTGACTCAAATATCTTAATGAAGTCAATCGCACCTCTGACAATAATGAGACTAATAGATCATAATAACATTTCCATCTGGAAAAATTACAGACTTCAGCAATTCGATATTGCCATCCAATTCGCTTTGCCTTTGAAAAAGAAAGTGTTGAAACAATTGTAGAAGAATTTGCTCAAATGGAAACAAAGTGATATCTGCAAAGCACCTTCTGATGAAAACTATTGTTGACGGTAAAACATGTAATGTCGTAATGAAAAATCATGCTAGCTCAAACTGTTATATATGTAATGCTCACCAAAAGGAGATGAAAGATTTAGATAAGTGCTTAAAGAATAAACCGGATACAAATGCCTATGAATTAGGTCTTTCTGCACGATTTTTTTAAACTTTCTTACGCATATCATATAAGCTTAATATAATACGTTAGCAGCAAGGGGTTATGCGGCAAAATTAGACGTAAATGAAAAAAAAATTATGTTACAAAATAACTTTAGGTCCGAATTGGGTTTACTCGTTGACATCCCGAAGCAAGGAGGTGGAAACACAAATGATGGAAACACAGCCAGAAATTTTTTTAAGAACTCGAAAAAATCAGTATAGATCACTGGCACTTGGTGAACAAACAGAAGAAGGTCGTCAAAAGGCTTTTAAAAAATTTCAAGAAGAATCTCAAGGATTCACTCAAATACTGACTTATTGAATAAGTTGCTGATAACATCTGATCCAGTTACATCAAAGATGCGAATATTTAAAAAAAAAATTCTTAACCCTCTTCCTCCAAAAGTTGTAGAGCTTTTGAATTCTGAAATCTTGTCCAAAGGTAACCATCTTTTGCTATACCTACATATGTATTAGAGCGGGTCAATTTTTTTTTCCATCAGGAGTATAGCAAACACGTAATCTACAGATGATTCAAAGAAAAATTGCTGAAGACACCACAGCTCTAAGTCCGATTTCGAGTCCCCCACTTCTACAAAATAGATATTTTGCCATATGAATGTAGGGTTTGGCCAAAAAATCTTCATAGCTTCTGATAGAATTATGGAAAAATATCATATTGGGCTTACTTTAAAGGTATTTTACGTACATTTCAGAATCTGTATTAATATCTATAGTGTTTTTGAATTTCAATAGAGATATCAGGCTTAAATTGTGAGAAATTAGCCTAAAGCCAAGTAATAAGCAAAAAAACAAAATTTTTATAATTTTAATGTAACTTATTTAAAAAAATATTTTTTTACTTACAATTGACAATTTTAACGTATTTTTCAAAATAAAAGTAATTTTATGTTATTATTTTTTAAAATCTTTTTTGCTCTCCATTCGTGGTTGTTTTTCAATACTTTCTGCTGTAACAGCCATAACACCTTCACGTTTTTTTTCTATAACACCTTTGGAAACAGATGTTAACAACTGTACATATCTTTCTGTTCCTTGAATATGCATTGGAATATTAGGATCATCTAGTGTTGGCTCATCATAATCTAAAAATTGTACCAAGTGATCGTATGGAATATTTCTTGTGAATGCCTGTTCAGATAGTAATTTATCGTCATTCAGAACAATCATATCAGTATAATCTGCAGCATTAAAATTGATATTATATTTTTTGTAAACTCTGAGTTTAGTTGGATCAAGTATTTTTTGTCGATAGTATAAAATTTTTTTGATAGCTCTATCCCGTGTGGCTTTTCTATCATCAAATAACATTGTTAATAAAATGTTTTCTGGATGAGCGTAATACGAATTATTTTGGAATACACCATCTACAATATTAAGTAAATTACGTGGCAGGTATCGTGTCCAACGAATAAACTTTGATTCCGACGGTATATTAGTTGTTGTATATAGACGTAATACCCTGCTTGTTTTAGCCATCGAGGATGTACAACTGGTCCTAGTTTCATGTAAGCTAAATCAACTGAAACAGTACCATTTGAAATTGATTTGGCCATTTGATATAAGTATTTACCATCTGTAGATAATTCTCGTTCTTGTTCATCACTGATCATACCAGGCATATTTTCCAATCCTATTGGTTCAAAATCACTTACAACCTGAAAAATAAATTTTTAATTGATCTATTGACGGTTTTTTGCTATTGAAGAATTCATTTAATTTTTTTAATTTGTGTTTTGCATTTTCTTCTTCACCCAAATTAAAATATCCAAGTAATTCAGCATTATGCTCTTTTAGAACAACTTAATGGGGTTCTTTTACCATAGACAACGGATAGACACAGACCAAAACGAAACTAGGCATTGAAAATGGCCGAACGCCGAAACCGGTTTGTCACAAAACCAAACTTGACAAGGGATGACGGAAAATCGTTCCAACAAAAATCAGCTTACTACCCTGTCGGAAGATCAACACAACAAAATAAATCACTTACCGCCTGTCAGGCTTTTAATTTAAACACGGATGGACTACTAACGAAATACGAACGGAAACTGCGAAAAATGCATACGACTAAATAAATTGTTGGTTCAACAAGAAATGTTTAGAATTGAATGTTACACCGAAATTTGCGCAAATAAAAATAAAAACCAGCACCCAAGCAAGTAGGAGAACGACCAGGAAGGCGGAAAAGGGCTTTTTAAAGTTCGAATTACAAAGCCTATACGCTAAGAAAGACAAACTAAACACCGAACTACTAAGGATACATCTGGAATTGTCCGGACTCTTGCCCACGACTGCATTGATGGACTGCTTCGACCACATAGAGACGGGAATCAAACGCGAACTACAACGCAAATATGAAAAACTGAACCGAAAATTGGACCAGTTAACGGGCCGACGCGATCACAGTAACAGTCAACAAACGCACGAATTTAACAAAAGGTTCGTAAACCTAACAACAGCGGCCATTAGCAACGAAGAAGCGCAACTTCTAGGGAAGGGCCTGAAGCACAACATTGCGGATAGCAATGAAGCAAAAAGAACTGAGCAAGCGATAGTAGATTCAGAGGTAGCAATATCGCTTCTTCCATATGAGGAACAGGAGCACGCAAGACACATGTGCAAATAAATCATAAGCAAGGAAGTAAGAACCCAGGAAGCACAAAAAGGAAATAAGGAGCTGAAAATATTAAAAAGGCTACAACGAAAGCTAAAAAATAACAACATCGTCACAACGAAGGCAGACAAAGGAAACACAACGGTGCTAATCAGTAAGGATGAATATATAGCAAAGACAGAGAAGCTCGTCGAGGAAATGAAATGCCGCATTATTAGGGATAACCCCACGGATAAATACCAGACCGAAGTTAAAGAGGTTATCAAAAATGCTACCAAAATAATAGACAAGAATATGGCATATACCCTAACACAAATGAATCCATCTGCTCCTCCACTCATTGCGTTACCTAAAATCCACAAGCAGGATACGTCGATGAGACCCATAATTAATTTTAAGGCCGCGCCGGGTTATAAACTGTCGAAACATCTAAAAACGATTTTAAAGGACACTCTGAAACTAGGGCACGAATACACAATAAGCAATAAGATAGAGCTACTCCAAAGACTTGAGACCGTTAAACTCACAAGGAGCAGTAAACTCTTATTATTTGACATAAAGGACTTATACCCGTCAATACGACTAACAGATACAATGGATATAGTCAACAAAACCCTACTGGACAAAACTGAAGATAAAGTAAAAACTGCGCAAATTACCAACGCGCTAAGAACAACGCTGCGGCAAAACTATTTCCGGTTCAACAACAAAATATATAGACAGACAAACGGACTAGGAATGGGTAACCCAACATCGGCCATTCTCATGAATGCATTCATGTAAAACTTGGAAGGAAAATATATACAGGAGTTAAAAACCAAGTTAGGCGTCGCATTCTACGCTAGATACGTGGATGACATCATCTGCATCCTAAATGACGATAACGAAGAGCAAATACTAAAGTTCCTCAACAGGCAACATAGCAACATAGAGTTCGCAATGGAAGTAGAAAAAGATGGAATAATGAACTACCTGGACCTAACTATAGGGATTGACAAAATAACAAGTAGGTTCAACTACGGCATTTATAGAAAACCGACTGCCACGGACACCATAATACACTCTACATCAAACCATCCGCAACAGCACAAAAATGCAGCATTGAGGCACTTAGTGGATAGGCTTCAGAGAACGCCGCTCACACAGGAAGCATACAGGAGAGAGCTTAATACAATATATAACATAGCGGCAAATAATGGATACAAGAAAGCACTTGTGGATAAACTCAGAAGTAGCCATGGAACACAAAAAAGAGTAAACGTAGAGAAAAATCCAATGGTTTGGACGGCCATGACATACACTGGAAATGCGACGTACAAATTAGCAAACTTCTTTAAAACATATAACATCAACACAGCATTCAGAACATCTAACAACGTAGGACAAAAACTAAGAACCGACACTAATTCTGATGACCCATTCAACAGACACGGAGTGTATAGGCTTACTTGTGAATGTCAATACAGCTACATAGGACAAACAGGAAGAAAAATAAGCACAAGAATCCGAGAGCATATCAGGGACTACAACAAAAAAACACTAAAACCCACCATATTACCAGAATCTAATTTCGCGAACCACATGTTCGAGAACAACTGCACCCCAGCTAACATAAAAACAACGGCTCGAATACTTCACGTACAAGGAAAAGGCCGGCGCTCAACGTACTTGAAAACATGGAGATATACAAGTTAAAAACATTTGACGGCACGATCATAAGCGAACAAACCAACACTATCTCTGACGAAATATTTTAACCCTTAAAACTAATTAATTTAATTTGGCGGCCGCCGTGGTGTGAAGGTAGTGTTGCCGGCCTACCACACCGAACGTCCATGGTTCGAGCCCTGGTACAGGTAACATCAAAAGTGATTTGAAAAAAGTTTTTCAAAACGGGGTCGCCCCTCGGCAGTGGTTTGGCAAACTCTCCGAGTGTATTTCTGCCATGACAGGCTTCTCAGCAAAAATTCGTCTCCTTTGTAGATGCCGTTCGGAGTCGGCAAAAAACTGTAGGTCCCACCAATTTGTAGGGAAAATTCAAATCGGCACACCACAAGAGAGAGATTGGAAGAGAAGCTTGGCGCAAAAATCTCTTAGGAGGTTTATGATGATATACCTGTTGTATATCGCGCCATAGAGAGAGAAAACTAATTTACAAAAAACAGCACAAGCCAGCAGGTACAGCACCCAAACACGTAGCAATGAACAAGCAAAAACGAAATATAAACCAAACTGCAAAAATCACCGATTTCTACCTACCCCAACCTACCGCTTAGCTAACAAGCGGTATGTCTACATACCTACAAAAACAACCCTTGGGACAGATAAGAATTCGGACGTATCAATACCGTGCACACACACACGCATATTAACGTTACCTACCACGGACACATAGATTGACATTACCTGCCACAGCACCCACGGACTATAAAAACAACGCAACGGATAGACACAGACCAGAACGAAACTAGGCATTGAAAATGGCAGAACGCCGAAACCGGTTTGTCACAAAACCAAACTTGACAAGGGATGACGGAAAATCGTTCCAACCAAAATCAGCTTACTACCCTGTCGGAAGATCAACGCAACAAAATAAATCATAAAAAAAAGCCTTGTATGGACTTAAACAGTTAGGGCGTCAATGGAACTTGAAGTTAGACGCAATTTTGGGAGATTGATTTTCAACCATGCATAAGTGAACCGTTCGTGTACATAAGTCGTCGAAATGGGCAAATCTATATTATCGCAGTATACGTTGATGATCTGCTAATAGCTACCTCTGACATACAGAAAATGCAAGATATCAAAGCCATTATTGCAATGGAATAGATGTGGGCGACAGAGGACCAGCGCGGCATTTTATAAGTATGCAAGTGAATCGTGATGGGGAAACAGGCGATATAAAAATTGTACAAAAATCCACTTATTAGAAAGCTAATAAACGATTTTTGCATGAATGACAGCAGATCGATTGAGACTCCTTTGGATGAAGTGAGTTTTAATAACAATACTTGCAAGAAAGTTGACCAGCAGCGGAGTTCTGGAAATCGCTAAAGCTTAATATCAATAGCCAAAAGTCTTTAAATGCATTTTAGCACCATTTGGGGACTATTGCGATCCCACTGAATAAAAATCTCCATATTTTGGTTCATTTCTTGACACATTTTAGCGATGAACACAAACGAACCAGATAAATTAATTAGCTGTTTTTTCCAACTAATTTAGCCGAAGTTGCGATTCTGGAATTTTAGCCATCTCCAAAAATCTCTATTTTTCTCCTCAAGGTAGCTTATTTTGGCAACGAAAAAAAGTTGTTGCTAAAAGCCGAAATGTATGATAAAAGGTTATATACGATATATGTTGTTTTAGGTCATAAAAACACTTAAATACATAAAATACTCGTATATGTAATTTGTGCGAAAATTTTAAATTTTACATATTTACCCAAGAAGTATTTATCCTTAATGTTGGAAACTTCTGGAGAACATCTATTCACGGTACTTGTGACTTACTCACATCGTTAGAAGAAAGATATTAATGGTCCTTGGTGCAGAAAAACTCAAAAATGTTTTCCAATCCGCCAACTTCCAAGGGCCGACATAGCTGAGATAATCAGCTTTAAAAATATATTCAAAATAAAACTGGGATACAAAGTTACCAAGGATGCGTCCAAAGTTAAGTGATTCCGTCAGAATAGGGTACTGCGAAATACAGATGACTCCAAAACCCCAGAAAGGATTGGAGCTATCAATCAATTTCTCTTTTCGTCCTGATCATTTTGATATATATAAGTCAATATCTCTCTCGATCCGTTTATGCCGTTACGTACTACCGTTAGGCGACTAAAGTTAATATACCTTGTGTGCGTAGCACTACCAGGTATAAAAATAACGTAACACATGCATAAATGTAAATACTGACTTAATTTTACCAGATCTTCTTCGTCGTACGGAAGCTTGCAATAGTTTTCTGTTTTCCACCGACAGACTTTCAAATATTCTGCATTTGCCGACAAGACCAACCACAGAAAGAGATAAAACAGATGCAGTGCGCTTACGATGCTCGCTAAAAGCGCGCAAAGTCCGGTTACGATCGTGCGGACTGTGGATCTTTATAACGATGACACTATTTGTATTGCTGTTTGGGCGCGCTGCTCGAAAAATGTTGCGAATTTGTGGAGAGTGAAAATCGATAGAGAGGCACACTTGGTTAAACGTGCTCTTCAGGTTTTCCCCTTCCACGTATGGCACTCCAACAATTATCGCGTCAGCAGCAAACTCCTCTAACTTCACTCTCCAGTTGCTCCAAATTATTTTTAAATTCTACTGCTTCGGTTTACAATACCACCATACGTTGCTCAGACTCATTGGCTTTAGGGGTCAGAACAGCAACCTCTTCGTTGATCCTCTTCACCAGCCGCTCTCTAACGTCGCTATTTTGTCAGCTACGCTTTCGAGTAGCGACTGCAGCTTATCGGTTTGTTGCTGTATTTTCTCCTCCAACTCACGAAGCGTCGCAAAAACTGATAAGGTCGTGCTTTCATCTAACATTGAAATTTTCGGAGTTTGTTTATGAGGAGACCCTTGAGGGCAGGTGCAGGGGGTGGAGACGTAACACGAATATCTTTATGCTGTATAGTTAAACAAACAGATCAGTTTTTTTTTTGAGCTATTTTACACTTTTTATTTTATTTCATTTTAATTATTTTCGCCTGTAGTTATGTTTAAAATAAAACTTGATGCAATGTCAGTGTTGGTTAAATTATTTATAGCTTTGACACCCTCAATACCCAAAAAATAAGCAAAATAACAGCCTTTTATACTGCCTTACACAAGGAGCGAGAAAACAAGAACAACATAAGAAGGGAATTGAATTCTGATGTTTGCGTATGGAATTAATCGAAACATTTAATAAAAATGTGTATATTTTTGGACACGTGCTGCAAATTTTCATAACCTCAAAAAATGTTTGTAAACAAAAAACGTATGACTCGAACTTGGTAAATGTGCATTTGGTAGAGGTTGGCGGTGAAAATTATTTGACGGCGAGTGCGGCCGAATAGTATGGGTGTTTAAGCAATGCGACTATCAACAAATCTCGTATTTCTTTCTAAAGCAATGTATGGATTCAGTTGCGGAACCCTTGTTGCATGTATTTAATGTATCCTTACAGCCTGGAACTTTTTTAGACGAACCGAAAATTACTTATATTGAACCAAATCATAAGAGTGGTAGTGATAGTGATATTTCCAATTATCAACCAATTTCAAAACTTCCTGTTATATCGAAACTTTTTGAGAAAGCGGCAATAGCCAAGTTAACGTCCTCTGTTAGCCGATATATTTGCCCAAATCAGCCTGTGCCCAAATCGCCACATACGTAATCGTATCATTCGTCACGTAAAAACTAGGGTTTCACGTAAAATGACATTTTTTTTGGATTGTTACATACGGGAACGTGCCCTACGAATTGTAATTCGGCATTGTGACGGCCGTGAACGAGCGAGTGAACATACTCGTTCTATCATAATGTCATTTGATCACAAACTGCCAAAGGACAACGAAAGAATTTAGTGCAAAATGTAAGTTAATTTTAAAAATATGTATATAAATAAACATTTGAAAATTTTTTTATTATTTTAGGACAAATTACAATAAACTAAACCCAAACCAAAAGGAAATAATGGCGCAATACTCGTATATGGCGGAGCACCCAAATTTGGCTAAAAACCAATTTGCCAATAGCACACAGGGCAGATACGTGTACAGTAAGCTTTGGGAAGAGCTTTCCAAGCGTTTGAAGGCTGTAGGACCACCTGTTAAAGATGCCAAGATGTGGAGAAAGGTATTTATGTGAAATAATTATTGAATTATAGTATATAATGTTTTTAATTGCTCGTAGGTTTTCGCTGATCAAAAGTATCAGGCAAAGAAGAAGATCTCCGACAGTAAACTGTCCAAGAAAAAGACCGGAGAGGACCATACTGCGAAAGAGCTATTAGTGCCACCGAAGAGCTCATTATAGAAGCTGCAGGGCTAGAGCCCTCGGTAGCAGGCAATGCTACGGTGCGAACTTTTGGGAATGACAAAGCGGATATAGGGAACGCCAGCGAAACCAGCGACAGCAACAGCGGCAGCGGCAGCGGCAGTGCTGACTGGTCAACCTCATCCCACAGCGACTTACCGGGCCCATCAAGACCAGCCACAACGCTAACTCAGCGTCCAGCCTCTCGGTGCTACACACCAAGGCGACAGCGTAGTGCAAAGGGGAAGTTGGAATTGCTCCAACAAAATATGAATTTCAGAGCAGCTTGGGTGAAAAATTGGGCAGGCTAGTGGAAGTCCAAGAAAGGTTGTTGGCAGTGCAGGAGAGAACGCTTGTAATCAAAGAGGAGAAGCATCGCGCACAACAAGCTTCCAGACAAATAGATTTAGAAATTAAGAATTTAGAGTTAGACACATTATCTATAAGTGTAAATAAGAAAAAATGATGTGACCTGTAATTGTTAATTTTAAGAAAATGTGATGAAGTATTTTTTTTTGTATTAGTACCTGAATTTTTATTTAACTTAATTTTTAGTCCTAAGAAACGCTATGAAAAATGCATTTATATTACTTTTTTGATATACATATATTGAATGTAGACTTACATATTTTCCTTATAAAACCAAAAAAAGGTGATACTATTTTAGTGGCATTGGAATTAAAATGAATTTATTTACATTCAAGTAAAAATATGCGTTTAAATCTATAAATGGTTTTCAATTTGTTGTCTCAGCATTTTATGTTATTAAAGATTTACAGGTATACTTATATTAGGTGGAGTTGACAAGCGAGTGCTTTATTTGGTCTCTTATTGCCTGACCAATTGTGGTTAACTGACTCGCTTCACCCGGGTCAACTTCGGTGCTTTGGTGTGTGCCAAAAGTCTTTAAATGCATTTTAGCACCATTTGGGGACTATTGCGATCCCACTGAATAAAAATCTCCATATTTTGGTTCATTTCTTGACACATTTTAGCGATGAACACAAACGAACCAGATAAATTAATTAGCTGTTTTTTCCAACTAATTTAGCCGAAGTTGCGATTCTGGAATTTTAGCCATCTCCAAAAATCTCTATTTTTCTCCTCAAGGTAGCTTATTTTGGCAACGAAAAAAAGTTGTTGCTAAAAGCCGAAATGTATGATAAAAGGTTATATACGATATATGTTGTTTTAGGTCATAAAAACACTTAAATACATAAAATACTCGTATATGTAATTTGTGCGAAAATTTTAAATTTTACATATTTACCCAAGAAATATTTATCCTTAATGTTGGAAACTTCTGAAGAACATCTATTCACGGTACTTGTGACTTACTCACATCGTTAGAAGAAAGATATTAATGGTCCTTGGTGCAGAAAAACTCAAAAATGTTTTCCAATCCGCCAACTTCCAAGGGCCGACATAGCTGAGATAAT
Organism: Merzomyia westermanni; assembly: GCA_949987695.1. Classification (NCBI taxonomy): domain Eukaryota; kingdom Metazoa; phylum Arthropoda; class Insecta; order Diptera; family Tephritidae; genus Merzomyia; species Merzomyia westermanni. Next base: position 94,266,075 of record OX465288.1, read on the forward strand.
CAGCTTTAAAAATATATTCAAAATAAAACTGGGATACAAAGTTACCAAGGATGCGTCCAAAGTTAAGTGATTCCGTCAGAATAGGGTACTGCGAAATACAGATGACTCCAAAACCCCAGAAAGGATTGGAGCTATCAATCAATTTCTCTTTTCGTCCTGATCATTTTGATATATATAAGTCAATATCTCTCTCGATCCGTTTATGCCGTTACGTACTACCGTTAGGCGACTAAAGTTAATATACCTTGTGTGCGTAGCACTACCAGGTATAAAAATAACGTAACACATGCATAAATGTAAATACTGACTTAATTTTACCAGATCTTCTTCGTCGTACGGAAGCTTGCAATAGTTTTCTGTTTTCCACCGACAGACTTTCAAATATTCTGCATTTGCCGACAAGACCAACCACAGAAAGAGATAAAACAGATGCAGTGCGCTTACGATGCTCGCTAAAAGCGCGCAAAGTCCGGTTACGATCGTGCGGACTGTGGATCTTTATAACGATGACACTATTTGTATTGCTGTTTGGGCGCGCTGCTCGAAAAATGTTGCGAATTTGTGGAGAGTGAAAATCGATAGAGAGGCACACTTGGTTAAACGTGCTCTTCAGGTTTTCCCCTTCCACGTATGGCACTCCAACAATTATCGCGTCAGCAGCAAACTCCTCTAACTTCACTCTCCAGTTGCTCCAAATTATTTTTAAATTCTACTGCTTCGGTTTACAATACCACCATACGTTGCTCAGACTCATTGGCTTTAGGGGTCAGAACAGCAACCTCTTCGTTGATCCTCTTCACCAGCCGCTCTCTAACGTCGCTATTTTGTCAGCTACGCTTTCGAGTAGCGACTGCAGCTTATCGGTTTGTTGCTGTATTTTCTCCTCCAACTCACGAAGCGTCGCAAAAACTGATAAGGTCGTGCTTTCATCTAACATTGAAATTTTCGGAGTTTGTTTATGAGGAGACCCTTGAGGGCAGGTGCAGGGGGTGGAGACGTAACACGAATATCTTTATGCTGTATAGTTAAACAAACAGATCAGTTTTTTTTTTGAGCTATTTTACACTTTTTATTTTATTTCATTTTAATTATTTTCGCCTGTAGTTATGTTTAAAATAAAACTTGATGCAATGTCAGTGTTGGTTAAATTATTTATAGCTTTGACACCCTCAATACCCAAAAAATAAGCAAAATAACAGCCTTTTATACTGCCTTACACAAGGAGCGAGAAAACAAGAACAACATAAGAAGGGAATTGAATTCTGATGTTTGCGTATGGAATTAATCGAAACATTTAATAAAAATGTGTATATTTTTGGACACGTGCTGCAAATTTTCATAACCTCAAAAAATGTTTGTAAACAAAAAACGTATGACTCGAACTTGGTAAATGTGCATTTGGTAGAGGTTGGCGGTGAAAATTATTTGACGGCGAGTGCGGCCGAATAGTATGGGTGTTTAAGCAATGCGACTATCAACAAATCTCGTATTTCTTTCTAAAGCAATGTATGGATTCAGTTGCGGAACCCTTGTTGCATGTATTTAATGTATCCTTACAGCCTGGAACTTTTTTAGACGAACCGAAAATTACTTATATTGAACCAAATCATAAGAGTGGTAGTGATAGTGATATTTCCAATTATCAACCAATTTCAAAACTTCCTGTTATATCGAAACTTTTTGAGAAAGCGGCAATAGCCAAGTTAACGTCCTCTGTTAGCCGATATATTTGCCCAAATCAGCCTGTGCCCAAATCGCCACATACGTAATCGTATCATTCGTCACGTAAAAACTAGGGTTTCACGTAAAATGACATTTTTTTTGGATTGTTACATACGGGAACGTGCCCTACGAATTGTAATTCGGCATTGTGACGGCCGTGAACGAGCGAGTGAACATACTCGTTCTATCATAATGTCATTTGATCACAAACTGCCAAAGGACAACGAAAGAATTTAGTGCAAAATGTAAGTTAATTTTAAAAATATGTATATAAATAAACATTTGAAAATTTTTTTATTATTTTAGGACAAATTACAATAAACTAAACCCAAACCAAAAGGAAATAATGGCGCAATACTCGTATATGGCGGAGCACCCAAATTTGGCTAAAAACCAATTTGCCAATAGCACACAGGGCAGATACGTGTACAGTAAGCTTTGGGAAGAGCTTTCCAAGCGTTTGAAGGCTGTAGGACCACCTGTTAAAGATGCCAAGATGTGGAGAAAGGTATTTATGTGAAATAATTATTGAATTATAGTATATAATGTTTTTAATTGCTCGTAGGTTTTCGCTGATCAAAAGTATCAGGCAAAGAAGAAGATCTCCGACAGTAAACTGTCCAAGAAAAAGACCGGAGAGGACCATACTGCGAAAGAGCTATTAGTGCCACCGAAGAGCTCATTATAGAAGCTGCAGGGCTAGAGCCCTCGGTAGCAGGCAATGCTACGGTGCGAACTTTTGGGAATGACAAAGCGGATATAGGGAACGCCAGCGAAACCAGCGACAGCAACAGCGGCAGCGGCAGCGGCAGTGCTGACGGGTCAACCTCATCCCACAGCGACTTACCGGGCCCATCAAGACCAGCCACAACGCCAACTCAGCGTCCAGCCTCTCGGTGCTACACACCAAGGCGACAGCGTAGTGCAAAGGGGAAGTTGGAATTGCTCCAACAAAATATGAATTTCAGAGCAGCTTGGGTGAAAAATTGGACAGGCTAGTGGAAGTCCAAGAAAGGTTGTTGGCAGTGCAGGAGAGAACGCTTGTAATCAAAGAGGAGAAGCATCGCGCACAACAAGCTTCCAGACAAATAGATTTAGAAATTAAGAATTTAGAGTTAGACACATTATCTATAAGTGTAAATAAGAAAAAATGATGTGACCTGTAATTGTTAATTTTAAGAAAATGTGATGAAGTATTTTTTTTTGTATTAGTACCTGAATTTTTATTTAACTTAATTTTTAGTCCTAAGAAACGCTATGAAAAATGCATTTATATTACTTTTTTGATATACATATATTGAATGTAGACTTACATATTTTCCTTATAAAACCAAAAAAAGGTGATACTATTTTAGTGGCATTGGAATTAAAATGAATTTATTTACATTCAAGTAAAAATATGCGTTTAAATCTATAAATGGTTTTCAATTTGTTGTCTCAGCATTTTATGTTATTAAAGATTTACAGGTATACTTATATTAGGTGGAGTTGACAAGCGAGTGCTTTATTTGGTCTCTTATTGCCTGACCAATTGTGGTTAACTGACTCGCTTCACCCGGGTCAACTTCGGTGCTTTGCTCGTAAATTTCGTAAATGATAACTAATTTTGAATTGTATGCGGACATTATGCAACGCTGCGCACACATTGGCAAACCTTGCCACTTTTGTAGGGTGGTACCTTCCTCTATTACCATACCCTAAAATTCTCCAACGCCCCTTAAATATACCAATTGCTCCAAGTGGCTCAAGTGGATAACCAGAATCGCCTGTTAAAATATAAATTTACACTATTTTCAATACAACACACAAAAAATGCTAGCATATCTAAAAGCCAAGCATTTTCACGCCTGTTCCCCTCAAATCGTTCTTGCAAAACTCGTCTTTGATCTGAATGCCTCCAAACAAATGAGTCATGGGCCGCACCACCGTATTGGCAGTTGATTGCCAAAATTTTGTAATTATGATCGCATATCTGAAAAAATAAGTCTACAGTTAGAATTGAGATTATACCACGTACAAAAGCAACTTACTATCATGGCATTTATACTATGGTACCCTTTCCTATTAAAGTACATATGCTCGTCTACTGAGGGCCTTTGCAAACCGATGTGTGTACCATCAATTCAATTCAATTTTAAAATGTAAATTAATTTTCATCTACCTCCAGGTATCCGATATTTCTCCACAAACCATTCCTTGCATCTGGAAGAATCATTTGGTTCAAATTGTATGTGTTGTGAGCATAGCTTGTTCTCCATTTCCAGAAGAACGTGGGATGTCACCTTGGACACATACCAACTAAATAGTCACTACCAACACAATGCTGATAGCCACCACATCCCAGGAGAGAAGATGTGGCAGCTAGTTGTAAACTGGCGGCACTTCTTTCGCATCCGACTGCTTTAAATCCAATATATCTATAACGTATTTGAAAGCCTCTTTGGACAATCTAAACCGTTTCACGAATCTGCAAGGCAAGCAAATGTTATTTTGAAAAACTTTATTTGTTATGAACTTACGCTGTGTTCGACAAATCAAAAGGTTTACTCTTATCTCTAAGTAGTTTCCTTGCTACTCTTTCATCTTCCTCACTTTCGCTTGAACTTAAATAAAAAAGTAAATGCACGTCCATTTTTAAATTTTATTATATTTATTCAAAAAATTTGAATCTTTTGACATTCCCACAACTATTGTGACACAAAAATTCAATTCACAGTGGTTTTTGTCTCGAATTCTATTGTGAACGAAAAATAAATTACGATACGTTAGCTTTCGTATATGGCGATCCCATTTAGTTCATACGTCTGACGTATCACGGAGTTGTCTTTCGTATAAATTTCAATCCGTGATCGTATGTGGCGATTCGAACCCTGGTTTTGTTCCAGGCCGTTTAACGATTTCTAATCTTACAATATTTTCCAATTACTGCATTTCGTTGTTCACAGATGGTTGCCAAGTCGGTTGCATCTATACGGACTTATCCAAAGCCTTTGATATTATATATGATATATAGATATATTATTGGCTAAGTTAAAGAAGTGGGGTTTTCATTCCACATTCTTACAAAGGATAAGTTCATACTTATCTAATAGCATAAAATTTGTCGTGATTGATAATGTAAAATGCTGATGGCTTAAAAATCTTTTTTAAAATAAGAAATAACAAATGAGTCTGATGTTCTCACACTTCGAACCGAGTTGACTGCTTTTAATGATTGGTGCTGCCGGAATAGGCTCGCTCTCAATGTCAATGAGTGTTATAGTGTTACATATTCCAAGTTAAGAAAAAACTTGATTTTGTCGTACTACGTCTCTGGTATGCCTTTATTATTATTCTTTATTCAGTCTATGATATCAATATCTTACAGACTAGAGATATAAAATAAGTTGAATTAGGAGTTAAACTTAACTAAGTAAATGTACTCTGATTAGGTACTACGGATAAAAAGAAGTAATCTTATAAGCGAACTCAGATCTTGGCATTGCAAAGTCAAGATCAAGCTTTTGATAGATATTATTAAGTTCATTATAAGCTCTATTAATGGGGGCAAAATATAGGTAATTCGATCTAACTGGTATTACATAGAAAGGATACAGAGTACGAAGTATCCTATTTGGGACGTTAAAGCGTAACTGCTCAAGCAGGAAAGCGCAATCAATTAAGCCGTTAATCACATCGTAAATGAACATTATTGATTGAATTCTTCGCCTACTTGCAAGAGATTTTAAGTTTATAAGCAAACAACGGGCATTGTAAGATGGATAGGGATCAATGAAGTGAAGCGGGAAAAGAGCAAAACGAGTGAAACTCCGTTGTACTCGCTCGATTCTATCAGAGTGGGAGCTGTACAGAGGGTTCCAGATAATGGATCCATACTCCAGCTTAGATCGGACAAGACAATTAAGAAGGGATTTCCGAGTATAGGGATCATTAAAATCTTTTGCATAACGCTTTAAAAAACCTAAGTTCCAGTATGCCTTGGGAATAACACTATTTACATGATTTACAAAGGTAAAACTAGAGTCAAACAGAACCCCTAGGTCGGAAAATACTTCAACTGAAGACAGTTGATTGCTTAGGAGAGAGTTACTTGTATTGATACGATTTCGGGTTTTCGACAGCGTCGTATGAAAACATTTGCGGATGTTAAGTGATAATTTCTTTTTGACGCTCCATTCAGTAAGATTGCCAAGTTCGTTTTGAAGCCCAAGAGCGTCAGACGAGCAGTTCATATTGTAGCATTACATAAACACATCGCCCTTTTACTTTAATTGTCATGTGCACATAAATAATGTATAAACAAATATGAATGTACACAAACAACATTCTACCCAAATTAGTTACATTGAACTCAGCGGGAGTTTATACAAAGACTGCATACGCCGCACATAACGAGGATCTTGTTACACTTGTGCGGACGGTTAAAGACACCGCCAAAGACAGTCGCAGTGACCAACTGATCACAACGTCAGTTTGTCAATGCGACTGACACATTTATATATTTATTGCAACCATATGTTGACTTAGCATATTTTAGAATTATGCATTTTAGTTTGTATGTATTAGTAATGTATCTATTTGTATATGTTTTAGTTCGTAAATAATTTGTAAGTATTAGTGTAAGAATTTTGTATAAAATATAAAGTATTTTCAATAAACGTTCAATTGATTCTACACCCTAAACAAGGCTCATTCATTTAGCCAGGAAGTAGTCTACAATTCCCTACATGGCGATCCTGCCAGGCTTTTAATAACAATTCACTCCGCTCTATACGAGTATAGCGAAATCGCCAGCCATAGTTAAATAAAATAACTTATGTGGCTCATAGCGATACCACCAGCCGAAGATATAAAATCCAAAGGCAAAACAAGTTAGCCTATGAAAGTACTGGTGGTTAAATTTATGAGGTACGTCATGGAAATACACTAAGGATATCAACCCAAGGATTGAACCCCAAAAATAGATGACATGGACGGCGCGCAAAAAGAAGTGGAATATTGATAATCTCGTGACTATTTGCTGCCAGTCAGTTGGTAATATGACTGGTGTTAAATATTGGTAATTTGGAGACAAAACAAATATTATGTATAATAATAATTACAAATATTATGTATGATAACTTAGAAAATTGGATAGGCACGCCTCACGGCCGCTGAACCAAGAGCAATTTACTTTGCTTAGGGAATGGAATCACAAATTTTAAAAGTATGCGCTAATAAGCGCGTGCTAGCTTCATGTCAATGCAAAATAAATTAAAGAATATTTGTTTAATAAGTAGATAACATGCAAGAAATTAAGACTCAAGAAGAATTTGCAGAATTTTCAAGAAATGCCACAATACTATTAAAGAGTTTATAATAAGTTCTGAAGAAATCCTGAAGAGTCGTAGCGCAGCAAAGCAAGGTCCTACACCGATCACTATAGAGGAGTATCGGCGAAGGAATAACCTTATTAAAAAGGAGGAAACTCCAAAAATTCCTACCCCTGTAAAAATAATGCACAAAAGGAAACGAGGCGGTAAACAGGTTAGAAAGCGGAAAGAAATAGCTGAAACCTTTAGATTACTTAATTTAGCTACAAATATTAATGATAGATTACATCTAAAAAATAAAATAAGAATGTTAAGAACAAACCAAAAAAAAAAATTTCTTATATAAACCGAGTAAATTGGATTGAAAAAAAAAAATCTAAATTTTCATAACAATGGCATGGTGGAAAGTTGCACTTAACGGTATACTGATAGGAATAGCAGGGTACGAGGTAGGCATAGAAAGTTCAGCAGATCAAAAATCTGAAGATAGAATAGTCAAATACGAACCACATCCTATTATTGAACAGAGAGAAGAGATCTCTGATAAATGGTTGACAATCTTAGCATGTTTAGCTACATGTTTAATTGTGGCAATTGCAGTTTTAATCAAAAATTATATAAAAAATAAATTAAGACGGTTGAACAATGTACAACAACGCGTCTAAACGCAAAGTTTATAAACTAAGAAATGAATAAATGGCAAGAAATATATGATACCTTATCTGAAGAAAAAATAAAAGCTGATAAATCATACAAATGCATAAATAAAAATATTAATATAAAAACAGAAACTATAGTAAAGCATTTTAAGATAATTTTAGAAGCTCTAAATAGCATAGGACAAGTGATTAAAACGGTAAATAACATACTTACCAAGGAACACCAAGTAGAGTCTTACCAATTTTTCTCTGCCGTAAGGGACAAACTAGTATCTTCTTTAGCAAGATACAATATAGAATTCAATGTACCAACCACAGTAGACGAAGACCTTCAAATAGATTTCAATTTACTTTTGGCAGAACGCGCTCAGAGCCCATTGGTAGAAGAAAATAGACCAAACCTTCAACCAATAGATATACCAGTCATAAACGTCACAATGCAAACGGTAGTTGAATTTATTAAAACTGCTTCGTCAGTATTACCAGACTTTGATGGTAAACCAGAAAATCTACATAGTTTCCTAGATGCACTCGATATACTTGAGCAAATCAAGGATACACACGAGGCGTTGGCCATTACCATGATAAAAACAAAGCTGAAGGGTACAGCAAGGAATTTTATTAGTAATGAGACCACAAGCGAACAAATCAAAAACAAATTAAAGACCGCAATAAAGGGTGAATCAGTAGAAGTCTTAACCGCTAAACTATTGAACATCCAACAGCGTAACAAAACTGCTAACCAATACACAGCAGAAATTGAAAAAATTACAAGATCATTAGAAGGAGCATATATCTCTGATGGACTAAACCCAGACTTAGCCACGAGATACTCAACGCAGGCAGCAGTTAAAGCCATGTGTAAAAACTGCTCTAATGACAAGGTCAAAGTGATCATGCAAGCAGGAACGTTCACAACAATGAACGACGCAATCTCGAAATTTACTAACAGTTGTACCGAAACCACTGGCAGCTCAAACACGATCTTAAATGTACAACATCAAAGTCAGTACAGGAGTAATTTCCGTGGAGGTTACCGTAGTAACAACTATGGAAATTACCAAAATAGAAGATACAGACCACAACCAAGTTATAACAATAATTCTAGGTCATACAATAATAACAATCAAAGAGGATCACAATCCCGAAATACAAACAGACCATACACACAAACCCGTAACGTGCGCAGTCGTACCGAAACGGAAAACCAGGAAACCCCACTTCAAAATTAACAAAAAGAAAAATATGCGTACTTAATCTAAACTTAAACAGCTATATATCTACAAGGACATCATTAAACAATTCATACTCAAATTTTTTAATTGATACTGAAGGCGATATCTCCATAATTAAAAAACAGCAAATAGATAATAAAGAAAAAATAAATACTGAACAAATCACAGATTCGAAAGGCATTGGTCAGGGAATAACTAGCACTTTAGGCACAATCAAAGCAGATCTAAAAGGCGATGACCTTCTAATTTATCATAAATTTCATGTTGTAGAAGACAACTTTCCAATTCCATGTGATGGAATAATAGGCCTAGATTTTATAAAGAAATACAATTGTATTCTAGATTATGGAAAAACAGAGGACAAACTAATCTTAAGACCATATGATTTCCCTCAAACAATAACAATGAATCTAACAAACTGTCTGTCCGTCAACACAATCATAATTCCAGCTAGATCGGAAGTTATTAGACAAATTAAAATAAATACAAATAACAAAAACATTTTCATACCACACCAACAACTATCCGACGGCATTTATATTGCAAATACCATTACAAATAACGAGCAAACTTTCGTTAGAATTATTAACACAACACATAACAACACAACTATTCAAAATTTTAAAATAATACTGAAAATTTAGACGATTATACACTAATTGAAGCAACCCCACACAATAAAAGTTGCACAGATACAGAAAAATTAAAAAGATTAACTGAAAATTTTCCAAATTTTGTTAAAGCTCAATGAACATCACTTTGCACAGAATTCATAGATACAGGGTGGCTGATGAATTTTGCTACATTAAGAAACTCAAATAATTTTTTTTTCAGTGTATGGAATTCATTTTTCTTTTATTCATGTTAAAGCTCATTAAATTTTATTAAATATAGCTTAATTAGTTTTAAAAATAATGGAATTTAAATGCCCCCCCTGCTCGTCGATGCATGTGCGGCATCTTACCAAAAAATTGTTCATTACTGCTTGGAGAGTTGAGACAGGAATAGCCGCAATTGTTTCTCGAATGGATTGCCTTAGTTCATTCAAATTTGTTGGTTTTGCTTTGAAGACTTCCTGTTTGCAATAACCCCACAAGAAAAAGTTAGGTGCAGTAAGGTCAGGCGACCTGGGTGGCCAACGGAATGTGGAGTTTCTGGATATCAGCTTATTGGGAAATTTTCGTCGCAATTCTGTCATAACAGGTTGGGCTATATGAGGAGCTGCACCATCTTGCTGAAACCACACAGAGTTGAAAGAAATTCTCATTCGGCGTAATTCTGGATAGAAAAACTCTCTCAACATGCTCAAGTAACGGTCTCCAGTAACCGTAACGGTGTGACCGTTTTCGAAGAAGTAGGGCCCGACAATGCAGCGTGATGAAACTGCACACCACACTGTGACACGAAGTGGATGCAATTCCGTCTCATGAAGTATCTGTGGGTTGGAAGCACTCCATATTCGACAATTTTGTTTGTTTATGTTGTAGTTTAAATCGAAATGGGCCTCGTCAGACATGAAAAGACAGTTCAACATGTTTCCATCCTCTTCCACCATTTGAAGCATCTTCTGGCAAAATTCCAAGCGAATCGGCAACTCTGCAGCGTTCAGTTTGTTGGCCATTTGAATTTTATATGGGAATAAGTCCAAATCTTTGTTCATAATTGACTGTAATGACTGTCTGCTTACACCCATTTGAGCAGATAAGCTTCTTGTCGAAACACGTGGATTGTTTTGTATGGCAGCAGCTACAGCAGCGATTGTTTCCTCCGTTCGAACTGAAGGGTTTCGATGGTAAGGTCTTCTGTTGACTGTCCCATGCTCGGCAAAATTGTTTACAAGTCTTATTATGGTCCATCTGCTCGGAGGATTGCCGCCAAACGTGCGCCTATACTCTCTTTGAACCGAAACTACGGACTCCAGTGCGTGATAGCGGCGGACAATCCAAATTCTTGTTTCAGTGTCCCAGTTATCCATTTTTGTTAAATGTAAGAGTCAATCTGCAAAATAAAAAAAAAATTAACCAGATTCATTAAATAGAAAAAAAGTTATTTAATTTTTTTTTGGTAGCGGCTTTCATTAGCCACCCTGTATATTTGCACTAGAAACAGAACCAATTACTTCTAATAATTTTTATAAACAAAAATTATGTATGAAGGATGACAACCCAGTTTACATTAAAATTTATAGATTACCCCAAACACAAAAAGGTGAAATAACCAAGCAAGTAAATAAGCTAATCAAAGATGATATAATAGAACCTTCAATTTCAGAATATAATAATCCAATTTTATTAGTCCCTAAAAAATCACTCCCAGGGAAAACAGAAAAAAGATGGAGATTGGTCGTTGATTACAGACAAGTAAACAAAAAATTAGCAGCAGATAAATTCCCACTCCCATTCTAGATCAACTTGGAAGAGCAAAATATTTTTCATGCCTAGACTTTATGTCAGGTTTTCATCAAATAGAATTACACCCAGACTCTAGGGACATTACTTCATTCACTGCCGAAAATGGCACATATAGATTCAAAAGATTACCATATGGATTAAAAGTAGCCCCAAACTCATTCCAACGAATGATGACATTAGCATTCGCTGGCCTTAAACCATCTCAAGAATTTCTTTACATGGACGATTTAGTTGTATTAGGTTGTTCAGAAAACCATATGCTAAAAAATTTAAGAGACGTGTTCTCTACTTGCAGAAAATACAACTTAAGATTACATCCAGATAAATGCCAATTTTTCAGCCAAAAAGTAACTTATTTAGGACATAAATGCACAAACAAGGGAATATTACCCGACCCAAGCAAATTTGAAACAGTTCAAAATTACCCAACACCAAAAACAGCCGATGAAGTTAAAAGATTCTTAGCCTTCTGTAATTATTACAGAAGACTTGTACCGAATTTTGCAGAACATTCAAGAAAGTTAACTAGACTTTGCAGAAAGAATGTTACCTTCGAATGGACAGAAGAATGTCAAAAAGCCTTTGTCTATTTAAAGGAAGCATTAATTAGTCCAACACTCTTGCAATACCCAGATTTCGATAAAGAATTTTGCATAACGACAGATGCTAGTGGGTATGCTTGTGGAGCAGTCCTTAGCCAAGAACATGATGGCAAACAGTTACCAATTGCCTACGCATCCAGGTCATTCACAAAAGGTGAAGTAAATAAAGCAACAATAGAAAAAGAATTGGCAGCAATCCATTGGGCCATAACCTTCTTCAGACCATACGTCTATGGTAGAAAATTCTTAGTAAAAACCGACCATCGCCCATTAACATACCTATTTTCAATGAAAAGTCCTTCGTCTAAGCTGACACGAGTAAGATTAGATTTAGAAGAGTACGATTTTGAGGTGGAGTATATAGCTGATAAAGAAAATCATATAGCGGATGCATTATCCCGCATAACAATTACAAATTTAAAAGATATGTCAGTAGAAGCAAATAAAATATTTAAAATAACACCAAGATCAGCAGCTAAAAAGATCAGTAATAAAACTGAAATTAAAGAAAGTCACAAAGAGAACCCTAAAATTTACGAAGCGCTAAATAAATTTGAAGTAAAAAGACATGTCGAGCTCGTTTTCAATCCTCCGAAATTTTATTTCAAAAAAGGAAAGAAAATTTGTAGTAATTTTGATACAAGCAACCTAATTGTTGAGGATAAGATTGACTTAGGATAATTCTTTACCAGGCTCGAAAGAGAAGCCGGCAATTTAGGACTTGTACAAGTACAGTTGTCCTTAGGGGGACAAATTGTTTAAAAAGAATTATACTGCAGTAGGCAAATTTATAGAAATGGGTAACAAAGTTCTCAAAAAATTAACAATCGCTCTAACCCCAGAGGTTATACATGTGACAAATCCCGGGAAAATTCAAGAAATCCTGCACAAATATCATGACGATCCTATTAGTGGTGGCCACCCAGGAATAAATCGAATGACAGATAAAATCAAGCAGAAATATAGCTGGCTGAATATGAAAAATGACATACGAAAATATATAAAGAACTGCATCCACTGCAAGAAAAATAAAATTAATAAACATATCAAAGAACCAATGACAATAAAGGAGACACCTCCGAAGGCATTTGATATTGTACAAATTGACACAGTCGGTCCATTGGCAAAGTCGATAAATGGAAACGAATATGCAGTTACCATTATATGCGATCTAACCAAATATTTGGTAGCAATTCCAGTTCCAAGCAAACATGCAACAACTGTTGCTAAAGCCATATTCGAGCATTTCATCCTGATTTATGGTCAAATGAAAACAATTTTAACAGACATGGGAACGGAATACAAAAATAGCCTGTTCAAAGAACTGTGTAAATTGTTAATAATTGAGCATAAAACTTCTACACCATACCATCACCAGACTTTGGGTACTGTAGAACGCAGTCACCGGACATTCAACGAATATATGCGTGCATACATATCCAGTGACAAAGTCGATTGGGATGAATACCTCAGGTATTTCGCTTATTGCTACAATACAACACCATCGACAACACATAATTATTGCCCTTTCGAACTAATATTCGCAAAACCGACTGACACATTTATATATTTATTGCAACCATATGTTGACTTAGCATATTTTAGAATTATGCATTTTAGTTTGTATGTATTAGTAATGTATCTATTTGTATATGTTTTAGTTCGTAAATAATTTGTAAGTATTAGTGTAAGAATTTTGTATAAAAGATAAAGTATTTTCAATAAACGTTCAATTGATTCTACACCCTAAACAAGGCTCATCCATTTAGCCAGGAAGTAGTCTACAATTCCCTACAATATTACTAAACAGTTTCAAATCGTCAGCGTGGAGTAGATATTGTATTAAACTAAAACACGAACCAATATCGTTTATGAAAAGGACAAAAGGCAGTTGGCCCAGAATACTACCTTAAGAAACACCGGAAGTAGCCACAAAAGAGTAAGACTTAGTCCCAGCAATTTAACAAACGATATTCTATTGGTGAGGTAAGAGCGAAGCCACAAAATAAACACTGAATGGAAACCCAATCGTTCAAGTTTATATGACAGAATATCGTGGGAGACTGTGTCGAAGTCCTTACTGAAATCGGTGTTGATCGTATCTACCTGAGATCCACTCCTAAAAGCCGATATACAGTACTCGGAGAACACAGCGAGATTAGAAACTGTAGAACGACCACTGACAAAACCATGTTGGTTTGGATCAATTGATTCCTTAACTGTGAAAAAAAGCTTGTCCTTAACCACCTTTTCAAAAAGCTTTGAGAAGGTAGTTAATTTGGAGATAGGTCGGTAGTTTTTGACATCGTTTTTGTTACCAGATTTATGGATGGGCGTAATTGAACCCACCTTCCATCTGTCGATAAGAATTCCAGAGGAGAGGGAAAGATTAATTATGTGGGATAAAGGACTAGAAAGGGATAAGCTGCATTTCTTGAAAAAGAACGAGGAGAGGCCGTCAAGGTCACATTTTAGAGACAGTTTTAGGGAAGAAACGCCGATCTGGATATCTAGCTCAGTAACGGAGAGGGCACCGAAATCTAAAAGTTGAGCATCAAAAGCATCACCATATGAGTTAGAAGAGTTCATAGTATCACATACAAAGTTGGATTTGAAAAATTCTGCAAAAAGGTTTACAGTGTCTGACAAACTAGTAGAAGCAACATCATCAAGATTCATACAGTTAGGGATATTTGCGCACCCTTTTCTTCATCGAACATAGTTCCAGAAAGCTTTTGGGTTTGACTTAAGCTCATCTTCGTAGCGGGATATATAGTTATTATACAGAATTGTATCAAGCTCATTGAGTTGATTCGTAAAGCTGACATTCTTTTCCTATATTATTGGTGGACTTGAAAAGCTTAAAATATTTGTTTCTTTTATTCTTCAGTCTTTTCAGCCTCCTTGTGTACCAAGGTAACTTATGTTTTCGAGCAGGAATCAAAGATAAATTGGAGTTTAAGACTTCAAGAATTTGTTCAAGAAAAGCTTCAAAGCACTCAGAGACATTACGTAATTAAAATTCGGGATTTAGGTATTGTATTTGAACACTTAAATTTTATAATCCCTAAAGCATACTCTTTATTGGCATTTATTAAAAGAAACAGCTCAGAGTTTAGGGATCCATATACTAAAAAACTATTCTATAAACCGAAACCGCAACCATTCATTTGATCAGGAAAGGAACTAAACCGACCCCGTTTAAAAGGCGGAACCGGTTCCAAACAATTTTGATAAGATTTTAATTTTAATCGAAGCTTGTCGAGCAAAGTTACAAAAGACGCGGTCAATCTAGTAAGTCAAACTTTCTGGCGTGGTTATTTATTATATGATATTATATTAATATTTTAGTGACCTATAGGCGATTAAATTTAGTGACAGCCCTTTTTTATATTCCGATTTCTCAAAAAGCCTGTGGTCAGATTCGATGAAATTTTCATGACTGATGGATACATATCTATAGAATAGACTGAGTACAGGTATCTAAGAAAATCTAATACTTTCCCAAAAAAAGTGTTAGTTTTTAGAGTTTCTTTTTGGCAATATTTTATTTATATCCATGATATTAGCAGGAAAAAAATTCAGACTTATTATAAACCAATTAAATTTTGTGGCTAAGTAATAACCTTAATAAATTTTTTTGTTCACAAAATTGTGTTTGATTTTTTTTATTTTTAAACCGAACCATGTTAAAAACCCGAAACTCGAACGTTGTTTTAATCGGGTTTATACCTTGATTAATTGTATAAATCATTAATAAATTTTTTAAAGATTTTGATCATTGAACATATACATGCAAACACATATGTAAGTGCGTTCTCATAAATTTAATATACATATATTTATCTAATAAACATTGAATTTAATTATCGTCATTTAAGGTAAAACATATATGCAGCTAGATTTGGTCACAAATGGAATGAATTGTAGCAGCGTATAAGAACGATGGCCACTCTACATAGCTGCATAACTGTACAACCAATTTTATACTTCCCAATTTTATTGCAAATATTTTTGACAATGTCGGTGAATAACACATGTGGAAAATGTTTTAAATGAAAATCGGGAAATTTTAATTGTAACTGGAGTGTGAAGTATTTGTGCAAACATAATGGAGCATGTTTAATATGAAAAAACTCTAGTTATTTCAAAAACTAAGTTGTTTAGATAGTACTACAGAGGTTTTTTAATTATGAGATTCGCAAATTCTTCTCAATTCAAAGATCTTGCCTGGATAGCAATTATAGCCTTTAAAATAAAGCTCGGATTGTGCAGTTTTAATTTTTTTTCACGTCCAAAAGGTGTATCCGAAAAACAAATTGTGGAAATACGGCGTGGAAACAAGTTTGAAAGATGAATGTGCCCGTTGATTTGCAGTTATGGACACACTTCAGAGAAGCTTGATATATTTTCAGTGCATTTCATGCAAAATATACAAAGTACTCCTTCAGAACTGCAAATTAAATTGATAGAACTGCAATGATGCACTCCCATTAAACACAGATTTTTAGAATGCAGAGATGTAGTGTCGTTCTATAAAATATTAGATACGCTGATTTAAAAAGCATTGAAACATTTTCCAGCAAAAATAGTTTCAATGTTTGGAAGTACATGCAATTGGGAAAGATTTTTCTAGAAAATGAAACTTACAAAATTCGATTTCAAGTGTGAATTTTTTAAATCTAGCATCGAGTATGCGAATTGTGGAAGCAAATGCTATAGAGCCAAATATTCACTCTATTATTAGTTAAAAACTGAAAATTTAAACAAGAAAGCAAGTCTAAATTCGGGTGGAACATTTATAAAGTAAGCAAGAGTAACTTATTACCCACTTACAGTGTCGTGCTCCCTCTTGGGGTAAATCTTGCATACATGTTAGTGAGTTTTCCTCAGGTTTTCTCCCCCTATGCTGGCATTTTGTTGCATCCCTAACCTAGCACTCAAATGAGCCGAGTCTGATCCTAAGTACAAAACGCTACAAGGAGTTATTTTGCTCGTTCATGATCTATGGAATGTTGTTAAGGAGGAATCTGTTGAAAAACATGCATTATGGAGAATATAGTCAAACGAGTACGCAAGTAAGATTCTATCTGCAGTATTATGTGAAATACTGAAGCTTGTCGTAAAGAAGCTGATTGGACCTTATCAGTGTCGCTTCAGACCTGGAAAATCGGCAACGGACTTTGTTGTATGCTGTTATTCATCAATGTGCCCTTCGAAACCAAACGGGGCATTATGCAAAGCGACTTCCTTTATTTCGATTTCTTGAACTTCATGCTGGAGAAAATAATTCGGGCAGTGTACAATCTACCACAAAACAGTGCAATTATTGATGCACATCGATGATTTTAATGTCATTAGGCTTAGCAAGAACACCTTAATATCTGCGAGAACAAGCCAAAGTACTTGCTGTCATTAAATAAATATTCGGGGCATTTGCGACTTATCAGCCACGTCAATGTTGATGGTTCCATTTTTGAGCCTGCGATGGACTCTTTTTTCAACTTAGTAGTCACAGAAAAGTTCACAAGAATTTGGTGGTTCTTAAAGCCCAAATGCTCCGCTACCTGGGTCTTGTTATAGGAATGGACAAATAAGCTCCAGCCAAGAAGATTTTCCTCTAGGTGAAGAGAACATTAAATACAATTTTCCAAATATTATTAGTAGACTAGTTATTAAACAGAACTATAATTTCGAGTTTCAAAAAATATTAAAAACTACGAAAGATACATATAAAACTAACAAAATGTGTAGCTTTAAACAAATAGACATTTGTAAACAAACTCAGTTAGTGAATATAAATAATAGTAGTTCGTCCTGAACCATAACTAACGCACACGATGAATTGTCACTTATAATAAGAAACCTGCAGCGGAATTCCAGACATCGCCATCGCCTAAATGCTAAAATATGTCAAAATGCCAATGCAAATGAACTCTCAGAATCTTAGGAGATTTCGCTTATTTGCGATTCTGGAACGCAAGTCGACTAGCTAAACATTTTTTAAATTTAGTTGTGATTCCTTACGAGCCAGAAATTGCCAGAAGTAGTCAGAAATAGACCGAGGTTACTAAAAGTCAACCCCATATTTTTTGTCGTTACTTATCGGTCTCACTAAATATTAATTTTTGAAAATTTTACTAGTTGTAGAAAGAAATATGGGGTTAGACCAAAATAACCGTTAAAATATCGAAACTATAAAAATTTAAATATTTAGGTGTTGAGAATACCGGAAAATTTAGTTACTGACAAGTTAAGAGACATTTTTAACTAAACTTCTAGCACACTCAACGGTTTAATTAACATATGCGCTTGCAATGTAGTGTAGGAAGTTCGAGGGTCTTGAGCATGTCCTTCACATTTTCTTCCTAATTATCACAAAAGCGTCACAAATTGCTAAATTTGTTCATATGAGTCTTAATCCTATAATGGATTGTGAGAACACCTATAGGATCCTAAAATGTTTCTCTGATATACCGATTATTGCATAGTTTAGTGTTATAACCAAGCATCATTGCCCTAGTGCCAGTTCAACTCTTTAGCTACAGCTTTTCCGGTTGGCTCATACGATTTTTGTTGCCGCACTACGTAGCATTTTGTCTCACAAGAACATGTGTCCCTCGGTATGGTGATATTCTCGTTACACAGGCTTATAAGGATCACCACCGCCAGAAATGTGAAAACGCTATGAACATACTCGTATTAGTGCTGGAGGCAAATATTATAGCTCCAATCCTTTTTCGGGTTTTGGAGTCATCCGTATATCGCAGTACCCTATTCTGATGGAATCATTTAACTTGGACGCATCCTTGGTAACTTTGTCTCTCAGTTTTATTTTGAATATCTTTTTAAAGCTGATGATCTCATCTATGTCATCCCTTGGAAGTTGGCAGATTGGGAAAAATGTTTGAGATTTTCTGCGCCAAGGAATGTTAATACCTTTCTTCTAACGAAGTGAGTAAGTCACAAAGTTTTCTAAAAGTTTCCAACATTATGGATAAATACTTGTTGGGTAAAATTTCCATTTTTCGCACAAATTACATATATTTTATTTATTTGAGTGTTTTTATGACCTAAAACAACATAACTATAACCTTTTATCATATATTTTGCCTTTTAGCAACAGATTTGTTTCGTTGCCAAATTAAGCTACCTTTAGGAGAAAACTAGAAGTTTTTGGAGATGGCTAAAATTTCAGAATCACAATTTCGGAAAAATTTAGTTGCCAAAAATAGCTAATTAATTTATCTGGTTCGTTTGTGTTCATAGCTAAAATGTGCCAAAAAATTGACCAAAATATGGAGATTTTAGGAGATTGGCATTCAATGGAATCGCAGAAGTCGCAAAATGTTGCTAAAAATGCATTTAGAAATTTTTGGCGATCGAGATTAAGCTTTGTCCAAAAATATGATTTTAAAATTTTATATGCCAAGTTCACGCAGCATACGATATATCGAAAAACAAACTTTTTAAAACTGTTCTGGGTAGCATTCCACAAGTTCAGGAGTTTCTGAATAGAAGAAAAAAAGTTCAGCAAAATTGTACTTAAAAAAGTTTTAAAATTGACCCAAAAACTTAAAATTTCTTAAATGAAAAAAAAAATGGAAATTCAAAACTTTCTTTTTCCTCTTTCTCTCCTTGTTTTCCCCTTTATCTCTATTTCTCGCTATTTCTCTCTTTTTTCTCACTCTCTCTGTTCTTATCATCTGAACTTTGGCCTATTTTTTACACGGCTAAACCATATTCTATAGAGATCTAAATTTATATATGATATCTTTGATCTGCGTCCAATCGATTGAAGAGGGGAGATTTAAAATAACGGACATTTGATATAATAATATATGTATTTATACTGTGAACAGTTTCCTTTCTAGTTTTTTTTTGAAACATACATTTTCGTATTTACTATGTTTGAAAAAAATAAATACACTTCGTTTCCCATTAAATGTAAATATCTATACATTAATAGGCTAACATTTTTTCCACACAATCAATTGCAAGTGTATAGCTATTAGACTGGGTCGATTTTCGATAGGTTTAGGGCTCAATAAAAAAAGTTCCACTACGCATACCCAAAAAAATAATTTTCGAGCCTGCGAAATTTCATTTTTTTCACTTTTTTATATGTTCAGTTATCTGCTTTGCTAATAACTTTTCATATACCTTAGATAGAGCAGGCAACAGACTTATTGTTCTTAACTCTTTGTAAGAGCTCGGAGACTAGGTTTTAGGAACTGGGATGACATTAGCCAATTTCCAGAGACTAGGGAAACCACTACTTGTGATGGAAAAATTAAAAATATGAGTAAGCGGGCAAATGGCGAATGGAAGGATAACTTGGATAAATCGGATGCTAATTCCATCATTAGGGTTGTAAACACATGCCACAAAACACGTTTGATCTACTAGGGTTGTAAACACATACCACAAAACACTTTGTCCGGGCGTCGCCTATTTCAACAAAAATACACTCAACCGCACTCTCATCCTCTGAACGATACACAATTTTTGGGTTTAAAGTGTCGTTACAATAGATAGCAACACCACCACCTCGAACGTTACCTTTTCTGTCATTTCTCAACAAAACATCAGTTTGTATGGGAGATCATCAACATTCGACCTGAACCAAGCCTCTGTAGTGCAAACTAAATCAATATTTTGATCAGCAAATACGTACGAAAGGTTATCTAATTTTTCAACCGTAAGGCTACGAGTATTTAAAAGACACAAATTAAATGTTGTCGATGTAAAGTCGATTTTTCGACGAAACCAAGTCCCAAAACCCGAAAAAAACATTTTTTTTCAAAAAAAACGTTATCGCCAACGTTTTTAGCGCATAATTTTAAGTGGGACAGGAAATATGAGACAAATTCGTTTTCATCGAAAACATTTTTGAATGTATGCTGAAAAAACCCTTAAAAAAATGGCGAAAGGGTAAATTTTTTGACCAAATCACTGCCCAAAACCCAAAAAAATTTTTTTTTTCAAAAAACTGTTATCGCCAACGTTTTTAGCGGACATTTTTGGGTCGGAACGAACATTTTTTTAGTAGGTCATGAAAAAAACCTTAAAATTCAAAGAATTGAGTTGAATTACATATTAAATATTCAGTTTTTTTGGTGCGTAGACTTGGCATACAAAATTTTATAACAAATTTTTTTAAATTTTAGGTTAAATTTTGAAGAACTTTTTGAATGCTACCCAAAACAGTTTTGAAATTTCCAATTTTTGAACTTTTTGGAAATTTCAAATTTTTCGGTCAATTTAAAAAACACTTTTTTAGGTCTAATTTTGCAGAACTTTTTTCTTCTGTTCAGGAACTCTAGAACTTTTTTAATGCTACCCAGAACAGCTTTAAAATTACCGTTTTTTGAACATTTCGGAAATTTTCAGTTTTTTGGTCAAAAAAAACTTTTTAGGTCCAAATTTTAAGAACTTTTTCTCTTCTATTCAGGAACTCTAGAGCTTTTTGTGTGCTACCCAGAACAGTTTTAAAGAGTTCGTTTTTCGATACATCGTATGCTGCGTAAACTTGGCATACAACATTTAAAAATCATATTTTTTTGGACTAATTTTGCAGAGCTAAATTTTTTCTTTTCAGGAACTTGTGAATGCTACCCATAACAGTTTCTGATTTTGTTTTTTGTGAACCTTCGTATGCCAACTTCATAGACGTGACATACGTACATATGCATATGCATTTATTATGCACATAAATACATACATATACATATGTAAGGCTTATTATAACGGAATGCATATTATTTGGTCGCGATTTGTTTACACTAGTGTCCAAATAAGTTGAATTCATCTCGGCGCATATACAAATATATTTATATGTATATGTTACCGAATGAGTTGAACGTACTTTCAGCGCATGTTGTATTTCTGATATACTACACAATATCGAAAAATAGTCACAAAAAAAATGAAAATAGTATGAAAATTTAAAATTAAATAACTCTCATCTTCGTCATAGTTTTGGTACTTTCATGTCTAATTTCCAAACCAAATTTCAGGTTCCTACCTTGACCAGTTTTAGAGATATTCAGCCTAAAAGTTAAGTTTGTATGTGAGGTCCCACGCCCCCTCTTCCATCAACTCTCATTTTTTCCGTGAGTATGGTATTCAAATCGTAAATATACACACCAATTTCCAGGTCACTACCAAGAAAAATTAAGTTTGAATGGGAGGTACCACGCGCGCTTTTCCGATAACTCTTATATTTTCCCCCGTCTCCATACCAAATCCTTACCTTGAACCCTTTTAGAGATATTAAGCTTAAATGGGAGGTGCCACGTCTCCTTTCCCGAGAGATCCCATTTTTTTCCCGTGAGTACGGCATTGATATCGTATATCTTCATACCAAATTTCAGGTCCCTACGTTGAAACCTTTTAGAGATATTAAGGTAGAAAAATTAAATTTAAATGGGAGGTGCCACGCCCCCTTTGCCGATAACTCCCATTTTTTCCGTGAGTATGGTATTGATATCGAATATCTCAATACCAATTTTCAGATCCCTACCACAAAGCCTTTTGAAGATATTACGTCTGTAAAGTCAAGTTCGTATGGGAGGTACCACGCCCCCTTAATATTTTCTTCTTTTTTTTCTGAACTTAAACTGAAAAAAAATTTGCATCGATAACTGAAGTTTGAGACACACAATGGCTAGCGGCTTTGCCTGTGCCCATTCGTTCATATGTGCATATGCCCGTCTTAGCATAATATATTTATTGCCTTCTCGTTTTTTCTGGAATATTTATGATTTATTAAAATTAAAAATATTTACTTACTATATTTTTTTAGTTAATTAATGTGTGATCCAGTTTTTCTGTAAAAGTTTATAATGTATAATATCTTTCTTGTTCTATACTTCAGTTTTTACATATTTTTATGTACAAGTCAATAAAATATTATTATGTACTTATAAAGCGAGTTTTAATCTTCTTTGCTTAGCACACTTTTTTTCAATTACTTCTTTTGTTGTAAAGGGCCAACATCGTTAAACCATTTGACCGCTCGTTAAATTTATAGAGAGAAGGGATAAATAAGATAGGATATTTAACAATTGTAAAGCATATCGTTCATTCGCAAACGTCATTTTTGCTGTGAGTTTAGGCGAGATGCCTAAAGTCTTAAAAAATGGGCCACCCTAATGTAACTTTAGCGCCCTTCCAATCACTCACACCAACCCACCCACCTGTGTGGGCATGCATGCATATTCGTGTTTTGGCAGCACACATATACATGCATGGAGTGTGCATGTGTGGGTCACCTCCCCTTAAAACCGGAGGATAATTTTCAGGTTAAACGGTTGTCCTCGATTGCAAAACCGTCTACTTCTCCAGCGACACTCGACGCAGCAACAGCATCACGGCCACCCCAGGATTTTCGACCTCATCAAAATTATTCGTCAAGGTAAACTAATTGCTTGTAATAATATTTTATATAAATACACGGCCACTTTATTATAACGAGGATTCTCGTTTTTTTTCTTATTTCTTTTATATTCAAAATCACAATTCGACCGCGGTGCTTTTGAGCCACGGCCGCTCCAGCGAAGCACCATTGTCGACTTTTGTTCATGGTCCATTCTCCCCGTAGAAAAGAAGCCAGCCTGCCTATACAGTCCACAAACAAACATTTATTCACATCATTTGGATTAAACAACATCAACGATAATTGGGTCACATTAACCAGAAGCTGCCACATAGGAAATTAGAGAAATCTCAATATTGTTCACGCACTGCCGCAATTACAAACAACAAACAACTCTGCCATACACTCTGCCGCAATTACAAACAACAAACAACTCTGCCACATACCACAACCAACAACACCAACTATATACAACAAATTCGGCCGATCACCACATTAAAGCACGTAAGTTGTATATTTCTTGCCACTTAGTTTTTTTTTGTGTTGCATACAATTGTATAAAAGTGTCGCCCGCGAGTGTAATCAAACGTAAGTGCGTTTAGTGAATATTAAATAATAGTGATTTTTTTTTAACAGTTAACTGCTATATTTTTCTTTAAATTTTAAATTAAATTAAACGCTTAAAAATCCTTGTGACTATCCGGATTATCCCCCCCACCAGTGGTAAGGTTTTTTGGACACAGCGCAAGGCAAGAGGTAACATAACCTCATTTTCACAATAACTTCACTTAGCCTTTCGATCTTCAGTTGTTTTTGTTTTTTCCACTTGTTTTTTTTTGGTAATATACAGAACAGAATTTTAATCGAAGGCTAGTTTATTATTTTCTTATAAAATTCACTATTTTTATAGCACTTTTCTTTTGTTTTCACATTTTTTCATTTAATATTCACTTTCGCTCGTTTGATACACCGCGCACTTTATCTGTGTTTTGTTGTGTATTTCTTTATTGCGGCAACACATACACATATTTATATATACATATTCCCTTTATACGTGTGGGTGGCGAGTAAGTCACAAAGATTTTGTTAAAATTTTTGCTTCTGTAGCAAACAAATATTCGTCAGAATATACATTAATTGAGTTGATTGCAATTTTATTGAGGTTGTTTTGATTTTCCTGGGTAAAATACTGCCTTTACCTTTTCTATTCAGCATTTATCTTGTACGGTTGAGCATTTCATCGTACCTTCAGCTATATTTTTTCGGTTTTGTTTTGATTCTACAGATCCTCTAAGTCCAAAATATGGAAAGTTTCATTAGGCTGGCTGATTCGATTTTTGAATTCGAATCAGACTACAGTGAATTAGAGGATTCAGTCCACAGCAAGTACACTCTTGGGCTTCAACAAGAGGACTTGAAAGCAATGTGCAGAAAAACCAGAACGGCTTATGACGACTTACTTAATTCAGATAAGTTAGAACCCCTGGTATAGTTTCTGTCAAACAGAAATATAAGAGAGCATATGCAGTATATTTACGCTGCATGTCAGATATGGCTACAGGCCAAGCGACATACAACAAAACAGAAAACAAATCTGAAGAAAAGCCCGAATTTGAACACAGTATCCGCCTGCCTCCATGTGATACTGAAGTTTTCAAGGGCGATTATCTGTCATGGCCAACATTTCGTGACATGTTCACGGCCATATATATCTTAAACAAACGCCTAACACATGTGGAGAAATTGTTCCATCTGAACAATAAGACACAAGGTGAGGCAAAAGATATTGTGAAAAAATGTCCGCTCACGAATGAAGGATTTGATACGGCCTGGAGAAATTTATGCGAGAGATACGAAAACAAACGTATCTTAGTAAACTCGCAACTCCAAATTTTATTTAACTGGAAAAAGGTAGACAGTGAATGTGGTAGCGCGATTAAAACCCTTCAGCGCGAAATAAATAATTGCCTTTCGTCCCTGCGAAGTCATAAAATTGACACTTTGAACTGGGATGCAATTATAACGTATTTGTGTTCGACGAAATTGCCGGAGAGTACGCTTGGTCTATGGGAGCAAAGCATAGACCACAAAGTGGAAATATCCAAGTGGGAGGATATGGACAAATTTTTGTCCAACCGCTTCCAGACACTGGAAACAGTGTCTGGGTTCATAGGGAGTTCTTCGAAAGTGCAAAAACCGCAAAGTACGCGGAATGCCAACGAAACCCCTGCCAAAAGACTTGGTACATACCAAGCAAATGTGACTAAACTACTGTGCACAAAGTGCAAATCGAATGCCCACATATTACGAAACTGTCCCCGTTTTCTCAAATTAACTCCGGTGGAGACAATTAATTTTGTCAAATCCACCAAGGGCTGTTTGAACTGCCTATCCCCAGGACATACTGTGTCGAAGTGCACCAGTTCTTTCGAAAGCAACAAGTACCACTCGCGACATAATACGCTCCTGCATGCGGAGTCTCTTCAGACGCAGGCAACCATCAGCCCTAATCAGTATCATGCTGATAATGCTGCCTCAACTTCAAACCAGGCACAAGAGACACGGGAAGCTGAAAAATCTGTTTCGGCCGTAAACCGAAATGTTAAATCCTGCCATGTGCATTCAAGCGCAGGTGTGCTGCTAGGGACAGCTCGAGTAACCATTCATCATAATGGTACAGACTTCCCAGCAAGAGCACTGATTGATTCTGGTTCAGAGTGCTCGTTTATGACAGAAGGACTCAAACGCAGAATCAAATTACCGGCAAAAAGGATGCATGCTCAAGTTTCGGGCATCACTAATGCCGTCTCGGCTCAAGTCAAGGAGGCATCCAATATTGAACTCCGTTCACCAGTGGACCCTTGCTTCGGCCTAACAACTTCTGTTCTAATTCTAGCCAAACTAACTGGGAATCTGCCATCCTGCCATATCGATGCTACGACTATGCAGGCTTTACCAGACTTAGTCTTGGCAGATAAGCGATTCTACATCAACGAGGAAGTTGATATTGAGTGGGCTGAAAAAGAATGTACTTAGTACACTTCTCGCCCAAGAAACGGTGTTCGGTTGGATATTAACCGGGCGCATAGAAGCACCGAATCCAACCAGAAATATAGTGTCCTTTTACAGCGAAGTTGCTTTGGACAAACAGCTTACAGCTTTCTGGGAGTTGGAAAATCTGCCCAGAAATAAAAGCCCAAACGGAGATGACAAGTACTGCGAAGATTTATATAGGGACACTACAAGTCGTAGAGAGGATGGGAGATATGTAAGCTCTCTTCCATTCAGACAGGACTACCCAGATAGGATAAACATAGGAGGGTCTCTTAGGCGGGCGTGTTCACAATTTTTTAGAAATGAGACACGGTTAGCAAAGAACCCGGATTAGGGAAGGAATATATAAGGGTCCTGTCTGAATACGAGACATTAGGGCATATGCGAAAGATTAATGCCATTGTACCAGCCGATTCGGCGGACAATTACTTTTTGCCCCATCACGCCGTAGTAAAGGCGGAGAGTACCACCACAAAGGTACGCGTCGTTTTTAATGCGTCAAGCCCGACGGAAAATGGTACAAGTTTAAATGGCATTCTCCTGCCAGGCCCAGTACTTCAGTCAGATCTTCCAGTACTTATACTGCGATGGAGACTTTATCGCTTCGTTTTCAATAGTGACATCGAAAAGATGTATAGGCAAATTTGGATGAACGATGATCACATCAAATTCCAACGGATTGTTTATCGAACATCGCCTCAGGAACCCATAAGCCTTTACGAGTTGAAAACGGTAACTTTCGGGGTTAATTGTGCGCCTTATCTGGCAATTAGAACCCTTTTACAACTAGCAGATGAAGTAGAGAGTTCTCACCCTACAGCATCTAGCATATTAAGGGAAGGCATGTACGTAGATGACGTACTAGCTGGGGGACACACACTCGCATCGGCCATTAACGCGAGTAATGAGATTCGACAAGTCTTACTCTCCGCGGGCTTCCCACTACGTAAATGGACTTCGAATGCTGAGGAAATTCTCAACGACATCCCAATATCGGATCGGCTGACCGAGGACTTTCTGGCATTCGAAGATACCACCAGCACCGCTAAGGCATTGGGCATAAGATGGAATGCCCATTCAGACCTGTTTTACTTTAAAGCAGGGTCACTAGAAGAAAGTGAAAAGTTGACAAAACGAGCGATTCTATCCGCCATCGCCAGACTCTTCGACCCTTTAGGATGGCTTGCACCAATGGTCATTGTGGCCAAAATTTTGATGCAGAACATCTGGTTAGAGGGCACCGATTGGGATGAGCCAGTTTCGTCCAATACATTGGAACGATGGCAAAACTTCAGACATCAATACCACGAAATCGACAACATAAAGATACCAGATGATATCTTCGTAAATCTACTTCTGACCAAAACAAGAGTAGCACCAGTGAAGACCATCTCACTTCCGCGTTTGGAACTTTGCGGAGCAGTACTGTTAGCGGAAATGATGGAATCAATAGTCCGAAACATCAAACTGGGACCAGTGAAACAGTATCTATGGACGGATTCCACCATCGTTTTGGCATGGATAAGAAAACCACCCTGTTCCTGGTCAACATTTGTCGCACACAGGATTACAAAAATCATCGACCTAGTCGGCAGCAAGGACTGGCTTCATGTCAACTCGGAAACGAATCCAGCAGACTTAGGAAGCAGAGGACTACCGGCATCAGATTTGGTCAACAATTCTTTGTGGTGGCAGGGACCTTCTTGGCTACAAGAAGACAATTCCCGATGGCCAGTACAAGAAAAAGAATATAATACATCCGTGGAGGAAAAGAGAGCGCAGGCCTACGCAATATCGACGCAAAAAGAGATCGAGATTATTGACCGGTTTTCGAATTTACCGAGGGCTTTGAGGGTACCATCATATATTATGAGATTCTTTCGAAGAACTCATCCCAAGACAAAAGCTTCCTTTCAGGAAAAATCGTGCCTAATCTCATCCGGTGAGATCAAGACCACGACGCAACTCTTGATTAAACTCTATCAGAAGCAACATTATAATGAGGAATATGTAAACTTGAAGAAGGGACAGGTAATCGATAGGAAAAGCGAGATATTGCCACTCAACCCGTTCATCGACAAAGATGATATTACTAGGGCGGGTGGTCGTCTTGGAGCGTCTCAAGAGCTCGCTTATAGCGAGCTCCACCCAATAATACTGCCGTACAATTGTAGGTTGACGCGTCTGACTGTCCAAATGATACATCAAATCTCCCTCCATGGGGAAAACCAAATAATGCTCCGTCTCATCCGCACCCAATATTGGATTCCGAATGTTAAGAACATGATTAGGGCCACCATCCATAACTGTAAGGTCTGTACCATTTATAAAAAAAGAGCGCAAACCCAACTTATGGGGACCCTTCCTGCTGAGCGCACTTTGCCGGGCCTTTCGACATTAAAAGTTACCGTGGTAGAGGATGTCGATTATCAAAGGGCTATGTTTGCCTCTTTGTTTGTTTTACCACGAAAGCGATCCATCTGGAAGCGACCAGTGATCTTAGCACCCCATCCTTTCTAGCAGCGTTTTCGCGTTTTATCGCTAGACGAGGATGTCCGAGAAACATTTACTCCGACAATGGCACTAATTTTGTCGGAGCTTCACGATCATTAAGATCTGAATTTAAGGCCATTATCTCGGAAGCCCGAGATAAGACTATTTCCAAATATAGCCATCAAGCCATGACATGGCATTTCATTCCGGCCGAGGCTCCACATATGGGGGGACTTTGGGAGGCGGGGGTGAAGAGCTTCAAAAGCCCCTTCAGGAAGTTAGCCTCGCCTCATAAATTCACGCATGAGGAATGCCATACGCTATTGTGCCGGATTGAGGCATGCCTCAACTCGCGGCCACTTAGTCCAGCCTCAAATGAGCCCGCGGACCTGGAACCCTTGACCCCTGGGCACTTCCTGACTGGAAGTCATCTCCTGGCTCCGCCAGAACCCGAGGTGAATGAGAGCCCTGCCTCCATTATCAATAGGTGGCAGAAGCTGAAGGCTCTTCATCAAACCTTCTGCAGGCGATGGAAAGTGGAATACTTATCCGAACTTCAAAAACGAGTGAAGTGGAAGCATCCGAAAGAAAATATTAAGGTGGGGGATCTCGTTGTCATCAAAGAAGACAACTTGTCTCCCAATGAATGGAGGCTCGGCCGAGTTACCCAAGTACACCCCGGCGAAGATAACCGAGTTCGTGTAGTGGACCTCACGACCGAGAAGGGTCAGATCAGAAGACCGTTGGTCAAGCTGATTCTGCTCCCTATGGAGGGAATGGCTGGCGAGAGGCCCGGGGCCTCATCTTAACCATCCCCTTCCATCACCTCCCAGCCGTTTTGAACCCCCTTTCCCAAAATACCACCCTTCACTCGCTACCCTTAACGAGGACACCAGACAAGCCTAACGCAGAAGAAGAACCTTTCTGCCACAGAAAAGGTAATTGCTCTCGAGAACGAGGCCACAGAAACCTAACGCAGAAAGGCGGACCTGTTATATGTATATGTAAACTATGGCATCCCCTGCACACATACATGTAACAATTACTTTACGTTGACATCACTGTCACTTTAATTAAAATAAACAAGACAGTCTTGCACTGCACTTAAACGGAATAACACATAGCGCAGCCGAATAAGGAATGAAAACACGGAGTGGGGCTGAATTGAAGCAAGATACAAGCGAGGACAGCACGGACGACGAAGGTGATGATTTCAAAATGGCCAATAGTAGCAGCACTTATGGTAGTTTGGACGTGAGACGCCCTGATCCCCTAAAGTTTGATGGAAATGTTGCAGAGCAATGGCGTGTTTTCAAACAAAATTTCGACATATACGCCATAGCAATTGATTTTGAAGAAAGAAAAGAACAGCAAAAAGTTGGAATATTTCTCAACGCCTGTGGTCCTGAAACAATTGAAATTTTTAACACATTTGGACTCACCGTGGTACAGAAGAAAAATTACGATGCAGTAGAAAATTACTGCACGCCAAAAAAGAATGAGGTGTATGAAGCTTTTAAATTCAATTCGCGGAAGCAGGAGGAGGGGGAGCCATTCGAATCGTATTTGCTTGACTTGCGCAAAAGAGTCAAACATTGTGGGTATACGGACACGGATAGAATGATTCGAGACAATATTGTTATTGGGACAAACAGTCAAAAGCTGCAGAAAAAACTCTTGGAAACAGAAAATTGGACTCTGAACAGAGCCATAGAAATCGTGCGCGCTGCTGAGGTAGTGGAAAAATATACAAATGAAATGCAACAACTAAGCAAGTACACAACAGTGAATGCAATAAGATCACACAAACAAATTTCGCAAAATAGCGGTGGGCGCAATACAATAGAAAATACAAAAAGTTTGAGCAAAGAAAATGTACGAGTTAAGCATAACTCAAGACAAAGTGCTAATTGTAAATTTTGTAAAGGGGTTCATGAGTTTGGCAAATGCCCAGCCTTCGGGAAAAAATGCAACAACTGCGGTCGTTTAAATCATTTTAGCGTTGCGTGTTATAGCTCACAAGTTCACGAAATAAAAGAGAGTGACGAAAAAAGGGAAAGTGGCGATGATATTGTTTTGCATAATATTGAAGATGTATCAGTGGGTCGGAAAAGATGGGATGAAAAAATCAGAGTGAATGATTGCCTTATAAATTTTAAGTTGGATACGGGTGCCGACGTTAATATTTTACCTTATAAGTATTTTATAAAATGCATGAAAAATACGATGCTCTATGAAGGTGGTTTGCCTCCACGCAGTTATAGTGGAGCTGAGTTGGATTACAAAGGTGTAATTCAATGTGTAGTGATGTGCCGTAATGAAATAAAGACTTTACAATTCACGGTTGTTGATACACCATACGAACCTTTGTTGGGACTATCAGCGTGTGAGCAGCTTAATCTTATAAAGCGTGTAAACGTCATTCGTGAAGCAACAAGGGATGAATTTATACGAAACTATAGAGATGTTTTTGAAGGCACGGGATGTTTTGTAACGAACTTGGATATCCAAGTAAAGAAAAATTCGGTTCCGGTGGTAAAACCAGCAAGGAGAATCCCACAGTCGTTAGCAGAAAAAGTCGAAAATGAACTACAAAAAATGGTAGAAAATGGAATAATTGAACGAATGGATGGTCCTATTGAACGTGCCTCCAATCTTGTAGTGGTAGAGAAGAAATCAGGTAAACTTCGTTTGTGTATAGACCCGCAAGATTTAAGTGCAGACATTTTATCGGAAAATCATACGATTCCATCATTTGAATCTTATCGGTACGTATTGCTAATAGTAAGATATTCACTGTGTTGGATTTGAAAGAAGGGTTTTGGAAAATCGGACTTAGT
This sequence comes from Merzomyia westermanni, assembly GCA_949987695.1. NCBI lineage: Eukaryota > Metazoa > Arthropoda > Insecta > Diptera > Tephritidae > Merzomyia > Merzomyia westermanni. Next base: position 94,297,783 of record OX465288.1, read on the forward strand.
GAAAAAGCTAGTAAACTTTGTGCTTTCAATACACCGTTTGGGTGTTATCGTTTCAAGCGCTTGCCATATGGTATAAAAATAGGCCCTGAGGTTTTTGAAAAATACAATGAGAGAAATTTTGATGATATTCCAAACGTAATAGTCTTCATTGACGATATATTGATTGCAGCTAAAAGTGTTGAAGAGCATGACCACACATTAAAGCTAGTTATGGCTCGCGCAAGGAGGCTGAATATCAAATTTAATGTCGAGAAAATTCAATACAAGGTACCAGAGGTCAAATATTTAGGAAAAATTATTTCACCAGATGGCATACGCTGTGATCCTGACCGAGTAAAAGCGATAATGAAAATAAAAAAACCGAATACTAAGAAAGATTTGCAAAAATTGCTAGTCATGATAAATTATATTCGCGAATACATACCAAATTTATCTAGTATTTCACAACCGTTACGAGAATTGCTAAAATCGAATGTCGTGTATGAATGGCATTCAGCTCACGAAAGTTGCTTAAAGTCGATTAAAACACTGATTGCAAGTGCACCAACGCTGCAATCTTTTGATGAGAAAAAAGATATAACCCTCGAAACAGATGCATCTAAATCTGGCATAGGGTGTTGCCTCATGCAAAACGGAAAGCCCATCGCATTTGCATCACGCAGTCTTACAGACGCCGAAATTAACTACGCTCAGGTTGAAAAGGAGTTTTTAGCCATTTTATTTCTCTCTCTATGGCGCGATATACAACAGGTATATCATCATAAACCTCCTAAGAGATTTTTGCGCCAAGCTTCTCTTCCAATTTGTGGTGTGCCGATTTGAATTTTCCCTACAAATTGGTGGGACCTACAGTTTCTTGCCGACTCCGAACGGCATCTACAAAGGAGACGAATTTTTGCTGAGAAGCCTGGCATGGCAGAAATACACTCGGAGAGTTTGCCAAACCACTGCCGAGGGGCGACCCCGTTTTGAAAAACTTTTTTCAAATCACTTTTGATGTTACCTGTACCAGGGCTCGAACCATGGACCTTCGGTGTGGTAGGCCGGCAACACTACCTTCACACCACGGCGGCCGCCATTTTATTTGCTTGTCGTAAATTTCACTATTACATCTATGGTCGACAGGTTACGATTAGGACAGATTACAAGCCCCTTGTTTCGATAATGAAAAAAGAATTTTGCAAAATCCCTTCCGCTGTACTCCAACGCATTAAACTTAGCTTAATTAAATATGACCTAAACTTGATCCACGTTCCAGGAAAATTTTTATACATCGCTGATCTGTTGTCTCGATATTTTGATGAGGACAATAACGCTCCCGATATTGAGGATCTTAACGAATTCGTCCATTCATTAAACATCACCGACGAACGCCTAGACAGTTTTCGAATTGAGATAGAAAAAGATAAACATTTAGCGCAGTTGAAACAAGTTTTAATAAATGGCTGGCCTAGTAAGAAAGAGTTGTTATGTGACGATATTAAAATGTTTTGGAAGCATCGTTCTGATCTGTTTTTAGAAGACGGAGAGAAGAGATCGCAGCTGCACTTGTCTCATTTAGGTATTGAGAAAACAAAAAAACGCGCTCGCGAGTTAGTGTACTGGCCAGGAATTGATAATGCTATTGAGAAAATGATAACCAATTGTGACATATGCCAGCGAAGTCGATCCGCTGATGTTAAGGAACCAATGATACCACACAGCATTCCCAATCTACCCTTTAATAAAATAGGCGTAGACATTTGTGAATTTGCATCAAGAAACTATTTGAAAATAGCGGATTATTACTCGCGGTATTTGGACATAGCGCCGTTGAAATCGAAAACAGCAACTGAGTGTATCAATGCACTTAGAACATGTTTCGCCGTACATGGATTACCTGTAGAAATAATTTCAGACAATATGCCTTTCAATTCATACGAGTTTAAACGATTTTGTGATCAAATTGGAGCGAAATTAACAACAACAAGCCCTGGTTATTCGCAATCCAACGGTTTTGCTGAGCGTTTCGTTGGGATAGCAAAAAACTTAATAAAGAAAACAAATGAGAGTAAAAAAGAGTTATGGCTGGCTTTACTCGAATATCGTAATACACCGCTTAAAGATATTGATGCTTCACCAGTGGAACTTTTAATGAGTAGAAAAACCCGCACTCTTTTGCCAACAAAAACAACTTTGTTTCAACCAAGAATCATTCCGAATATATCTAACAACATAAATGCTAAAAATTATAAGTCAAAAAAATACTACGATCGTTCTGCATCGCAAAAAAAATCATTTGTGAAGGGTGACAAGATATGGTATAAGAACAACAATAGAGGATGGGTAAAAGCTAAAATAATCGACACACACGATTCACCTAGATCCTACTGGATCGAACTAGAAGACCAAACTATTTACCGGCGAAATTCGAAATGGCTCCGAAAACAATTATAGTTATTGGTATATAAGAATATTTGAACTTTTTTTATGATTTTATTATAAATTATTAATGCATTTACTTAGTATATGAATTAAGAAGGGAGATGTTATATGTATATGTAAACTATGGCATCTCCTGCACACATACATGTAACAATTACTTTACGTTGACGTCACTGTCACTTTAATTGAAATAAACAAGACAGTCTTGCACTGCACTTAAACGGAACACAGGACCAATCTGCCACTGAAAATCTATCCATCTGCCACGACAGGTTGGTAGCAGATGGTCCCACCCTCGTATACATATACATACGAGTATGTGTTCATTTTTTCAAATGTAAATATGAAAAAATATATCTTTTTGTTAACACCCAACAAGCAAAGTAAACTTAAAATGAATCTTTAAAAACCTTTCGGAAATAAGTATGAACCTTACAAAATTCAGATTTTTCGTTTATAAAACGTTTGAAAATAAACGTTGTTTAATTAAAACGACACGTTATTAGAAGGCTTATTAATTTAAACCTACAAGAAAGCTTTCTAAAAGTTTTTTTTCAACTTTATTCAAACCAGATGTTGTATATTATTTAGCTATTGCAATAAAATAAATAACTAAGTTCTAGTCATACATTGAATGCTGCAACTTAAACCAACTATTACCAGTTTTTGGAAGTGGTTAAGATGCAGCAACGACCAATGTTTTTTCGCAGTCATTCTCATATAAAAATCTTGTTTGGAAAGAATTGAAAATAATTTAAGTTGAACAAAAAAAAATTTTTTACAATTTGAATTGAATTGAATTTTTATTAATTGAAATAATTTGTAACAGTTTTTTCTTGAAGTTTATAGAAAGTTTACTTGAAACTTTCAAAGAAATTAAAACTAAAAAAGCCTACCTATCGCTTATTGTAGCAAATTTATTTTGAAAACCATTTACAGAAATGATTGTTGGGTGCACATATATCTATGTAATAATATAGTAGATTTACCCTCTTCCTACGGTGCGCATCGCCTATAGCGCTAATCCCATATGGCCCAGTGGCGCGCCAAGCCACCCTCTGTACTGCACGTTGCTCACGTACCTGAAAGTAGGACAAACATTAGTATATAAGGGAATATATATCTATATATGCAACATCAGAACAAAATCGCTAGGTAAAGGAGACGGCGAACGTGAAGTGAATTTTGGTAATTGTTACCTTGAGGAGACAACTACTAAAACACGTCCAAAATTATCGGGAAAGGTATCAAAAGACGCGTTTTGACCTCGGTAACAATAATCGGGAAGCGGACTTTCGAGTTTTCGTCTCAGTGAAGAGATATTCGAAATCAAAGTTGGAAATTTTCTGTCATTTCATATGGTTGTTGTAATCACAGACTAGGGTGTACCGAAAGGCCGTCCTGAAAATGACGGTCTCAAATTTGATTGTCTAAGAATAATAAATCAACTCTACATAATTTATGCAAAAGGTGTTCTGCACAGAAATACTGTGGACCGACTAAGGGTTATTTTTTTGAAGCGCGACTGTTTACATATACTGTAACAAATTTCGAGCGAAAATAACCACGAGAACCGTCTTTACATGGACCTGGCTGACGATTTTGTAGTTCGCCAGCCGTACACCCTTTTCTTAGAACTACCACTATCATTGACACCACTACTTACATCATTCCCATTTCCAGATCCAACACAATCTATATAATTATTTGAATGTTGAGTACCAGTATTAGTACCTGGTGCTGTAATTAAATCAGCAGCTGCTGCCGCGCTATGTAAAAATAAATTAGAATTTCCATTATAATGATTGGGTGGCGACGTTCCGAATATACCGATACGGAAAACCAAGTTATAACCGATGTGATATTGAGATCTGAACAAAATGCAGTTGAAGTACAATCAACTATTTCATATGAGACTTCCGAATGTGCTACCGGTGATGCATATTCAATGAAAACTTATCGAAGTATAACTAGTTTAGCCACCTCCCCAGCTGTTAGCAGTTATTCACTATATAGTAATGGATTTATTGTCACCACCAATAATAAGTCGTACAATTACATTGACAACAATGCATACCAAAATACCGGCCACAATCGAAACAACAGTCACAGCCACGGCAATAGCCAAAGTTACAGTCATAATTATAGGCACAGTAATAGCTGTAGTAACTTTAGCCATACAATTTTACAAAATCATACCGACGTTGACATTGACTATTCGAACGTTGATGATTTACCGCCAGATTTAATTGAAAATTATAACGTTGACGACGATGAATTGAACGCACACACAATTTACGAAAAAATTGACAGCAAATTGTGAAAATGTGAAAAAATTCCGTGCGCAACTATTGCAACAGACAGACCAATTGACTATTGCACAATTCAACGGTTGTTGTTATTGATCACCTGCAAAAAGAAAACCTTTAGAACTTGCATAGAACTATACGTATGTATATTCATATATATATACAAAATGTGTCTCAAACCATGCGCCGGCCGCCACAGCGTTTGAGACACATTCAAAATAAATTGCACTGCTACCGAAACGACACAGAATTTCGGGCAGCGCTTATATATACTTACCAGCTATGTTGCACTTATGCCCATGCGCCAACCAGGCGATCTACCACAGCCGCATCTCCATCTGTCCTTGGTACACCTGAAAAGAAAAGAAAAAATTAGGTTAAATACAATTTTTAAATAAAATTTAAAATTTTTACTACTTACCCTTGACTGCTGCTGCCCACGCGTGCCGGAAACCAAAGAAATTATGAATTGTTCCAATTCTTTCTACTACGCTAGGGCAGAGAAAATTGGAACAATGAATTTCTTTGTTTCTTTTTCACGATTTAGCAAAATCGTGAGTACGCACATATATGTATGTGTGCAAATCATCAACCATCACGCCATGTGAGCTCTCATTGACTCGCAAAATATTTGCTAGCATATGTACATATGCATAATTTTACCACCATGCTAGTGATGCTATATTTTAGTCATCGGGTACCGAAATCCCGATCTGCCAAAATCGGTACCATTCACTGCGGGGTAACTAGGGTGACGAAATCTACGTTCGTACCCGATCAGCGAAGATGCCGCTTATATTTGTTTTTCAAAGTAAGAAAAATTTTTTTTGTTGTTATTCATTTTTCTCAGGGTTAGTTTTTTTTTGTTTTCGGAGGGGCCAGGACTGTTTTGCCCACAAAACAACAAATAATAAACCCTAACAGTCACCACATTCTCACTCTGTACCCAGTTCGGTACCGAAACCAAGTACCGAAAAAAGCGAAAATGTCGCTGTGTGCACGGCACTAACGCCACTTATGACGGCGACCATGCAAGTAAGGATAAATCTCTGCATGAGGCCAGTGGCGAGTCGAAATACAAGGCGATCAACGTAATCAACTTGTCGCTACCGTGCCGTGTGGGAAAAAATAACCAATTCCCATGTACGAATAATATGCATTGTAATTATAAAATTTCTCCGTAGAATCGAGAATAATGCCACATTATATGGCATTGATAAGCTCTGAACGAGGTCGCTCGCCACCCACGTATATGGGCGTCCATACAAATATTCAAGGGAATTTTTTTTGTTTCTTTCTTTCTCTTCTCTGTAGTATGACTCGCTACGCATCCTTGCGCAAGAGGGCCGAACGCCTATCCGCCCGGTACCCAAAGCCATGCCCGCTGTGTGGCAAGAGCCACCCACTGCGTGCGTGCACCCGATACCAGGGGATGGAACCTCTGCAGCGCCTCAAGGAGGTTATCCGGGCGGGCTATTGCGACAACTGTTTGTCGATGGTCCATAGTGCCAGGGACTGCACCAGCGACGTCAGGTGCCGACGATGTGGTGGAAAACACCACACCACCCTCCATCTGCCCATGGACGACCCACAACACACGCCCATGGACGATCAAGCACGCGCGCCTACGCCCTACAAGAGTTGGGCCCAACAAATGGACGAGGCCGAACAAGAAGCAGCGTCACTGGACGCAATTGAGGACGAAGCGCTCTCACTCCACGCGTCGGAGACCGCTTGGACGCCGGACTACGACGAGATCATCGAGCCGGTGCCGAAACCACGGCCGTTCCGACCGGCAGAAGGGGTATCGGACTCACTGCCGTTCCGGCCCCTTCTAGCCCACGAGCGGCGCGCCTTCCAACGGCAAACCCCGCGCTCACCACAACGCAACACCAGTGACGCCGGACATCACCGCAACACATCCAACCGGGCTCCACGACGCGCCCACCGAAATAGCGGCAAACGTCGACTGGCCACTCAGCCGCGCCAGCGACTTCTCACCAATAATCGGCCGCGCCAGCTCCGCACCAACGATCCCATCGACGGTAGACTGGCCCTACAGCCGCGCCAGCTACCACAAACTACTGGTTTCCGGGACGGTCTCAGCCGCGCTCTCGCCCGGGTGGGTCCACCGCTACGCCCCATGATTGCTCTTGCGCTAACCGCGATCGTGAAACTGATAGCCGGGGGGAACAACTGCGCATCCGTGCGCTTCTCGATGCATGCTCCCCTCGCACAGTCATCGACCGCGGGCTAGCGGAAGAGCTAGGGCTGCACACCACCTACTCGGGCGGAGAGCGCGGTTGTTTCCTCCGAATCCGCGGCAACCACGGGAACAATAAAACGGTCACCGCCCACGCATTGTGCGTGAACCATATGCGCCGAATAAGTCCCGTGCATAACGCGGACGCCCAGATTGCTGTTCCGTACCAGCACATCCGGTTGGCAGATCCCCATTTTTACAAGGCGGCGCCGATACAACTCGTGCTCGGGGGCGACGTCTATGCCGACGTCGTAACCTCGGCCCCGCTACCATCGTCTTTCGGCTCCTTGCTTGCCCAAAGCACTATTTTTGGCTTTGTGCTGTCGGGGGCCTGTAGCATGTAAGAGTAGATTTTAGCGTAAAATTACCATATTTTGTTTTCTTTTTCTTGTTTTATTTAATAAAAATAAATATAAACCATTTCCTGGCAAGAAATATACAGCGTTCTTATTTTCTAAAGTTTCTTCCTCCGATTTCTTAGCTCTAGGTGCGATACGATGGTGCCACCAAACTTCAAACGGCAGTTCAGGCGAGATGCCTAAAGTCTTAAAAAATGGACCACCCTACTGTAACTTTAGCGCCCTTCCAATCGCTCACAACAACCCACCCACCTGTGTGGGCATGCATGCATATTCGTGTTTTGTCAGCACACATATACATGCATGGGGTGTGCATGTGTGGGTCACCTCCCCTTAAAACCGGAGGATAATTTTCAGGTTCAACGGTTGTCCTCGATTGCAAAACCGTCTACTTCTCCAGCGACACTCGACGCAGCAACAGCATCACGGCCACCCCAGGATTTTCGACCTCATCAAAATTATTCGTAAAGGTAAACTAATTGCTTGTAATAATATTTTGTATAAATACACGGCCCCTCGGCAGTGGTTTGGCAAACTCTCCGAGTGTATTTCTGCCATGACAGGCTTCTCAGCAAAAATTCGTCTCCTTTGTAGATGCCGTTCGGAGTCGGCAAAAAACTGTAGGTCCCACCAATTTGTAGGGAAAATTCAAATCGGCACACCACAAATTGGAAGAGAAGCTTGGCGCAAAAATCTCTTAGGAGGTTTATGATGATATACCTGTTGTATATCGCGCCATAGAGATAGAGAGATAAATACACGGCCACTTTATTATAACGAGGATTCTCGTTTTTTTTCTTATTTCTTTTATATTCGAAATCACAATTCGACCGCGGTGCTTTTGAGCCACGGCCGCTCCAGCGAAGCACCATTGTCGACTTTTGTTCACTGTGTAGTTGTGAAAATTTAAGCTGTGCTTCAATCGTGAAAAATTATAAGTTTTCCAAATTTTTATTCATACTTTGTGATAAAATTAAATGCGAAAGCCAAGTGGTCTGCTTCAAAGTCAAAATTTAATTGTTTCCTTGTGTTTTTTTTTAATATTATATGAATATTAGTAATTCAATTTAATTTACTTTTATTTTACATTTGCCAAGTCATTTTGCATATTTTTTTATTGCGGTTGATTGGCTTTTGTTACTTCTTGCTTTTGTTTTTTGTGCGCCCTTTTTGTTTCTTGCCTAATTTTTTTATCACATCTGTTTGCGTTGTGTTTATTGAGTGTCACAATACAGTTTATCTCAAACTGCTCGCTACTATTGCTTTTTAGTGTTGCCTACTTTAACTGATTTTCCCCCAAATCTTTTTTATTATTTTCATGATTTGATAATTGAATGATGTCTTGTACAAGGTGGCGCAAAAGTAAGCTTCCGATGTTCAGCATATCGGTTGTGGCACGTGCAGTGTGTGCTGTTGCACCGTCTTGTTGGAACCACATGTTTTCCAATCCCAATTCATCAAGTTGCGGCAAAAAGAACTCGTTGATCATTGCTCTGTAGCGCTCACCATTCACAGTAACCGTTTGGCCCCGACCGATTATTGGTCAAATAAATAGTCAGCAATATTCCGCGTTCTGGAGCAGTGTAGCGTAACATTGTTTATTAACGTGTATTTCGCATGTGTTTACTACACAAATGTCAAAACAGAACTGACTTTAGGGGCCAATCGCAAAATTTATAGCATTTTCTGATAGGAGGATTACTTTTGCGCAGTAACCGTTTTTCACCGACCAATTATTGGTCAAATAAATAGTCAGCAATATTCCGCGTTCTGGAGCAGTGTAGCGTAACATTGTTTATTAACGTGTATTTCGCATGTGTTTACTACACAAAGGTCAAAACAGAACTGACTTTAGGGGCCAATGGCAAAATTTATAGCATTTTCTGATAGGAGGATTACTTTTGCGCCACCTTGTATTTATCAAAATTGTTAAATTAAAAGCGAGTCAGAACGCTACGTTGCGTGTTGGCTCTGTGATGGGCTTGCCCACATCAAGTGTGCTGGGTTGACCGGGAGGGTCGTGGACCTGGTACATGATGGCAAGGGCCTGAAGTTGATCTAAAGTCTTTAGGAAAATGGGTTATCTGAAATCGGCGAAGACCTGTCTTTACTATCAGAAAGGTTTCATAAGTACGAAACAGTTTTCAAAACTTTCAAGTGTTTGGACGAAATCTCTCTTGTTTCAAACACTGATATCCATGAAAATAATCGTAGAAGTACTGATGATTCCTTATGTCCTGTAATTCTAAACCCAATTCCAATTCCAATTCCGAATGTTATCGCGCCTTTGTTGTTAGCCTCTCCCAATCCATTAGTCCAGTCATTGACTTCCAAGGCAGCCTCTTCGAAGTCAACTTCGAAAAAACCCGAGCCCCAAACTATTAGGTTGGCACCTGAACCAACTGTTAGGAATCTAGTTGTGGTTCCACGAAATAAATCTATTTTTGTCTCTCGTTTCGAAACTGATACTACAGAAGAGGACTTGTAGTTTTACATTCAATCTTAAATCAAATCCGATAGTTTGACTATAACAAAATTTAAATTTAATTATGAAAGAAACGTCTCCTCCTTCAGAGTTGATATTTCATTAAATGATTTTGATTCAGTTTTGGCTTTCCGGCGCTTTTGTGCGTGAATTTGAACATAAGCCGAAGAAAAACATTCAGAATTTAGCTAGGGTCCCACGTGATAGTGCAGTGTCAAAAAACTAAATGTAAAGTCCGTAAATTTTTACTATCAAAATGTTAGAGGTTTAAATACCAAACTAACCGAACTTTATTTAAAATCTCTTTGCTGTAGTTACAATATTATTTCCTTTACCGAAACGTGGCTAAAACCACATATTTTTGACGCTGAGGTTTTTTCTGATCAGGTATTCAGAAACGATCGCATTAACAGAGTCGGGGGTGGCGTTCTGATAGCTATTCATTCGTCAATGCCCTCTGAGGAGTCAAGTGAATTCAAGTGCGTCCGAATACAGCTGGGCAACGCTTATATACGAGGTGTGTTCAAAAATTATCGCGAATTTTGAATTTTCGCTGGTTACGTATATTCGAATTTCGAATTTTTTGTGGCGTTATGTTGGTACTCATGTCTCTCACTTATGCCGACAAGCTCGGCCATTTTGAATGTTCAGTTAATTGTTGACAGCTGCTTTGCTTGCACGTGTTTTGGATCGTCTTCGATTTTTACGCGAAATTCGTACAAAAATTGCTCAATTGTGACCAAAAACAGCATCGCATGAACATTGCTAATGAGGTGTTAAACTCTGTCCGCGATGACCCAAATTTGCTCCAGAGGGTCATAACTGGTGACGAATCGTGGGTTTATGGTTATGACGTGGAAACCAAAGCTTTCTGCCATGACAGGCTTCTCAGCAAAAATTCGTCTCCTTTGTAGATGCCGTTCGGAGTCGGCAAAAAACTGTAGGTCCCACCAATTTGTAGGGAAAATTCAAATCGGCACACCACAAATTGGAAGAGAAGCTTGGCGCAAAAATCTCTTAGGAGGTTTATGATGATATACCTGTTGTATATCGCGCCATAGAGATAGAGAGATAAATACACGGCCACTTTATTATAACGAGGATTCTCGTTTTTTTTCTTATTTCTTTTATATTCGAAATCACAATTCGACCGCGGTGCTTTTGAGCCACGGCCGCTCCAGCGAAGCACCATTGTCGACTTTTGTTCACTGTGTAGTTGTGAAAATTTAAGCTGTGCTTCAATCGTGAAAAATTATAAGTTTTCCAAATTTTTATTCATACTTTGTGATAAAATTAAATGCGAAAGCCAAGTGGTCTGCTTCAAAGTCAAAATTTAATTGTTTCCTTGTGTTTTTTTTTAATATTATATGAATATTAGTAATTCAATTTAATTTACTTTTATTTTACATTTGCCAAGTCATTTTGCATATTTTTTTATTGCGGTTGATTGGCTTTTGTTACTTCTTGCTTTTGTTTTTTGTGCGCCCTTTTTGTTTCTTGCCTAATTTTTTTATCACATCTGTTTGCGTTGTGTTTATTGAGTGTCACAATACAGTTTATCTCAAACTGCTCGCTACTATTGCTTTTTAGTGTTGCCTACTTTAACTGATTTTCCCCCAAATCTTTTTTATTATTTACATGATTTGATAATTGAATGATGTCTTGTACAAGGTGGCGCAAAAGTAAGCTTCCGATGTTCAGCATATCGGTTGTGGCACGTGCAGTGTGTGCTGTTGCACCGTCTTGTTGGAACCACATGTTTTCCAATCCCAATTCATCAAGTTGCGGCAAAAAGAACTCGTTGATCATTGCTCTGTAGCGCTCACCATTCACAGTAATATTCCGCGTTCTGGAGCAGTGTAGCGTAACATTGTTTATTAACGTGTATTTCGCATGTGTTTACTACACAAATGTCAAAACAGAACTGACTTTAGGGGCCAATCGCAAAATTTATAGCATTTTCTGATAGGAGGATTACTTTTGCGCAGTAACCGTTTTTCACCGACCAATTATTGGTCAAATAAATAGTCAGCAATATTCCGCGTTCTGGAGCAGTGTAGCGTAACATTGTTTATTAACGTGTATTTCGCATGTGTTTACTACACAAATGTCAAAACAGAACTGACTTTAGGGGCCAATGGCAAAATTTATAGCATTTTCTGATAGGAGGATTACTTTTGCGCCACCTTGTATTTATCAAAATTGTTAAATTAAAAGCGAGTCAGAACGCTACGTTGCGTGTTGGCTCTGTGATGGGCTTGCCCACATCAAGTGTGCTGGGTTGACCGGGAGGGTCGTGGACCTGGTACATGATGGCAAGGGCCTGAAGTTGATCTAAAGTCTTTAGGAAAATGGGTTATCTGAAATCGGCGAAGACCTGTCTTTACTATCAGAAAGGTTTCATAAGTACGAAACAGTTTTCAAAACTTTCAAGTGTTTGGACGAAATCTCTCTTGTTTCAAACACTGATATCCATGAAAATAATCGTAGAAGTACTGATGATTCCTTATGTCCTGTAATTCTAAACCCAATTCCAATTCCAATTCCGAATGTTATCGCGCCTTTGTTGTTAGCCTCTCCCAATCCATTAGTCCAGTCATTGACTTCCAAGGCAGCCTCTTCGAAGTCAACTTCGAAAAAACCCGAGCCCCAAACTATTAGGTTGGCACCTGAACCAACTGTTAGGAATCTAGTTGTGGTTCCACGAAATAAATCTATTTTTGTCTCTCGTTTCGAAACTGATACTACAGAAGAGGACTTGTAGTTTTACATTCAATCTTAAATCAAATCCGATAGTTTGACTATAACAAAATTTAAATTTAATTATGAAAGAAACGTCTCCTCCTTCAGAGTTGATATTTCATTAAATGATTTTGATTCAGTTTTGGCTTTCCGGCGCTTTTGTGCGTGAATTTGAACATAAGCCGAAGAAAAACATTCAGAATTTAGCTAGGGTCCCACGTGATAGTGCAGTGTCAAAAAACTAAATGTAAAGTCCGTAAATTTTTACTATCAAAATGTTAGAGGTTTAAATACCAAACTAACCGAACTTTACTTAAAATCTCTTTGCTGTAGTTACAATATTATTTCCTTTACCGAAACGTGGCTAAAACCACATATTTTTGACGCTGAGGTTTTTTCTGATCAGCTATTCAGAAACGATCGCATTAACAGAGTCGGGGGTGGCGTTCTGATAGCTATTCATTCGTCAATGCCCTCTGAGGAGTCAAGTGAATTCAAGTGCGTCCGAATACAGCTGGACAACGCTTATATACGAGGTGTGTTCAAAAACTATCGCGAATTTTGAATTTTCGCTGGTTACGTATATTCGAATTTCGAATTTTTTGTGGCGTTATGTTGGTACTCATGTCTCTCACTTATGCCGACAAGCTCGGCCATTTTGAATGTTCAGTTAATTGTTGACAGCTGCTTTGCTTGCGCGTGTTTTGGATCGTCTTCGATTTTTACGCGAAATTCGTACAAAAATTGCTCAATTGTGACCAAAAACAGCATCGCATGAACATTGCTAATGAGGTGTTAAACTCTGTCCGCGATGACCCAAATTTGCTCCAGAGGGTCATAACTGGTGGCGAATCGTGGGTTTATGGTTATGACGTGGAAACCAAAGCTCAATCATCTCAATGGAAGCTGCCGCACGAACCAAGACCGAAAGAAGCGCGCCAAGTTCGGTCCAATGTGAAAGTTTTGCTGACAGTTTTCTTCGATTGCAGGGGCGTGGTGCATCATGAGTTCTTGCCACAGGGAAGAACGGTCAATAAGGAATATTACCTGCAAGTTATGCGCAATTTGCGCGAAGCAATCCGCCAGAAACGCCCGGATTTGTGGAAGAACAAAAATTGGCTTTTGCACCACGATAACGCCCCTGCTCACGCATCGTTGCTTGTGCGCGACTTTTTGGCCAAAAACAACACACTAATGATGCCGCAGCCACCGTATTCCCCAGATCTGGCCCCCTGTGACTTTTTCTTGTTCGCTAAACTGAAGAGGCCCATGAAAGGACGACGTTACGCTTCTCTTGACGAGATAAAGACGGCATCGAAGGAGGAGCTGAACAAGATACAAAAAAATGATTTTTTGAAGTGCTTCGAAGATTGGAAAACCCGTTGGCACAAGTGTATAATATCTCATGGGGATTACTTTGAAGGGGACAAAATAGATATTCATGAATAAATAAATAATTTTTGAAAAAACACAAAATTCGCGATACTTTTTGAACACACCTCGTATACTTAGCGGTTTGTTATATTCATCTCTCATATGATATCTCAATCTACATGCAGAGTATCTCAGCTTTAAAAAATAAATAGAACCGTTCATGCAAGCTATACAAGAAATCCGGTTTAAACAAATATTACGTAAAGTACGCCAACCTACGACAGAAATATTTTGAAGTGAATAAAGAATATTACACATCTTATATCTGTAAAACTAAAAAGGACCTTATCTGTAACCCAAAGTCTTTTTATGGTTTCGTAAACTCTAAACGTAATATAAGAGGTTTTCCTTCTGCCCTGAAATACAAAGACTGTATATCCAGCGATAATCAAGATATTGCAAATTTCTTTGCCCAATTTTTTAAATCTAATTTTTCTCCTGCTACCTTTCCTCGATTAAATAGATATCCATATCAGTTAAATACAAACAACAAAGTTTTATCCTATCTGAAAACTCTAAAGGAATCATTTAAATGTGGCCGATATGATCCCGGCATGTTTTCTCAAAAATTGTGCTAACTAGATTTACTATTTAATCTGTCTTTAAGAAGCGGCGTCTTTCCAACTGCTTGGAAAGAATCTTTCCTTCTACCACTTTATAAGAGTGGTAGTAGGTCATCTGTAGATAACTACCGCGGAATCGCAAAGCTTTCCGCTGTTCCCAAATTATTTGAAGCCATTGTTACAAATCAGCTTACAACTTCTACATCCTCATTTATTACAGATTGCCAGCACGGCTTTTGTGAAGGAAAATCAACAAGTACGAATCTACAAGAATTCACATCCCATGCTCCAGACGGACACAAAGAGTAGTTTTTAAAAATGCGCTATCTAATGTCATTGATTTATCTTCTGGAGTTTGTCAAGGTATTCATCTTGGCCCGATTCTGTTTTTGCTGTTCGGTACTATTAAGTTTTCAAAAGTTTTGATGTACGCTGACGACGTTAAGATTTTTATGTCCTACTCGGTGAGCGAAAATAGAGCTTTACTTAAATCAGATTTTGATATATACGAGTATATGCCACTCAGTCTTAAAAAATGTAAATATATGTGTTTTTCGCGCAGAAATACACAGCCAGCTTCCCACATAATCAACAATCATAGTCTTGAACAAGTGCATGAACTGGTGGACTTGGGAATTACGATGGATTGTAAACTTATCTTCAATCTCCATATTAATGCAACCGTCAATAAATCAGGGGGTGTTTTATCATTCGTTAAGCGATGGTGGAAAGAATCTAGTGATCCGTACGTAACTTAAGCCATTTTACAACATTAGTAAAATCGATATTAGAATATGGCTCAATTATTTGGAATCCGAGCTAGCAAGTCCACGTTGATCGGATAGAATCGGTTCAAAAACAGTTCTTACTTTTCGATTTAAGAGACCTTTCATGGGATTCCTTGTATAATTTGCCTCCCTATACTAAACGCTTGAAACTTTTTAACCTTCCTACCCTTGCTAGTCGTTAAGAAATGCTCGGAACAATATTTATGATTAATTGTTTGCTTCTCGTGCGCCGCTTTCGCAAAAATCTGATGCTGTTAATGAGGTAAACATTGATAAGGTTTATGCTGATCAATCGCGTACCAGTCAAACTAACAACAACTCAGCTGGTGATCACAACAAACAAATAACTGTGCGTCATGAGAGGGTTCACAATGCTAAAATTGCTAAAAATATTGTGATGGGTCGGAATGCCTCTACAGAGTTAGATGTTGCCTTAAAGAGAAAATGGTTACATCTAACTTCATTTAAGCCGTCGGTAACGGAATCAAATATAATTTCTTATGTGAAAAAACATTCCGGTATTGAGGATGACATTGCATGCTTCAAGTTAGTCAAGAAGGACACTCCGCTCCAGAACCTGCGGAAACTTAATTTCAAACTTGGCGTCTCTCCGGCTGTTTATACCAAACTATTGGAACCTAGTCTTTGGCCAGTAGGGGTTAACGTAAAGCCATTTCGTAACATTCCAAGGGACAAGGGCGAGCAATAATGTAATAGTTCATGGTCCTAGCTTTAGTTCTAATTCTAATTCTAATGTTGTTCCTAATTTTAATTCTAATTCTATTTCTCATGCTAATGTTGAAAGCCTTAAGAGCCTGAGAATTTATTTTCAAAATATCTCTGGTATGCGTACTAAGGCGAAAGAAGTATTTTTATTTACGTCTCGGTGCGAGTTTGATGTTTTTGTGCTGGTTGAAACATGGTTAACCAGTGCCTTTTTTGACGCGGAAATCTTCGATTAGAATATTCTTCAAATCTACCGTAAGGACATAGATGCATTTAAAACAGGCTGTAGTAGAGGCGGCGGCGTCTTAATTGCGGTGAAACGTGCCTTGAGATCGTTAGCTTTCACGCCCGTTAACGCTGATTCTCTTATCGATCAACTTTGTATACGTATTTTCGGTACTTTTGGTAGTTTGTTTATTTGCGTATCTTATATTCCACCTAATAGTTCGGATTACTTGTATGCAGCTCATACTAATAATATTTTAAACATCTACAAAAACCATGAAGATGACCATTTTTGCATTCTAGGCGACTTCAACTTAAACAAGCTCGTATGGTCCAGCTTACTCAGTAATGTTTTCTTAACAGCTACTAATGTAAGTCTTCCTCATGAGATACATTTCTTAGATAGTCTTTCCAGCATTAATCTTACCCAAGTTAATTATATCCCCAACATGCTTGGTAATATCCTTGATCTTTTATTCATCGATGCGAACCTCATCTACAGGAATGTAATTTCCCAATCTGCAAGTCTGATATGCATCATGTACCTCTATACTTATCCCTTCAGTTCTGCACTTTTCCTTCTACCTACATGCTTGATCCCCAATCTTTAAATTTCAAAGATGCTGATTATGATTCCTTAAATACAATTTTTTGTGAGATTGATTGGAATTCTATTTTTCTTGGACGTAATGTCTCTGAGTGCTTTGAAGTTTTTCTCGAGCAAATTCTTGAAGTCTTAAACTCCAATTTATCTTTGATTCCTGCTCGAAAACATAAGCTACCCTGGTACACAAGGGGGCTGAAAAGACTGAAGAATAAAAGAAACAAATATTTTAAGCTGATTTTTGTTGGAACGATTTTCCGTCATCCCTTGTCAAGTTTGGTTTTGTGACAACCCGGTTTCGTTCTCACTAGGCATTGAAAATGGCAGAACGCCGAAACCGGTTTGTCACAAAACCAAACTTGACAAGGAATGACGGAAAATCGTTCCAACAAAAATCAGCTTACTACCCTGTCGGAAGATCAACACAACAAAATAAATCAAATATTTTAAGCTTTTCAAGTCCACCAATAATATCACCTTCAAGGAAAAGTACGTCCGCTTTATGAATCAATTCAATGAGCTGGATACAATTTTGTATAATAACTATATATCCCGTTACGAAGATGAGCTTAAGTCAAACCCAAAAGCTTTCTGGAACTATGTTCGATCCAGGAAAGGGTGCGCAAATATCCCTAACTGTATGAATCTTGATGATGTTGCTTCTACTAGTTTGTCAGACACTGTAAACCTTTTTGCAGAATTTTTCAAATCCAACTTTGTATGTGATACTATGAACTCTTCTAACTCATATAGTGATGCTTTTGATGCTCAACGGTCAGATTTCGGTGCCCTCTCCGTTACTGAGCTAGATATCCAGATCGGCATTTCTTCCCTAAAACTGTGACCTTGACGGTATCTCCTCGTTTTTCTTCAAGAAATGCAGCTTATCCCTTTCTAATCCTCTATCCCACATAATTAACCTTTCCCTCTCCTCTGGAATTTTTATTGACAGGTGGAAGGTGGGTTCAATTACGCCCATCCATAAATCTGGTAACAAAAACGATGTCAAAAACTACCGACCTATATACAAATTAACTACCTTCTCAAAGCTTTTTGAAAAGGTGGTTAAGGACAAGCTTTTTTTCACAGTTAAGGAATTAATTGATCCAAACCAACATGGTTTTGTCAGTGGTCGCTCTACAGTTACTAATCTCGCTGTGTTCTCCGAGTACTGTATATCGGCTTTTAGGAGTGGATCTCAGGTAGATACGATCTACACCGATTTCAGCAAAGCCTTCTATACAGTCTCCCACGATATTCTGTTATATAAACTTGAACGATTGGGTTTCCATTCAGTGTTTCTTTTGTGGCTTCGCTCTTACCTCACCAATAGAATATCGTTTGTTGAAATTGCTGGGACTAAGTCTTACTCTTTTGTGGCTACTTCCGGTGTTCCTCAAGGTAGTATTCTAGGCCCACTGCTCTTTGTCCTTTTCATAAATGATATTGGTTCCCAATATCTACTCTACGCTGACGATTTGAAACTGTTTAGTAGTGTGCTTTTTATATTAATATTTTTATTTATGCATTTGTATGATTTATCAGCTTTTATTTTTTCTTCAGATAAGGTATCATATATTTCTTGCCATTTATTCATTTCTTAGTTTATAAACTTTGCGTTTAGACGCGTTGTTGTACATTGTTCAACCGTCTTAATTTATTTTTTATATAATTTTAGATTAAAACTGCAATTGCGACAATTAAACATGTAGCTAAACATGCTAAGATTGTCAACCATTTATCGGAGATCTCTTCTCTCTGTTCAATAATAGGATGTGGTTCGTATTTGACTAATCTATCTTCAGATTTTTGATCTGCTGAACTTTCTATGCCTACCTCGTACCCTGCTATTCCTATCAGTATACCGTTAAGTGCAACTTTCCACCATGCCATTGCTATGAAAATTTAGATTTTTTTTTTTTTCAATCCAATTTACTCGGTTTATATAAGAAATTTTTTTTCATGTAATCTATCATTAATATTTGTAGCTAAATTAAGTAATCTAAAGGTTTCAGCTATTTCTTTCCGCGTTCTAACCTGTTTACCGCCTCGTTTCCTTTTGTGCATTATTTTTACAGGGGTAGGAATTTTTGGAGTTTCCTCCTTTTTAATAAGGTTATTCCTTCGCCGATACTCCTCTATAGTGATCGGTGTAGGACCTTGCTTTGCTGCGCTACGACTCTTCAGGATTTCTTCAGAACTTATTATAAACTCTTTAATAGTATTGTGGCATTTCTTGAAAATTCTGCAAATTCTTCTTGAGTCTTAATTTCTTGCATGTTATCTACTTATTAAACAAATATTCTTTAATTTATTTTGCATTGACATGAAGCTAGCACGCGCTTATTAGCACATACTTTTAAAATTTGTGATTCCATTCCCTAAGCAAAGTAAATTGCTCTTGGTTCAGCGGCCGTGAGGCGTGCCTATCCAATTTTCTAAGTTATCATACATAATATTTGTAATTATTATTATACATAATATTTGTAAATATTCGCCGCCAGTCTTGCCGCTAGTTTTGTCTCCAAATTACCAATATTTAACGCCAGTCATATTACCAACTGACTGGCAGCAAATAGTCACGAGATTATCAATATTCCACTTCTTTTTGCGCGCCGTCCATGTCATCTATTTTTGGGGTTCAATCCTTGGGTTGATATCCTTAGTGTATTTCCATGACGTACCTCATAAATTTAACCACCAGTACTTTCATAGGCTAACTTGTTTTGCCTTTGGATTTTATATCTTCGGCTGGTGGTATCGCTATGAGCCACATAAGTTATTTTATTTAACTATGGCTGGCGATTTCGCTATACTCGTATAGAGCGGAGTGAATTGTTATTAAAAGCCTGGCAGGATCGCCATGTAGGGAATTGTAGACTACTTCCTGGCTAAATGAATGAGCCTTGTTTAGGGTGTAGAATCAATTGAACGTTTATTGAAAATACTTTATCTTTTATGCAAAATTCTTACACTAATACTTACAAATTATTTACGAACTAAAACATATACAAATAGATACATTACTAATACATACAAACTAAAATGCATAATTCTAAAATATGCTAAGTCAACATATGGTTGCAATAAATATATAAATGTGTCAGTCGCATTGACAAACTGACGTTGTGATCAGTTGGTCATTGCGACTGTCTTTGGCGGTGTCTTTGACCGTCCGCACAAGTGTAACAAGATCCTCGTTATGTGCGGCGTATGCAGTCTTTGTATAAACTCCCGCTGAGTTCAATGTAACTAATTTGGGTAGAATGTTGTTTGTGTACATTCATATTTGTTTATACATTATTTATGTGCACATGACAATTAAAGTAAAAGGGCGATGTGTTTATGTAATGCTACAATATGAACTGCTCGTCTGACGCTCTTGAGCTTCAAAACGAACTTGGCAATCTTACTGAATGGAGCGTCAAAAACAAATTATCACTTAACATCCGCAAATGTTTTCATATGACGCTGTCGAAAACCCGAAATCGTATCAATACAAGTTACTCTATCCTAAGCAATCAACTGTCTTCAGTTGAAGTATTTTCCGACCTAGGGGTTCTGTTTGATTCTAGTTTTACCTTTGTAAATGATGTAAATAGTGTCATCCCCAAGGCATACTCGAACTTAGGTTTTTTAAGGCGTTATGCAAAAGATTTTGTTGATCCCTATACTCGGAAATCGATTTTTAATTGTCTTGTCCGATCTAAGCTGGAGTATGGATCCATTATCTGGAACCCTCTGTACAGCTCCCACTTTGATAGAATCGAGCGAGTACAACGGAGTTTCACTCGTTTTGCTCTTTTCCCGCTTCACTTTGTTGATCCCTATCCATCTTACAAAGCCCGTTGTTTGCTTATAAACTTAAAATCTCTTGCAAGTAGGCGAACAATTCAATCAATAATGTTCATTTACGATGTGATTAACGGCTTAATTGATTGCGCTTTCCTGCTTGAGCAGTTACGCATTGTGTTGCCCCCATTAATAGAGCTGTTAATGAACTTAATAATATTTATCAAAAGCTTGGTCTTGACTTTGCAATGCCAAGATCTGAGTTCGCTTATAAGATTACTTCTTTTTATCCGTAGTACCTAATCAGAGTACTTTACTTAGATAAGTTTAACTCCTACTTTAATCTTGTTTTATATCTCTAGTCTGTAAGATATTGTTATCATAGACTGAATAAAGAATAATAATAATAATAATAATAATAATAAATTATTAAAAGGGTTGGTATCTAGCTCATTTTTGTTGGGAGAAGTAAATTTTAACATTCCTTTTCGGCAATCAAGACATTTTAAACCTCTTTTTTTGAAACAGTGTAGGACTAATTTTGAATTAAATGAGCCTTTCCGTTTGTGTGACATTTATAATACTCACTCCAGAATATTTGATATTTCTGACTCGCTTTTTAGCATTAAAAAGTCGATACTATCTTCGCTTAACCCATAGCAACTTTATGAATTTACTCTTTATAACCGAACTGATCTTTCCTCGCTTAATACATTATTTATAAGTTTTATTTTCTTGTGTTACTTAGCTGAAGAATTTTCCTCTGTAGCTGAGCTGTTTTAGCTCTCCACACTTAACAAATCTCTGTCTTTCAACAACTCGGCAATATATATACAAGGTGGCGCAAAAGTAAGCTTCCGATGTTCAGCATATCGGTTGTGGCACGTGCAGTGTGTGCTGTTGCACCGTCTTGTTGGAACCACATGTTTTCCAATCCCAATTCATCAAGTTACGGCAAAAAGAACTCGTTGATCATTGCTCTGTAGCGCTCACCATTCAGAGTAACCGTTTGGCCCCGACCGATTATTGGTCAAATAAATAGTCAGCAATATTCCGCGTTCTGGAGCAGTGTAGCGTAACATTGTTTATTAACGTGTATTTCGCATGTGTTTACTACATAAATGTCAAAACAGAACTGACTTTAGGGGCCAATCGCCAAATTTATAGCATTTTCTGATAGGAGGATGACTTTTGCGCCACCCTGTATATATAAAAAAACGCCGTGCGTTATGCGGATGCGCCCCTCGTGTCGGTTGGGCGGTATGATGGGCTATCCGCTGGATATTATTACAATTATTATACCTTTCATGAAAATGAAATGGTATATTAACTTTGGTCCGATGTTTGTAACGCTTAGAAATATAAGAGATAGACCCACCATAAAATATACCAAATTGATCAGGACGATGAACTGAGTTGATACAGCCATGTCCGTCTGTCCGTCCGTCTGTTCGTCCGTCCGTCTGTTTGAACGCAAACTAGTCCCTCAATTTTTGAGATATCTCGATGAAATTTGGCACACGCATGTATTTTTGTATTATATTAGACATTTGTCGGATCCGCTATAATCGGGTCACTATAGCATATATCTCCCATACAACCGATCGTTCAAATGAGAGGATTATGGCCATTTCTCCCCCATTTTTAAAGATTAAAACTTGAAACTTGGTGAGATATTTTCTTATGGATAGCAAAAGATTTCGTAAAAAAATCACCAAGATCGGAGCTATATATAGTATATATCCCATACAACCGATCGTTAAGATAAGAGGATTATGGCCATTTATCCCTCATTTTGGAAGATTAAAACTTGAAACTTGGTGAGATATTTGCTTACAGATAATAAAAAATTTGGTAAAAAAATCGCTAAGATCGGAGCTATATATATCCCATACAACCGATCCTTCAGATAAGAGGATTATGGCCATTTCTCCCCCATTTTTAAAGATTAAAACTTGAAACTTGGTGAGATATTTTCTTATAGATAGTAAAAGATTTCGTAAAAAAGTCAGCAAGATCGGAGCTATATATAGTATACATCCCATACAACCAATCGTTCAGATAAGAGGATTATGGCCATTTATCCCTCATTTTGAAATATTAAAACTTGAAACTTGGTGAGATATTTGCTTATAGATGTTAAAAGATTTGGTAAAAAAATCATCAAGATCGGAGCTATACATATATAGTATATTGATTAATCAACTTACTCAATTAATCGAATAAAGGCACAGCCCTAGTAAAAACTTCCCCTAAACAAATAAAGCTTATTATAAAAGAAAATTATATGTATTGCTGACAAAGGTTTAGAGAACTTTAAACAATGCGTATTTAAGTTTGCACGTATTCATGAAAGGTATAAAGCCTTCGGCACAGCCGAAGACAGCGCCGTCCTTACTTGTTATTATTATTATTATGGCAATATTTTAAGTGCCTGTCCAGTACAATTGTAAAGCATAATGTACATATCAATATTTTAATAACCTGTCCGGTAGAGTTTTTTACCAGGAAACCAGCATTAACACCAACAATAATGTCAGCCTAGACTCTTGCAAAAAAGTGCTACTTCGGACTGAGTAGGCAATTGAGAAATAAAGTACTCTTTCGAAGAACAAAAATAACATTCTATAGGTCACTCATCGGAGCCGTCCTGGTTTATGGTGTAGATTGCTTCGTTGACTAGGCCATGTTAAGCGAATGAATGAAGATGCTGCGGCCCATAAGGTATTCTTATCGGCACCCGCCATATAGCAGAGGAAGAAGGAAGCCTCCACTCTGATGACACGACCAAGTGGGGACCGTTTTCCGATCCCGTGGTTTTCCAATAGGCGCCAGTAGCAGAAAGAAGAAACGGCTGGTGAGCAGGCTTAAAAGACGGCTAAGCCCTATTTAAAGAAGAATAAGAGTTGAAAACGTGCGTATTGGTGTGACAGTGGAAACGGGGAGAGTTTCAAATATTTGCAGCAATTTGCATACGTTATATTTTGGATTTGCACAATTGGTTGATAAAATCCAGCAAGCTTAAAAAAATGTGTCATTTTCTTCACTGTGGTTTGTTGAAAAAATCGAAGCAAAACCTCTGAAGATTTTTTATGTGGAGTGAATGGAGTATCCATTTCCAATATTATATGATCAATAAAAAATATCGATAAAAAACACGAATCTTGAAATAAATATCTAAGTTACATCCTTGAATATTTTGACTAGATTTGTATGGGTTAGTTCTAATTCTAATTCTAATGTTGTTCCTAATTTTAATTCTAATTCTATTTCTCATGCTAATGTTGAAAGCCTTAAGAGCCTGAGAATTTATTTTCAAAATATCTCTGGTATGCGTACTAAGGCGAAAGAAGTATTTTTATTTACGTCTCGGTGCGAGTTTGATGTTTTTGTGCTGGTTGAAACATGGTTAACCAGTGCCTTTTTTGACGCGGAAATCTTCGACCAGAATATTCTTCAAATCTACCGTAAGGACATAGATGCATTTAAAACAGGCTGTAGTAGAGGCGGCGGCGTCTTAATTGCGGTGAAACGTGCCTTGAGATCGTTAGCTTTCACGCCCGTTAACGCTGATTCTCTTATCGATCAACTTTGTATACGTATTTTCGGTACTTTTGGTAGTTTGTTTATTTGCGTATCTTATATTCCACCTAATAGTTCGGATTACTTGTATGCAGCTCATACTAATAATATTTTAAACATCTACAAAAACCATGAAGATGACCATTTTTGCATTCTAGGCGACTTCAACTTAAACAAGCTCGTATGGTCCAGCTTACTCAGTAATGTTTTCTTAACAGCTACTAATGTAAGTCTTCCTCATGAGATACATTTCTTAGATAGTCTTTCCAGCATTAATCTTACCCAAGTTAATTATATCCCCAACATGCTTGGTAATATCCTTGATCTTTTATTCATCGATGCGAACCTCATCTACAGGAATGTAATTTCCCAATCTGCAAGTCTGATATGCATCATGTACCTCTATACTTATCCCTTCAGTTCTGCACTTTTCCTTCTACCTACATGCTTGATCCCCAATCTTTAAATTTCAAAGATGCTGATTATGATTCCTTAAATACAATTTTTTGTGAGATTGATTGGAATTCTATTTTTCTTGGACGTAATGTCTCTGAGTGCTTTGAAGTTTTTCTCGAGCAAATTCTTGAAGTCTTAAACTCCAATTTATCTTTGATTCCTGCTCGAAAACATAAGCTACCCTGGTACAAAAGGGGGCTGAAAAGACTGAAGAATAAAAGAAACAAATATTTTAAGCTGATTTTTGTTGGAACGATTTTCCGTCATCCCTTGTCAAGTTTGGTTTTGTGACAAACCGGTTTCGTTCTCACTAGGCATTGAAAATGGCAGAACGCCGAAACCGGTTTGTCACAAAACCAAACTTGACAAGGGATGACGGAAAATCGTTCCAACAAAAATCAGCTTACTACCCTGTCGGAAGATCAACACAACAAAATAAATCAAATATTTTAAGCTTTTCAAGTCCACCAATAATATCACCTTCAAGGAAAAGTACGTCCGCTTTATGAATCAATTCAATGAGCTGGATACAATTTTGTATAATAACTATATATCCCGTTACGAAGATGAGCTTAAGTCAAACCCAAAAGCTTTCTGGAACTATGTTCGATCCAGGAAAGGGTGCGCAAATATCCCTAACTGTATGAATCTTGATGATGTTGCTTCTACTAGTTTGTCAGACACTGTAAACCTTTTTGCAGAATTTTTCAAATCCAACTTTGTATGTGATACTATGAACTCTTCTAACTCATATAGTGATGCTTTTGATGCTCAACGGTCAGATTTCGGTGCCCTCTCCGTTACTGAGCTAGATATCCAGATCGGCATTTCTTCCCTAAAACTGTGACCTTGACGGTATCTCCTCGTTTTTCTTCAAGAAATGCAGCTTATCCCTTTCTAATCCTCTATCCCACATAATTAACCTTTCCCTCTCCTCTGGAATTTTTATTGACAGGTGGAAGGTGGGTTCAATTACGCCCATCCATAAATCTGGTAACAAAAACGATGTCAAAAACTACCGACCTATATACAAATTAACTGCCTTCTCAAAGCTTTTTGAAAAGGTGGTTAAGGACAAGCTTTTTTTCACAGTTAAGGAATTAATTGATCCAAACCAACATGGTTTTGTCAGTGGTCGCTCTACAGTTACTAATCTCGCTGTGTTCTCCGAGTACTGTATATCGGCTTTTAGGAGTGGATCTCAGGTAGATACGATCTACACCGATTTCAGCAAAGCCTTCTATACAGTCTCCCACGATATTCTGTTATATAAACTTGAACGATTGGGTTTCCATTCAGTGTTTCTTTTGTGGCTTCGCTCTTACCTCACCAATAGAATATCGTTTGTTGAAATTGCTGGGACTAAGTCTTACTCTTTTGTGGCTACTTCCGGTGTTCCTCAAGGTAGTATTCTAGGCCCACTGCTCTTTGTCCTTTTCATAAATGATATTGGTTCCCAATATCTACTCTACGCTGACGATTTGAAACTGTTTAGTAGTGTGAACTGCTCGTCTGATGCTCTTCGGCGTTTTACCGTTTTAATCACTTGTCCTATGCTATTTAGAGCTTCTAAAATTATCTTAAAATGCTTTACTATAGTTTCTGTTTTTATATTAATATTTTTATTTATGCATTTGTATGATTTATCAGCTTTTATTTTTTCTTCAGATAAGGTATCATATATTTCTTGCCATTTATTCATTTCTTAGTTTATAAACTTTGCGTTTAGACGCGTTGTTGTACATTGTTCAACCGTCTTAATTTATTTTTTATATAATTTTAGATTAAAACTGCAATTGCGACAATTAAACATGTAGCTAAACATGCTAAGATTGTCAACCATTTATCGGAGATCTCTTCTCTCTGTTCAATAATAGGATGTGGTTCGTATTTGACTAATCTATCTTCAGATTTTTGATCTGCTGAACTTTCTATGCCTACCTCGTACCCTGCTATTCCTATCAGTATACCGTTAAGTGCAACTTTCCACCATGCCATTGCTATGAAAATTTAGATTTTTTTTTTTTCAATCCAATTTACTCGGTTTATATAAGAAATTTTTTTTCATGTAATCTATCATTAATATTTGTAGCTAAATTAAGTAATCTAAAGGTTTCAGCTATTTCTTTCCGCGTTCTAACCTGTTTACCGCCTCGTTTCCTTTTGTGCATTATTTTTACAGGGGTAGGAATTTTTGGAGTTTCCTCCTTTTTAATAAGGTTATTCCTTCGCCGATACTCCTCTATAGTGATCGGTGTAGGACCTTGCTTTGCTGCGCTACGACTCTTCAGGATTTCTTCAGAACTTATTATAAACTCTTTAATAGTATTGTGGCATTTCTTGAAAATTCTGCAAATTCTTCTTGAGTCTTAATTTCTTGCATGTTATCTACTTATTAAACAAATATTCTTTAATTTATTTTGCATTGACATGAAGCTAGCACGCGCTTATTAGCACATACTTTTAAAATTTGTGATTCCATTCCCTAAGCAAAGTAAATTGCTCTTGGTTCAGCGGCCGTGAGGCGTGCCTATCCAATTTTCTAAGTTATCATACATAATATTTGTAATTATTATTATACATAATATTTGTTTTGTCTCCAAATTACCAATATTTAACACCAGTCATATTACCAACTGACTGGCAGCAAATAGTCACGAGATTATCAATATTCCACTTCTTTTTGCGCGCCGTCCATGTCATCTATTTTTGGGGTTCAATCCTTGGGTTGATATCCTTAGTGTATTTCCATGACGTACCTCATAAATTTAACCACCAGTACTTTCATAGGCTAACTTGTTTTGCCTTTGGATTTTATATCTTCGGCTGGTGGTATCGCTATGAGCCACATAAGTTATTTTATTTAACTATGGCTGGCGATTTCGCTATACTCGTATAGAGCGGAGTGAATTGTTATTAAAAGCCTGGCAGGATCGCCATGTAGGGAATTGTAGACTACTTCCTGGCTAAATGAATGAGCCTTGTTTAGGGTGTAGAATCAATTGAACGTTTATTGAAAATACTTTATCTTTTATGCAAAATTCTTACACTAATACTTACAAATTATTTACGAACTAAAACATATACAAATAGATACATTACTAATACATACAAACTAAAATGCATAATTCTAAAATATGCTAAGTCAACATATGGTTGCAATAAATATATAAATGTGTCAGTCGCATTGACAAACTGACGTTGTGATCAGTTGGTCATTGCGACTGTCTTTGGCGGTGTCTTTGACCGTCCGCACAAGTGTAACAAGATCCTCGTTATGTGCGGCGTATGCAGTCTTTGTATAAACTCCCGCTGAGTTCAATGTAACTAATTTGGGTAGAATGTTGTTTGTGTACATTCATATTTGTTTATACATTATTTATGTGCACATGACAATTAAAGTAAAAGGGTTATGTGTTTATGTAATGCTACAATATGAACTGCTCGTCTGACGCTCTTGAGCTTCAAAACGAACTTGGCAATCTTACTGAATGGAGCGTCAAAAACAAATTATCACTTAACATCCGCAAATGTTTTCATATGACGCTGTCGAAAACCCGAAATCGTATCAATACAAGTTACTCTATCCTAAGCAATCAACTGTCTTCAGTTGAAGTATTTTCCGACCTAGGGGTTCTGTTTGATTCTAGTTTTACCTTTGTAAATGATGTAAATAGTGTCATCCCCAAGGCATACTCGAACTTAGGTTTTTTAAGGCGTTATGCAAAAGATTTTGTTGATCCCTATACTCGGAAATCGATTTTTAATTGTCTTGTCCGATCTAAGCTGGAGTATGGATCCATTATCTGGAACCCTCTGTACAGCTCCCACTTTGATAGAATCGAGCGAGTACAACGGAGTTTCACTCGTTTTGCTCTTTTCCCGCTTCACTTTGTTGATCCCTATCCATCTTACAAAGCCCGCTGTTTGCTTATAAACTTAAAATCTCTTGCAAGTAGGCGAACAATTCAATCAATAATGTTCATTTACGATGTGATTAACGGCTTAATTGATTGCGCTTTCCTGCTTGAGCAGTTACGCATTGTGTTGCCCCCATTAATAGAGCTGTTAATGAACTTAATAATATTTATCAAAAGCTTGGTCTTGACTTTGCAATGCCAAGATCTGAGTTCGCTTATAAGATTACTTCTTTTTATCCGTAGTACCTAATCAGAGTACTTTACTTAGATAAGTTTAACTCCTACTTTAATCTTGTTTTATATCTCTAGTCTGTAAGATATTGTTATCATAGACTGAATAAAGAATAATAATAATAATAATAATAATAATAAATTATTAAAAGGGTTGGTATCTAGCTCATTTTTGTTGGGAGAAGTAAATTTTAACATTCCTTTTCGGCAATCAAGACATTTTAAACCTCTTTTTTTGAAACAGTGTAGGACTAATTTTGAATTAAATGAGCCTTTCCGTTTGTGTGACATTTATAATACTCACTCCAGAATATTTGATATTTCTGACTCGCTTTTTAGCATTAAAAAGTCGATACTATCTTCGCTTAACCCATAGCAACTTTATGAATTTACTCTTTATAACCGAACTGATCTTTCCTCGCTTAATACATTATTTATAAGTTTTATTTTCTTGTGTTACTTAGCTGAAGAATTTTCCTCTGTAGCTGAGCTGTTTTAGCTCTCCACACTTAACAAATCTCTGTCTTTCAACAACTCGGCAATATATATACAAGGTGGCGCAAAAGTAAGCTTCCGATGTTCAGCATATCGGTTGTGGCACGTGCAGTGTGTGCTGTTGCACCGTCTTGTTGGAACCACATGTTTTCCAATCCCAATTCATCAAGTTACGGCAAAAAGAACTCGTTGATCATTGCTCTGTAGCGCTCACCATTCAGAGTAACCGTTTGGCCCCGACCGATTATTGGTCAAATAAATAGTCAGCAATATTCCGCGTTCTGGAGCAGTGTAGCGTAACATTGTTTATTAACGTGTATTTCGCATGTGTTTACTACATAAATGTCAAAACAGAACTGACTTTAGGGGCCAATCGCCAAATTTATAGCATTTTCTGATAGGAGGATGACTTTTGCGCCACCCTGTATATATAA
Organism: Merzomyia westermanni; assembly: GCA_949987695.1. Taxonomy (NCBI): domain Eukaryota; kingdom Metazoa; phylum Arthropoda; class Insecta; order Diptera; family Tephritidae; genus Merzomyia; species Merzomyia westermanni. The sequence goes on from OX465288.1 coordinate 94,327,615, forward strand.
AAAAAACGCCGTGCGTTATGCTGATGCGCCCCTCGTGTCGGTTGGGCGGTATGATGGGCTATCCGCTGGATATTATTACAATTATTATACCTTTCATGAAAATGAAATGGTATATTAACTTTGGTCCGATGTTTGTAACGCTTAGAAATATAAGAGATAGACCCACCATAAAATATACCAAATTGATCAGGACGATGAACTGAGTTGATACAGCCATGTCCGTCTGTCCGTCCGTCTGTTCGTCCGTCCGTCTGTTTGAACGCAAACTAGTCCCTCAATTTTTGAGATATCTCGATGAAATTTGGCACACGCATGTATTTTTGTATTATATTAGACATTTGTCGGATCCGCTATAATCGGGTCACTATAGCATATATCTCCCATACAACCGATCGTTCAAATGAGAGGATTATGGCCATTTCTCCCCCATTTTTAAAGATTAAAACTTGAAACTTGGTGAGATATTTTCTTATGGATAGCAAAAGATTTCGTAAAAAAATCACCAAGATCGGAGCTATATATAGTATATATCCCATACAACCGATCGTTAAGATAAGAGGATTATGGCCATTTATCCCTCATTTTGGAAGATTAAAACTTGAAACTTGGTGAGATATTTGCTTACAGATAATAAAAAATTTGGTAAAAAAATCGCTAAGATCGGAGCTATATATATCCCATACAACCGATCCTTCAGATAAGAGGATTATGGCCATTTCTCCCCCATTTTTAAAGATTAAAACTTGAAACTTGGTGAGATATTTTCTTATAGATAGTAAAAGATTTCGTAAAAAAGTCAGCAAGATCGGAGCTATATATAGTATACATCCCATACAACCAATCGTTCAGATAAGAGGATTATGGCCATTTATCCCTCATTTTGAAATATTAAAACTTGAAACTTGGTGAGATATTTGCTTATAGATGTTAAAAGATTTGGTAAAAAAATCATCAAGATCGGAGCTATACATATATAGTATATTGATTAATCAACTTACTCAATTAATCGAATAAAGGCACAGCCCTAGTAAAAACTTCCCCTAAACAAATAAAGCTTATTATAAAAGAAAATTATATGTATTGCTGACAAAGGTTTAGAGAACTTTAAACAATGCGTATTTAAGTTTGCACGTATTCATGAAAGGTATAAAGCCTTCGGCACAGCCGAAGACAGCGCCGTCCTTACTTGTTATTATTATTATTATGGCAATATTTTAAGTGCCTGTCCAGTACAATTGTAAAGCATAATGTACATATCAATATTTTAATAACCTGTCCGGTAGAGTTTTTTACCAGGAAACCAGCATTAACACCAACAATAATGTCAGCCTAGACTCTTGCAAAAAAGTGCTACTTCGGACTGAGTAGGCAATTGAGAAATAAAGTACTCTTTCGAAGAACAAAAATAACATTCTATAGGTCACTCATCGGAGCCGTCCTGGTTTATGGTGTAGATTGCTTCGTTGGCTAGGCCATGTTAAGCGAATGAATGAAGATGCTGCGGCCCATAAGGTATTCTTATCGGCACCCGCCATATAGCAGAGGAAGAAGGAAGCCTCCACTCTGATGACACGACCAAGTGGGGACCGTTTTCCGATCCCGTGGTTTTCCAATAGGCGCCAGTAGCAGAAAGAAGAAACGGCTGGTGAGCAGGCTTAAAAGACGGCTAAGCCCTATTTAAAGAAGAATAAGAGTTGAAAACGTGCGTATTGGTGTGACAGTGGAAACGGGGAGAGTTTCAAATATTTGCAGCAATTTGCATACGTTATATTTTGGATTTGCACAATTGGTTGATAAATCCAGCAAGCTTAAAAAAATGTGTCATTTTCTTCACTGTGGTTTGTTGAAAAAATCGAAGCAAAACCTCTGAAGATTTTTTATGTGGAGTGAATGGAGTATCCATTTCCAATATTATATGATCAATAAAAAATATCGATAAAAAACACGAATCTTGAAATAAATATCTAAGTTACATCCTTGAATATTTTGACTAGATTTGTATGGGTTCTCTTTGATTTCAATATCCATGTCGTTTGCATCTTTTTCACAAGCTCTTAAAAATTTTTCAAAGTAATGTTCGTCGGAATGAATACGTCGTAACTCCGCCACTAATTCATTTGCGGTACAACTATCTTTATTTGTTGGACTTTATTACACAAAGGCAGAACTCACCGTGTTTGGATAAAGATAGTTTTGCTTTAACATAAGTCCTAAAAGACTGCGTTTATTATTTAAAACAAAAAAATGGTTTTTAATGTTGACCTAATACGTTTTAAATTTAAGCAAAAGGCAAAAAGGTGGAAATTTTATTATTTTGCGTCTTTCGTATAACAAAACTGCCACCATAAATTGATGTATAAATGCCCATGATTGGCAGTATTTTTTGACAACTGCGCACTGGCACTTTATTATAAATACTAAAGTTTAATAGGTCATAAAACTGCATATCCAAATTTTGTATACAAATTCCATATACTCGTATGTAGTACTTTTATATTGCTAGCATACTATACCTGCAGTGTGTTTTGAAATCGAAATCAAAGGGAGACAACGAAACTCAATTTTTGAGATTGTATTGTATTCGTGTATTTTTGTTAGCTATGAAATATACTGAAAAGTCCAATCCTTACAGGAGCGGTTCAAGCTTATATAAATATATTCAGGAATTTTATGAAAAACCTCTATCTTTTTTATCGAAATTTAGCACTGTAGACCACCCGCTTTACTTCGCTTTGACGATATTGAAGAAAATAGTAGTCATTTGGCGCAATATACCTAGGAGAAAATTAAAGATGTGCATTTATTTTCTGGAATTTAGGTTTGGTTATATTTGATGTTTCTAATTCTTTTCTAAAAATAAAATGTAGATCCCAAATTTTTAACTCCGAAAGGTTGCTGCTAAGCCAGATGGAATTTCGATAGAATTTCTCTATGGTAAAAAAAAACACTAGAAAGGGCGATCCCGCTTGAAAAAGCCGTAGTCCTGCAATTGCACCTAGAATCTTTAGACACTCCCCATACCACGGCCGATATTGGAAAATAGAAATTTGCCTTATACAAACTACCACAAGAATCAGTGGCAATAAAAACCACTATCGGAGTGGATGAAACATGGAATAATGGTTAGCAAGGTTACTTACAATAATTATTATCAAATATCCGCCCATGGTCGGTAATATTTGTCAGCTTGCCCCATCCACAACTTAAAAAACTTGGGAATCTGTTCTCCACTCTTAGATATGGTCACGCCTCAGTTATATGGAATCTGATGCTATGCTTGCCTTATTTTAAGTTTATACAAATCTACTACAAGTTTCAAATTTTTTTTCTTATCCAAAAATTATTTTGAACGAAAGTAAAATACGCTCATGGATTTTTCCAAACGACGTGTGTCATTTTGGTACGTTCGTTTCGTATATAACTGCACTGTGATGTTGGCGAGTGTACTGAGTATTTTCTAGCAATATAGAAGTATTACATATATGACAAATTCAAATTAAAAAGTGCGGAGTTTTGATGAAACTTGGTTAAATTTTTTTAGGCGTTGTACAAAGTTTGAAATTTGTTCTTTCATGTTTTTTATTAGATAATGGGCAATACTTTAATAAAAAAAAGTGTAAAAACTTAAAAAATTTCCGTCGTTACCTATTTTTTCGCCATTGTGTGCACTGATTAAATTAATCAGACTGCACACACTAGTATTTCCGGCTGAATTGGGATTTTTAAAGACGTGCGAAATAAGGGAGTACAGTTTTAGCTCAGCAATATCAGACCTCGAAAATTACTATATTATTTCGATCTGTTATTTTATTACAACCAGAACCGATGTCTACGCATGCCTCGAAACTGGTTTTATCGTCTTATAAGCCTAGTGAATTTCGTAGAAGGTGTGAAAAGGCTATCATATTTATATAGGCTTAATATTCAAACGCATAATCCACTAAGCGATAGTTTCATATATTCATAAAAATTAAGTCTGTTGTTAGTCTAAAAAGAGAAAACAATAAGTCAGAGGCATAAAATGGTATTGTGTTATTAAATCAAAAGTAAAGAACCGAACATTAAATATCTAGTAGTGATCTATTATGACGTCCCAATTTATGCAGGTCTATTTTAATACTTTTTAGTTCGTATTATAAATCCAGCTGATTGTTTTCAATAAAACCACTTCTGTTATCACACTGTGGGGAAGTCAGTGACTAGTGAGAACAATTTCTGGTTCAGGGGGACAATTCTGGTTTTGCGTTATCGTAAAATGAAAAGTAAATACGTCAATTCACCATGGATTCTCGTTTTACTTTAAACTTACGATTTGAAGGGAAGTAAAAAATTTAAGGTCAATATAAATTTGGTGTTAACGTCAAAATTTCATAAAATTCTAAAATGGGATTATTTTTTACAAATTTAAACGTTTTTAGTGATAAAAATTACTTTTATTCTTACAACTCTATAATAAGCAAGAACAACTTGTGTCAACGCAATTCGAAATAGTCTTCTGCAAACAGTTTTCATGGCATATATCAGAATTGCATTTTAGAGCTCATTGAAGTGAAGAAAGTTAACGTTAAGTCATAACTAAAGTGAAAAGATATTTTTCACTTCACGATAACGCCCAACCAGAATTGACCCCCAGAACTATAAAAAAAAGTGGCTGATAAAAACTAGATTTTCTCTTGTTCGAACCCGGCAGTTGAGTAATCATTAAAAGGCATTTTTATTCGTATTAAGAAAAATGTTTTATTTTATTAATTGTATTGGAGTCACAATTTGGCGACTTAGCAGCTGTTACTACGTCGGCATGGGGAGAGCAGAAAATGGTAGCTACAAATTTGGCTGAATAGAAAAGGGGCAGATTGACTTAGGATCGTTTATCCCAATCAACTCCCACGAGGATTTGTGGAAAATAAACAAAGATATTTCTCCTGGGACTCGTCATTTATTTGTAAACATTATAAACATAAAATTTTTCATTTTTATTCAACTTTTGACAACTGCAATGTCCAAATTGCAACAAAACTGCATCAAAAAAAATCTTAAAAACGTTCTGGGTAACGAGATAGTAATCACCTTTAATATTGATGGAACGCATGGAGGAAAACGGCCGAAGGCCTACAAAAGTTTTTATGCCGCGGTAATATGTAGGTAATATAAACTTTGTTTAAATTGTTTCCTCATAGAATCCATTAACGGTCAAGAACTGGAGAACCAACTAAGAAAAGCCATACAGCTTCAAGATAAAGACATTTAAAACGTTGCTTTTTGCCGATTTAATTTAGTTTGAAATAAATACAAGTAATATTTTTTTAATTGTTTTAATTTTACATATTTTTGTAAGCTTAAAAGAGCTCAATACCATTTGATAATAATTTTTATTTAACTATTATTATTTTTGATTAGAGGAAAAATTGAAAGCAACAAACATATACAGGCTATAGTTATAGTACTTTTTCGAAAACAGCCACGATTTCTCGTCAGACCAGTAGCGAAGCCAGGGGTGGAGGAGGGGGGCGATACTATTTGATGCATCTGATTTATAATTTTCTTATTTTAGATTAACGACAAAGTGCAGTTTTATGAATATGTATACGAACTTATCGGTTAGTGCAATACTAAGCTTATATACATACGAGGTGTGTTCAAAAAGTATCGCGAATTTTGTGTTTTTTCAAAAATTATTTATTTATTCATGAATATCTATTTTGTCGCCTTCAAAGTAATCCCCATGAGATATTATACACTTGTGCCAACGGTTTTTCCAATCTTCGAAGCACTTCAAAAAATCATTTTTTTGTATCTTGTTCAGCTCCTCCTTCGATGCCGTCTTTATCTCGTCAAGAGAAGCGTAACGTCAAACTTTCATGGGCCTCTTCAGTTTAGGGAACAAGAAAAAGTCACAGGGGGCCAGATCTGGGGAATACGGTGGCTGCGGCATCATTAGTGTGTTGTTTTTGGCCAAAAATTCGCGCACAAGCAACGATGCGTGACCAGGGGCGTTATCGTGGTGCAAAAGCCAATTTTTGTTCTTCCACAAATCCGGGCGTTTCTGGCGGATTGCTTCGCGCAAATTGTGCATAACTTGCAGGTAATATTCCTTATTGGCCGTTCTTCCCTGTGGCAAGAACTCATGATGCACCACGCCCCTGCAATCGAAGAAAACTGTCAGCAAAACTTTCACATTCGACCGAACTTGGCGCGCTTTTTTCGGTCTTGGTTCGTGCGGCAGCTTCCATTGAGATGATTGAGCTTTGGTTTCCACGTCATAACCATAAACCCACGATTCGTCACCAGTTATGACCCTCTGGAGCAAATTTGGGTCGTCGCGGACAGAGTTTAACATCTCATTAGCAATGTTCATGCGATGCTGTTTTTGGTCACAATTGAGCAATTTTGGTACGAATTTCGCGGCGACCCGTCTCATGCCCAAATCATTGATAAAAATCGAAGCCAATCGATATGTTAAGGTCCTCAGCAACTTCTCTAACGGTGATTCGACGATTGGCCAATACCATTTTCTCCACTTCATTAAATTTTTCGTCTGTTGTTGAAGTGCTCGGGCGTCCGGCACGCTCTTCGTCGTTCACATCTTCTCGGCCTTCTAAGAACATTTTGTACCACCGATAAACGTTGCTTCGGTCCAAGGTAGCTTCTCCGTATGCCACAGTCAACATTCGGAATGCATCCGCGCACTTAATTTCGTTTTTCACACAAAATTTGATACAGGTTCTTTGATCCATTTTTTTGAATAGGTAAAAATCGAAGACGATCCAAAACACGTGCAAGCAAAGCAGCTGTCAACAATTAACTGAACATTCAAAATGGCCGAGCTTGTCGGCATAAGTGAGAGACATGAGTACCAACATAACGCCACAAAAAATTCGAAATTCGAATATACGTAACCAGCGAAAATTCAAAATTCGCGATACTTTTTGAACACACCTCGTATACTAGCTTTTTCAGACTTTCTACAAATTTCACTAGGTTTTCAAGGCTATAAAACCGGTTTCGATCGGAATAACAGCATAAAACTGTACTCCCTTATCTCTCACGCCTTTAATAATCCGGTATTCAGGCGGCCTGAAAATACTAGAGTAGGCAGGCCCATAAACTTAATCAGAGAACACAAAGGCGGAAAAATAGATACCAACGAGAATTTTTTACACGGTTTTTATAAAAGTATAGCCCGTTGTCTAACAAAAAATATCCAAGAACAAATTTCAATTTGGAAAATTTAACCAAGTTTAATCAACATTCTATACTTTTAATCCGAATTTTTATAAGAAAGTAGTATTTATAATAAAATGCCAGGGTGAAGTTGACAAAAAATAGTACAAATTATTTGTATTTATTGATCAATTTATGGTGTCTGTTTTGTTATGCGAAAGGCTCACAATTTAAAAAATTTCTACATTTTCGGTATTGCTTAGCATTATAAAATTCTTAGGTCATTATTAAAAATATTTTTTTTTAAATAATAAACGCAGTCTTCTAGCATCTTTGTAAACACAATGCGTTCTGCCTTTGTGTAAGAAACTTTAATAAATAAAGATAGCGCTTGTAGTGGATTTCGCAAAAGACTTAGTACTGGAGTTACGACGTATTCGTTCCGACGAACATGACTTCGAAAAAATGGTTCAGAACTTGTGGCACGGATATTGAAATCAAATAGAACCGATTCAAATCTAGTCAAAGTCTGCAAGCATGTAACCTGGATGTTTATTTAAATATTTCTGTTTTTTATCCGTTTATCATATATCTAATAATGGAAATAGATACTCGATTCACTCAACATAAAACTATCTTTAGAGATTTCGTTTCGGTTTTTCAACAAACCACAGAGAAGAAAATGACAAAAAAATTATTTAAGCTTGCTGAATTTTATAAACCACTTGTTCAAAGCCAAAATATAGTGGATGAAATCAATTTATAAAGAAGGAGGTTCTTTAAGCGACATAATCTTTCGCCAAAAACTGCATTTTACGCACTTCAGAGCTGCGAGCATTTTATAACTTATACAAATTGCTACAAATTCTTGCAACTCTCCCGTTTTCACTTCTACTCCTGGAACTCTCTTTTTCAACCCTTCTTCTTCTTTAAATTCCGCTTAACCGTTTAAGCGATTTTGGCCTTTTACCATAGCTCGCCACTCGTTACGTCCTTCTGCCAATTGGCGCCAATTGGAAACTCCCCGGGATCACAAATCGGTCTCTCCCCATTCCTCTGCTACCACCGGTGGGTGCCAATAAGAATACCTTCTGGGCCGGAACATCTTCATTCATTGTCACAACATGGCCTAGCCAATTAAGACGCTGGGGTTTACTTCGTTGGGCTATGTCGGGGTCTGCATATAGCTCAAGCAGCTCATCATTAAATCTTCTTTGGAATACTCAGATGGTGTCAGTGTCCAAGCTTCTGCACCATAAACCTTATTTATTTTGATGTATATTTATTTTCGTTCTTCGAGAGAGGGCTTTACTTCTCAATTTCCAACTCAGTCAGAAGTAGAACTTGTTTGCGTGAGTTATTCTTTGTTGGATTTCTAGGCTGACATTATTGTTGGTGTTAACTCTAAAGAGGTTAAAACCTTATCTACGTCGTCTCTACCGGCGAAATCGTTAAAATATTGATGTGTAAATTAGGGCTTACAATTGTTGAGTATCATATCTTATTTAACCCTTCTCTTTATACGAGATGAATAAAACTCGCTTTATAAGTAATAATATTTTCTATAAAAGCAATTTCTTTTAAATGAAACAAAACACTTAAGCTCTTCGGAAAAAATGACTGAATTTAACGACCTACAAAACCTGATGTTCCAAAAAGTTCTGACGACTCTGATAAAATTGCTCTCAATCTTCGCGAATTTTGCGTACATTTTTAAAACAAAATTTATTGTGTCTCAAACTTCAGGTTTCGATTAAAAAAATGTTTCTTCCCCCCCCCCCCCCTAAGAATTATTATCATCTGGACTTGAGCTCGTTAAAACTTACAAAAATATGTAAAAATGAACAGACCTTAAAACCAACATAAAAAATTAATTTTAATTTTATTTTATTAAACATGTAGACTGAAATATATGTGAAATTAATGATATAGTATTAGATTAGAATAGAAACTTTAAATTGGAAAATAATGCCATTTTCACGATTATGTTGCCGAATTACTTTTAATTCTGTTTTAAGTGAATATATATAAGAATGAAATATCTTTTTAATTTTTTAGCAATAACTCATACAAAAGTTAATTAAAATAAATATATAAAATATTAGATTGGAATAAAAAACATGTATCTGAATATCTTTAAGAAGAAATTATTTATTTTGTTGTGTTGATCTTCCGACAGGGTAGTAAGCTGATTTTTGTTGGAACGATTTTCCGTCATCCCTTGTCAAGTTTGGTTTTGTGACAAACCGAACGAAACTAAGCATTGAAAATGGCAGAACGCCGAAACCGGTTTGCCACAAAACCAAACTTGACAAGGGATGACAGAAAATCGTTCCAACAAAAATCAAGAAATTATTTAGTTACGTTCCATCTGTAAATAAATCAAATGAAAATATGTTGATGTATATTGGAACGATTTTTCGTCATCCCTTGTCAAATTTGGTTTTGAGACAAACCGGTTTCGGCGTTGTGCCATCATCAGTGTCGATTTTCGTTCTGATCTGTTGTGGTCGTTTGTCTTGTATTTATAGTAGGTAGCAGGTAACGTCAGCATGGGTGTCTGTTTGTGTACGTGTGTGCATGTGTTGTGTGTGTACATTCAGAAACGGGGGTGGTTTGCATCGATCGGTTTTTTTGTGCCTGACTGAGGCAGGTAAAAGTTGGTGATTTTTGTTGTTTGACCTTTTTTGCTTGTTTGTTGTTTTTGATCTTTTGCTGTTTTGTGCTTATTTGTCGGTGCGTGTGTGTTTGTTGTACCTGAGTGGTTGCTTTGTTTTTTGTAAACCAATTTTAAAGGTTCGAATATTGTGTCGGAAACAGTGTTTGTCTGTTCGTTTATTATTCTACCGTCGAATGTTTTTTGTTTGTAGATTTCCATGTTTTCGAGTACGTTCAGACGTCTGCCTTTTGCTTGTACATGTAGGACCTTGACTGTTTTTTTTTTGATGTTTCCGGGGGGGCATTTATTCTCCGCCATGTGATTCGAAAAAAACCATAAAAACTTTATTACGAAAAACTAAAAATCCAAATAGTCCAAAAACCCCCGATAAACCAATTATTTTCAAGTCGGTGGCTTATGTACCGCATCTATCAGAGCGTCTAGCAAAATCTGACTGCTATGATAAAGAAACCACAAAAATTGCGCATAAACCTACGAACACTTTAAAAAACATATTTAACAAAACAAAATCGAAAATACCAATCATGGAAAAAAATAACGTAGTTTACAAGATACCATGTTAAGGCAATAGAGATGAAACGTGCAATAATATATATATAGGTACTACAAAGTCCAAGCTCAAAACGAGAATTTCCCAGCATAAGTCTGATTTTAAATTTTGCCATCAAGTAAATAATCAAAAAACGGCACTCATGGCCCACTGTGCAGATAGCGGCCACACACCAAACTTTGACGAGACTAAAATACTGCAACAAGAACAACACTATAACAAACGCTTCACACTAGAAATGTTACACATTATTAATACTCCGACTAACACAAGACTCAACTATAAGAACGACGTTGATCACACAGCACATATCTATAAACACCTACTCACTAAAAAACAGTACCATACTCCACGTCACAGAGAGCAGACGTGTTAATAAAAGTATGTATTTATGTGATATTTAAAATGCAAAATTTGTTTATTGTTAATTGTTTATTTTTGTTAGTTGCTACAATCCTGAAGATGATTGCCGTTGAGCAGTCGAAATATATCGATTTTAACAAAAAAATCAAAATGTGTTTTTAATTTTTATAATTATTGAACACGGACCTCAAGCCAGCAAAGAAATACAAATTTAAGGAAAAAGGTCGCAAAAAAATTTCATAATATTATTGATATAGTTTGCAAAGTTATAGAAATATCGCGTTTTACATTTTACAAACAAACTTTTCAGAACTATGTTAAAAAACTGGTCGTCGCCGCTAAGCGATTTCACCTAATTTAACAACAAACAGTTACCTTTATATATTCTACATTTTCGCCAAATATCGTCTCAATAAATCAATCTTTACTGGAGTTATGGCATAAAAAGTTTTGTGGAATAATCGACTTCAAAAGGGGCGGGGCCACGCTCATTTTCGATAGTCTATATTTTTCGACTTTCTTTGTTCACGAACACTTTGAAAGTGAGATAGAAATGATATAAAGCCATTGTACGCAAAGTTATTGCCTACTAAATAAACCTATGATTCTTTTTAAAAATCTTTCACATAAAAGTGGGCGTGGACCTTCACCGAATTTTTTTCCGGAACGTTCGTTGTACTAATATAAATATGTGTGCTGAATTTCGTTTCGATATCTTGAATTTATGATTAATATTATTTCTAAATTTCACTTAATCAAAAGTGGGCGGTGCCACAACCATTTTCAAAAACTTCTTAAAAAATTTCTTTTCTGCCTTAATGTTTATGTACACCCCTAGTTTTATCCTTATAAGTATATTATGAACTGAATAATAAAATTTTTTGAGTTTTCGTGAATATTCTATATATAAAAAGTGGGCTATCATCCGATTTCGCCCATATTAAATAGCACCCGGAGATGAGTGCCAAGGAACCTGCATACCAAATTTCATTGAGATATCGCAAAATTTACTCAAGTTATAGTGTTAACAACGGACGGAGGGACAGACGGATATGCCTTAGTCAATTTCTCTTTTCCTCCTGAACGTTTTGATGTGTATAAGTCAATATCTATCTAGAACAGTTTTTGCCGTTTTACCTAGTAGTATGTATTAAAATTAGAAGTTCATTGACAAGTTTTATTAAAATTTATGATACTTACTTTTCGGGGAAGTGGAGCATTAAAAAACATGTTCGCTATGATATTTGCTTTAAATTCGGTACTTTGGTAGCGCTTTGCCTTTGTTAAAAAAAACACAGTACCACATATTTTGATATAAGGTTCTGGCGATATCGGCCTAAATGAGGAAATTATCCCCCATATGGATCCCTGATGTTAAGTTCGCTATATTCACTAACGGTGGTATGTAACGGCATAAATGGATCGAGATAGACGACGACGCTTAAATGTGCTTGAAAACATGGAAATATACAAACTAAAGACTTTTGACGGGAAAATAATAAACGATATTTGAGCCGCTAAAACTAATTTACAAAAAACAAAACAACGCAGCAGGTACAATAACCAAACGAGTAATAATAAACGAGCGAACACAGAAAACAAACCAAAAGACGAAAATCACCGACTTCTACCTAAGTAACGAGCTACAAAAAAAACCTTCAATATAGACTATTCAAACACACGATTAACATTAACTGACCTAACATCCACAAACTAATTAACGAGCGTTAAAAACAACCATTATTACAGGTACCCCTTCGGGAGCATTCGTACCACATGAACCTAACACACGAACCATACACACGCATATTAACAGTACCTGGCAAAGCATCCAGACTATAAATACATAACAACGGATAAACACAGATCAGAACGAAAACATACACTGAAGATGGCGCATCGCCGAAACCGGTTTGTAACAAAACAAAAATTGACAAGGGATGACGAAAAATCGTTCCAATATACTCGTACATCTAATATCCACCCTGTCGGAAAAAAAGAAAATCAAATCAAAGAAGTTATACGAGTATACCTTTTTTGATTTTCATACCTTTAATGAACATGAAATGTTTGTAAGTATGAGAAGAAGAAGAGGTGGGCCCATCAATAAGTAAGCTGAAATAAAAATGGCGATGAGCTGAGTCGATTTAGCCATGTCCGGATCTCCGTCCGTCTGCCTGTCTATCCGTCTTTCTATTTATATGCAAATTTTTCAAACATAAAATGTGCATGTATTGGTATTTTGAGAAAATGTGGTTAGTAGTGTTGTAAGGGAAGCTATTTTTATACAAATAAATTAATTGCGGCCGCCGTGGTGTGGCGGTAGTGTTGCTGGCCTACCACACCGAAGGTCCAAAGTTCGAGCGCTGGTACAGGTAACATCAAAAGTGTTTTGAAAATAAGTTTTTTTAAAACGGGGTCGCCCCTCGCCAATGGTTTGGCAAACTCTCCGAGTGTATTTCTGCCATGGAAGGCTTCTCAGCGGAGATTCATCTGCTTTGTAGATGGCGTTTCCCGCCAATTTGTAGGAAAAAATTCAAATTGGAAGGGAAGCTGAGGGCAAAAATCTCTCAGGAGGTTTATGATGATATACATGTTGTATATCGCGCCATACATTTATATTTTTTTTAAATTAATTTCCCCCTCAAAACTCATAACAGAAGGGTTTTTATTTAAAACAATCAGCTGGTTTTATAATACGTACTGAAAAGTATTAAAATAGTCCTGCGTAAATTGGTAAGCCCCAATAGATCACTACTAGGTATATAATGTTCGGTTCCACCCGAACTTAGACTTCCTTACTTGTTTATAATAAGGCTTTCCATAAGAATTACTTTACATGGCCAATAAGACTCATCCGTAAGCTTGTCACTCTGAGATATTCTCATAATAAAGCCTTATTACAAAAAGTTTTTTCAAAACGGGGTCGCCCCTCGGCAATGGAAGGCTTCTCAGCAAAAATTCATCTGCTTTGTAGATGCCGTTCGGAATCAGCAAAAAACTGTTGGTCCGGCCAATTTGTAGGAAAAATTAGAAGCAGCACACAGAAGGTGGTCTTACGAACAAGATGGTGAATATACAAAAAAATCTAACTAAACGTAACGGCAATAGAAGAAAAGATTGTGGGCTAAAGCTAACATACGGTTCCTACACGAAACCCGCTAGCAGCCCACTCGCGGGCGCGTATTTAACCTCCAACGAAATGGACATCGAGTCCCTATCCCCTAGACCGGCACCGTCGGTTAGGAATGTGACATACTTTTCCTTTATGCCGGGGTTAAGCTCAGTCTGTCCAGGGTTCCTGTGGATTAGAGAAGATCCCTAACGTTTCCTTTTAATGAGAAACCTCTTGTTAAGTTAATTTTTATACATATATGTTTTATTTGATAATTAAAGGATGATTTAAGCTACTTTAACAGCGACAGAGGTAGGTAACCACCACCAACCTTCCATACGCGAGTTTAGGAAAACCCCCACCGTGTATACCTTAACGACACCCTGCTCTAATAAAGGCCGTGGAGGGAGAAAATCACCACTAACCTTCCAGACAGCGGTGTTAGAAAAACCCCCCCTTAAAGATCCAGACAGTGTAGTTAGAAAAAAACCGCACTGTATATAAAATATAGAGTTCGTGCGCTAGCAAATCCAAGGAACTTCTTTCACCGCTGAATTATGCGTCAGCTGGCTACTATGCCTACCCAACTTTTACTTTGACTTGGCAAAATTGTCGCCCTTTTATATTTGTCCGCACCCAGACGAACAGTTATTTTACACTAAAAAATCCTGATCTTATGTTTTTACATTCTTTACCGTAGCCCTTATGTATATATATAATAACATTGTATGTTTTATTTCTTAATATATGTATGGTGTGCTCCCTTCCACCTGGAATGCCCCCTTCGCCTGCTATCATCTGTTCCCCCATATTGATGCTAGCGCTGCTTCGATGCTGGGAGCTTTGCTGCATTCCCATCGCTTAAGCTGCAGACAAACTTCCTTATCCATAAATCCATAGTCATAACCATACCATATAGTTAACCATATCTATTGTCATCGATTAATGTTGCCGCAACCTAAAAAAGATGGAAATTTCATTTAAAGTAAGAAAATGGAAAAAAATGTCTAATGATAATAATAACTCACTTGGTCTAAATACATCGAAAACGAAACATAAAAGTTCCACACAGTTAATAAATTTGGCACCTCAACAATTTGTAGGTTATGTATACGGTAGAAAACCAAAAACCAGTTGGTTGAGTAAGGTATGGATGTGGCGTTAGCGTTATGGTATGGCACCATTAATCGATTACATTGATTTCTATAAAGTTGGTTGGATAAGCTGTTTTATATGGACTAGAGTTCGCCCAGTGGTTGAAATTCAACCAATAAACTTTATTTTATTTTATATTTTTGCTGTAGGTATGTTTTATCCGCCTTTTTTTCTTCCTTTCTATGTCGTTCCTTTCCTCTAACATATTTTTATTTTCCTTGATTTCTTTTTTTACTCTCTTATTTTATTTTTTACTTTCCTCAAACTTCTTTTCCTTTCCCTTCCCTTCCTTTTATTTTCTTTCTTTCCCCTTCGTTTTCTTACCTTTCCTTTAATTCCCTTTCCCTTCCCTTCCTTTAATTTCCTTACCATTCCTTTCTTTCCTTTAATTTTCCTTCCTTTCCTATCCTTTCCATTCCCTTCCCTTTCCTTCCTTTCCTTTCCTTTCCTTTTCCTTTTCTTTCCTTTAATTTTCCTTCCTTTCAATTCCTTTCCTTTCCTCTATTTTCCTTTAATTTTCTTCGGTGTTTAATACTCTTTATGAGTAATCATTTATTTTACTTTTGTAAACCCTGTTTGTAGGTATCAGCAATGAATTTTACATATTTGCTCATATTTTACCTTGCTTGTTTAATGTATCCAACAAAGCAACTTTTCGTGCTCTCAGAAGAGCAGCTGACACTGGGCATCGTAGCCAGTAATCAATACAATAACAACAACTAAAGCAAAAATGCATGACACAACATAGTATCTATAGTGCGAATACTTATCCACAAAAATTTTTATGCCATACCTCCGGCAAAAATTTATTTATGGAAACGATATTTGGCGAAAATGTTGAATATATAAGGGGAAATGTTTGTTGTGAAAATGGGCGAAATCGGTTAACGGGCACTCCTAGCTTTTTAAGATAGTTCTGTAAAATTGGTTTGTAAAATGCGATATTTTTATAATCATGCAAGCTATATCAATAAGATCTTGCACACATTATAAGCTTTTTAAAAAAAAAAACCCGAAAGAAAATTTTGTGAATTTTGTAGAAGTAGGCGTGGCGCCGCTCACTTTTCAGCATAAAAATTCGTCTGATTTCAAAGGCGATTGCTTGTAATTTCAACAAGATATTTCAATCAAAATTGGTCATCTCCTGCCAAAAATTAAGCAAATCTGGTAACGCACAAGTAAAATATCCTCGCAAGTTTTTAGTACCCCACTGCAATAGGGAAGTTATATATCATTTTTGATTTTCATGGCTTTAATGAGCATGAAATGTTTGTAAGTATGAGAAGAAGAAGAGATGGGCCCTTCAATAAGTAAACTGAAATGATAAGGATGATGAGCTGAGTCGATTTAGCCATGTCCGTCTCTGTGTTTGTACGCAAACTAGCGCCTCAGTTTTTGAGATATCTTGACGAAATTTGCTATGCGACCATTTTGCATGAGATTAATCGTTTGTCGGAATCAGCAAGATCGGACCAATGCAACGCATAGCTCCCATACATTCGATTGTTCCGATAAATAGGGTTTGGGCTATGTATCTTTAAATGATCAGATTTGCAAAGTTTTTACTAAATGTGAGTAAGGGTCGGACACTTAGAACCGTGGTGCGCATTCCTTTAAAGTATAAAGTCTTCGGCACAGTCGAAGAAAGCCCTTTCCTTACTTGTTTTTAATTAATTTATCCGTCAAAACTCATGACAGAAATGTTTTCATTGAAAACAATCAGCTGGCTTTATAATACGAGCTGAAATGTATTAAAATAGACCTGCGTAAATTTGTATGCCATAATAGATCACTACTAGGTATATAATGTTCGGTTCCACCCGAACTTAGACTTCCTTACTTGTTAATGTATGTTTTGTTTATGTTGTGCGCTATCCTTTCACTTTGCCTAGTTATTCTAAAGTAAAAACAAGTAAGGAAGTCCAAGTCCGGGTGGAACCGAACATTATATACCTAGTAGTAATCTATTATTTATTTATTATTTACTAAGTCAATGGAAAAACAACTTTACTGACTAGATTAACAAATTCAGCTTAAGACTAATTAAAAGTTAGGTTAACTATCCATTCAATAGTCTCGGTAGTAAGATTCAATATGTGGCTTAAATTGGGACACTTGCAATGCGAATTCAAGATCAAGTATCCTAAATATTCGATTAAACTCATTAAGTCCTCGTATAAGTGGGGCTAAGCTGAGATAATTCGATCTCAGGATACCAATATAAAAAATCTTAGCAGAGCCCAGAGCTCTATTGGAGATATTGAAACAACTCTGTCCAAACAGTGCTGAACAATCAATGGCTCCGGAAATTATGTCAAAGATAAATTTTGAACGAGTCGCCTAATCAAGCGGCAGAACATTAATTAGCATACACCTGGCATTATATGGTGGCAAAGGACTATTAAAATTGAGAGGCTGCAGAGCAAATCGTATGAATTTACGTTGAACTCTTTCAATTCTCAAAGATTGTGACTTATATATGGGGCCCCATACGACTGAGGCATACTATAATTTGGAACGGAAGGAATTGTACGGAAAAAATTGTACAGTATTTTCCTAGTTTAGGGGTCCTTAAAGCCCTTCGCATAGCGTCGTAGGAAAGCCAAATTAGCGTACGCTTTTGCTATAAGATAATTAATATAGTTAACAAAACTAAAGGAAGAGTCAAAAATTACTCCTAGATCACGGAATTCTATAACCGATTCAAGAGCTACATTTGAAACCAAGTATGTAGACGGAAACACATTCACGGACTTGGAGAAAGTTATGTGACACCACATACTAATATTAAGGCTCAATTTATTTTGAACGGCCCAAGTGCTAAGAGCATTCAAATCTTCCTGCAAAAGCAGTATGTCCGATTTACAAGAGATTCTGCTAAACAGCTTTAAATCATCTGCATAAAGTAAATAGTTTGAATACTTTAGGTGCAAGCCAACATCATTAATAAAAATTATAAATAAGGGGGATCCGAGAATACTACCTTGTCGTACATCCGAAGTTGCAAAAAACGTATATGATTTCACACTCTTAATTTGGACTAATGAAACTCTATTAGTGAAACAAAAAGACGGAGTGGAAACCAATATTTTCAAGTTTCGACAGAGGTATTTGGTGTCATACTGTGTCAAACGCTTTGGAGAAATCCGTATAAATTGTGTCAACTTTGCAACCATCTTTAAATGCAGAGACGCAGAACTGAGAAGACACAGTAAGATTAGTGACAGTCGAACGTCCACCAACAAAACCATGCTGACATTGATCAATTAACTCTTTAATGGCAAAAGCTATCTTGTATTTGACTACTTTCTCAAAAAGCTTGGAACAAGTCGACAATTTAGAGATTGGCCTGTAGTTCGTAACCTCATTTCTTTGGTCAGACTTGAATATTGGAGTAATAGACCCCAACTTCCAAACACAAAGTGAAATACTAAATTTGTTGAAAAAAAACTGAAGACAATCCAATTTGCAAACGCAAAAGTGAAGCTGTAAAGTTGTGTTTTTATTTTCCTCTGTGCTTATATTTAATAATTAAATAATATATACATAAAAGTAATCAAACAGATCGGAAGAAAATCTTATATTAAAAAATATCTTTGATATTCAAAATTATCCAAGTTATAATTAAAGTTAATAGAGTTAAATACTTAATGTGCCTCACTACTTGGTGTGAAAAGTGTTAAAAAATTTTAATAGTGATTCATTATTATAAATTCATTTTGTTGAATTTGTGTGTGCTGAGTTTTTTCCATATTTTATTTCTTGCTATTGAAAGGCTTTATTTTGTATTGCAATTGTTCCTGTGCTCTGCCTTGCTTTTCTTATTTCTTTTTGTTACAGCTGTTTTGCGTGGTTTGTTTAACGTCAGATACAGTGTGTTTAAAACTGTTCGCCCAGCACTGTGTCATTTAAACTGTCAGGGTTGTTTTTCTTTTATCCGCAAAATTTTTTTTTAACTTAGAATTTTATTTATACGAAAATGTAGTGCATGATAGCAAACTGCCAAGTAAAAAGCGAGTCCGAACGCTTTGTAGCATGCTGGCTGTGTGATGGGCTTGTCCACGCCAAGTGCACTGGGTTAACCGGTAGAATATCTGACCTGCTTAATGAAGGAAAAGGCAAGTAGAATGAATGGTAAGTAGAACACCACCACCGACTGTGTTCAAGCGATCATTTCTATATACTTGATATTCATTACATAAAAACTCTTAATTGAAAACATGAGGTTTTAGCCAAGTTTCGGTAAAAGCAATTACGTTATATTTACAATGAAAAGATTTCAAAAAGAGATCAGTTAATTTGGTATTTAAACCTCTGACATTTTGATAAAAGATATTCACGGATTTAGTGCTCAGTTTTTTCACTCAACGTTATTACGAGAAATTTTCGCTACATTTTGAACATTCCTATTCGTTCTGTATCCAAACTCCCGCACAAGAGCCCCGGGAGGCCAAAAAGAGTATCGAAATCTTTCCCAGATACATCAATCTTAAACGAAGACATACTTCTTTGATATGTGAAATTAAATTTTTTGACAGTTACGCTTTGATCTTTAATTTTAGAAGAAATACGAGTATGGTACGTCAAATCATCCTCGGTAGTGTCTGGATGGAACCTAGACACAAAAATAGATTTTTTGCGAGGGACCACAACCAGTTTACTAACGATTGGTCCAGACTCCATTGCAATAGTTGGAGGTTCCCGGTTTTTCCTAGTGGATATTTTAGAAGGGGCGTTCTTCAAGGAAGCCATCTTGGCGCGATTCTGTTCTTGTTGTTTACAAATGATATTTGTACAGTAATAAAATCTTCAAAAATGTTAATGTATGCTGACGACGTAAAGCTTTTCATGTCATTCGCGTCATTTGAAGATAGAAATAAGTTACAATCAGATCTAGATACACTAGTTACTTGGTGCGATTTAAATTATATGCCACTTAACCTTAAAAAATGTAAACACATGGGTTTTTCGCGTGGAATTTCTCAGCCAGCTTCCTACACAATTAAAAATTATAGTCTTGAGCAAGTGTATGATTTTGTTGACCTGGGGGTTACTATGGACTATAAACTCAGTTTAACCGCCATATTAACACAACAGTCAATAAGGCTAGAGGTGTCCTAGCATTCGTTAAACGACGGTCTAAGGAATTTAGCGACCGTTATGTAACTAAAGCCCTCTTCACTACATTAGTCAGACCGATACTTGAATACGGTTCTATAATTTGGAATCCGCGTTACCAGGTTCATGTAGATCGCCTTGAATCAGTTCAAAAACAATTTTTACTATTTGCCTTAAGAGATATTCATTGGGATCCCTTGTACAATCTGCCACCCTATACGAATCGTTTAAAACTCATTAATCTGCACACACTTTCTAGTCGGAGGGAAATGCTTGGAATTATTTTTATGATTAAATTGCTAAATGGTTCACTATCCAGCCCATTTCTGCTATGTGAAGTGAACTTCAATGTACCGTCTCGTTTTCAAGGCATTTTAAACCTCTAGTCTTAAAACAGTGCCGAACCAATTTTCTGTTAAATGAGCCTTTTCGCTGTTTGTGTCAAGATTATAACTCTCTTTCTGGTAGATTGGATATTTCAGACTAGCTTTTCAGCATAAAAAAATCAATTATTTCTATCCTAAATTCATAGCTTCTAATTGTTTCTTATCCTTCGACTTCTATATTAACTTCTAACAATAATTTTATTCTGTTAACTAGTTATTTCTTAATGTATAATCTATCTTATATCTACTTTACTTAACTGATGAGGTTTTCTCTGTAGCTGAACAGTTTTAGATCTCGACGATTAACAAGCCAAAGCCTTTCAACGACTCGGCACGAACGAATAATCCGCGCGTTATGCGGAACTTAGTAAGCTATCTGACTAAATTGCATTACATTTTATACAGGTGGGAATATTACTAGAACCTTTTTTAGAACGGACAAAATTCCAAAAAGATTTAGGATTTTCTTTTAAATCATCCTCGCATCGAGAAATGTATTTATTGTATAGAAACTTATAACGTCCATTGAACTGTCTCGTATAATATAAGTATCTATCTCTAGACGAGATATCTTTAGTTGCTTTGGACAATGTAAAATATTTGTTACATTGGTTTTTCAACTTTTTTATCCTAGCATTGTACCAGGGTAATTTGTGTTTTCTAATCGGAACTAGAGAGAGATTTCTTCTAAATATAACAGACTGTTCAAGCAGGAAGACATTGAAATATTCGGTGACGCTTTTCCCGGAGAAACTAGCATTCCAATCTACTTGAGATATGCTCAAGTTCAGAGACTCAAAATTTTGCATTCTTGAAAGCAAACGAGCGGATGCTTTGAATTTAACTGGCTATAGCGACAAAGTCAACAAACTGTAATGTTAAAGATAGTGGCACATGATGCCATTTGTTTGTACTTTTCACTATTCTCGAGTGGACTGTATCTTCTTTAAATAAAACTGCGTTGGTTCAATGTCTGTTCAAGACTGAATTCAAATTCACATTTTTTATTGCTACGTACTAATTTACTTATATTCTAAAAACCGTTATAATTGTTGGCGTCGATTTGATACATGGTTGCAAATTTGGTTGGCGTATATTTGATGCACGGTTGCAAATTTTAATACTACACCATGTGTAAATTACATAGATAATTCATATTTATTTTTAATACAAAATTTATCTCTTTTGTACTTAAACCCACGATAAACAATGAGGAATGCAAACATACCGGCCTCCTTGAAAGTATCCACTTTCAAACTTCCAAAAATAATGGACACAACTTTATTATAAGACGTTTAAATATACCTTTAGACGTTTTGACTGAGACCACTCTTACAAGCCTATCTTTTCCTGCATGGGTTTCAACAACTTGACCGATAGCCCACTTACTTGGCGGAAGTGTATCATCTTTTATGATAACCATATCACCGTTACTAATATTTTTAAGCTTTTGAGCCCATTTCGGCCTTTGTTGCAGTTGACTTATATATTCCAGATACCATTTTTTCCAAAATTGTTTTACTAATCTTTGTATATATTGCCAGCGATTTAAAGTGCTTATTTTTGCTGAAGTTAAATCAATATCTGGAACTGCAGACAAATTTAAGGCAAATTGGACGGGAATTCAAACAACATTCTATTTGACACAGTACAGTATACATTTCTTCAAAGGTAACGGCGGAGTCTGCAAGGACTCGTTTTAAATTGTATTTAGTACTTTTCACTCCGGCTTCCCAAATACCACCGAAGTGAGGACCACTAGGAGGGATAAAATGCCACTGGATTTGTTCTTCTGACATTGACTTGATAATTTTGTCTCTAATTGAAGTTTCTTTCAAAAAATTCCAAATCTCCTTCAATTGTTGATTGCACCCAACAAAATTTGTTCCGTTATCTGAATATATGTGCATTAGAGTGGCCGCAATAAGCTAGGAAATTTTTAAAGATGGTAGTATCGATGAGCGCCGGCCTGAAAAAGTTTCTATGTTACGTAAAGTAAGCACATGAAAAATTTGAAACCTCTCGGAAAATAATTAATGGACCCAAAAGTTGGTTAAAGTTTTGTCTTTGGGTCTTTTAGTACTTGATTGCCACTTCTAACTACATGCATACATACATTTCTATGAGAAAAGAAGTGGTTAATATTTATTGCTAAAAGATATTTAAGACAACCGAAACATACCACATTTTTCCCAAATCCACCACAATTTTTTGCAAATCTACCACTAATCGAAGTCCGAAAACTGTGCACGATACGTTGTATGCATGAAAAATAAATAACGACCCTGCGCATGCATTGAAACCGTTATGATATGAATTGCAATGTGTTTTTGCCAAACTTATTTGTTTACGTGCTAATTTCAAGTGTTACTTTCGAGTGTTACAAATAATCCCCTAATATTTAAGATAAAAATGGCAAAATCTTTGGATTCGAGACTTTCATCGGTTAAAACACGCAAAAGTGATGAGCAACAACGAAAAATTGCATTGATTGGACATGTTTCACACCAAATTTTAGGAGGCAAATTGCCTTCAAACAGACAAGTGTTAGATGCATTTTTCTACAATATGCGTTTTGTGAATCTAAATGCAAAAAAAAGTGCAAGGCTAGCAATTGATGCTGTGTCGATATTTTGGCAACAATCGCGTATTCCAATCCGAGAACCACATAAATGCTCTGGCAAGCTTATAAAAATGTACGAAGATTGGAAAACTTTAAATAAAGTGAAGGTGGAAAAGATGGTAGCGGGAATGAAGAAAAAATTTGATCTTTTCATAAGCGTTTTAGATGATCTTTTTGATATTGCGGCTTGCGATGCATTGACTATGATGAGGAACGAACAGCACAAAGTGTTTTTGGAAAAGCAGCGGCAGAAAGGACGGCCAGGATCACTGTTGGGGATTGACAAGAAATTGGCATCCAAAGAAAAAAGATCGGAATTGAGAAGAGAAAAGGAAGAAACACGGATATCAAAACATGTGCAAACGTCAAAGTTGCAGCCAGTTGGTAAATAATTTAATAGTTACTTTTGTGGGCTATAATTAAATATGTATTAGTTCCAATTGAAATAAAATCGCTTTCTCACTAAAGTTTACTCCGAAAGTGAACCCGAAATTGAATCTGAGAAAAGAATTTTAAAAATTAGACTTACTCCAAATTAATATTTATTGCATATAATAATGGCAACAGTAGAGGCTTTAGAGATTTCTGCAGATCATCTGGTCCTGAATCGTACTTCACTACAACAGATGCGTGAAAACAATCGACACTCTCTGGGGGATTTCTGAAAAAGTAGTAGCTTCAAGCTTCGATGCTACCTCTTCAAACACTGGCCTTACACGTGGTGCTTGTATGCTTTTGGATGAACTTCTCGGTCGGAAACTTATCAATCTTGCGTGCCGTCATCACATTTATGAGATTGTGCTAAAAAACCTTTTTGAAAATAAGTGCGGTAAAAGTAGTGCGCCGGAAACTCTAATTTTTAATAGATTCGCTGACATATTGCAGAATATAAAACACGACCAATACAGTTTCGGTATAAATGACCAGATTTTTGGTTCCAAAGTTAGCCTCGAAGAAAAAGAGCAAATAAAACAATTTTGCCGAAATTAGCTCAAACATACTCAAATACGCGGTGATTATAAGGAACTTTTAGAGCTCTCTATGACGTTCCTTGGTGACGACGGCGCTGCTTTTCGTACATGTGGCGCGACATCTCATGCAAGATTTATGTCGAAAGCAATATATTGTCTGAAAATTCTTCTGTTTCGCGATCAGTTTAATATGACTTCCAGAGAACTTAATTGTATTCGAGATATGTCGGTATTTATTCTTAAACTTTACATCAAAGTATGGTATAGGTGCACTAATTCTATTGAATGCCCCAATCAAGATTTGAACTTTTTGCGCGATGATTTCAAGTATTCAGGAATCGATAAGACTGTATCTGAAGCGGTAATTGATAATATGAAGAATCATTTGTGGTATCTAACTCCAGAAGCGGTTGGGCTGTCTTTTTTTTGATTCCAGCGTCGCACTCGAAATTAAACGAAAAATGACGAATCGTTTAAAAGAAAAAGATCCTGTTGTTGCTTTGGTTAAATATCGCACGTTTCCAAATGCGCAACACTTGTTGGAATGTGATTTATCTGATTTTGTATCCTATATTTGTTTTCCAATTTCGAGCTTCAATGTGATTTTCTTGAGCTGGATCCCGCCGTATGGAAAGACAATGAGGAATATCAGACAGCTTTAGAATTATTTGAAAAATTATTCGTAGTAAATGACACTGCAGAGCGTGGCGTTAAGTTTATGAAGGATTCCAATCGTATTTTAACACACGACGAAGAAGAAGCTCAGTTTATATTGCAAGTTGTTGACTCATATCGAAAAAAGTTTCCATCCCATACAAAATCTGCATTGATTGATCAACCTCAGGCGTTGTAGAGTTTTCTTCAATTGAAATAAAATATCATATACAGGCAATAATATCTATGTACGTACAATGTATGTTGTGCACTTTCTTAAAAAAAATAAATAAAGAGTTTTAAATATCCATTCAAATGCCTTAGTTCAACTTTAATCAACTTTTGGGGCCATTAAAAACTGTCAGATGGGCATAAAATTTTCCAGAGATATTTTTAAGGTTAAATAGAAACTTTTTCAAGCCGGCGCTCATTGATATAAAGTGACTTTACAAAAATGGCCGGGCTAATGTGCATGGGTTTACCTCTTCTAGATACAAACCTACGAAGAGTTGCAAGAAATGATGCGGTTGACAATTCTGAAACTAGCTCGAAATGTATTGCTTTCGTTACAGCTATCCAACATTTATAATGTTTACTACCTCTATCTCTCCAGGACTTCACTTGAACTGGCCCTGCAAAATCTACCCCGGTATTAACAAATGCTGAAGTTGGTTCAACTCGATGTTTTGGTAAACAACTCATCTGTTGTTGATACGGGTTTGCTCTAAACCGCATACATCGTACACATTTATAAATACACTGCTTTATTTCTTTTATAACACCTGGAATCCAGTATTTTAATCCAAATAAATATTGCAGTTGCCGACTGGCTGCGTGTAAGTGCTTTTAATGGTAATGTCTAACTAGCAATTTCGTTAAAGTACTTTCCTTACTAAGGATGAACGGATGTTTCTGATCATACGAAATATTTGCATTTTCAACTGTACCACCTACACGAAGCAACTGATTTTGATCAACGAATCGTGTCAGAGCAAACAACTTATATTTCCTTGAAAGCGATTTACCCTTTGATAAGGATGCAATCTCTGTAGGAAATGGTTCCTTCTGAGCCTTCCTAATCAAAGTATCGTGTGCATTTTTAAGCTCAGCTAAACTTAAATTTCCTGTCGTTCTATTGGCTGGAAGTTGCTTGCAATTTCTTATGAACTTTAGCATAAATGCTGTGACTGATAACAACTTACTGTAACTTGAAAAGCGTTCAAACAACTCATCATTCTTTATTTCTGAAACATGACAAACTACAATGTTTCTTTCTTCCAAATGTGCAGTATCGATTAAGTCTAAGTCAACTTGCTCAGGCGCTCCTCTTTCTCTCAAAACACTAGGCCCATGCCACCAAAGATTATTGTCAAGCAATTGGCACGCTGGTATACCTCTCGTTGCTAAATCAGCTGGGTTTTGCTGAGACGAAATATGAAACCAAAATTGACGCGGTATAATGTTAATTATGTATGAAGTACGATTAGCTATGAATGTTTTCCAACGACGTGGAAAATCACTCAACCAAGCTAACACAATAGTCGAATCTGAATAACCATACAGAGAAACTTTGTCAATATCAAGTGCCTGTTTAACTTTCACAATAAGTTTCGTCATAAGTTGTGCTGCGCACAATTCAAGCCTAGGTACAGTTATCTGCTTAATAGGTGCTACGCGGGATTTGGATGCTACGAGATTCGTTGATATTGAACCATTCGAATGATACACCTTGATATAGACAGCTGCAGAATACGCTACCTCAGACGCATCAGCGAACCCTTGCAACTCTATCAATTCCCCTTTGTTATACTCCATCCATCTTAGAATGCAGATATTGCGACTGGTGTGAATACTACTTCTTAGCTCGCACCAATATGTATACATTTCATATGGTAACTCGTCGTCCCAGCCAACACCTTTTAACCATAAACGTTGCATAAAGATTTTCATTTCAACTATTACTGGAGATAACCAACCCAATGGATCAAATATTTTTGAAATATCTGATAACACTGTGCGTTTTGTAACTTGTGATTGTAATTCACACAAATTAATGCTATACCTAAAAGAGTCACATTTTGTATCCCACAATAATCCTAAGGTTTGTATCGTTTGTGTGTCATCAATAACTGTCTCTTCAGATAACTCTCTATCAATCGGATTGATGGTTGACATAAATTCGTCTGAATTTGAACACAACTTTCGTAAATGAAAACCTGCTCGATTTAGTAGTTCACAAACACCGTTCTTTATCCTGTTAGCCGTTTCTAGGTCTTCTGCACCAAACATAAAGTCATCCACATAAAAACAATTCATGATTGCGTTGTTCGCTTCCGGAAATTCATGCATATTTTCAATGCCTATTTGTTGTAGAGTTCTAGTTGCTAGAAATGGTGCACAAGCTGTGCCATATGTAACAGTCTTCAAATCATAAGAATCAACTTCGTTATACTCGTATATACTATTTCTCCACAAAATGCGCTGATAACATCTATCATCTTCATGAATTAGTATTTGTCTATACATTTTTTCTATATCGCTAGTGAAACCTACTTTGTATATGCGAAATTGCACCAATAATAAATAAAATAAATATTTTTGTACTTGATACCCTACCAGCAATTGATCATTAAGTGATTTACCATTTGTTGATTTATATGAAGCATCGAAAACTACTCTAATTTTTGTTGTTGTATTACTTGGTTTAAACACGGCATGGTGTGGAAGATAATACTCAGTATGTGCATCTTTCTTTACTGTTTTTTCCATATGATTCATCATGATGTATTCATGCATGAATTGCTTGTAATCTTCCTCCAACTTCTCATTTCTATGAAACCTAGTTTCCATTAAACTTAATCTCTTTAATGCTGCTACTTTCGCGTTGCCAACCACTAGAGTCTCGATTAACGTTTTCTAAATAATGTTCTTCTGCTTTTTGTTCTTCACTTGTGAAAATCTGATTTGATGACGGAATTTCTTCCACCTCCCAGAACTTTTGCAATTGCACACCTAAATCGAGCGCCGCATGCGCAACAGAAATTTTGAATGGCAGACTGGACTCGACCCTTCCAAGCAAAACCCAAACCGAATATTGTCTCAATTGCTGTGGGTGATCCGCTTGGATGTACTAAAATATCTGCTCCTAAAATAATATCATACCACTTGGTGTATTGTAACTCTCATCTGCTAAATTAAAGTTTTTGAAATAATTCATACGATTGCTATGTATTGCTACTCCTGGTAAGTCTTTTGTTAAATTGGACATACAAGGTGGCGCAAAAGTAAGCTTCCGATGTTCAGCATATCGGTTGTGGCACGTGCAGTGTGTGCTGTTGCACCGTCTTGTTGGAACCACATGTTTTCCAATCCCAATTCATCAAGTTGCGGCAAAAAGAACTCGTTGATCATTGCTCTGTAGCGCTCACCATTCACAGTAACCGTTTGGCCCCGACCGATTATTGGTCAAATAAATAGTCAGCAATATTGCGCGTTCTGGAGCAGTGTAGCGTAACATTGTTTATTAACGTGTATTTCGCATGTGTTTACTACACAAATGTCAAAACAGAACTGACTTTAGGGGCCAACCGCAAAATTTATAGCATTTTCTGATAGGAGGATTACTTTTGCGCCACCCTGTACAAATGTAACCAATTTATGTTTGTTCCATCGAATTCTAGAATTTGAATTCGGGGAAGCCCAACTTCTTGACCTGATTCTACTCGCTGACTGACGACTGGTGTAGAGCTTGCGTTACCCCGTGGTTCCGCCAAACGCTCAACCAAAGAACCTAATGTAGTTTGATGCTGTAATAATGCCTGCATGGCATTAGATACATCTGCAATTTGACCATTTTGGCCTTGATTTTCAATCACTGTACTATCAACTTGCTCCTCACGAACCTTTGCTGATAGTGTTGCTTTAATCGAAAAATATTTATCCTCAATGTCACTGCGATAGTTTTCTTCTGCAAGCATGCTACGCTCATACTCTTTATATAACAACTCTAATTTCTCCACTCTCACTGTTATGTCATCAACTGTAACATTTGGATTTTGGCAATGAGTACAAATACGCATTATTGAACCCTCAATGGTCTGCCGGTTTTGCTTTAACTCCTTCATTGTTTATTGTTTACAGTTGGTTAATGTACTCTCAACTCACGCTTATGTATGGATGTATGTCTACTCAAATGGTATTTTACTATCTACATATATGCACATGTATGTATGTATATATACTAAATATCGGTATTACACGCTTAAATCAAAAAATTTTACTTGATTTCATTGCGTATTGAAATGACCATTTTTAGGAAACTAATTTTATGAAGTTATAAAAATTCCTTTACAAAATTTAATTAGATAGTCAACCGACAGTATTTTACATGTGAACATTCTTATTTTCTCTAATTGATATGATTAACAAAACTTTAAGAAAAAGAATTTAACATACATATTTATGCTCATTGCTTATAACATAAATTCAGTTTGAAAACATATGTATTAATGTTTTACATTTCAATAAATCTCAAACCGTCATATGTAGCTGCTAACTGCAAAATGATCACATCACTTCAATCAAACGAACTATTGACAGTTTGAGAACCATTGAAATTAACATACATATACAACATGCTATAAGTGAAGACGATTTCAAATTAATTAAATGTGAATCAAATAGTAATAAATTAAATATCTTAGAATCCCTACATATTTATGTAAATAAAAAGGTTGCTGTTAATAGGGATATTGGTCCACTGTACTCAAGTCTTTTTGCAGCTTTCCGATAAACTTAAATATTTTTTGTTAATGTAATTGTGGGATTACTGCAATTTCTCTCTTTGTTTGTTTATTGTTTGATGTTAGACAATGGCTAGTTGAACGCTATCAGCTGAAGAAGGCACTACGCGAGTGCCGAAACAATTGTATTGTTATTATTATTTTTGTAATAATAAATTGCAAAAACATTAAGTGACTTAAAAGGTGTTTGCGTTTTAATTTCTACTGTGTATCAAGTCACTTAGCACTCAAAATTAACTAATTATGTCGGTTACCAAACCAACTGAGTTGTTGCTGTTTCAAAAAGCCAGGGAAAAAACCTGTCGTCTAATAGCGGATGTGTGGTTTTTATCGAAATGTAAAAGCCTTCAAGTGATTCCAAAATGTATCAATTTTTATTTTAAATGTAAATCAAAGTGCAGAATGGGACAAGCATATATTATCAAAGCTAAACGATATTGGTTGAGTCAAGCGTTAAAAGAAAAACATGCCCAATTATCCTCTTGCGAGCTAACCGCTTACAAATTACGCAAAATATTATCGTGCAAGTTTCCATCCGTTGTCTGGGATCATGTTCTAATAAAGTTGAACGCTAAAATACACCGTCTCTCCCGACAACAAATGCAAACTAAGAGATGCAAGCTGAAAAAACTGAAAGTAACGTGTCCGAAAAAGATTTCCACTAGCAAGTTTATACCAAACCTTATTATAAACAAGTCAGATGTTGCTCTTGACAATAATGAAATTACACTTCTAAATAAAGGTCTGAACTTCGCGTTACCAAACAAATGTCCACCGTTGCAAGAGTTAATCGTCGACTCTGAGTTAGCTCTCGGAAGAGTAGAACCCGACGAGGCGGAAAATTTGCCGTGTAGTTTAAAACGAGTTTTAACATCAAAACCAACCCCTAAAAGACACCAAAATTCCGATAATTTACATAGCGCCGTAAAGTCGCTTAACCGAAAAAATGTGTATATAACAAAGTCTGACAAAGGAAACTGTGTTGTTGTTTTAAATGAGGACGATTACAATAATGGTATGCGCGCATTGATTGACGAAGGTAACTATATCAAGGTAAAACACCCTCTTCCAAAAATGAAAAAAGAGGTTATTACTCGACGAAAAATGTATGCTGAGTTGTTTGGCCGCCGATGGGACATCAACATGCATAAGTCGTATGTACGGGTTCCTTGTCTATATGGCCTGTATAAAGCGCATAAACCGGGTAATAAGTTTAGACCAATCATCGCTGGGTATACTTCCCCTATATCAAATATTGCCGGATGGTTGAGCAAATACTTCAACAAGCTTGAGAGCTTTGACAATTTTTCCATTAAAAATTCATTAGATTTGATTTCAAGAATCAAAGATGTCCGGCTGAATCCGAACGAATGTTTTGCGTCATTCGATATCAGTTCGTATTTTTCCAGCGTACCAAAAAAGGGCCCTTTGGACGCTCTACGCTTTTGGCTCGATAAGCAAAATCTTAATCCGACGGTCGCCAATGCCTAATTTGATTTAACTTTATTATGTGTCAATCAATCATACTTCCAGTTCAGAGCGGAATTTTTTGAACAAACTGAAGGATTGCCTGAATAATGCCCGAATAATGCCCGAAAATTCTATCAAAAAATTCGGCGAATGACAGAAGGTTTCAAACCCGGGGCAAACTCCTGTAAGAATGAGAACGGCGACCTGGTGACCGATGTTCAGAGAACACTCAGAATATGGAGGGATCACTTCTCTGCCCTTTTAAATGGAGAAACTGAGCAAGAAACCAGAGAAGATGCCGAACCCGAGCCCACAATCGAAGATGATGGAATTGACGTTCCACAACCCGACTACAATGAGGTGCGAATAGCAATATCCCGATTGAAAAACAATAACGCAGCTGGCGCTGATGGTTTGCCTGCTGAGCTATTCAAACACGGAGGCGAGGAGCTGGTAAGGCGCATGCATCAGCTTCTATGCAGAATTTGGTCGGATGAATGCATGCCTGAAGATTGGAATCTAAGTGTTCTCTGCCCAATCCACAAGAAGGGCGATCCTGCAAACTGCGCCAACTATCGCGGAATCAGCCTTTTGAATATCGCATATAAGGTCCTATCAAGCGTATTGTGCGAAAGACTGAAGCCTGATGTGAACAGACTGATTGGACCTTATCAGTGTGGCTTCAGACCTGGTAAATCTACCATCGACCAGATTTTTACAATACGTCAAATCTTGGAAAAAACCCGTGAAAAAAGAATCGACACGCATCATCTCTTTGTTGATTTTAAAGCCGCTTTCGATAGCACGAAAAGGAGCTGCCTATATGCCGCTATGTCTGAATTTGGTTTCCCCGCAAAACTTATACGGCTATGCAAAATGACCTTGAGCAACACCGCCAGCTCGGTCAGAATTGGGAAGGACCTCTCCGAGCCGTTCGAAACTAAACGAGGTTTCAGACAGGGTGACCCCCTATCGTGCGATTTCTTTAATTTAATGCTGGAGAAAATAATACAAGCTGGAACAATATTTTATAAAAGCGTCCAACTGTTGGCATATGCTGACGATATTGATATCATTGGCCTTAACAACCGCGCCGTAACTTCTGCTTACTCCAAATTAGAAAAAGAAGCGGAGAAAATGGGATTGGTGGTGAACGAGGGCAAAACGAAGTACCTTCTGTCATCATGCAAAGAGTCAGCGCATTCGCGCCTTGGCAACCAAGCCACTGTTGTCAGCAATAATTTCGAAATAGTAAAGGACTTCGTTTACCTGGGAACCAGCATTAATACCAACAATAATGTTAGCCTAGAAATCCGACGAAGAATCACTCTTGCAAACAAATGCTACTTCGGACTGAGTAGGCAATTGAAAAGTAAAGTCCTCTCTCGACGAACGAAAATAACACTCTACAAGTCACTCATCGCACCCGTCCTGCTATATGGTGCAGAAGCGTGGACACTAACAACATCTGATGAGGCGGCTCTGGGAGTATTCGAGAGAAAGGTTCTTCGAAAGATTTGTGGACCTCTACGCGTTGGCGACGGCGAGTACCGAAGAAGATTTAATGATGAGCTGTATGAACTTTACGCAGACGCCGACATAGTTCAGCGAATTAAAACACAGCGGCTTCGCTGGCTAGGCCACGTAGTGCGAATGAGCGAAGATGCTCCAGCCCAGAAGGTATTCTTATCGGCACCCGCCGGTGGAAGCAGAGGAAGAGGGAGACCACCACTCCGATGGAAGGACCAAGTGGAGACCGATTTGCGATCCCGCGGTGTTTCCAATTGGCGCCAGTTGGCGCAACGAAGAAACGACTGGCGAGCTATGTTGGACGGTCAAAATCGCCCAGGC
This sequence comes from Merzomyia westermanni, assembly GCA_949987695.1. NCBI lineage: Eukaryota > Metazoa > Arthropoda > Insecta > Diptera > Tephritidae > Merzomyia > Merzomyia westermanni. Next base: position 94,360,514 of record OX465288.1, read on the forward strand.
GGTTAGATGACCATTTAAAGAAGAAGAAGAAGGATTGCCTATGGTCTGAATATAAGTCCATTTTTATGCAATTTATATATGAATACTATCGAAACCCGATTGATTGAAAGTTCTTTGTTCCCACGATTCTATTGTCGATACGTGGATGATTGCGTGGTCATTATTGATAAAGACAAAATAGAAGACATGCTTAATTTATTTAATTCAGTTAATGGTGCGATCCAGTTCACTTATGAATGTGAAGAAAACAGGCAATTACCTTTTCTTGATCTAAAATTAATACATAAGAATGATGGCGTTATCGAATTCGATATTTATCGAAAACCAACAACGACTGATCGTTTCATCCCTATTGAATCAAACCATCACTACTCCCACAAACTAGCGGCTTTTAACTCTATGGCTCATCGTCTTGTAAACGTTCCGCTCAGCAGCAGTGCATTTGAAAGAGAGACAGAGAAAATAATTGGCATCGCTGAAATTAATGGGTATTGCCCCAACAGCATCCAACAACTAATAAGGAAACACCAAAATAAAAAAGTAAGAAGAGATTGCAGTTCATTCTTCGATACAGTGGGAAAAAAGAAAGAGGAATATCGGTTTTGCAGCGTGACGTATGATGAATATTATTTTAAATATATTAAAAACTGCTTAGTAAAACAAACGTAAGAGTTGTCCCAAAGAGTAATAATAACTTGAAATCTTTGCTAAAATCGACGAAAGACAAGTGTCACAGCTTGGATAAACCGGGGGTTTATTCAGTGACGTGCTCTAATTTTAATGACGACGGAATATATTCTAATTTTTAACAAAGGCAAAGTGCTACCAAAGTATCGAGAATCAAGCTAATCGCATTATAATAAACATTTTTTTTAATAAGTCGGTCCCTGGTCGACTTTCCGGAAAAGAAGGTATCCAAAAAAAATATTCTAATTTTTAACAAAGGCAAAGTGCTACCAAAGTATCGAGAATCAAGCTAATCGCCTTATAATTAAGATTTTTTTGAATAAGTCGGTCCCTGGTCCACTTTAAGGAGAAGAAGATATCCTTGAAAAATATTCTAATTTTTAACAAAGGCAAAGTGCTACCAAAGTATCGAGAATCAAGCCAATCGCATTATAATTAAAATTTTTTTGAATAAGTCGGGCCCTGGTCTACTTTCCGGAGAAGAATTAAGCCTTAGAAAATATTCTAATTTGTAACAAATGCAAAGTGCTACCAAAGTATCGAAAGTCAATCTAATCCCATTATAATTAACATTTTTTTGAATAAGTCGGTCCCTGGTCCACTTTCCGGAGAAGAAGATATCCTTAAAAAATATTCTAATTTTTAACAAAGGCAAAGTGCTACCAAAGTATCGAAAATCAATCTAATCGCATTATAATTACCATTTTTTGAATAAGTCGGTCGCTGGTCCACTTTCCGTCGGAGAGATATGCGGGGCAAAATACATAGGCCAGTCAACGCGCACAATACGCACAAGGATGAACGAGCATTTCAAATATATTAGAACCATCGAACCGAAAAGCGGAATAGCCGAACATGCTCTTGAGAATAAACATGCTATAAGTGAAGACGATTTCAAATTAATTAAATCTGAATCAAATAGTAATAAATTAAATATCTTAGAATCCCTACATATTTATGTAAATAAAAAGGTTGCTGTTAATAGGGATATTGGTCCACTGTACTCAAGCCTTTTTGCAGCTTTCCGATAAACTTAAATATTTTTTGTTAATGTAATTGTGGGATTACTGCAATTTCTCTCTTTGTTTGTTTATTGTTTGATGTTAGACAATGGCTAGTTGAACGCTATCAGCTCAAGAAGGCACTACGCGAGTGCCGAAATAATTGTATTGTTATTATTGTAATGTTTTCTTAAATTATTTTGTTAATTTTATTTTATATCCTAAGCAAAGTGAATTGCTCCTGGCAGGATCGCCATGTAATGTGATTGAATCGCTGATGGGTAGCGTATGATCAGAATTGAATGTTCTTTATTCAAAAGCTTTCTCTTTTATACATTTCTAGCTTAACTTACGTATACAAACTTACACTAATACTTAGACACTAAAAGTATTTGCATTGTGTGCAATGTCAGCACATAATTTGGTAGTTCACGTTGACCAACCGATAGTGTCGATCAGTCGTGCTGATCGATACGTGTGTTGGTCAAAGCGACGCATTGAGTAATGGGTTGACAATTTGATAGGTGTCAGTTGGTATATGCTGTTGAACTCCCGTGGGTTCAACATAATTTAAGTGGGTCAATATTTGAAGTGCATTGACAGTGAAAAGCATTCTGAGTAATGCTACACCATCCGCCTTATGAATAGTCGTGTACACTTGAAGGCAATTGTATACGACTATTAAAGCGACTTATTGACCTACTTAGGGTTTGTTTGCGTTTACAAAATTTTAATTGTTTTTCGGCTCTTATTGCCATTATTGCATAAAAATTTTTTTTCACTTGTTTACATTTGTTTCTCGTTTGTCATTATTGCATTTATATATATTTTTTTTTCTTTTTATTTTCTGTCGTTTACATTTATTTATTTAGTGTAAAGTTGTATTTTGAACATAATATGTGGTTTTTATTTTCTTTGGCTTGTGCCTGTTTATTAAAGTGAGTAAACTGGATTGCTGGTGGTGAGTGGTGTTATACTGTTTTAAGTCTATTCTTATGAATTATGATTTCTTTTTTGTTTTTATTGCTATTTCCTATGCTATGTGGAATTAAAGTAAAATTGTTGATCTTATCAATATTTTTAACTCTACATTGTCCATTATATCTATTTTCTAGCTTATGGGAGGCCTCTTCTCTAACTAATACTAAATCTCCTATGTTAATTTCCTCACTATAGCTGTTCTTATCATAATTCGTTTTTTGTTTTTCTTTAGCCTCTTGGACTAATTTCCTAGCTCTTTGCTCGGCTATTTGGAGTCTATATTTTACCTCTTTGTAGTAAGCTTCGTGATTGTATAGTGGACTGATTATATTTTCTTTTAAAAATTCGTAATTTGGTGGGTTTTTTCCAAATATGAGTTCAAAAGGGCAATATTTATGTGTGGTGGATGGCGTCGTATTGTAGCAATACGCGAAATATTTGAAGTATTCATCCCAATCGTCTTTGTCACTGGATATGTATGCGCGTATATATTCATTGAATGTTCGGTGACTGCGTTCTACAGTACCCAAAGTTTGATGATGGTACGGTGTTGAAGTTTTATGTTAAATTTTCAACAATTTACACAGTTCTTTGAATAAGCTATTTTTATATTCCGTGCCCATGTCTGTCAAGATTGTTTTCATTTGTCCATAAATCAATATGAAATGCTCGAACACGGCTTTAGCGACTGTTATTGCGTGTTTGCTTGGGACTGGGATAGCTACCAAATATTTAGTTAGATCGCATATAATGGTAACTGCATATTCGTTTCCATTTATCGACTGCGGTAGAGGGCCTACTGTATCGATTTGTACAATATCGAATGCCTTCGGAGGTGTCTCCGTTATTGTCATTGGTTCTTTGATATGTTTATTAATTTTATTTTTCTTGCAGTGGATGCAGTTTTTTATATATTTTCTTATATCATTTTTCATGTTCAGCCAGCTATACTTCTGCTTGATCTTATCTGTCATGCGATTTATTCCTGGGTGGCCACCACTAATAGGATCGTCATGATATTTATGCAGAATTTCCTTTATTTTCCCGGGATTTGTCACGTATATAACCTCTGGGGTTAGAGCTATTGTTAACTTTTTGAGAACTTTATTACCCATTTCTATAAATTTGCCTACTGCAGTATAATTCTTTTTAAACAATTTGTCCCCTAAGGACAACTGTACTTGTACAAGTCCTAAATTGCCAGCTTCTCTTTCGAGCCTGGTAAAGAATTGTCCTAAGTCAATCTTATCCTCAACAATTAGGTTGCTTGTATCAAAATTGCTACAAATTTTCTTTCCTTTTTTGAAATAAAATTTCGGAGGATTGAAAACGAGCTCGACATGTCTTTTTACTTCAAATTTATTTAGCGCTTCGTATATTTTGGGGTTCTCTTTGTGACTTTCTTTAATTTCAGTTTTATTACTGATCTTTTTAGCTGCTGATCTTGTTATTATTTTAAATATTTTATTTGCTTCTACTGACATATCTTTTAAATTTGTAATTGTTATGCGGGATAATGCATCCGCGATATGATTTTCTTTACCAGCTATATACTCCACTTCAAAATCGTACTCTTCTAAATCTAGTCTTACTCGTGTCAGCTTTGAGGAAGGACTTTTCATTGAAAATAGGTATGTTAGTGGGCGATGCTCGGTTTTAACTAGGAATTTTCTGCCATATACGTATGGTCTGAAGAAAGTTATGGCCCAATGGATTGCGGCTAATTCTTTTTCTATTGTAGCCTTGTTGGTTTCGCCTTTTGTAAAGGACCTTGAAGCGTAAGCAATTGGTAACTGTTTGCCATCGTGTTCTTGGCTAAGGACTGCACCACAAGCGTATCCACTAGCGTCTGTTGTTATGCAAAATTCTTTTCCGAAATCTGGGTATTGCAAGAGTTTTGGACTAATTAATGCTTCCTTTAAGTAGACAAAAGCTTTTTGACATTCTTCTGTCCATTCGAAGGCAACATTCTTTTTGCATAGCCTAGTTAACTTTCTAGAATGTTCTGCAAAATTCGGGACAAATCTTCTGTAATAATTACAGAAAGCTACGAATCTTTTAACTTCATCGGCTGTTTTCGGTATTGGATAGTTTTGAACGGTTTCAAATTTGCTTGGATCTGGTAATATTCCTTTGTTTGTGCATTTATGTCCTAAATAAGTTACTTCCTGACTGAAAAATAGGCATTTATCTGGATGTAATTTTAGGTTGTATTTTCGGCAAGTGGAGAATACGTCTCTTAGATTTTTTAGCATGTGATTTTCGGAACAGCCTAATACAACTAAGTCATCCATGTAGAGAAATGCTTGGGATGGTTTGAGACCTGCGAATGCTAGGGTCATCATTCTTTGAAATGAATTTGGTGCTACTTTTAAACCGTAGGGTAGTCTTTTGAACCTATATGTGCCATTTTCGGCTGTAAATGAAGTTATATCCCTCGAATCTGGGTGTAGTTCGATTTGATGAAAACCTGACATAAGGTCTAGGCATGAAAAATATTTTGCTCTTCCAAGTTGGTCTAAAATGTCATCAATTCTTGGAAGTGGGAATTTGTCCGCTGCTAGCTTTTTATTTACTTGTCTGTAATCGACCACTAGTCTCCATCTTTTTTCTGTTTTTCCTGGAAGTGATTTTTTAGGGACTAGTAGGATTGGGCTATTATATTCCGATATGGAAGGTTCTATTATATCATCTTCTATTAGCTTATTTATTTGTTTGCTGATTTCTCCCTTCTGGGTTTGAGGCAATCTGTAATTTTTTATGTAGACTGGGGTGTCATCCTTCATGTGTAATTTCTGTTTGTAGAAATTATTAGAGGAGATTGGTTCGGTTTCTAATGCGAATATGTCTATAAATTCTGTGCAAAGTGTTGTTAATTGAGGGTTGACGAATTTTGGAAAATTTTTTGTTAATCTTTTTAATTTTTCTGTATCGGTGCAATTTTTACTGTGTGTTTGTGTTTTAATTAGTGTGTAATCATCTAAGTTTTCGGTATTGATTTTGTAATTTTGGATAGTTGTGTTTTTATGTGTAGTGTTAATGATTCTAACGAAAGTTTGATCCTTATTTGTTATTGTGTTTGCTATGAAAATGCCTTCAGATAACTCTTGGTGTGGGATAAAAATGTTTTTGTTATCGGTATTTACTTTAATTTGTCTAATAACTTCCGATCTAGCCGGAATTGTGATTGTGTTGACGGACAGACAATTTGTAAGATGCATTGTTATTGTTTGGGGAAAATCATATGGTCTTAGGATTAATTTATCCTCTGTTTTTCCATAGTCTAGAATGCAATTGTACTTTTTTATGAAATCCAGCCCTATTATTCCATCGCATGGAATTGGGAAATCGTCGTCTACGACATGAAATTTATGGTAAATAAGAAGGTCATCGCCTTTTAAGTCTGCTTTAATTGTGCCTAGAGTGCTGGTTATTCCCTGACCAATGCCTTTTAGATCTGTAATTTGTTCCGTATTTATTTTATGACTTTGATTAATTTGATTCTTTTTTATAATGGAGATGTCTGCTCCTGTATCGATTAAAAAGTTTGAAATTACATTATTTAGGGATGTCCTTGTTGCTATATAGCTGTTTAGATGTAAGTTTAGTACGCATATTTTTCTTTCTTTTACTCTTGAAGTGGAGCTTCTTGGTTTTCCGTCTGCGTGCAGCTGCGCACGTTACGGGTCTGGTTGTAGGGTCTGTTGCTATTTCGGGATTGTGATCCTCTTTGGTTATTGTTATAACTATTATTGTTGGTACTACTTGGTCTAGAATTGTTGTTGTACCTTGGTTGCGGTCTAAATCTCCTGTTTTGGTAATTCCCATAGTTGTTACTTCGGTAACCTCCACGGAAATTACTCCGATACTGACTTTGTTGTCGTACATTTAAAATTGTATTAGAGCTGCCTGTAATTTCGGTGCAGCTGTTTGTAAATTTAGAGATTGCGTCGTTCATCGTTGTGAACGTTCCTGCTTGCATGATCATTTTGACCTTGTCATTAGAGCAGTTTTTGCACATGGCTTTGACTGCTGCCTGTGTTGCATATCTCGTGGCTAGGTCTGGGTTTAATCCATCCGAGATATACGCTCCTTCTAGCGACCTTGTTATTTTCTCTACTTCCGCTGTGTACTGATTTGCAGTTTTGCTACGCTGCTGGATGTTCAGGAGTTTAGCGGTTAACACTTCTACTGATTCACCCTTAATTGCGGTTTTTAATTTTAATTTTATTTGTTCTATCGTGCTTTCGTTGCTTATAAAATTCCTTGCCGTACCCTTCAGTTTTGTTTTTATCATGGTAATGGCCAATGCCTCGTGTGTATCCTTGATTTGCTCAAGTATATCGAGTGCATCTAGGAAACTATGTAGATTTTCCGGTTTACCATCAAACTCTGGTAATACTGACGAAGCAGTTTTGATAAATTCAACTACTGTTTGTGGCATTGTGACGTTTATTATTGGGACGTGTATTGGTTGAAAATTTGGTTTGCTTTCCTCTATTGATTGAGTCTGGGTCGTGGAATGTGTCGGAGTTGGGCTCTGAGCGCGGTCTGACAGTAGTAGATTGAAATCTATTTGAAGTTTTTCCTCAATTGTGGTTGGTATATTAAATTCTATATTATATCTTGATAAGGAAGATACAAGTTTATCTCGTACAACGGAGAAAAATTGGTAAGCTTCTATTTGGTGTTCTGCAGTAAGTATGTTATTTACTGATTTAACTACCTGTCCTATGCTGTTCAGAGCTTCTGGGATTATGTTCAAATGCTTGACTATGGTTTCTGTTGTAATTGGGATACTTTTATTTATGCATTTGTAAGACTTAATTGCTTTTGTTTTTTCCTCATATAGTTTTTCGTGGATTTCTTCCCATTGATTCATTTCTTGTTATAGGGTGTTGGTTTATACGCGTTGTTGTACAGTGTTTAATCGTCTCAATTTATTTTTTATATAATTTTTGATTAAAATAATAATTGCGATAATTAAACATGTAACCATAAATGCGACCAAAACTACCCATTTATTAGACAGTTCTTCTTTATTTTCAACAGGTATAGGGTGTGGTTCGTACTTAACTATTCTATTTTCAGAGTTTTTCTCTGCTGAACTTTCTTTACCAACTTCATATCCTGCTATACCTACTAGAATGCTGTTTAGGGCAATTTTCCACCATGATGCCATTTTAAAAAAGTAAAAAATTTTCTTCTTAGATTTTTTTTTCTTTTTAATTTTTTATTTTTCAATCCAATTTACTCGGTTTATATAAGAAAAAATTTTTTTTTTTTGGTTTGTTCTTAACATTCTTATGTTATCTTTTAGATGTAATTTATCATTAATATTTGTAGCTAAATTAAGTAATCTAAAGGTTTCAGCTATTTCTTTCCGCTTTCTAACCTGTTTACCGCCTCGTTTCCTTTTGTGCATTATTTTTACAGGGGTAGGGATTTTTGGAGTTTCCTCCTTTTTAATAAGGTTATTCCTTCGCCGATACTCCTCTATAGTGATCGGTGTAGGACCTTGCTTTGCTGCGCTACGACTCTTCAGGATTTGTTCAGAAATTATTATAAACTCTTTAATAGTATCGTGGCATTTCTTGAAAATTCTGTCAAATTCTTCTTGAGTCTTAATTTCTTGCATTATTGATACTAACATGTAATTAAACTATTTATAATCCCTAAGCAAATTTAATTGCTACTGGTTTAGCGGCCATAAGGCGTGCTCAAATTATTCTAATATACTTATATTTTAATAGCTGCTATTCTTGCTGCCAGTCACCATATTTTGCGCTGCCAGTCTTGTTGAGTTTTTGGGTTTATTGTCATCAAATTATTCCACTCTTTTGTTTTTTTTTTTGCACTATACCGCCAGTTGGGTTGCTTCTATTATTCCACCCTTTTTATGCCTTTATTTGTGAAGCCCATTCGACGGATTTGCCACCAGGTAAGTCCAATTGTTTACCCGCCGTATATAGCGGTTTCATGAAAAGCAGGTAGGTATCCACATAAAATGGTGTAGTGTCCTCACCAGTTGTAGCATCTAAATTTTCCTCCTGTTTAGTGTTTAGTGTAGGCAGCTTATTAAATTCAAATTTACATGCTGAGAGCCAAAAACTGTATCTTGACCTTTAAATAATTGCAATAGAACGACCAAAACTGGCAGGATCGCCATGTAATGTTTTCTTAAATTATTTTGTTAATTTTATTTTATATCCTAAGCAAAGTGAATTGCTCCTGGCAGGATCGCCATGTAATGTGATTGAATCGATGATGGGTAGCGTATGATCAGAATTGATTGTTCTTTATTCAAAAGCTTTCTCTTTTATACATTTCTAGCTTAACTTACGTATACAAACTTACACTAATACTTAGACACTAAAAGTATTTGCATTGTGTGCAATGTCAGCACATAATTTGGTAGTTCACGTTGACCAACCGATAGTGTCGATCAGTCGTGCTGATCGATACGTGTGTTGGTCAAAGCGACGCATTGAGTAATGGGTTGACAATTTGATAGGTGTCAGTTGGTATATGCTGTTGAACTCCCGTGGGTTCAACATAATTTAAGTGGGTCAATATTTGAAGTGCATTGACAGTGAAAAGCATTCTGAGTAATGCTACATTATTATTTTTGTAATAATAAATTGCAAAAACATTAAGTGACTTAAAAGGTGTTTGCGTTTTAATTTCTACTGTGTATCAAGTCACTTAGCACTCAAAATTAACTAATTATGTTTGTAACAGACAACTCGCACTGCATTACCTTTTATGCTGCTGCAGTTGATGTTGAAATTGAATTGAAACTGAAACTTAGCACTGCATTGTCTGATACTTCGCACTGCATTACCTAAATTTTCGGGTGCTCCACACTGCAATACCTGAATTTTCGGGTGCTCCGCTGCTGGCTGAGGCTCCGTTAGATATTGAGGTTATATTTACCGGTAACTTCACTGGATTTTACTTTTTCTGAATTGATGATTTTCATAGCCCAATAGCGTATGAATTGTACATTATTTGCAACATAAAGCGTTTCACAGGTTTTCTCAAGACACTTATACTTATATGTTCAGTTGCATATATATATTTACACTTTTCGAACTGTGCGTAGAATTGAATGTGCGCGTCTGCTACACATTTTACATTTATACTTTTTTGCAATGTGCGTAGAAGCGTTTATTTTATATACATTTTTTCATTGCGCATATTGTAGCATGCATCGATTTGCCTATGCGTCTATGTTGCACATACATATATAACAATATACGCATTTACTTGTTCATGCGCGTATAGAGCTTTTTCACATATGTACATATATTTTGCGTTGTACTTGAAACGCATCACTTTTATAAAAATGTCATAAGCACGCACTAATATTTTATTACAAAAGCACTTGAGTCATTGCACTTTATATTTTTAAACTAAAAACTGAGTCTTCAACTAATGTTTGTACTTTTCACTATTCACGAGTGGACTGTATCTTCTTTAAATAAAACTGCGTTGGTTCAATGTCTGTTCAAGACTGAATTCAAATTCACATTTTTTATTGCTACGTACTAATTTACTTATATTCTAAAAACCGTTATAATTGTTGGCGTCGATTTGATACATGGTTGCAAATTTGATTGGCGTATATGTGTAATTACATAGATAATTCATATTTATTTTTAATACAAAATTTATCCCTTTTGTACTTAAACCCACGATAAACAATGAGGAATGCAAACACCATTGGAAATAGGGAAATGACTCTCAGTCAAATTAAAAATTAAATTATCATCAACAAATATGAGATCTAGAATATTATTTAGTCTATTCACAAAAGAGTTAATCTGAGTAAGGTTGACAATGAAAAGAGTATCCAGGAACATTTGTTGGAATCAACATAACATCATTATGTAGTTTTGACCAAAATAACTTATTTAGATTAAAATCACCCAAAATGCAGAAGTGGCTATCGATATTATTTTCATAAGTGTCAAGAATATTATTGGCATGGGCGCAATATAACGAGTCGTTGCTACAAGGCGAAATATATGATACATAGACAACCAAGTTATCAGTTACAGCAAATTACGCAAGTCTATTTTAATACATTTCAGCTCGTATTATAAAGCCAGCTGATTGTTTTCAATAAAAACACTTCTGTCGTGAGTTTTGAGGGGTAAATTAATTTAAAAAAAATATAAATGTATGGCGCGATATACAACAGGTAATAAACCTCGTAAGAGATTTTTGCGCCAAGCTTCCTTTCCAATTTGTGATGTGCCGTTTTGATTTTTTCCTACAAATTGGCGGGACCTACAGATTTTTGACGACTTCAAACGGCAGCTACAAAATAGATGATTTTTTGATGAGAAGCCTTCCATGCCAGAAAGACACTCGGAGAGTTTGCCAAACCACTGCCGAGGGGCGACTCCGTTTTGAAAAACTTTTTCAAACCACTTTTGATGTTACCTGTCCCAGGACTCGAACCTTGGACCTTCGGTGGGGAAGGCCGGCAACACTACCGGCACACCACGGCGGCCGCAATTAATTTATTTGTGTATAAATAGCTTCCCTACCAACAACTGCTAACCACATTTTTTCAAAATACCAATACATGCACATTTCATGCTTGACGAATTTGCGTTCAAATAGACAGACAGACAGACGGACGGAGAGACGGACATTGCTAAACCGGCTCAGCTCAACGTCCTTATTATTTCAGTTTACTTATTGTTGAGCCCACCTCTTCTTCTCATACTTACAAACATTTCATATTCATTAAAGGTAAGAATATCAAAAAAGGTATATAACTTCCCTATTGCAGTGAGGTATTAACAACTTGCCCGGATATTTTACTTGGGTGTTATCCCATTTGCCTAGTTTTTGCAGCTACATACTATTGGGAAGCAGCTGACAATTTTTGATTGAAATATCTAGGTCAAACTACAAGCAATCGCCTTTGGAAAGAGAATTTCTAAGAAATCTACAACATTTTTTTGCGGTTGAGTTTTCCTTAAAAAGCTTATTATGTGCGCAAGATCTTATTGATATAGCTTGCATGGTTATAAAAATATCGCGTCCACGCCCATTTTTATACGAAAGAGTTTAAAAAGAATCATAGATAATAGATAGCCAATAACTTTGCGTACAATAGCTTGATATCATTTCTGTTTCACTTTTAAAGTGCTCGTGAAGGAAGGAAAGTTGAAAAATTTAAATTTTTGAAAATAGGAGTGGCCCCGCCATTTTTATAGTGCATTATTCCACAAAGCTTTTTATGCCATAACTCCGGCAAAAATTGATTTATAGAAACGATATTTGGCGATAATGTTGAATATAGCACGGACGTGTTTGTCGCTCTGTTTTATTGCTCTTTTTGAGAATAATATAATAAAACTCTATTATAAAAATCTTTTGTGCAACTTAAATAAACAAACATATCTCCAACGATATTATAATTATAAATAGAAGACAGCTTGTGTAGTGCAAGTACAAACAATATAAATAATTTGTGCAAAAGAAATATTTAATAATTTGTGCTATTGTCAGTTTAGCAGTTTTGACAAATATTTACTTCTTTATTATTTCTTTAATCTACACTAACAATATGCCGTGCTTTTGTGGTCACAGAGTGGAGCGCGCTCACAGTAGTGTGCTATGTGACAAGTGTAAAGAGGTTTTTCACCTGCAGTGTGTTGTTGGTACGCTGGCTGCCGATTTGGACTATTTTAAAAATTCGGACCAAATTTATATTTGTGGTGTGTGTGTTGTCGCTCACAGTGACGATTTTTCGCCAAATGCTGTCGCTGAACAATAACAACAACAACAGCACAAACAGCAACTAAATAGTGTGAACAGGGATGGAAAAGTTGAACAACATCACATATTATTATCTATTCTCGCCGAACTGAAAATTATGCGAGCAGAGCAAACAAAAGCAGTTGAGTGTATACACTCTCTGCAAGCCGATAAAAACCGGTTATTAGGCGAACTGGAACTTGTGCGCTCTGAGCTTACAAATCTGCATAAGCTCTACGATAAAGGGGTTGCGGGTGCACTTGCCACTTTTTCTTCGGAAGTCATCGAGCTGCGTGGTATTGTTAGCAAAAGGAAAAATGCAAGTAAAGGCAGAGCTAATAAAAACAAAAGTAATATAAATATAAATAAAACTAAAGCTGATAAACTGAACTCTGCTGACGTCAACATTGCCAAGAGCTCTGGCCTTGTCTCTACTGGTAATGACCGAAACCAGATTAATGCTACTGGTAGCTCTGCTGACGTACACAGTGCTAAAAGCTCTGATATTGCCGGCGCTAGCACTTCCATGAACACTGGTTCGGTCGCCGTATCTGCTGTTGCCAATCTTAATCACCAGAATAATAGTAATATTACTGCTGCTAGCCACCTTGACAGCACAAATACGTCTGTTAGCTCTATTGCTGTTGATGACCATAATATTGTTCATGGTAATAACACCGACGCTGATCCTGCTAACAATGTTGATGTTGCTGAAAATTCGGGTGTTACTGATTTGAATCCGGTCGATCCCAGGTTGGTGACTGCCGTGTTTCAAGGTTGCATCCAACTTTAACGGGGGCTGATATTGTCAATTATATTTTAGTTAAGCTTAGTCTTACTAGTTTTATTAATATTAGTGTACATAAATTTGTGTTTAGGCATGAAAGGGATTTTTCTTCATTTAAAGTATCAGTTCCTGACGAGTATTTTGCTAGGGTTGTTGATAAATCTTTTTGGCCTATACATTCGGTGGTACGTTTGTACACGACAAAGTCGAATAATGAGCCCCCCGTACGCACTGGTTCAAAAAACTTGGTTACCAACCCTGCCATTACGATTCAAAAGTAACCATTCATTATCAGAATGTGCGCGGTTTACGCTCTAAATTGAACGCTTTTTATCTCAACAGCTTTGGTTTTACAGCGCAAGTGATTGCGTTTACAGAGACTTGGCTTAAGCCAGATAATTTAAATTGGGAGTTATTTTCAAATGACTACGTCGTTTTTCGGTGTGATCGTCAGTCCAGAGCAGGCGCCGTCCTGATCGCTGTGTCGTCTAGTATTTCTACTGAGTTGTTGGACTTTGACAATACACTTGAAATTGAATTTATTGCCGCAAAGCTCTTGTTTCCCAATTTTTGTTTATACATATCCTGTTCGTATATACCGCCTCGGACAGATATACAAGTTTATGATGGTCATACCGTAGCTATTCAAAATCTGCACTCACGTTTGCGTGATAATGATCGCTTAGTAGTTCTTGGCGACTTTAATCTGCCATTCGTTAGCTGGATAATTAACGATGATTTTAACTTTTAGCTTTTGTTGACAATTCAATGGGTGTTGGTCTCAGTCGAATCTCTGCCTTATCCCTGCCTGAAGATCCCTTGCGATTGCACTGGATAACTTGCTGCCTACGATTAATTTTTTGGAAGCGAGCTCTCGTTCTCGTTCGAGATGTTTTAAAAAGGCGAACTTTGACTTGCTCAACCAACTGATGGCTACCCATGATTGGTCAGATCTTTATGCATGTAACGATGTTGAGGCTGCCACATCTATTTTTTATAGTTATCTTAATGGCTTCATTAATCTCTGCGTCCCTGTGCATTTTATTAAGGCTAATAGTAGTAAGCCACCTTGGTTCACAAGACAACTTGCTAACCTTAACAACAGTAAATCTAAGCTCTATAAGCATTTCAAAAGATCCGGTTCTTCTGTTGATTTTTCTATATATTTAGTTACCCGGTCCAGTTTCCAGTTCCTGAGCCAAAATTGCTACATGTCCTATTTAACTAGATGCAAAATGGAATTTTTTAATAATCCAAAAAAATTTTATGGTTTTGTTAATTCAAAACGAAAATCTTCGGGATTTCCGTCTTCTTTGTCTTTGGGAGGTAAGAATGCTAGCCATGGCCATGATATTGCTGATTTATTTGCGGACTTTTTTAAATCTACCTATTCGACCTGTGCTCAAGCCGGTAGTTATCCGTATAAAATAATTAGTTCTAACTGTATTAATAATCCAGTCATTGACAGTACCACTGTTCTCCAGAGTCTCCTAGCTCTGAAACCGATTTTTTCCCCAGGGCTTGACGGTATTCCTGGTTGTGTGCTTAAGTTCTGTGCCTTGAATCTGACAGAACCGATCCTTAAACTGTTCAATTTATCTTTGCAATCGGCGTCTTTTTCGTCAATCTGGAAACAGTCATTTATTATACCGCTACACAAAAAAGGTAGTTGATCTAACATTGAGAACTATAGAGGAATTGCTAAGCTTTCAGCTATTCCCAAAACTTTTGAACAAATAATTACCAGTCAACTACAACATTCGTGTATCTCCATATTATCACCCTGTGAGCATGGTTTTGTGAGAAGTAGATCAACCACCACTAACTTACTTGAGCTTACTTCTTTAGTTCGGGCAAACGGATGTGATTTATACTGATTTCAGTAAAGCCTTTGATTCAGTGAATCACGAACTTCTGATTCAGAAGCTCGATTTACTGGGGTTTCCGTCGAACTTGGTTTCATGGCTCTCAAGTTATCTTTCTAATAGAACTCAAAAGGTGCTGTATAAAAATATTATTTCTAAATCAATTAATGTTAGCTCCGGCGTGCCTCAAGGCTGTCATTTAGGCCCACTGTTTTTCACTCTTTTCTTAAATGACTTGCCACAGATTTTGATTCATTCTCGAGCTCTTATGTATGCGGATGATATAAAAATTTGTTATTCGTATTTGCCTTTGGACTTACCTCGTTTAAATTTACTTCAGGTTGATTTGGATTCATTTCAACGTTGGTGCACAATAAATTCTTTAGTTTTAAACTGCTCTAAATGTAAGTTTATGACATTTCCCCGGGTGAAGCCTGATATATCATCTTACGTACTTTATGGCACTCCTATGGAGCGTATATCTACGGTTAACGATTAAGGTGTTCTATTTGACTCGAAGCTTAGCTTTAATTTACATATATCCGCTATTATAAATAAAGCAATGGGTACTCTTGGGTTCGTTAAGCGCTGGGCTAAGGAGTTTAATGATCCCTATCTCACCAAGATTCTTTACACTTCGTTAGTCCGGCCAATACTTGAGTATTGCTCGTGTGTGTGGAGTCCAGGATATATTACTCATATTAAGCGTATTGAGTCAGTGCAGAAACAATTTTTGATATTTGCTCTACGCGCCTTTAATTGGGACTCTAATCCTCGTCTTCCATCTTATAGAAGTAGGCTTCTTCTTATTGATTTGTCAACTCTGGAAAATCGCAGAATATTGCTGGGGGTAATGTTCCTACATAAGCTGATTCTCGGTGAAATTGACTCCTGTGAGTTGCTAAGCCGACTAAATTTTGTAGTTCCGGCTAGGGTGTCGAGACACTACGTGCCTTTTCATTTACCCCTTTGTCGTCTAAATTTTCTCAAAAGTAATCCTTTGCGTGTTTGGTGCTCGTACTATAATGCCTGGTTTTCATTATGTCATATATGACGTCAAATGTTGTCAAATTAATGAAAACGGGTTGGCATACGGTGTCAATTGCGTTTGCAGTCAGTTATGACCACTCCCTGTCATATAAAATGACAGCCGTATGAAAACGATCAAATTTCTGTTTGACAAATGAGTTGGCAACGTTTGACACAAAAAAGCAATTTGACAACATGTTGGCAATTGTTTTATTTGACGTGCGAACAGCTGTTTTTCGCCTTCTTCACACATCAATGGTAAGTGGAATACAATTTTTACAAAAGTTTATTTATTAACTTTTTACATTCTTGTTTTTAGTTTAAAATAAAAAAAATGGACGAGTCAAGTAATTCCATAGCTTTCGCACACCCAGACAGTGCAGGCGTTCTAAAGAAGAAGCGGGTGCGAAAGCTGAAGGAAGCGTGGACAGCCGACCAAACTGAACGCTTAATCCAGGAAGTAGAGGTCAGGGAAGGTACCTGGAACTTCCTTTCACCTCAATACAGGGATAGGAATTTGAGGGAGGCTCAATGGCAAGATGTGGCCGATAGCTTAAAGATGCCACGATCGGAAGTGTCCGCCAAATGGAACAGCCTGCGCTGCTCTTTTCGGGTAAGTTTGTTTTTGGTTTATAGAAATATAATTGCTAATCCAAACTTTTGTAATAGGCGGCGTTCAACCGAAAGCAGCTCAGCAAGAGTGGCCAAGGTGCAGTGCGATCTATTTCAATGAATCCGCTGTACAACTCCCTCAAATTTCTTGACCCGTCACTGCAAATTGAGGCAAATACGACCTCAAACTTGCCAGATGTAAGTATATTTTATTAATATCCATAAATATGTGTTGAGTTAAGTTTACATACAGTTTTCACAACATATTTATGTGCAGAGGCGGCCTTTGGCTGCCCTTCAAAACAATAACCCTCAGCCGATCCAAAGCCGGCTACGTGATATTCAGTAGCTTAGCGCATAACACATTTCTGCACTACGTCCTGGGACCATTACCAAAAAAATGTGCTGTATGTTAACTTATGTCCTCCACTGTATATGTATCTACACATCCACTGTATATGTATCCATGTATATTATAGAAGTGTTCATCGCCGCAGATGCCACCAGCTTCCCTGTCTGATACGGACAGTCTTTTGGAGCTTGAGGACGTGATGTCAACGCCGTCAACATCCCGAGGATCGGTGGCACGACGACGCACTCCTAAAGACGACGATGGATTTTCTGAGGTGATGCAACGTGCATTGGAGACGATGTCAGCGGCAGCAAAAAATTATGCTTGGGATGATGTGGGCAACTTCGTGGCATCAAATGGTCGCGAATGGGCAGCTGAACTCCCTCAGCTGGCAAAGGAGTTCAAGGCTGAGTTGTATGGGCTGGTATTGAAATACCAGAACAAATTTGCACGGTAAGAGCAGAAACAGAATGGTGTTGATAAAATCTTAATTTTTCTTTTTTTATTTTAGCCCGGAATGATGCCGTTTTTAGATTTAAGTATGTATTTTTAGATTTAGCTATGTATTTTTAGATTTAAGTATGTATGCGTCAAAGATAAATTGGGATTTAATGGAAAGTTTTAACATACATTTTTTTATGTGTATTTTAAATTTTTCTTTCAAAATATAGGAAAACTTATAGCTCAATTATAAATGAAAATTGTATAAGCTCAAACAAAGCTTAGCAGAGTTAGTCAAGTTTTGGTAACTCGTTAATTTATTCACAGAATTTTTAGAAAATTTCTGAGTATACAGTTTTGTAGCACTATCAAATTTAGATCAGGAATGTGCAAGTTGGAAGTAGCTAAAAAATTTCCGTGAATTTTCAGAATTTTTTTCGTCGAGGGTGTTGAGTAATTCCTTTCATACAAAACTTAATTTGTTTGTTGCATGAAAGGAATTGCTCCACACCCTCGACGAAAAAAATTCTGAAAATTCACGGAAATTTTTTAGCTACTTCCAACCTGCACATTCCTGATCTAAATTTGATAGTGCTACAAAACTGTATACTCAGAAATTTTCTAAAAATTCTGTGAATAAATTAACGAGTTACCAAAACTTGACTAACTCTCCTAAACTTTGTTCGAGCTTATACAATTTTCATCTATACATGAGCTATAAGTTTTCCTATATTTTGAAAGAAAATTTTAAAATACACATAAAAAAATGTATGTTAAAACTTATCATTAAATCCCTATTTACATTCGGTTCACTATATATATTATTTTATACTTATTAATAGCTAGCCAAATGAAAAGTGCCTTTTTTATTTTATTACATATTTATGAATTTTTTATTTTTATGTGCATATACTGCCACAAATTAATAGAAGCGAAGTCAATTGCTAAGTTATGACATCCTAAATTATTTTTATATGCAGTGGTGTACATTAGCATTGGCAGAACAGTTTTATGCGATTTTTTCAAAATTTAAGCCTTAATAAAATTATTTTAACAAAGACTATATGAACGGCTGGGAATGATAAGTAAACATATTTTGAATGTAAGTAAAAGTTAACATATGAAATGTTTAATTAAAGAGCGTACAAGAAAAGGTGTTCACCAAAAGATAGACATTTTCATTAGCATGATATTTTAACCTTTTAATGGAAAAAATGATTTGTCTACGTTTTGCTGAATACCTTTTTTTGTACGCTCTTTAATTAAACATTTCATATGTTAACTTTTACTTACATTCAAAATATGTTTACTTATCATTCCCAGCCGTTCATATAGTCTTTGTTTAAATAATTTTATTAAGGCTTAAATTTTGAAAAAATCGCATAAAACTGTTCTGCCAATGCTAATGTGCACCACTGTATATAAAAATAATTTAAGATGTCATAACTTAGCAATTGACTTCGCTTCTATTATTTTAAGGATAGCAAGTACAAAGAAAACTATAAGACTTTAAAAGTACAAATTATTTTTTAATAAATGAAAATATGAAATGAAATAATATGAAATTTATTATGTTGTTTATTACTTTCGAGTTACAGATAGTTATTGCTCACTTTCTTGAAAACTACCAAAATTAGTCATGTAGTATAGTCCTATTGTATTGCCATGCAACTTCACCATGGGGTGTCATGAAGCAATTCATAAATTGTTCGCGTACATTTACCGCGTCGCTTGCTGGCCTGCCTAAACCACTGCTGGGCCGAATTGATGGGAGGGTTCCGTTTTCTCCAAGCTCCATTCGCCAATTTCCTTCAACAGCAACGCCATCTGTCTCATTGTCCACGTCAGATCTTCTTAGGTATACTGATTTGCGGCTTAATAGAAAGTTGTGTAGGACGCAAATGGCGAGAACAATAGATTTTGCATGTTCTGGCTTCACGTCCATTGGCCTTCTCAGAATTCGATATCGCGATGCACATATCCCGAACACATTTTCGACTACGTTTCTTCCTCGAGACAGCCTATAGTTAAAAATTTTGTGCGACATAACTTGTTCACGATAACAAAAGGGTTTCATTAAGTACGGCTTTAATGGAAAAGCGTCGTCAGCAACAATGACAAATGGCATTTCATTTCCTTCATGTGGGAGTGGTTTCGGTGGTGGAAAATTGATTGTGTTGTCAGCAAGTGCACTAGAAAGTGGACATCTGTGTATTTTGGAATAGGAGTTCATAAATATTAAGGTAAAATTCCAAGATTTATTTATCAGTATTACCTTCCAAAAACACCACCATCAGACTCATGACCATATGCACCAACTTCTACAAACAAAAATTTGTAGTCGGCATCCACCATAGCCATCAGTACAATGCTGTTGTACTTCTTGTAATTAAAATATTCTGAGCCACAGTTTGCAGGCGCCTGTATAGCTACATGTTTGCCGTCCAATGCTCCGCAGCAATTAGGGAAATTCCATCGCTGTTCAAAGCGGTGGGCAACCGCGGTCCATTCTTCACCACTGCTGGGAACCTTGAGGAAATATAACCGACCAATTTATTTTTGTTTCTGATAAGAAAAACGTTACATGGATACTCACCTTTAGAAATTCGTCTTTTAAAGCCTCAAATATAGCACGGCATGTCTCATATATTGCATGACAAATCGTAGTTTTTCCCAACAGAAAAACAGTCATTAGGCTGGAAAAGCTATCTCCAGTTGCCAAGTAACGTAGAGTTACTGCCACCTTTTCCCCTACCGAAATCGCTTCCCGAAACCTGGTATTGTTTTTATACAAGTAAGGCGTTAGGCGATCTACAAGGAAGTCAAAATCCTCCAGAGTCATCCTCAAAAAATTTTTCAGCCACTTTGGATCTTGCAGGAACAGCTTAGAACGCAGTGTGGTGTAGAACCCACATGCTCCTCTATCCCGCAGACCTGGTCTAACCCACCATTGCTTCCGCTTTCTTAACTGGTTCCTCTTCCTTATCCATGCCCTTAAACTTGTCACAATACAAATTGTGGCAGCAGCTATTGCCACTTGTTTATTTTTACGCATTTTTTTGGTTTAAATTATTATTTTGTATGATTTTCACTTTTTCCACTGTTTGTGTTTTGTTAACAAAAATGTACCAGCTGATCAGCTGTCATAAATATTTTTTTCACGTTTGACATCGATAGTGAAAATGGGTTGCCAATCGACTGACACAAAAATTTGACGACAGTCTTTGACACGCACTGCGTTATCGATTTCATGTCAGTTTTTAAAACGTAATGAAAACGCATTTGACACCAAATCGCCATGGTCGCAGTTAAGTCAGCTTTTGATGTCAGTCATTTTGACCTAATGAAAACCAGGCATAATGACTTGTACAATTGTATTAGTGTCGAATGTTCGTTTTCTGGCTTACACAAAGCAATACTCGTTCTTTAATGTCTGACCTGATATTTTAAAATTACTATTTTTATTATTTATTGTACGTTTGATGTAATTGTTAATTTTTATTTAATTTTATTTTGTGTACATTTCTAAGTCATTTAACTTTGTATTTTGTGTTAGTCGACCGTTATTGATGTCGACTTTAAATAAAATTAATAATAATAATAATATAAAGGGAAATGATAGATATGCAGTCTATTCGTCATGGTGTTCAGACGTGTTTGCTATCACTCCGCAAACTTATAGTATTGTTTTTACTGTTTTTACTTCTCTATTTTTTTATACCTTTCATGAACATGAAATGGTATATTAACTTTGGTCCGATGTTTGTAACGTTTAGCAATATAAGAGATAGACCCACCATTAAATATGCCAAATTGATCAGGACGATGAACTGAGTTGATACAGCCATGTCCGTCTGTCCGTCCGTCCGTCTATTTGAACGCAAACTAGTCCCTCAATTTTTGAAATATCTCGATGAAATTTGGCACACGGATGTATTTTTGTATTATATTAGACATTTGTCGGATCCGGTATAATCGGGTCACTATAGCATATATCTCCCATACAACCGATCGTTCAAATGAGAGTATTATGACCATTTCTCCCTCATTTTTAAAGATTAAAACTTGAAACTTGGTGAGATATTTTCTTATGGATAGCAAAAGATTTCGTAAAAAAATCACTAAGATCGGAGCTATATATAGTACATATCCCATACAACCGATCGTTCAGATAAGAGGCTTATGGCCATTTATCCGTCATTTTGGAAGATTAAAACTTGAAACTTGGTGAGATATTTGCTTACAGATAATAAAAAATTTGGTAAAAATCGCTAAGATCGGAGCTATATATAGTATATCGTTCAGATAAGAGGATTATGGCCATTTCTCCCTCATTTTAAAAGATTAAAACTTGAAACTTGGTGAGATATTTTCTTATGGATAGTATAAGATTTCGTAAAAAAGTCAGCAAGATCGGAGCTATATATAGTATACATCCCATACAACCGATCGTTCAGATAAGAGGATTATGGCCATTTATCCCTCATTTTGAAATATTAAAACTTGAAACTTGGTGAGATATTTGCTTATAGATGGTAAAAGATTTGGTAAAAAAATCACCAAGATCGGAGCTATACATATATAGTATATTGATTAATCAACTTACTCAATTAATCGAATAAAGGCACATCCCTAGTAAAAACTTCCCTTAAACAAATAAAGCTTATTACAAAAGAAAATTAAATGTATTGCTGACAAAGTTTTAGAGAACTTTAAACAATGCGTATTTAATTTTGCACGTATTCATGAAAGGTATAAAGCTATCGGCACAGCCGAAGACAGCGCCGTCCATACTTGTTTTGATTAACTTTGCATTTTGTTTTAATATTTTGTCAAATATTAAGGTCGATGCAGAAAGCGTCGTTGCCAAATTTCACAGAGCATCGGCAATTTGTTCTGCAGATTTTTTGGCATGAATGTTATGGTCATCGAAATTTATTGTCAGGTTTCACATATTTTTCATACAATCTGGACAAGTAGACCAAGGGACGCTTGCGAGGCAAGGAATCGCAGATGTTCTAAATCTCATGCACCAGGCGCTCATAAAAATTAGCACGCGTCCAGTCCCCCTTTGAAAGAATTTCAATTTGCGACCGATAATTTGATATTTCTTGGTTTGCTAGAATGACGCTTTGCCACAAACAATAGACCGTTCATAAAAAATGTTTGTCTTTGAAAATTTATGATATATGTTCTGCTTTTGAGACTTTGTTTAGAGGACATATTTAGCAAAACTCTTTTGTCTCAAATGTATCGTGTTTACAAAAAGATACTTGGGTTGATAAATTACCATTTTCAAAATAAAATATGATATATTAATTTTTTGATAAACTAAAAACTACTTTCCGATACAGTGCACCTGACCCTTTGAAAAGCCCGCTTCTTTGACAAGTTTTACCATGTTGAAAAAAAAGAACAGCTTTTATAAGTGGTGTGGGAAATGTTAAGCTTTTATATGTTATGTACAATAGCAGAGAATAACTAACATGAAACTTGATGCAATTGCTGTCTAAAAACATATTTCTGTATATTACCAAAGTAATTTTTTGAATTTTTCAGTAGAGGGCTTTGATAGTTGAAATGGTGTAAATGCTTTGAATTAAGATATAGTTTTTTGTCCATAAAATCCACAATACTTCAGCCAAACCCGTGAAATTGTGTGATTATAGATCTAAGCACGGTGAACACAATAGTGGCTATCTAATTTTCGACCAAACTTGAGTTTGGCTTTTTCCGCTTAATGCCACAGATTTCTTCGTCAATTTCAAAAAGTGATGCTGTTAGCTTAAAACCAACAACTCTTATTTTAAATAACCTTTTTTTTTAAAACAAGTAAAACTGTTCACATTTTGTAAAAGTAAAAATACGAAATCTGGTACGGTCTACTTAATATGCACATATATGAACAGCATCCTTTAAGTGTATTTGTAAATTTGTTCAGGAGGAATATGAGGTGCGTTCCAACACCGCGGCAAGTGACGAAAACAACTTCTTTTAGGAAGTTTCAGATTATTCCTTCTATCATTACATACTAGAATCCGTTAACCATCGAATGCACAAAAAATGTATAAAAATATTAATATAGGATGAGGTTTTCAAGGGTGAATTGTGTAGTGGCACTTATATACTTGTTTTTAAATTACTTTTATATTTTGTTTAAGTAATTAAATTTAATTATACATGTATGTATTTTTCTTCCATTATTCTTCTTCTTGATTGAAATAGCTACAAATTTGTCGAAAATTTAAATATTTTCCTAAGCCAAACGGGGCATTTCCAAAATCAGTATTTTTTTTACCATTATGGAAAGGATCATATTTTATAAAAGAAAGTGGTTTGTCTTTCTTGAATGAAGTGGGGCTTATTTAGTACTTATGATGGAATTTAATTCGCAATAAAGGTGTTCGATTGATCAATCGTAATATACCATTCTGAGCCAATTGGTTGAAGAACTATCCAACATTTAATTCAATTTAGATTCTAATCGGTATCGCCCCAAACGAGCCGAACTTCGGTTAAATTTTTTAGTATTTTATATTACAAATATTTATATTTAAAATAATTTGTTTTCTATTTTTAAATTTGAAAATTGAATAATAAAATTTTTAACATTTGTTGATATACAAACAAAGGTATCATAGAAATTTAATTATTTAAACAAAATATAAAAGTAATTTAAAAAGAAGTATATAAGTGCCACTGCACAATTCACCCTTGAAAACCTAATCCTATATTAATATTTTTCTACATTTTTTGTGCATTCGATGGTTAACGCATTCTAGTATGTAATGATAGAAGGAATAATCTGAAACTTCCTCCTGAACAAATTTACAAATACACTTAAAGGATGCTGTTCATATACATGCATATTAAGTAGACCGTACCAGATTTCGTAGTTTTACTTTTACAAAATGTGAACAGTTTAAAAAAAAGGTTATTTAAAATAAGAGTTGTTGGTTTTAGTCTAACAGCATCACTTTTTGAAATCTGTGGCATTAAGCGGAAAAAGCCAAACTCAAGTTTGGTCGAAAGTTAGATAGCCACCATTGTGTTCACCGTGCTAAGATCTATAATCACACAATTTCACGTTTTTGGCTCAAATATTGTGGATTTTATGGACAAAAAACTATATCTTAATTCAATGCATTTACACCACAATTTCAACTATCAAAGCCCTCTACTGAAAAATTCATAAAATTACTTTGGTAGCTTTCCCTTATACAGAAATATGTTTTCAGACAGCAATTGCATCAAGTTTCATGTTAGTGATTCTCTGCTATTGTACATAACTTATAAAAGCTTAACATTTCCCACACCAGCTATAAAAGCTCTTCTTTTTTTTTCAACATGGTAAAACTTGTCAAAGAAGCGGGCTATTCAAAGGGTCAGGTGCACTGTATCGGAAAGTAATTTTTAGTTTATCAAAAAATTAATATATCATATTTCATTTTGAAAATGGTAATTTATCAACCCAAGTATCTTTTTGTAAACACGATACATTTGAGACAAAAGAGTTTTGCTAAATATGTCCTCTAAACAAAGTCTCAAAAGCAGAACATATATCATAAATTTTCAAAGACAAACATTTTTTATGAACGGTCTATTGTTTGTGGCAAAGCGTTATTCTAGCAAACCAAGAAATATCAAATTATCTGTCGCAAATTGAAATTCTTCCAAAGGGCGACTGGACGCGTGCTAATTTTTATGAGCGCCTGGTGCATGAGATTTAGAACATCTGCGATTCCTTGCCTCGCAAGCGTCCCTTGGTCTACTTGTCCAGATTGTATGAAAAATATGTGAAACCTGACAATAAATTTCGATGACCATAACATTCATGCCAAAAAATCTGCAAAACAAATTGCCGATGCTCTGTGAAATTTGGCAACGACGCTTTCTGCATCGATCTAAATATTTGACAACATATTAAAATCAAGTTGATCGAATTGTCGATGTTAGAGAAATGTTGCAACGTTCCTTTTATTTTCAATTCATTTTTGGGATTGACTTCATAAAATTTCTCTATGAATGGATTTGTGGAATGTTTATAAAAAATATAGGTTTGGTTTGATTGCTTCACCTGTGCGTTAGAAAGAATACTTCTAGGTCCTTTCTTCCTATTTCGCTTACTCCCATAGTGTGAAAAACTTCGCTTCTTTGTTTATTTTTTGCGAATCAAAAATAATTTCAGTCGCTTCGAAACAAGCGTAGTAGTAACATCGTTAAAATATACGCATGCGTTATATGAACATGAATGTTTATGCCCCTTTTTTTGCAGATAATTCTGCAGTAAATCCTATTTTTATTCTATATTTCAGGGTATTTAATAATATTCTGGCGGCCGCCGTGGTGTGAAGGTAGTGTTGCCGGCCTACCACACCGAAGGTCCATGGTTCGAGCCCTGGTACAGGTAACATCAAAAGTGATTTGAAAAAAGTTTTTCAAAACGGGGTCGCCCCTCGGCAGTGGTTTGGCAAACTCTCCGAGTGTATTTCTGCCATGACAGGCTTCTCAGCAAAAATTCGTCTCCTTTGTAGATGCCGTTCGGAGTCGGCAAAAAACTGTAGGTCCCACCAATTTGTAGGGAAAATTCAAATCGGCACACCACAAATTGGAAGAGAAGCTTGGCACAAAAATCTCTTAGGAGGTTTATGATGATATACCTGTTGTATATCGCGCCATAGAGAGAGAGAATAATATTCTTGCTGTTAGAAAAGTTGTCATTTCGATTAAAACCATATTTATATGCATGCATTTTGCTAATATACGTGTTTAGAATTGACGCGCATTCAGTTCGCCGCACAGTTTTTCTCATACGAATGCCGAGGCAAAAGGTATGGTGAACTCCTGAAATTTGCGCTTTCAGAATTTGGTCGATTTCTCGCTAAAAACTGAACCGACGAGTTCTCCATTCTTATAGATTTATGTTCTTTGGTGATAGACATAAACCAGCTACTCCCACCATTTCTGCCAATGCTGGCGCTAATGCCAATAATGCCGACTTATCTACCAGTAGTATATACCCTGCTGTTGCCGCTGGCGATCTTAGCCGAGGTACGCCAATCAATGTTAATGCCATAGAAAATGTTAAGAGTGCTGCCGCTGGCGAAGCTAGTCGACGTACGCCAAGAAATGCTAATGCCAAAGAAAATGTCGCCAACATGAATAATAAAATTCCAACCGGTGTCAATGTTAATGAAAATGCTAACATCAATGCTAATGCCATGGGGCGGTTAGGAAATATCCACCAAAGAACATAAATCTATTTAATAATATATATAATTTATGTTCTTTGTATCCACGTACGCCTGTCTATGTTAGTGCAAATGGTAACACTGATGCTGATGTTAATGCAAATTCTAGCGCATGGTTGGTAAGAACGATAATTTGGAGCTTGATGTGGTTGCTAAAAAAAGATGGATTCACCTCTCTTATTTTAAAAATACCGCCAAAGGCGAGGATATTATCTCTTACGTTACAAAGCATACTGGGATCACTCGTGACCATTTATCATGTTTTGCGCTAGTGAAGAAAGACGCAAATCTTAATGAATTAAGGAGCATAGGCTTCAAACTTGGTGTATCTCCATGTCACTATGATGCCATATTTGACGCAAAGCTATGGACTGCTAAGGTTAAAATCCGTCCATTTCAGTATTTTCAAGAGGGAGCGGAGAATGTCGAAACGGACTAACTAGATCAACATCACTTAAATCATTTTCAATATACTATCAAAATGCAAGTGGCATACGAACAAAATCAAATGAATTTAGGATTGCTTCATCGTTACGTGAATATGATATTGTTGCTATCACCGAAACCTGGCTATGTGAACAAATTTCCAGCTCCGAGTTTTTTGACAACCATTACACTGTTTATCGCCATGATAGATGCCCTATTGCTAGTGGCTGCGCTCGAGGTGGAGGAGTGTTATTAGCAGTTAAAACAAGCCTAAATAGCAGTTTATTAGTTTTGCCCTTTGCTGATAAGTTAATCGAACAAGTCTGCATAGATGTATCAATTTCAAATGTAAAACATATTTACATCTTGATATCCTATATACCGCCTAACTCTAGTTTTAAGCTTTATGAACAACATATCAATAACATAAAATTTGTCGGTGAATCTGTTGCACTAAATGGGCAGATAATTGTTATGGGCGATTGTAACTTACCAGACATTATTTGGTCATTTGACAATGGCTGGCTTCTATCCTTTAATATTAAATCCGATATTGAATCCTCTGTCACTAGTTTTTTCTTATCTAACAATTTTCAACAATTAAATTCGTTTGCAAATTCCAATGATAAAATACTGGATTTATTAGTCGCAACAGAAGATCTCAAATTAGCATGTGAATTGAATTTGTCACCTATATCACGTAACACAATTCATCATAAAGCTTTAACTACTAAATTCGAATTTCTAAGTTTTCAGCGACTTAATAAGAACCACGAACCTGTATTATGTTTTAGAAAAGCCAACTTCGATGCTTGAACACCTTTTTTTACTGCACGAACTGGGATTTGTTAGATTTCATAGAAGATCCAGAATTAATATATACAAATATTTGCGACATTTTTTCTAATGCCGTCACTCAGTTTGTGCCTTTGAAATCCTCTAAGCCCAAAAATAAACGGCCTTGGTTCAACGCGGAATTAAACCATCTGAAGAACATTAAAAATAAAGCACTAAAAAAATACAGAAGGTCAAAGTCTCCCGCGGACCTTCATAATTTCAACAATTATAAAAGCGAATTTGACAGACTTCATAAATATCTCTTTAATCAATATATAACCAAAATTGAAGACAGCCTGAAACTCAATCCACCTTCGCTCTGGAAAGACGTGAACTCTAGGCGTAAATCATCCGGCATACCTGATAGAATGGAATACAAAGGCTGTGTATCCAATAATACGCAAGAGACTTGCAATATATTTGCCTCATTTTTTAAAGAAGTTTATGAAAGCTACCAGCCCGAAGACACTCCTTACACAAGTTCAAGACCAACTAATTTTAATTGTATTGACGCATTTATTATCACTGAGGGTGATGTTGCAGATGCAGTCTTAGACCTTAAGCCAAGCTTCAACTGCACTAATGGGTTTCCCCAAATATTTTTCATTCGGTGCGTGGATTCTCTTGTAAAACCAATCACCAAACTCTTTAAGACATGTTTACGCCAAGGAATATTCTTAGATTGTTGGAAGTCATGTTCAATTGAACCCATCTTGAAATCTGGAGACAAAAGGCTCATCTCCAACTATCGAGCTATAGTAAAGCAGGGGGTCTTTCCAAAAATTTTCGATCACATACTTAACAAAAAGCTACTCGAACATGTCCAGCATGCCCTAACTAGCTGCCAACATGGTTTTTTGCCAGGTAAATCAACAGTCACTAATTATTTCAAACAACATTATCACTGCAATGGAACAACATTCGCAACTCGATGTCATATACACCGACTTCTCAAAAGCTTTTGATAAAGTAGATCATAACATTCTTTTACTGAAGCTCAATAAATTTGGTGTTTCCGGCACTTTATTGAACTTTTTCAGAAGTTTTCTTTTTGGTAGAAAATTATCGGTGATAATAAACTCAATAAGCTCGAACATTAAAGTCTATGCCACATTGGGATTCCTCAAGGAACTCACATTGGCCCTCTGTTATTCTTACTCTTCATAAACGAACGGATGATTTGCAACTAAATGCTTGATGATCTCCTTTTAGACAATTAAAACAGAGGTTATTATTGCGAACTATTTTTATTCTTTCTGCAACCGGCTTTTGCTTAAACTTGTCACATTGGTATATCTCATGACCTTTTTCACACACAGGACATTGTTTTAGTTGCGATGAATATACCCGTGACTGAATTTGTTGACGATTACCAGGATTTGTGTGTATTTTGTTAACATTTGATGTATGTGCACTTTCTAATTCAAAAATACGCTGCTCTAAAAATTGCATTAGTTGCTTAAATGTTGCATCCTTTTCGGAACTCCTAAACCTATACCAAAGAGTTAGAGTTTCGCTGTCAAGCTTCTTTTCGAACAAATACAGCAGCATCGTATCCCATTGATCAACTGCCTCACCTAAGGCCTTCAAAGCATTAATACCTTTATTAATGTTGTTGTAGAGTCGTTTGATGTCAACCAAACTAACTATCTTAACTGCCTGCTGATCGAGCAATAAACTCAAATATGCCTTCTTCACTTTATCACTTTCATTATATTTTTTTTGTAAAATCTCCCATGCAATTTTGTAATTCTCGTTATTCGGTTTCAAATGTTTTACTAATGATAATGCATCACCCTTTAACTTTGATAACAAATATTCAAACTTTTCGATTTCTGCCAAACTACTTTTAGAGTGAACCATAATCTCAAACAAATCACGAAATTGTAACCAATTTATGTTTGTTCCATCGAAATCTAGAATTTGAATTCGGGGAAGCCCAACTTCTTGACCTGATTCTACTCGCTGACTGACGACTGGTGTAGAGCTTGCGTTACCCCGTGGTTCCGCCAAACCAAAGAACCTAATGTAGTTTGATGCTGTAATAATGCCTGCATGGCATTAGATACATCTGCAATTTGACCATTTTGGCCTTGATTTTCAATCACTGTACTATCAACTTGCTCCTCACGAACCTTTGCTGATAGTGTTGCTTTGATCGAAAAATATTTATCCTCAATGTCACTGCGATAGTTTTCTTCTGCAAGCATGCTACGCTCATACTCTTTATATAACAACTCTAATTTCTCCACTCTCACTGTTATGTCATCAACTGTAACATTTGGATTTTGGCAATGAGTACAAATACGCATTATTGAACCCTCAATGGTCTGCCGGTTTTGCTTTAACTCCTTCATTGTTTATTGTTTACAGTTGGTTAATGTACTCTCAACTCACGCTTATGTATGGATGTATGTCTACTCAAATGGTATTTTACTATCTACATATATGCACATGTATGTATGTATATATACTAAATATCGGTATTACACGCTTAAATCAAAAAATTTAACTTGATTTCATTGCGTATTGAAATGACCATTTTTAGGAAACTAATTTTATGAAGTTATAAAAATTCCTTTACAAAATTTAATTAGATAGTCAACCGACAGTATTTTACATGTGAACATTCTTATTTTCTCTAATTGATATGATTAACAAAACTTTAAGAAAAAGAATTTAACATACATATTTATGCTCATTGCTTATAACATAAATTCAGTTTGAAAACATATGTATTAATGTTTTACATTTCAATAAATCTCAAACCGTCATATGTAGCTGCTAACTGCAACATGATCACATCACTTCAATCAAACGAACTATTGACAGTTTGAGAACCATTGAAATTAACATACATATACAACATGCTATAAGTGAAGACGATTTCAAATTAATTAAATGTGAATCAAATAGTAATAAATTAAAAATCTTAGAATCCCTACATATTTATGTAAATAAAAAGGCTGCTGTTAATAGGGATATTGGTCCACTGTACTCAAGTCTTTTTACAGCTTTCCGATAAACTTAAATATTTTTTGTTAATGTAATTGTGGGATTACTGCAATTTCTCTCTTTGTTTGTTTATTGTTTTATGTTAGACAATGGCTAGTTGAACGCTATCAGCTGAAGAAGGCACTACCCGAGTGCCGAAACAATTGTATTGTTATTATTATTTTTGTAATAATAAATTGCAAAAACATTAAGTGACTTAAAAGGTGCTTGCGTTTTAATTTCTACTGTGTATCAAGTCACTTAGCACTCAAAATTAACTAATTATGTCGGTTACCAAACCAACTGAGTTGTTGCTGTTTCAAAAAGCCAGGGAAAGAACCTGTCGTCTAATAGCGGATGTGTGGTTTTTATCGAAATGTAAAAGCCTTCAAGTGATTCCAAAATGTATCGATTTTTATTTTAAATGTAAATCAAAGTGCAGAATGGGACAAGCATCTATTATCAAAGCTAAATATTGGTTGAGTCAAGCGTTAAAAGAAAAACATGCCCAATTATCCTCTTGCGAGCTAACCGCTTACAAATTACGCAAAATATTATCGTGCAAGTTTCCATCCGTTGTCTGGGATCATTTTATAATAAAGTTGAACGCTAAAATAAACCGTCTCTCCCGACAACAAATGCAAACTAAGAGATGCAAGCTGAAAAAACTGAAAGTAACGTGTCCGAAAAAGATTTCCACTAGCAAGTTTATACCAAACCTTATTATAAACAAGTCAGATGTTGCTCTTGACAATAATGAAATTACACTTCTAAATAAAGGTCTGAACTTCGCGTTACCAAACAAATGTCCACCGTTGCAAGAGTTAATCGTCGACTCTGAGTTAGCTCTCGGAAGAGTAGAACCCGACGAGGCGGAAAATTTGCCGTGTAGTTTAAAACGAGTTTTAACATCAAAACCAACCCTTAAAAGACACCAAAATTCCGATAATTTACATAGCGCCTTAAAGTCGCTTAACCGAAGAAATGTGTATATAACAAAGTCTGACAAAGGAAACTGTGTTGTTGTTTTAAATGAGGACGATTACAATAATGGTATGCGCGCATTGATTGACGAAGGTAACTATATCAAGGTAAAAAACCCTCTTCCAAAAATGAAAAAAGAGGTTATTACTCGACGAAAAATGTATGCTGAATTGTTTGGCCGCCGATGGGACATCAACATGCATAAGTCGTATGTACGGGTTCCTTGTCTATATGGCCTGTATAAAGTGCATAAACCGGGTAATAAGTTTAGACCAATCATCGCTGGGTATACTTCCCCTATATCAAATATTGCCGGATGGTTGAGCAAATACTTCAACAAGCTTGAGAGCTTTGACAATTTTTCCATTAAAAATTCATTAGATTTGATTTCAAGAATCAAAGATGTCCGGCTGAATCCGAACGAATGTTTTGCGTCATTCGATATCAGTTCGTATTTTTCCAGCGTACCAAAAAAGGGCGCTTTGGACGCTCTACGCTTTTGGCTCGATAAGCAAAATCTTAATCCGATGGTCGCCAATGCCTTATTTGATTTAACTTTATTATGTGTCAATCAATCATACTTCCAGTTCAGAGGGGAATTTTTTGAACAAACTGAAGGATTGCCTATGGTCTGAATATAAGTCCATTTTTATGCAATTTATATATGAATACTATCGAAACCCGATTGATTGAAAGTTCTTTGTTCCCACGATTCTATTGTCGATACGTGGATGATTGCGTGGTCATTATTGATAAAGACAAAATAGAAGACATGCTTAATTTATTTAATTCAGTTAATGGTGCGATCCAGTTCACTTATGAATGTGAAGAAAACAGGCAATTACCTTTTCTTGATCTAAAATTAATACATAAGAATGATGGCGTTATCGAATTCGATATTTATCGAAAACCAACAACGACTGATCGTTTCATCCCTATTGAATCAAACCATCACTACTCCCACAAACTAGCGGCTTTTAACTCTATGGCTCATCGTCTTGTAAACGTTCCGCTCAGCAGCAGTGCATTTGAAAGAGAGACAGAGAAAATAATTGGCATCGCTGAAATTAATGGGTATTGCCCCAACAGCATCCAACAACTAATAAGGAAACACCAAAATAAAAAAGTAAGAAGAGATTGCAGTTCATTCTTCGATACAGTGGGAAAAAAGAAAGAGGAATATCGGTTTTGCAGCGTGACGTATGATGAATATTATTTTAAATATATTAGAAAACTGCTTAATAAAACAAACGTAAGAGTTGTCCCAAAGAGTAATAATAACTTGAAATCTTTGCTAAAATCGACGAAAGACAAGTGTCACAGCTTGGATAAACCGGGGGTTTATTCAGTGACGTGCTCTAATTTTAATGACGACGGAGAGATATGCGGGGCAAAATACATAGGCCAGTCAACGCGCACAATACGCACAAGGATGAACGAGCATTTCAAATATATTAGAACCATCGAACCGAAAAGCGGAATAGCCGAACATGCTCTTGAGAATAAACATGCTATAAGTGAAGACGATTTCAAATTAATTAAATCTGAATCAAATAGTAATAAATTAAACATCTTAGAATCCCTACATATTTATGTAAATAAAAAGGTTGCTGTTAATAGGGATATTGGTCCACTGTACTCAAGTCTTTTTGCAGCTTTCCGATAAACTTAAATATTTTTTGTTAATGTAATTGTGGGATTACTGCAATTTCTCTCTTTGTTTGTTTATTGTTTTATGTTAGACAATGGCTAGGTGAACGCTATCAGCTGAAGAAGGCACTACGCGAGTGCCGAAACAATTGTATTGTTATTATTATTTTTGTAATAATAAATTGCAAAAACATTAAGTGACTTAAAAGGTGTTTGCGTTTTAATTTCTACTGTGTATCAAGTCACTTAGCACTCAAAATTAACTAATTATGTTTGTAACAGACAACTCGCACTGCATTACCTTTTATGCTGCTGCAGTTGATGTTGAAATTGAATTGAAACTGAAACTTAGCACTGCATTGTCTGATACTTCGCACTGCAATACCTGAATTTTCGGGTGCTCCGCTGCTGGCTGAGGCTCCGTTGGATATTGAGGTTATATTTACCGGTAACTTCACTGGATTTTAATTTTTCTGAATTGATGATTTTCATAGCCCAATAGCGTATGAATTGTACATTATTTGCAACATAAAGCGTTTCACAGTTTTTCTCAAGTCACTTATACTTATATGTTCAGTTGCATATATATATTTACACTTTTCGAACTGTGCGTAGAATTGAATGTGCGCGTCTGCTACACATTTTACATTTATACTTTTTTTCAATGTGCGTAGAAGCGTTTATTTTATATACATTTTTTCATTGCGCATATTGTAGCATGCATCGATTTGCCTATGCGTCTATGGTGCACATACATATATAACAATATACGCATTTACTTGTTCATGCGCGTATAGAGCTTTTTCACATATGTACATATATTTTGCGTTGTACTTGAAACGCATCACTTTTATAAAAATGTCATAGGCACGCACTAATATTTTATTACAAAAGCACTTGAGTCATTGCACTTTATATTTTTAAACTAAAAACTAAGCCTTCAACTAATGTTTGTACTTTTCACTATTCACGAGTGGACTGTATCTTCTTTAAATAAAACTGCGTTGGTTCAAAGTCAACATAACATCATTATGTAGTTTTGACCAAAATAACTTATTTAGATTAAAATCACCCAAAATGCAGAAGTGGCTATCGATATTATTTTCATAAGTGTCAAGAATATTATTGGCATGGGCGCAATATAACGAGTCGTTGCTACAAGGCGAAATATATGATACATAGACAACCAAGTTATCAGTTACAGCAATTAAAACTCCACCACCTCTTAAACATCAAGTTTTGATGGGATCTCTATCTTTCCGATAGGTATGGTATAAGCTAGGGTTAAAAAACTCAGCATCAAAGAAATCATCGTTGAGCCATGTCTCAACAATCACATACACATCGTATTCACAACGTGATGAGGCTAAGAATATATATTTACCGTTAGTTTTCATACCAGAAACATTTTGATAATAAATACTTGGAGTTTTCTTAATAGGAGGATTTAATTGATTACCTACAGTTTGGCCGTTGCGTTCTTTGCCTTCTGAAAAAAACGAAAATGTTTAACTTTGACGTCCGATGGTCATATAAAAGAGTCAAGCAACTTGCTTGACATACCAATTTACGCAAGTCTATTTTAATACATTTCAGCTCGTATTATAAAGCCAGCTGATTGTTTTCAATAAAAACACTTCTGTCGTGAGTTTTGAGGGGTAAATTAATTTAAAAAAAATATAAATGTATGGCGCGATATACAACAGGTAATAAACCTCGTAAGAGATTTTTGCGCCAAGCTTCCTTTCCAATTTGTGATGTGCCGTTTTGATTTTTTCCTACAAATTGCCGGGACCTACAGATTTTTGACGACTTCAAACGGCAGCTACAAAATAGATGATTTTTTGATGAGAAGCCTTCCATGCCAGAAAGACACTCGGAGAGTTTGCCAAACCACTGCCGAGGGGCGACTCCGTTTTGAAAAACTTTTTCAAACCACTTTTGATGTTACCTGTCCCAGGACTCGAACCTTGGACCTTCGGTGGGGAAGGCCGGCAACACTACCGGCACACCACGGCGGCCGCAATTAATTTATTTGTGTATAAATAGCTTCCCTACCAACAACTGCTAACCACATTTTTTCAAAATACCAATACATGCACATTTCATGCTTGACGAATTTGCGTTCAAATAGACAGACAGACAGACGGACGGAGAGACGGACATTGCTAAACCGGCTCAGCTCACCGTCCTTATTATTTCAGTTTACTTATTGTTGAGCCCACCTCTTCTTCTCATACTTACAAACATTTCATGTTCATTAAAGGTAAGAATATCAAAAAAGGTATATAACTTCCCTATTGCAGTGAGGTATTAACAACTTGTCCGGATATTTTACTTGTGTGTTATCCCATTTGCCTAGTTTTTGCAGCTACATACTATTGGGAAGCAGCCGACAACTTTTGATTGAAATATCTAGGTCAAACTACAAGCAATCGCCTTTGGAAAGAGAATTTCTAAGAAATCCACAACATTTTTTTGCGGTTGAGTTTTCCTTAAAAAGCTTATTATGTGCGCAAGATCTTATTGATATAGTTTGCATGGTTATAAAAATATCGCGTCCGCTCCCATTTTTATACGAAAGAGTTTAAAAAGAATCATAGATAATAGATAGCCAATAACTTTGCGTACAATAGCTTGATATCATTTCTGTTTCACTTTTAAAGTGCTCGTGAAGGAAGGAAAGTTGAAAAATTTAAATTTTTGAAAATAGGAGTGGCCCCGCCATTTTTATAGTGCATTATTCCACAAAGCTTTTTATGCCATAACTCCGGCAAAAATTGATTTATAGAAACGATATTTGGCGATAATGTTGAATATAGCACGGACGTGTTTGTCGCTCTGTTTTATTGCTCTTTTTGAGAATAATATAATAAAACTCTATTATAAAAATCTTTTGTGCAACTTAAATAAACAAACATATCTCCAACGATATTATAATTATAAATAGAAGACAGCTTGTGTAGTGCAAGTACAAACAATATAAATAATTTGTGCAAAAGAAATATTTAATAATTTGTGCTATTGTCAGTTTAGCAGTTTTGACAAATATTTACTTCTTTATTATTTCTTTAATCTACACTAACAATATGCCTTGCTTTTGTGGTCACAGAGTGGAGCGAGCTCACAGCAGTGTGCTATGTGACAAGTGTAAAGAGGTTTTTCACCTGCAGTGTGTTGTTGGTACGCTGGCTGCCGATTTGGACTATTTTAAAAATTCGGACCAAATTTATATTTGTGGTGTGTGTGTTGTCGCTCACAGTGACGATTTTTCGCCAAATGCTGTCGCTGAACAATAACAACAACAACAGCACAAACAGCAACTAAATAGTGTGAACAGGGATGGAAAAGTTGAACAACATCACATATTATTATCTATTCTCGCCGAACTGAAAATTATGCGAGCAGAGCAAACAAAAGCAGTTGAGTGTATACACTCTCTGCAAGCCGATAAAAACCGGTTATTAGGCGAACTGGAACTTGTGCGCTCTGAGCTTACAAATCTGCATAAGCTCTACGATGAAGGGGTTGCGGGTGCACTTGCCACTTTTTCTTCGGAAGTCATCGAGCTGCGTGGTATTGTTAGCAAAAGGAAAAATGCAAGTAAAAACAAAAGTAATATAAATATAAATAAAACTAAAGCTGATAAACTGAACTCTGCTGACGTCAACATTGCCAAGAGCTCTGGCCTTGTCTCTACTGGTAATGACCGAAACCAGATTAATGCTGCTGGTAGCTCTGCTGACGTACACAGTGCTAAAAGCTCTGATATTGCCGGCACTAGCACTTCCATGAACACTGGTTCGGTCGCCGTATCTGCTGTTGTCAATCTTAATCACCAGAATAATAGTAATATTACTGCTGCTAGCCACCTTGACAGCACAAATACGTCTGTTAGCTCTATTGCTGTTGATGACCATAATATTGTTCATGGTAATAACACCGACGCTTATCCTGCTAACAATGTTGATGTTGCTGAAAATTCGGGTGTTACTGATTTGAATCCGGTCGATCCCAGGTTGGTGACTGCCGTGCCGCCTCGCCGGGCAATTTTTGTTTCAAGGTTGCATCCAACTTTAACGGGGCCTAATATTGTCAATTATATTTTAGTTAAGCTTAGTCTTACTAGTTTTATTTATATTAGTGTACATAAATTTGTGTTTAGGCATGAAAGGGATTTTTCTTCATTTAAAGTATCAGTTCCTGACGAGTATTTTGCTAGGGTTGTTGATAAATCTTTTTGGCCTATACATTCGGTGGTACGTTTGTACACGACAAAGTCGAATAATGAGCCCCCCGTACGCACTGGTTCAAAAAACTTGGTTACCAACCCTGCCATTACGATTCAAAAGTAACCATTCATTATAAGAATGTGCGCGGTTTACGCTCTAAATTGAACGCTTTTTATCTCAACAGCTTTGGTTTTACAGCGCAAGTGATTGCGTTTACAGAGACTTGGCTTAAGCCAGATAATTTAAATTGGGAGTTATTTTCAAATGACTACGTCGTTTTTCGGTGTGATCGTCAGTCCAGAGCAGGCGCCGTCCTGATCGCTGTGTCGTCTAGTATTTCTACTGAGTTGTTGGACTTTGACAATACACTTGAAATTGAATTTATTGCCGCAAAGCTCTTGTTTCCCAATTTTTGTTTATACATATCCTGTTCGTATATACCGCCTCGGACAGATATACAAGTTTATGATGGTCATACCGTAGCTATTCAAAATCTGCACTCACGTTTGCGTGATAATGATCGCTTAGTAGTTCTTGGCGACTTTAATCTGCCATTCTTTAGCTGGATAATTAACGATGATTTTAACTTTTAGCTTTTGTTGACAATTCAATGGGTGTTGGTCTCAGTCGAATCTCTGCCTTATCCCTGCCTGAAGATCCCTTGCGATTGCACTGGATAACTTGCTGCCTACGATTAATTTTTTGGAAGCGAGCTTTCGTTCTCGTTCGAGATGTTTTAAAAAGGCGAACTTTGACTTGCTCAACCAACTGATGGCTACTTATGATTGGTCAGATCTTTATGCATGTAACGATGTTGAGGCTGCCACATCTATTTTTTATAGTTATCTTAATGGCTTCATTAATCTCTGCGTTCCTGTGCATTTTATTAAGTAGTAAGCCACCTTGGTTCACAAGGCAACTTGCTAACCTTAACAACATTAAATCTAAGCTCTATAAGCGTTTCAAAAGATCCGGTTCTTCTGTTGATTTTTCTAAATATTTAGTTACCCGGTCCAGTTTCCAGTTCCTGAGCCAAAATTGCTACATATCCTATTTAACTAGATGCAAAATGGAATTTTTTAATAATCCAAAAAAATGTTATGGTTTTGTTAATTCAAAACGAAAATCTTCGGGATTTCCGTCTTCTTTGTCTTTGGGAGGTAAGAATGCTAGCCATGGCCATGATATTGCTGATTTATTTGCGGACTTTTTTAAATCTACCTATTCGACCTGTGCTCAAGCCGGTAGTTATCCGTATAAAATAATTAGTTCTAACTGTATTAATAATCCAGTCATTGACAGTACCACTGTTCTCCAGAGTCTCCTAGCTCTGAAACCGATTTTTTCCCCAGGGCTTGACGGTATTCCTGGTTGTGTGCTTAAGTTCTGTGAAACAGTCATTTATTATACCGCTACACAAAAAAGGTAGTTGATCTAACATTGAGAACTATAGAGGAATTGCTAAGCTTTCAGCTATTCCCAAAACTTTTGAACAAATAATTACCAGTCAACTACAACATTCGTGTATCGTTAAGCGCTGGGCTAAGGAGTTTAATGATCCCTATCTCACCAAGATTCTTTACACTTCGTTAGTCCGGCCAATACTTGAGTATTGCTCGTGTGTGTGGAGTCTAGGATATATTACACATATTAAGCGTATTGAGTCAGTGCAGAAACAATTTTTGATATTTGCTCTACGCGCCTTTAATTGGGACTCTAATCCTCGTCTTCCATCTTATAGAAGTAGGCTTCTTCTTATTGATTTGCCAACTCTGGAAAATCGCAGAATATTGCTGGGGGTAATTTTCCTACATAAGCTGATTCTCGGTGAAGTTGACTCCTGTGAGTTGCTAAGCCGACTAAATTTTGTAGTTCCGGCTAGGGTGTCGAGACACTACGTGCCTTTTCATTTACCCCTTTGTCGTCTAAATTTTCTCAAAAGTGATCCTTTGCGTGTTTGGTGCTCGTACTATAATGACTTGTACAATTGTATTAGTGTCGAATGTTTGTTTTCTGGCTTACACAAAGCAATACTCGTTCTTTAATGTCTGACCTGATATTTTAAAATTACTATTTTTATTATTTATTGTACGTTTGATGTAATTGTTAATTTTTATTCAATTTTATTTTGTGTACATTTCTAAGTCATTTAACTTTGTATTTTGTGTTAGTCGACCGTTATTGATGTCGACTTTAAATAAAATTAATAATAATAATATAAAGGGAAATGATAGATATGCAGTCTATTCGTCGTGGTGTTCAGACGTGTTTGCTATCACTCCGCAAACTTATAGTATTGTTTTTACTGTTTTTACTTTTCTATTTTTTTATACCTTTCATGAACATGAAATGGTATATTAACTTTGGTCCGATGTTTGTAACGTTTAGCAATATAAGAGATAGACCCACCATTAAATATGCCAAATTGATCAGGACGATGAACTGAGTTGATACAGCCATGTCCGTCTGTCCGTCTGTCCGTCCGTCCGTCTGTTTGAACGCAAACTAGTCCCTCAATTTTTGAAATATCTCGATGAAATTTGGCACTCGGATGTATTTTTGTATTATATTAGACATTTGTCGGATCCGGTATAATCGGGTCACTATAGCATATATCTCCCATACAACCGATCGTTCAAATGAGAGGATTATGACCATTTCTCCCTCATTTTTAAAGATTAAAACTTGAAACTTGGTGAGATATTTTCTTATCGATAGGAAAAGATTTCGTAAAAAAATCACTAAGATCGGAGCTATATATAGTACATATCCCATACAACCGGTCGTTCAGATAAGAGGATTATGGCCATTTATCCGTCATTTTGGAAGATTAAAACTTGAAACTTGGTGAGATATTTGCTTACAGATCCTAAAAAATTTGGTAAAAAATCCCATACAACCGATAGTTCAGATAAGAGGATTATGGCCATTTCTCCCTCATTTTAAAAGATTAAAACTTGAAACTTGGTGAGATATTTTCTTATGGATAGTATAAGATTTCGTAAAAAAGTCAGCAAGATCGGAGCTATATATAGTATACATCCCATACAACCGATCGTTCAGATAAGAGGATTATGGCCATTTATCCCTCATTTTGAAATATTAAAACTTGAAACTTGGTGAGATATTTGCTTATAGATGCTAAAAGATTTGGTAAAAAAATCACCAAGATCGGAGCTATACATATATAGTATATTGATTAATCAACTTACTCAATTAATCGAATAAAGGCACATCCCTAGTAAAAACTTCCCTTAAACAAATAAAGCTTATTACAAAAGAAAATTAAATGTATTGCTGACAAAGTTTTAGAGAACTTTAAACAATGCGTATTTAATTTTGCACGTATTCATGAAAGGTATAAAGCTATCGGCACAGCCGAAGACAGCGCCGTCCATACTTCTTTTGATTAACTTTGCATTTTGTTTTAATATTTTGTCAAATATTTAGGTCGATGCAGAAAGCGTCGTTGCCAAATTTCACAGAGCATCGGCAATTTGTTCTGCAGATTTTTTGGCATGAATGTTATGGTCATCGAAATTTATTGTCAGGTTTCACATA
The DNA here is from genome assembly GCA_949987695.1 of Merzomyia westermanni. Classification (NCBI taxonomy): domain Eukaryota; kingdom Metazoa; phylum Arthropoda; class Insecta; order Diptera; family Tephritidae; genus Merzomyia; species Merzomyia westermanni. The sequence goes on from OX465288.1 coordinate 94,401,984, forward strand.
TTTTTCATACAATCTGGACAAGTAGACCAAGGGACGCTTGCGAGGCAAGGAATCGCAGATGTTCTAAATCTCATACACCAGGCGCTCATAAAAATTAGCACGCGTCCAGTCCCCCTTTGAAAGAATTTCAATTTGCGACAGATAATTTGATATTTCTTGGTTTGCTAGAATGACGCTTTGCCACAAACAATAGACCGTTCATAAAGAATGTTTGTCTTTGAAAATTTATGATATATGTTCTGCTTTTGAGACTTTGTTTAGAGGACATATTTAGCAAAACTCTTTTGTCTCAAATGTATCGTGTTTACAAAAAGATACTTGGGTTGATAAATTACCATTTTCAAAATGAAATATGATATATTAATTTTTTGATAAACTAAAAATTACTTTCCTATACAGTGCACCTGACCCTTTGAATAGCCCGCTTCTTTGACAAGTTTTACCATGTTGAAAAAAAAGAACAGCTTTTATAAGTGGTGTGGGAAATGTTAAGCTTTTATATGTTATGTACAATAGCAGAGAATAACTAACATGAAACTTGATGCAATTGCTGTCTAAAAACATATTTCTGTATATTACCAAAGTAATTTTTTGAATTTTTCAGTAGAGGGCTTTGATAGTTGAAATTGTGGTGTAAATGCTTTGAATTAAGATATAGTTTTTTGTCCATAAAATCCACAATATTTCAGGCAACGCCGTGAAATTGTGTGATTATAGATCTAAGCACGGTGAACACAGTAGTGGCTATCTAATTTTCGACCAAACTTGAGTTTGGCTTTTTCCGCTTAATGCCACAGATTTCTTCGTCAATTTCAAAAAGTGATGCTGTTAGCTTAAAACCAACAACTCTTATTTTAAATAACCTTTTTTTTAAAAACAAGTAAAACTGTTCACATTTTGTAAAAGTAAAAATACGAAATCTGGTACGGTCTACTTAATATGCACATATATGAACAGCATCCTTTAAGTGTATTTGTAAATTTGTTCAGGAGGAAGTTTCAGATTATTCCTTCTATCATTACATACTAGAATCCGTTAACCATCGAATGCACAAAAAATGTATAAAAATATTAATATAGGATGAGGTTTTCAAGGGTGAATTGTGTAGTGGCACTTATATACTTGTTTTTAAATTACTTTTATATTTTGTTTAAGTAATTAAATTTAATTATACATGTATGCATGTTTCTTCCATTATTCTTCTTCTTGATTGAAATGGCTACAAATTTGTCGAAAATTTAAATATTTTCCTAAGCCAAACGGGGCATTTCCAAAATCAGTATTTTTTTTACCATTATGGAAAAGATCATATTTTATAAAAGAAAGTGGTTTGTCTTTCTTGAATGAAGTGGGGCTTATTTAGTACTTATGATGGAATTTAATTCGCAATAAAGGTGTTCGATTGATCAATCGTAATATACCATTCTGAGCCAATTGGTTGAAGAACTATCCAACATTTAATTCAATTTAGATTCTAATCGGTATCGCCCCAAACGAGCCGAACTTCGGTTAAATTTTTTAGTATTTTATATTACAAATATTTATATTTAAAATAATTTGTTTTCTATTTTTAAATTTGAAAATTGAATAATAAAATTTTTAACATTTGTTGATATACAAACAAAGGTATCATAGAAATTTAATTATTTAAACAAAATATAAAAGTAATTTAAAAAGAAGTATATAAGTGCCACTGCACAATTCACCCTTGAAAACCTAATCCTATATTAATAGTTTTCTACATTTTTTGTGCATTCGATGGTTAACGCATTCTAGTATGTAATGATAGAAGGAATAATCTGAAACTTCCTCCTGAACAAATTTACAAATACACTTAAAGGATGCTGTTCATATACATGCATATTAAGTAGACCGTACCAGATTTCGTAGTTTTACTTTTACAAAATGTGAACAGTTTAAAAAAAAGGTTATTTAAAATAAGAGTTGTTGGTTTTAGTCTAACAGCATCACTTTTTGAAATCTGTGGCATTAAGCGGAAAAAGCCAAAGTCAAGTTTGGTCGAAAATTAGATAGCCACCATTGTGTTCACCGTGCTAAGATCTATAATCACACAATTTCACGTTTTTGGCTCAAATATTGTGGATTTTATGGACAAAAAACTATGGGCCGGTTTCACCAACGCGACTAAGACTAAAACTAAGTCGTGACTTAAGTTAGCACAGATTCGAGACTAACTTACTTTTGGGTTTCACCAACTGAGCGACTTAAATAATTTTGAGCACAACAACCCGATCAGCTGTTTTATGCATAGTAGTATTTTTTCATACCAGACAACTCTGCGCATCCAATACCCCAGTGCGAAAAGGGCATGTATGGCCATACAAGAAGGAATGTATTGATCTTACACCCATTTCTCTTTAGTTGAAAGGTACTAAAATTAGCGCTTAATTGAAAACGGTAGTTTCGTAATGGTTGCATGCTAGAAAACAAGCGATCACATGCATCTACGCTTACCCTGTTAAAGTCAAGCATGGTGAAGTTTCCGACTGGGGCGTTGCACAAAACAAATTAGCAACATTACTGACATTTAGGTTTTGAACCACAGCAACACTGCTTAGTCGAGAATAAGTCAGCAGGCAAGTTGACTAAGTTGTGACTTAGCTAAGTTAGGTGGTGAAACTGAAAAAGTGAAAATCGCTACTTAACTAAGTTAAGTCGAGTTGGTGAAACCGGGCCTATATCTAAATTCAATGCATTTACACCACAATTTCAACTATCAAAGCCCTCTACTGAAAAATTCAAAAAATTACTTTGGTAGCTTTCCCTTATACAGAAATATGTTTTAAGACAGCAATTGCATCAAGTTTCATGTTAGTGATTCTCTGCTATTGTACATAACTTATAAAAGCTTAACATTTCCCACACTAGTTATAAAAGCTCTTCTTTTTTTTTCAACATGGTAAAACTTGTCAAAGAAGCGGGCTATTCAAAGGGTCAGGTGCACTGTATCGGAAAGTAATTTTTAGTTTATCAAAAAATTAATATATCATATTTCATTTTGAAAATGGTAATTTATCAACCCAAGTATCTTTTTGTAAACACGATACATTTGAGACAAAAGAGTTTTGCTAAATATGTCCTCTAAACAAAGTCTCAAAAGCAGAACATATATCATAAATTTTCAAAGACAAACATTTTTTATGAACGGTCTATTGTTTGTGGCAAAGCGTTATTCTAGCAAACCAAGAAATATCAAATTATCTGTCGCAAATTGAAATTCTTCCAAAGGGCGACTGGACGCGTGCTAATTTTTATGAGCGCCTGGTGCATGAGATTTAGAACATCTGCGATTCCTTGCCTCGCAAGCGTCCCTTGGTCTACTTGTCCAGATTGTATGAAAAATATGTGAAACCTGACAATAAATTTCGATGACCATAACATTCATGCCAAAAAATCTGCAAAACAAATTGCCGATGCTCTGTGAAATTTGGCAACGACGCTTTCTGCATCGATCTAAATATTTGACAACATATTAAAATCAAGTTGATCGAATTGTCGATGTTAGAGAAATGTTGCAACGTTCCTTTTATTTTCAATTCATTTTTGGGATTGACTTCATAAAATTTCTCTATGAATGGATTTGTGGAATGTTTATAAAAAATATAGGTTTGGTTTGATTGCTTCACCTGTGCGTTAGAAAGAATACTTCTAGGTCCTTTCTTCCTATTTCGCTTACTCCCATAGTGTGAAAAACTTCGCTTCTTTGTTTATTTTTTGCGAATCAAAAATAATTTCAGTCGCTTTGAAACAAGCGTAGTAGTAACATCGTTAAAATATACGCATGCGTTATATGAACATGAATGTTTATGCCCCTTTTTTTGCAGATAATTCTGCAGTAAATCCTATTTTTATTCTATATTTCAGGGTATTTAATAATATTCTTGCTGTTAGAAAAGTTGTCATTTCGATTAAAACCATATTTATATGCATGCGTTTTGCTAATATACGTGTTTAGAATTGACGCGCATTCAGTTCGCCGCACAGTTTTTCTCATACGAATGCCGAGGCAAAAGGTATGGTGAACTCCTGAAATTTGCGCTTTCAGAATTTTGTCGATTTCTCGCTGAAAACTGAACCGACGAGTTCTCCATTCTTATAGATTTATGTTCTTTGGTGATAGACATAAACCAGCTACTCCCACCATTTCTGCCAATGCTGGCGCTAATGCCAATAATGCCGACTTATCTACCAGTAGTACATTCGCTGCTGTTGCCGCTGGCGATCTTAGCCGAGGTACGCCAATCAATGTTAATGCCATAGAAAATGTTAAGAGTGCTGCCGCTGGCGAAGCTAGTCGACGTACGCCAAGAAATGCTAATGCCAAAGAAAATGTCGCCAACATGAATAATAAAATTCCAACCGGTGTCAATGTTAATGAAAATGCTAACATCAATGCTAATGCCATGGGGCTGTTAGGAAATATCCACCAAAGAACATAAATCTATTTAATAATATATATAATTTATGTTCTTTGTATCCACGTACGCCTGTCTATGTTAGTGCAAATGGTAACACTGATGCTGATGTTAATGCAAATTCTAGCGCATGGTTGGTAAGAACGATAATTTGGAGCTTGATGTGGTTGCTAAAAAAAGATGGATTCACCTCTCTTATTTTAAAAATACCGCCAAAGGCGAGGATATTATCTCTTACGTTACAAAGCATACTGGGATCACTCGTGACCATTTATCATGTTTTGCGCTAGTGAAGAAAGACGCAAATCTTAATGAATTAAGGAGCATAGGCTTCAAACTCGGTGTATCTCCATGTCACTATGATGCCATATTTGACGCAAAGCTATGGACTGCTAAGGTTAAAATCCGTCCATTTCAGTATTTTCAACAGGGAGCGGAGAATGTCGAAACGGACTAACTAGATCAACATCACTTAAATCATTTTCAATATACTATCAAAATGCAAGTGGCATACGAACAAAATCAAATGAATTTAGGATTGCTTCATCGTTACGTGAATATGATATTGTTGCTATCACCGAAACCTGGCTATGTGAACAAATTTCCAGCTCCGAGTTTTTTGACAACCATTACACTGTTTATCGCCATGATAGATGCCCTATTGCTAGTGGCTGCGCTCGAGGTGGAGGAGTGTTATTAGCAGTTAAAACAAGCCTAAATAGCAGTTTATTAGTTTTGCCCTTTGCTGATAAGTTAATCGAACAAGTCTGCATAGATGTATCAATTTCAAATGTCAAACATATTTACATCTTGATATCGTATATACCGCCTAACTCTAGTTTTAAGCTTTATGAACAACATATCAATAACATAAAATTTGTCGGTGAATCTGTTGCACTAAATGGGCAGATAATTGTTATGGGCGATTGTAACTTACCAGACATTATTTGGTCATTTGACAATGGCTGGCTTCTATCCTTTAATATTAAATCCGATATTGAATCCTCTGTCACTAGTTTTTTCTTATCTAACAATTTTCAACAATTAAATTCGTTTGCAAATTCCAATGATAAAATACTGGATTTAGTATTCGCAACAGAAGATCTCAAATTAGCATGTGAATTGAATTTGTCACCTATATCACGTAACACAATTCATCATAAAGCTTTAACTATTAAATTCGAATTTCTAAGTTTTCAGCGACTTAATAAGAACCACGAACCTGTATTATGTTTTAGAAAAGCCAACTTCGATGCTTGAACACCTTTTTTTACTGCACGAACTGGGATTTTTTAGATTTCATAGAAGATCCAGAATTAATATATACAAATATTTGCGACATTTTTTCTAATGCCGTCACTAAGTTTGTGCCTTTGAAATCCTCTAAGCCCAAAAATAAACGGCCTTGGTTCAACGCGGAATTAAACCATCTGAAGAACATTAAAAATAAAGCTCTAAAAAAATACAGAAGGTCAAAGTCTCCCGCGGACCTTCATAATTTCAACAATTATAAAAGCGAATTTGACAGACTTCATAAATATCTCTTTAATCAATATATAACCAAAATTGAAAACAGCCTGAAACTCAATCCACCTTCGTTCTGGAAAGACGTGAACTCTAGGCGTAAATCATCCGGCATACCTGATTGAATGGAATACAAAGGCTGTGTATCCAATAATACGCAAGAGACTTGCAATCTATTTGCCTCATTTTTTAAAGAAGTTTATGAAAGCTACCAGCCCGAAGACACTCCTTACACAAGTTCAAGACCAACTAATTTTAATTGTATTGACGCATTTATTATCACTGAGGGTGATGTTGCAGATGCAGTCTTAGACCTTAAGCCAAGCTTCAACTGCACTAATGGGTTTCCCCAAATATTTTTCATTCGGTGCGTGGATTCTCTTGTAAAACCAATCACCAAACTCTTTAAGACATGTTTACGCCAAGGAATATTCTTAGTTTGTTGGAAGTCATGTTCAATTGAACCCATCTTGAAATCTGGAGACAAAAGGCTCATCTCCGACTATCGAGCAAAAATTTTCGATCAAATACTTAACAAAAAGCTACTCGAACATGTCCAGCATGCCCTAACTAGCTGCCAACATGGTTTTTTGCCAGGTAAATCAACAGTCACCAATCTATCCCTTATTTCAAACAACATTATCACTGCAATGGAACAACATTCGCAACTCGATGTCATATACACCGACTTCTCAAAAGCTTTTGATAAAGTAGATCATAACATTCTTTTACTGCAGCTCAATAAATTTGGTGTTTCCGGCACTTTATTGAACTTTTTCAGAAGTTTTCTTTTTGGTAGAAAATTATCGGTGATAATAAACTCAATAAGCTCGAACATTAAAGTCTATGCCACATCGGGATTCCTCAAGGAACTCACATTGACCCTCTGTTATTCTTACTCTTCATAAACGACTTACCGTCGCATATCATATCGTCAAAGTGCTTAATGTTCGCAGATGATGTCAAAATATTTCTCAATATTGACAGCCTTCTCGATTGCCAAAAACTTCAGCAAGATTTAAACATCTTATATATAAATAGACAAGATGAATGCAATGTAGAACCGTTTTCTGCTAAACTATAATTCTAAGATATACAAATTATATATGTATAGATAGGAAATTTTGAGGTGTACTTTTATCCGTAAATAAAAAAAATTTTAAAAATCATTTTAATATAAAAAATTTAACATAAAAGTTACACCACTACACATTTACTTATTCACACTATAGACACGCTGTGTGTGTGTGTACTTGCTTTTTGTGTACTATGCTGAATCGTGAGCATGGCCGAGGAGTTGCTTTGTAGGAAAAAATTAAGAGCCGTGCATGCCATGCATGTTTTTGTGTTATTCGTGTGATCGGCTCTCACTGTGAGTGCGAAGAGTTGGTAGTGGACCAATGAAGAATAAGTATTCGCACTATAGATACTCTGTTGTGTCATGCATTTTTGCTTTAGTTGTTTTTATTGCATTGATCACTGGCTACGATGCCCAGCGTCAGCGGCTCTCCTGAGAGCACGAAAAGTTGCTTTGTTGGAGACATAAGCAATTTCAAATATGAGCAAATATGTAAAATTCATTGCTGATACCTACAAACAGGGTTTACAAAAATAAAAAATGATTACTCATAAAGGCCCGGTTTTTCAGTCCAAGTTTAACTCAATTTGTCAGTTCAACTAAGCTTAAACTTGTTGCGCAGTTTTTCAGTCAACTTTAAACGAAGTTTAAACGTAGTTTAAGCGGTCAATTCGGCAGGGTTAAACTCTAGTTAACCTGTCAGCTGTTTTGCATATTTGATGTTTTTGGTTGTGAAACAATAAGCTGAACGCAATTAAGAAAGGACGATATTTTTATATTTAATTAAATACTGGATATATCATCTGACGAAAGTGATTATAGTGATGCAGAAATTGGCGAAATGCTAACTATTACAATACTGAGGAGAAGCAATGGCGTTAAATATGTATACAAATATTATCTGTTGCCGTATCTAGATAAAGAAAAAACCAATGTTGCCGTATAAAAAGCAAATATTAAAAGCGGCCTTAAACTCACACTGAAAAACCGCTCTGCAGTTTAACTGGAGTTTAAATTTATGCCGAGTTTAAGCAAACTTAGTTTAAACTGAGCTTAACCAACGACTGAAAAACCGGGCCAAAGAGTATTAAACACCGAAGAAAATTAAATGAAAATAGAGGAAAGGAAAAGAATTGAAAGGAAGGAAAATTAAAGGAAAGAAAAGGAAAAGGAAAGAAAGGAAAGGGAAGGGAATGGAAAGGATAGGAAAGGAAGGAAAATTAAAGGAAAGAAAGGAATGGTAAGGAAACGAAGGGGAAAGAAAGAAAATAAAAGCAAGGGAAGGGAAAGGAAAAGAAGTTTGAGGAAAGTAAAAAATAAAATAAGAGAGTAAAAAAAGAAATCAAGGAAAAAAAAAAATATGTTAGAGGAAAGGAACGACATAGAAGAAAAAAAGGCGGATAAAACATACCTACAGCAAAAAAATAAAATAAAATAAAGTTTATTGGTTGAATTTCAACCACTGGGCGAACTCTAGTATTCTTAAATTGGGGTACCATCAATAACCTAAGCCTAAACATTAGCAAGTGTTGCGTTGTCTCTTATTACCGCCGCGCACATTAGAGCGGGTTGATTTGTATGGACGGGAAAAATCCGAAAAATCGCCATCGCGCAAAATGTTCTTCGGATAAATCTAAGCAACTTTGCTGAAGAAACTATGGGTCTAAAACCGACTTTGACCCACCGGAAATTACGTTGAAGTTTCATAATCAAGTAAGGAAAAATTTTATATGAGCTGTGTGACAGTGAAAATTTACTTTTTACGGGACATACCTTAAGTTGTAGGATTAGTCAAGCATACAAAAACCGCTGATCCAGATTTTCAAATACACCGTTAAAACCTAGAATTAGGGGCCTAAAGCCCCTTTTTTTCAGGTTGAGCCATAATTTCCTTTTAAACTGATTTTTTCTTATCCTATGAGGAAAATTTTAATACTATAGCAAAGATAACGTTTTTCTGTGTTTAGCAGTGCAATTCTGGTAGAAAAAAGATCGACGACACCGGACTGAATACACCAAGTGCTTACATCCGTTTTTCGTTCACTACAAAACTGTAGATCATAAAGAAAAATGTTTCAGGCAGGACTTGTGGAGAATTTTATGATCTACAACTTTGTAGTGCACGAAAAATGGATGTAAGCCAAAGGAAGCGAAATATTTGCAAAAAAAGCAACTTTCGCAACATTTAAAGACAATTATAGAATTACCAGATTTAGCTATAAACGAGTTTCCAGCTTGCTATCTGGAATTCCGAGGTTTAACCTTTTTTTACCAAATTTTAGTGGACTACATAGCTTTATATTTTCTTTCTAAATCATTTCATTTTATTTTTATGGAAATACGAGGTGTGTTCAAAAAGTATCTAGAATTTTGAACTTTCGCTGGTTACGTATATTCGAATTTCGAATTTTTTGTGGCGTTATGTTGGTACTCATGTCTCTCACTTATGCCGACAAGCTCGGCCATTTTGAATGTTCAGTTAATTGTTGACAGCTGCTTTGCTTGCACGTGTTTTGGATCGTCTTCGATTTTTACCTATTTTTTTTTACCAACATTGCTCAATTGTGACCAAAAACACCATCGCATGAACATTGCTAATGAGATGTTAAACTCTGTCCGCGACGACCCAAATTTGCTCCAGAGGGTCATAACTGGTGACGAATCGTGGGTTTATGGTTATGACGTGGAAACCAAAGCTCAATCATCTCAATGGAAGCTGCCGCACGAACCAAGACCGAAAAAAGCGCGCCAAGTTCGGTCGAATGTGAAAGTTTTGCTGACAGTTTTCTTCGATTGCAGGGGCGTGGTGCATCATGAGTTCTTGCCACAGGGAAGAACGGTCAATAAGGAATATTACCTGCAAGTTATGCGCGATTTGCGCGAAGCAATCCGCCAGAAACGCCCGGATTTGTGGAAGAACACAAATTGGCTTTTGCACCACGATAACGCCCCTGCTCACGCATCGTTGCTTGTGCGCGACTTTTTGGCCAAAAACAACACACTAATGATGCCGCAGCCACCGTATTCCCCAGATCTGGCCCCCTGTGACTTTTTCTTGTTCCCTAAACTGAAGAGGCCCATGAAAGGACGACGTTACGCTTCTCTTGACGAGATTAAGACGGCATCGAAGGAGGAGCTGAACAAGATACAAAAAAATGATTTTTTGAAGTGCTTCGAAGATTGGAAAAACCGTTGGCACAAGTGTATAATATCTCATGGGGATTACTTTGAAGGGGACAAAATAGATATTCATGAATAAATAAATAATTTTTGAAAAAACACAAAATTCGCGATACTTTTTGAACACACCTCGTACATAACTAAGTTTTTAAGTCCTGCTTGCTTTCCATGCGTGGTATTTTCTTTCGACTAACGTCAGTCACAGCCATGACACTTATACGATTTTTTTCCGTTACACGCCGAGAAACACTGGTTAACAATTGAACATATCGTTCAGTTCCTTGTATGTGGCATGGGACTTGTGGGTCAGGAAGTGGTGGGTTTTCAAATTCTAAATATTCCTTTAAATGGTTATATGGAATGTTTCTTGTAATCGGCGGTTCTGTTAGAATGTTGTCATCATCCAAATCTATCATATTAAAATAATTGCAGCAGTCAAAATTTATTTTATGTTTCTTGTACTCTCGAATGTTTGCTGTATCGCAAAGGCTGTCACGGTAGTACAAAATTTTTTGTATTGCCCGATCACGTACTGATTTACGATCATCGTAAAGCATTGATAGTATAACATTTTCAGGATGAGCAAAATATGAGTTATTCTGAACCACTGCGTTGATAACTTGCCGCTCCTTGGACGGAAGAAACTGAGTGAGACGTATAAATTTGAATAGAAGTGGACTGCCGTGTATAACGGAATGGTAGTACTTAATGCTAAAATACATCGGAACATAAACTTTTATTACGTATTCCGCTAGAGTTTCTAATTCGGAAGATGGTGAACTTGTTGCAACGTACAATCTTAAAATACGGCTTACCTTAGTTAACCAACGGGAGTGCGCTACAGGTTCATGTTCGATAAGTCAACTCAAACAAAGCCATCCGATATTGCTGAAGCCATTTGAAGCAAATACTTAACGTCAGTAGATAAATCCCGCTTCCAATCATCTGACGAAGAAGGTGGCATGTTCTGCAGCGGAATAGTTTTAAAATCAACTACACTCTAAAAAAATGTAAAATGTTGTTTAATAAAATATTTCTCGATGTGCTTGAACTAAGTCTTAATTTAAGGATCTGTTACCCGGGATTTTCTTTTTGGGTATGATTAGGATAATTTATCCCTTTTCGAAAAAATTGAAATGAAATTGAATGAAGCAAGCTAATTTTTCCAAAGAAACACGTCTTTTGGTTTGGTTGGAATATACTCTTTCAATTACTTATATTTATCGCTAAGGACGAATTTTTAAAACTACGAGTACTACTATATTAAATAATTTGTTCATATTTTAGATATCAGTTACTCTGCTCTGTGTAGGTTATGCAACTATAACGAAAGTGTATATTTTTCGAGGATTTCTTACGCTGAACAAGAATCGGTGTTCGAAAATTTGCTAACAAGTCTAGTTTGGGAAAAAGGGTGTTTAAACTCCAAAATAGGTACAATTTGAACAAGCCTCTCATGTTTAAGGTGCATAAGTTATTAAAATAATATATACCAGCAAAAACTTTTTTAAATGTGGAGTAAATGTGTTATGTTCTTAATGAAAAAATGCAAAAATCCTACCATTTTCTCACAGCATTCAATTTGATTGGATATGAAGCCGCTGGTTGTTCTTGGTCCGCTAGTTTTCGAATTATCGAGGAGTTCGAATATGTGTCGAAAAGGTAATTCATTAAAGTGAAGAAGGCATATAAACCAATGCAATGGCCTTCCCAATTCGATCTCAAAACGCCGTATTATTCCATTCAAAATGCCTGTATTGGTATTTTCTCCATCGCTGCAAATTCCAATTAAATTGTTCATACTGAAACCCTTTTCGCTTAAAAACTTGCAAAGCAAACTTGTTTGGTAAAAGCATCTTCGGCTTGAACCTTCACATATCCTAAGAGCTTTGAATTCGGCTCTTTAAGAACGACTAAATGTGGTTCTTTTACCATAATTTGGTGGTATTTTCCGTCAATTTTTTCCGTTGATAAGGCGTCATCTTTGCTTCCATCAAAAGAAAAGTAGCTGATGTTGGTATCGTCGGTTTGGCTTTTGCATACTGCTTCCCGTGCTTTCATCTTTTCTCTGGCTACTTTATTCTTGTCCATAATAATTAGCTCTCCAGTTGAATCTCTGTAGTCAATATCCTCGAAGAGAGCTGTTGCTAAGCACGAAGCTACTCGGTCAGATATGCCAAATCTGTCGCACATCATGGCAAAATTTAACGCCGAGTACCTTCTGGTTTACAATTTTGGTTTCAGTGAAGTTATTTCCTCAGATGGTGTTATAACATGGCTTGGTTCATATGTAAAATCATGACTTTCTGGTAGCAAGGCTGTAATTGTTGTTGCTTGGTCTATCACATCTAAAGAAAACTCCGGAATTGTTAGCTTTCGGTCATTGCACTGATCTCGTAAAAAAAAGTCAATCTTTCAGGAATTTTCCCACAGACGCAAGGGCTCACTTTTAGATCACATTTGCACTTCCCGATGAAAAACAAATTATCAGTACATCCTATAAAGTTATTTAACAGAGTTTTATTTCTTACTTCTTTTTTATATTGTTGAATTAACCGGTTAAGCTTTATTATTACACTTTTTTCGTTCATAAGATCAATACGAAGTCCTGTCCATATTTCAATTAATTTTTTTGCTACGACAGCAGTGAAGTTTTTGTAACCACTAATTATTCCTTCTTCTTTCGCATGGTTAAACAAAAAAAAATAATATCTTAATAATACCACTAAAATTTTGTGGTGCACCAAAAATACTTAAATCTTGTGAAGGTATGGTAGGTCCAGATTCTGAATTCGAAATATAGGAAATATTATTTTCCATCTTATCAAATTATGGATCGACGAGACAGCAAAAAAAGTCCGTTTTTTGTTCACTCGCGTAATTTAATTTAAACGGCACTAATTCCCGTTAATCAGTTTTCTTTTTGCTATTCGCGCACTTTTTCGTATTTGACAGTTTTCTCCATGACAACAAATTCTTACCAGAAAAAATTTACTTGTAAGTGTTTCTGCTCGGGCATGTAATTTTTGTGATGCTAGAATACTTCAAACAAATTATAAAATAAAATGGCAAACAAAAGTAAATAAAAAAATAAATACATCTAAACGTTCATAGATATTTGTTGTTGTTTGGGAAATGTTAGCGAGAGATTGAAAATTTTAAATTTTAAAATATTGCTCATTGGATAAGAAAAAATCAGTTTAAAAGGAAATTATGGCTCAACCTGTAAAAAAGGGGCTTTAGACCCCTAATTCTAGGTTTTAACGGTGTATTTGAAAATCTGTATAAGCGGTTTTTGGATGCTTGACTAAACCTACAACTTAAGGTATGTCCCGTAAAAAGTAAATTTTCACTGTCACACAGCTCATATAAAATTTTTCCTTATTTGATTATGAAACTTCAACGTAATTTCCGGTGGGTCAAAGTCGGTTTTAGACCCATAGTTTCTTCAGCAAAGTTGCTTAGAATTATCCGAAGAACATTTTGCGCGATGGCGATTTTTCGGAAAAAAAATCGGCCCGCTCTAGCGCTCATGTCTATACTCTCAACTATTCTCTGGACGGCGTTGATTTGTTGCGTAAATCCGAAATTAGGGACTTAGGAGTTATCTTTGACACTAAATTAACTTTTTCTAAACATATTGATCTAGTCTCATCTAAAGCGTATTCGATGGTGGGTTTCATTATAAGGAACACCAAAGATTTTAAGGAACCTATGACTCTGAAAACACTCTATATTGCTTTGGTATGGAGTAGTTTAGAATATGGGGCGATCATAGGAACACCAAAGATTTTAAGGACCCTATGACTCTGAAAACACTCTATATTGCTTTGGTATGGAGTAGTTTAGAATATGGGGCGATCATAGGAACCCATACTACACAAAGTACTCTGATAAAATAGAGACGATCCAGAGGAAATTCACCAGATTTGCTCTGTTTATTGAAAACGATATTCCAAGTTACGCCTCAAGGAGGAAACTCCTTGGCTTACAATCTCTAGCGGACAGAAGGTCATATCTGTCGCTGTTATTTGCTTACAATATTTTATCTGGCAATATTGGCTGCCCAGATATATTTATTCTTTTTCGTGTACAGGAATCTAATATAAATCTCAGAAATCCCAGAAAGTTTACTGAGGGTCCACACAAGTCGCTTTACTCTTATAACGAGCCGATAGCCAGAATCATTCGCCTTTGTAACACATTCGCTCCGCAAATAAATTTTAACGATAGCCTCTATTGTTTTAAGTTAAGCCTATTTGCACTGTTTAATTAAATATCTAAGTATGATCATAGTCTGTAAGAAGTTCTGTTCAGATGACTGAAATAAATAAATAAAAAAATAAAAAATGTTTGTTGTAAAAATGGGCGAAATCGGTCAACGGTCACGCCCATTTTTTAACATAGTTCTGAAATATGTTTGTAAAATGTATAACGCGATATTTCTATAACTTTGCAAGCTATATCAATAAGACCTTGCACACATTATAAGCTTTTTAAGCAAAACTCGACCGATAAAAATGTTTGTTGAGTTTGGAAAGTAGGCGTGGCGCGGTCCACTTTTCTGCATAAAAAGTCTGCTATTTTCAAAGGCGATTGCTTGTAATTTGAACTAGATGTTCCCATGAAATTTTTTTAACTGCTTCTCAATAATATGTAGTATCCTCCTACCAAAAATTTTCCAAATCGGATAATACACAAGCAAAATATCCGGGAAAGTAGTTAATACCCCACTGCAATAGGTAAGTTATATATCTTTTTTGATTTTTATACCTTTCATGAACATGAAATGTTTGTAAGTATGAGAAGAAAAAGAGATGATCCCATCAATAAGTATACTGAAATGATTAGTACCATGGGCTGAGTCGATTTGTCCATGTTCGTCTTTCCGTCCGTCTATCTATTTGAACGCAATTTATTCAAATATAAAATGTGATTGCATTGCAATTTTTAAAAAATTTTGTGAGCAGTGGTTGGTAGGGAACCTATTTATATCCAAATAAATTAAGTTACCACTCAGAACTGCCACCTGGGAAAAATCTCTAGTTCTGAACCAGTGCGTTCCGAACCCCTACTAGTTCGCCTTCAATCTGTTTTACATGTAATCAACTGCCATTTTAACATGGCGATGCCCTAGGCGGTGGAAATGGTCCCCTGCGGCATTACCTTTTCGACAGTTCCGTACCAGTTTGGATCTAGGTCACTTATTGCTACTATTTCTATAGTTCTATACCATTTCTCAATTCTACAGTTTAGAACTAGTCAGTTTATGGGTACTATTTCGTTGGTTCCAGGCCAAAGCTCCACACATTTTTACTAGTACGATTTTACGCCCGTTATTCGATAGTTCTGAACTAGTACATTCCAACACCGCTTTTCGATCGTTCGGAACAAGGAAAAAATTCTAAGCATATGACTGGAAAAGCTCGGAAATTAATTCCTAATTTTTGTAATTTATTAGATAAAACCAACTATTTTCATTTTTCATAGTATAAAATTTAATATCATATTTTCATTTGATTTATGTACGGATTGAACTTAACTAAATGATTTCTTCTTAAAGGTATCCAGATACTTGTTTCTAATTCCAATCTAATATTTTAAATATTTATTTTAATTAATTTTTGTATGAGTTATTGCTAGCAAATTAAAAAGATATTTCAGTCTATATATTAGAGCGGGTAAAATTTTTTTTTTCCAACAGGAGCATAGCAAAAACGTAATCTAGAGATGATTCTAAGAAAACTTGCTGAAGACACCACAGCTCTAAGTCCGATTTCTAGTCCCTCACTTTTGCAAAATAGATATTTTGCCATATGAATGTAGGATTTGGCCAAAAAATCTTCATAGCTTCTGATAGAATTATAGGATTATTTTTAGGGTATATTACGTACATTTCAGGATCTGTAATTATATCTATAGTGTTTTTGAATTTATGTATAGCTTATCTATGAGAAAATAGCCTAAAATGAGCTTTTAACTACTATATTATTATTTTTAACAAATTTCTTATGGAAAGTTTTTTTTTCTTTACAGCTAAAATAAGTTCAGAACATTTCCAACAACTTTCATTCAGACAGCAAAATTTTTGTATTTAAATTTAAAATGGATGAACCAAATCCTTTTACATCATCTGAATCCACTTTATCAAATATACTTGAACACGATATTATTGGCGGCCGCCGTGGTGCGGAGGTAGTGTTGCCGGCCTACCACACCGAAGGTCCATGGTTCGAGCCCTGGTACAGGTAACATCAAAAGTGATTTGAAAAAATTTTTTCAAAAACGGGATCGCCCCTCGGCAGTGGTTTGGCAAACTCTCCGAGTATATTTCTGCCATGACAGGCTTCTCAGCAAAAATTCGTCTCCTTTGTAGATGCCGTTCGGAGTCGGCAGAAAACTGTAGGTCCCACCAATTTGTAGGGAAAATTCAAATCGGCACACCACAAATTGGAAGAGAAGCTTGGCGCAAAAATCTCTTAGGAGGTTTATGATGATATAAATACCTGTTGTATATCGCGCCATAAAGAGAGATATTATTGCATTTGGTTTATCAAGTGAATTAAATAATCTGAATTTACCGTCTAGTCATGACATTTTAAGATCTTATTTTTTTTAAGTGATCATGCTGAAACTCAAAGTAAAATGTTTTCGCATAAAAATTTAACTCCTCATGTAATTGATAAATTGGTTGAAATTTGGAATAAATTGAATATTCAACTAATTGATAAACGTAGTATTCTAAGAAAACTAAATGTTTTAATTAAAAAATATCACGAAAGCATTAAACACAGAAAAAAAGTTTAGGAGTTTACAGCATTCGTACAATCAACAAATGAATTATTTTACATTGGAAAATGTAAATGCAAGTTAAAAACAACAGAATTCTCATGTGGTTTAATACCAAACCATTTAAAAGAATTTATGATGGACCGACATAATGATAGAAAATTCACAATACCTGAATATATGGATGACATTGTAGAAGAAACACCTAAAACAATACCAACATTGCCAACAGTTAGTGATGATCCAACATACGAACCACTTGGAACAGATATGGAAACAGGTGAAGCACAAATTGCAAATGAAGCAGTTGCAGAAGTATCTGTTACAATGAAACAAGGACATTATACTTAACGATACGATGCTATAAATCTTGCTTTGAAGTGCGACAGATTCGGTGTTTCAGATAGAGTTGCTTCATGTTCAGCAACAGCCCTTTTCGAAGATATAAGTTTTGGAGATGTTCGTGGTGAACTTGTCATAATGGATAAATCTAAAGTTGCAAGAGAAAAAAGTTAAGCCAGAGATGAAGTGCTTCGTAAACGATACATAGATTCCAACATAACTGCATTTTCTTTCGATGGCAGAAAAAATGATTCATTAACTTGAGAGAAAATTAATCAGAAATTTCATACAAATGTGGTAAGATAACCCCATTTAGTTGTTCTAAAAGAGCCTAATGCTGAATTACTGGATATGTTAATTTGGGTGAAGAAGAAAATGCAAAACACAAATTTAAACAAGTAAGGACGGCGTTGTCTTCGGCTGTGCCGAAGGCTTTGTACCTTTCATGAATACGTGCAAACTTAAATACGCATTGTTTAAAGTTCTCTAAAACTTTGTCAGCAATACATTTAGTTTTCTTTTATAATAAGCTTTATTTGTTTAAGGGAAGTTTTTACAAGGGCTGTGCCTTTATTCGATTAATTGAGTAAGTTGATTAATCAATATACTATATATGTATAGCTCCGATCTTAGTGATTTTTTTACCAAATCTTTTACCATCTATAAGCAAATATCTCACTAAGTTTCAAGTTTTAATATTTCAAAATGAGGGATAAATGGCCATAATCCTCTTATCTGAACGATCGGTTGTATGGGATGTATACTATATATAGCTCCGATCTTGCTGACTTTTTTACGAAATCTTATACTATCCATAAAAAAATATTTCACCAAGTTTCAAGTTTTAATCTTTTAAAATGAGGTAGAAATGGCCATAATCCTCTTATATGAACGATCGGTTGTATGGGATATATACTATATATAGCTCCGATCTTATCGAGTTTTTTACCAAATTTTTTATTCTCTGTAAGCAAATATCTCACCAAGTTTCAAGTTTTAATCTTCCAAAATGATGGATAAATGGCCATAATCCTCTTATCTGAACGATCGGTTGTTTGGGATATATACTATATATAGCTCCGATCTTAGCGAGTTTTTTACCAAATTTTTTATTATCTGTAAGCAAGTATCTCACCAAGTTTCAAGTTTTAATCTTCCAAAATGAGGGATAAATGGCCATAATCCTCTTATTTGAACGATCGGATGTATGGGAGATATATGCTATAGTGACCCGATTATACCGGATCCGACAAATGTCTAATATAATACAAAAATACATCCGTGTGCCAAATTTCATCGAGATATCTCAAAAATTGAGGGACTAGTTTGCGTTCAAACAGACGGACGGACGGACGGACAGACGGACAGACGGGCATGGCTGTATCAACTCAGTTCATCGTCCTGATCAATTTGGTATATTTAATGGTGGGTCTATCTCTTATATTTCTAAACGTTACAAACATCGGACCAAAGTTAATATACCATTTCATGTTCATGAAAGGTATAAAAATTAAATGAATTCTTCAATAGCAAGAAAATGTCAATAGATCAACTAATTGGCATATGCAGCGATGGAGAACCAGCTTATACTGGAATAGAAAATCGTGTTATAAGACTTTTTGAAAATCATTTAAATAGACTGCACTGGTTTATATGTTTGCTTCATTTAAATGAATTACCATTTGGTCATTTATTCAGAGCATTAGATAAAACAGTCACGAGTGGACCAAGAGCACCAAGTGGAAGTATATTCAAAGACATTAAAGACTGTGAAAATTTTCAGGTATGCATTTGTTAAAATTATTTTATAATATTTTTTCAATAAAATTAAAATTGAAAAATTATACTAACTTTAATTAATCTAAAAAATTTATTTTTCAGGTTGTAAGTTATTTTGAACCAATAGCATTGGAATATATGCCTGGTATGATCAGCGATGAACAAGAACGAGAATTATCTACAGATGTTAAATATTTATATTAAATGGCCAGAGCAATTTGAAATGGTTCTGTTTTAGTGATTTAGCTAACATTAAACCAGGACCAGTTGTCCATTCTCGATGGCTAACCAAAGCAAGCAGGGTATTACGTTGTTATGGTAACGCGTCAAAATGGAGCAGTAGGGAAGGCGGTCGGCATGATCTAGGCTCGCACTGTGGTTAGTCACTGCCGGCTGGGGTGGGTTCTTGCCAACCTTACCGCCCTGCGCCATAAACAGAAAAAGGTCAAATCATGCCTTTAAAACGCGGAAATCCACAAACCCGCGCAAAACATATATAAAAACAACATCCGGTTAAACCCGGACGACACGGACAGACCGTTAACATTCAAATTTCAAAACTCAAAACAAAACAGAACATCAATTTAAAACTCAAAGAAACGGGCAAGACCAAAATACTTAAAATAGAAATCAAAATTCGAAAATAACCGATAATTAAAGCAAAAAAACTGACATTTTAAATTAACGAAGGAAAAAGAAATTGGATCGAACCGGAAATGCCGGTTACCACCGCTGAAAATAGAAGAAAACAAACATGCGACAAAATAAGGCCGAACAATATAAGGGGCGCCGCGGGTGGTGTTTGCGACGCCCACTGCTTGGCCCACCCTCATCCATGGCCATCGATCATCGGCCTTTAGTGTTTTATCATTTATTTCAAGTTATTTTATTAAGTTTACGTTATTAAATTTTATTAATTAATTAGTTCATTTTACATTATTTAAAGTTTTACTTTATTTTACTTAATATTGTTTATTAGATTTTACTTCCATATAGTTTGATCATGATTTAGCTTATTTTATTTTAATTAATTTTTGGTTTTGCCTCGAGTTTATTTAAACTTATTTTGTTGTATTTTTGATTTACTTTATTTTAGTTAATTTTATTTTGGTTTATCTTGTTTCTATAGTTTAATTTAATTTCAATAATTTTATTTAGTTTTTTTTTTTTTTTTAATTTCCCTTTTTTTAGTTAAGTTTCTTCCACCTCGTTCTTCTTCTTTAAATGGTCATCTAACCGCCTGGGCGATTTTGACCGTCCAACATAGCTCGCCAGTCGTTTCTTCGTTGCGCCAACTGGCGCCAATTGGAAACACCGCGGGATCGCAAATCGCTCTCCACTTGGTCCTTCCATCGGAGTGGTGGTCTCCCTCTTTCTCTGCTTCCATCGGCGAGTGCCGATAAGAATACCTTCTGGGCTGGAGCATCTTCGCTCATTCGCACTACGTGGCCTAGCCAGCGAAGCCGCTGTGTTTTAATACGCTGAACTATGTCGGCGTCTGCGTAAAGTTCATACAACTCATCATTAAATCTTCTTCGGTACTCGCCGTCGCCAACGCGTAGAGGTCCACAAATCTTTCGAAGAACCTTTCTCTCGAATACTCCCAGAGTGGCCTCATCAGATGTTGTTAGTGTCCACGCTTCTGCACCATATAGCAGGACGGGTGCGATGAGTGACTTATAGTGTTATTTTCGTTCGTCGAGAGAGGACTTTACTTTTCAATTGCCTGCTCAGTCCGAAGTAGCATTTGTTTGCAAGAGTAATTCTTCGTCGGATTTCTAGGCTAACATTATTGTTGGTGTTAATGCTGGTTCCCAGGTAAACGAAGACCTTTACTATTTCAAAATTATTGCTGCCAACAGTGGCTTGGTTGCCAAGGCGCGAATGCGCCGACTCTTTGCATGATGACAGAAGGTACTTCGTTTTGCCCTCGTTCACCACCAATCCCATTTTCTCCGCTTCTTTTTCCACCTCGTTCTAATATTGTTTAATTTTTGAGTAAATTTAATTTTTAATAAATCTTTATCTCCATCTTAGCTCATTTTACCCTATCCTAACTTTTCGTAATCAACCTATTATACAAATGTTTTTTTGAGCCCCTTTTCAGTCACTGGCAGTGTAGCCAAAATGTGCAATAGCATCCTTATCAGTGGAAAAGCATTTCCGTCGCAGTGATCTAAAACTTCTACAGCTGATTTTGGTATTGACTTTTTGTCGGGGCTTTTTTGAGAGAATATACTTATTATACATTTACATTTAACGCTAGACATGCAGACAAAAGAAGATAAGAAAGATTTCATTCGATCTCAATTTTATGGAAATCTAAAAAAAATGCATTTGAATTTCGGGCAAATTAAGCACGTCCAATATTTCTTCATCGCCGATCGCCGATCGCCCCCCACCGTCAAATGCTGTACTTAAGATGTATGCATGTGTGTTTTCACCACATATCATTGGTGAACTTTTTGTGATTTTCTGTTACAGAATACCGAAATCATCTGAAGTCACAAAAATTGTCTCTAATGAAAAATCTTAAATTTTGTGGCTTGAGATGAGACAAACTTACAGAATACAGCTATAAATATTGTGGCGATTATTCTCAAACATGTACCATCCCTAATTCAATAACACTCCCACCACTAGTTAAACACAACTGAGATAACGATGGCTACGCTTATGCATGCAAGCGTGTAACTAGGAAGAGGAAGAGAGATGGCGCGAGTGTTTGCGAATACGATGCAAAGAGGAGATGCCGATAAATAACACCGACCCTTCCAGAACACGAAGACCGAACAACCAAGAAAGTTCTCGGTGCGTAGGCAAGCACCCTGTCGGACTATATAAGGCAGTGACCAAGCAAGGTAGGTTGATCAGTTTATTTTCAAGCGTTGAACAGTGAACTACTGTGAAGTTACCAAACTCTTAAATGTGTATTGCGTTTATTACTAGTAAATAAAACTAGCTATTAGTAACAATATGCGTGTGTTTATTTGACTTTATAGTGATCGAACCCATGACTAATAATCAAGGAATTATCGAATTCGTCACAATTGGTGTCCGAAGTGATATTGTTAAATAAATACCGAGAGCTTTCAAGGATAACAAAGCCATGGCAAAGTTGAATGAGCTGAAGATCCAGCAACTCAAAAATGAGCTGCAACAGCGTGGATTGAATACAACAGGCAATAAATCAGAGCTACAAGTGTGGACACCAGGAGTTACAACTGAATCGTCCAACTGCTTCAACGAGTGTCCCGAAGGTAAAAACCCCATCTTTTGATGGTTCTGTTCCTTTTCAGGTAGTTAAGCTACAGTTTGAGAAGGCGGCAGCTGTGAATAATTGGGGAATGGAAGACAAAGTTGCTGCACTGTTCGTGGCATTGAAGGGTCCTGCAGCCGAAATCTTACAGACGATTCCCGACGGTGAACGCAATAATTATGAAGCATTGATGGGTGCAGTTGAGAGGCGCTATGGTAGCGAACATCGAAAACAGATATACCAAATAGAGCTACAGAATCGCTTCCAGAAACCTAATGAGACTTTGCAGGAATTTGCATCGGATATCGAGAGGTTGGCCCATCTAGCAAACGCAGACGCACCCGTAGAATACACAGAAAGGGTAAAAATCCAAAGCTTTATAAATGGAATACGTGACGTGGAGACAAAGCGAGCCACATATGCAAATCCCAAGAGATCATTTGCTGAGACGGTATCACATGCTCTGACGCAGGAAACAGCCTCGCTATTAAGTAAGCCGGCGTACAAAGCTCACCGCGTTGAGGTAGAACGGCCAGACTGGGTAGACACAATTCTGGAAGCCTTGAACGGAGTACAGAAAAAAGGTAATGGTGCCATTAAATGCTTTAAGTGCGAAAAACCAAGTCACATATCACGTTATTGCGGCACTGGCTCCAGTAACCCCAGCAATTCAAGCGGACGAAAACGCAAAGCTGAAGGAGTTGAGAAAACCTCCCAACCAAATCAGTCGTTAAACTAAATCGAGCCAGCCGAAAGGGGCGTGGACTGGCTCCCGCAACTGAATGCCCCATAATCTCTGTCTCACAGATCGGAAGGAAAGCTAGTAATGTTACTGTTGTTGCATATGTGGATGGAAAAGAGCAGTTACTAACTGTGGATACAGGCGCATCGCATTCCATAATTCGATCTGACCATTGCATGGAGCAAAGTAACGTACGGCCACTGGTGAGGACACCCATGTCCTAGGAGAAGTAACATGTGAAATCGCAATCGGGAACGTGGCCGTTCTACACAGTTTTATAGTAGCAGATATTGTTGACGAAATCATAGTTGGTGTGCACTTCTTAAGCGAGCAAGGCATCAAGGTCGACATGCAAAACAGGATTATGAATTACCAGAACATGGATGTGCCATTAAGTTTTGGTTACGAAAACAAATACGTTAGTAAGCGAGTGCTTGTGGAGGAGAGCCAACAAATTCCAGCGAAGTCGGAAGCAATCATATGGGCAAAGATTGATGGAGATTATGGGACAAACAAGTTGTGGGTTGTCGAGGCAGCAAACAAATCAAGGACGAACATATTAGTAGGAAAAACCCTGGCCATGACAAAACAAGATGGACGCGTACCGGTAAGAGTACTTAATGAGTTCAAATCGCCGATTAAACTTTCCAAAGGAGCAATAATAGGACAATGCCAAGAGGTCGAGGTAGTTATCAATTGTGAACAGCTTCAGGAATATGATCCTACCATCAAGATTAATCTTTCAAATGATATCACGTCGTGGACGGCAGGCCTCGAAAAAGATCATCAGAAAAAGGCAAAGGAACTTCTATCAAAGTACTCGAGCATATTTGACAAGGATGGTTCTAAACCAGGTCGGACCAAAGTGGTGAAGCATCAAATTGATACTGGTGATGCAAGGCCAATCCGCCAAGCTCCTCGTAGTATTCCATTGGCCAAACGCCAAGTAGTAAGAGAAATTATACAGGAAATGAGTGACAGCGGCGTAATCGAACCATCAGCTAGTCCATGGAGCTCACCGGTAGTACTAGTGAAAAAGAAAGATGGAAAAATGAGGTTCTGTGTGGATTACCGGAAATTGAACGACGTAACGAAGAAGGACAGTTATCCATTGCCCAGAATCGACGATCCTCTGGACTCGTTATCTGGCACGAAATGGTTTTCCACACTGGACTTGAAAAGCGGCTACTGGCAAGTGGAGGTAAAGGATGAAGATAAAGAAAAGACGGTCTTCAGCGTTGGAAAAGGGCTTTGGCAATTTACGGTAATGCCCTTCGGGCTATGAAATGCTCCAGCTACTTTTGAGAGACTCATGGATCAGATACTAAAAGGATTGCACTGGAAAACATGTTTGGTGTAACTCGACGACATCATCGTGCTGGGAAAAAGCTTGGAGGAACACCTAAAGAACTTGGAGGAAGTCTTCCAACGAATAGCTGGTGCTGGTCTGAAACTAAGTCTCAAGAAGTGTTCCTTGTTTAAAAAGGAAGTTAGTTATTTGGGTCACAAGGTAACTACGGAGGGAATCTGCACTGCTAAGGAAAAGGTCGAAGCCGGAAAGGATTGGCCAAGACCGAGAAATTTGCATGAGTTACGGAGCTTCCTTGTGCTGTGCACGTATTATCGCCGATTTGTACCGAATTTTGCCAGTGTAGCTAGTGGTCTCCATGACCTTACCAGGAAGAATATGACATTTGAATGGAAGAAGGAACAGGAGGTGGCTTTTCAAACATTGAAGGAACAACTATGCACTGCCCCGATGTTAGCATATCCAATTCCAGGTTCAAAGTTTATTCTGTATACAGATGCGAGTGGTTATGCTATAGGAGGCGTTTTGTCCCAGATTGTTGATGGACATGAGAAGGTAGTTGCATACTATAGCCGAACAATTGGGAAGCCTGGAAGGAACTATTGTGTAACCCGTAGAGAACTGTTGGCATTGTTAGAGTGCGTTAAGCATTTCCACAAGTACCTCTATGGGCAGCGATTCCACGTCAAGACAGACCATGCAGCGTTGAAATGGCTCTTACAGTTCCGTAATCCGGAAGGTCAATTGGCACGGTGCGATAGAGCATCGCAAAGGTAGCACGCACGGAAATGCTGATGCAATGTCACGAAGACCATGTAACTTGGAATGCAAGCATTGTTCGAAAGCTGAGGCCAAGGAAGACGTTATAGATGTGCGGCTAATGACTATAACATCTACGGACAAATGGAACATGGATCAATTAAGGAGGTGTCAGCTCGAGGATCCAGATCTTACACGTGCGATGCAGGGAATCGAACGAAACGAGCGACCATCAAGAGAGAAGATGCCAGCAGAAAGCCTGTTGCCAAGTCATATTGGGCACAGTGGAATAGTTTGCAATTAGAATCCGGTTGTTTGCATCGAATATGGGAGAGTGAGGATGGTCAATGCGTTCGAAAGCTGATAGTCGTCCCAAGGAAGAAAATGAATTACATAACGGTCCAAGCGGAGGTCATCTTGGAGTCACCAAGACCTTGGAAAAAGTCAAACAAAGATTCTACTGGGTTGGTTGCCGTCAATCGGTCGCAGACTGGATTACCAACTGTGAAGTATGCATCAAAGCTAAAGGACCGAAATCAAGGAGCCATGGCCAAATGAAACAGTATAACTCAGGTGCGCCATTTGAGAGGATAGCCATGGATGTAGCTGGTCCATTTCCTACTAGCAAACTCGGAAACAAATATGTACTGGTAGTTATGGACTATTTCAGCAAATGCCCAGTAATGTACCCTATTCCAAATCAAGAGGCAGCAACAATAGCAGAAGTGTTTACTAACAATTGGGTAGCTCGGTTTGGTGCACCGATGGAGATACATTCTGACCAAGGCAGAAATTTCGAATCAGCTGTGTTCCAGGAAATGTGAAAGACATTGGGCATTCGGAAAACTCGAACAACTTCACTACACCCTCAGTCAGATGGCATGGTGGAACGATTCAATAGAACCTTGGAAGAGCACCTGAGGAAAGTAGTGGCTAAGTTCCAGAAGGATTGGGATACTCACATCTCCTTATTCCTAATGGCATATCGCTCTGCAGTACATGAAACAACTGGTCAGACTCCTGCAAAGGTAGTTTTCGGGAATGATCTTCGATTGCCAGCTGACTTGAAGTTTGGGATAAACGTTGATGCAGGAGTAAATGCTCGGAAATCTACTAGCGTATTGGAAGAAGAAATGAGAGAAATTCATGACCTTGTGAGACAACGGACTAAGATCATGAGCGATAAGATGAAGGCCAGGTACGACAAAGCAATAAATTCGGAAGGCTTTATAGAAGGAGATTTAGTGCTGCTATACAACCCACAGCGTAAGAAAGGTTTGTCCCCAAAACTACAATGTAACTGGGAAGGCCCATACAAAGTCATAAAACGGATCAACGATGTGGTATATCGCATACAAACTATGGGAAGGCCAAGGAATAAGATGAAGGTGGTCCATTTGGAAAGGCTAGCTGCGTTTGGTTCCGGCAATGTGTCTGATCGGGACGATCAGACTTAGGTGGAGGGCAGTGTGGCGATTATTCTCAAACATGTACCATGCCTAATTCAATAACACTCCCACCACTAGTTAAACACAACTGAGATAACGATGGCTACGCTTATGCATGCAAGCGTGTAACTAGGAAGAGGAAGAGAGATGGCGCGAGTGTTTGCGGATACCATGCAAAGGGGAGATGCCGATAAATAACACCGACCCTTCCAGAACACGAGAAGCGAATAACCAAGAAAGTTCTCGGTGCGTAGGCGAGCACCCCGTCGGACTATATAAGGCAGTAACCAAGCAAGGCAGGTTGATCAGTTTATTTTCAAGCGTTCAATAGTGAACTACTGCGAAGTTACCAAACTGTTTAATTTGTATTGCGTTTATTACTAGTAAATAAAACTAGCTATTAGTTACAATACCTGTGCGTGTGTTCATTTGACTTTATAGTGATCGAACCAATTATTGATAATCAAGGAATCATCGAATTCGTCACAATATGTTTAGCTTAGAAAATACCGTTCCTTAAACTTACACATTGTTGCTTTTCCATGTTGAAAAATATTATAATACACTTTTTTTAAATTTCGTGATTTACACGAACTAATTCGCAAAAAAAGGTCGTATAAACTGCATCAACTGACAAATATAAATTTTCGACAGTTGGGTGAGGGCACAGAGGAATCGTCAAAGATTTTGTAGGAAATTACAATGATCTAAGAGTAATAAATCACGTCAAGGTATGGTTGTCCGGTCAGGCGATGTCGATCTTGAATTAATTAACATTTATATACCTCCTGCCACCTTCTGTCTGAGGGATTACCACCCTGACATCAGTGCGTTACCCAGAGGCGATAATCGTGGAATCCTCGGAGACTTCAACGCACGCCACGACCTGTGGCACTCAAGCCTACAGGTTGATGGTAGGGGACAGGAATTGGCTGAACAAAACGACGATTCGATGTCTTGCACTGTAAACGGGGATGCCCCCACGAGAGTTGCGGTAAATTGTTGTAGTTCGCCAGACCTCACAATTGTCAGCGCGGGTCTCATAAACTGCGTTGAATGGCGACCAATGCTTACTCTTGCATCGGATCATTTACCGATATTCCTCTCAATCGATCGCCCCAATGACTTTGTTACTTCTGAGATCCCACTTTCGCTGAAATTAGCGATTGGGTTGGTTTTCTTAACTTCACTCTTCCCATCCCGTCTGATGTACGAGAAGGGGAAAAAGCGTTTCGCATTGTCATAGCTTCAGCCTCCAATCAATACATTCCGTCAGGTAGAATTAAGAAGATACGTCCGTATTTCCGTGACCAAGTGCGACGCTTGGACCCTACGGATCCCCAAATTCAAGATCTCAATGCGGAAATCAGACGGCTGGTTGATCAACACAAACGCGCCAAATGGGAGGAGCACCTAAGGTCCTATAACCTCTCTGCTGGTGTTGGCAAATTATGCTCCACTGTTAAGTCCTTGTCAAATCCGACCAAACCTAACGACAAAATATACATCACCTTCGGTGATAAGGCGCGAGTGCTTTCTGCCGCCAATTTGTGCCGCATCCTCCGGTTGACAAGGAAATCAGGCGTGCCATCAGGAAAGCGCACAAGCGTAAAAACAGCCAAGGGCCCATTGCCATCACCACCACGGAGGTTCGGGAGGCCATACGGGGGTCCAAAAACTCCAAATCTATTGGCCCAGACGGTATATCCATGCTGATGCTAAAACATCTCGGAGAAGAGGGAGTAAGGTACCTAACAACTGTCTTCAATCTGTCTATGACCACCTGTGCCTGTTTCCATTTAGTTAATAAATAAAGTGTGTAAGTTGAATGTGAATTCATTTGGGTAAACATTTTAATTAGTTAGGTTAAGTTTTAATTGCTGCCGGAGAGGCACACTTAATCGCATGTCAGATACCAACTCCTGTTCTAAGAACCAATTTGAGGACTTGATGATTTAATATTATTAGATTAATTCATGCAAATGCCGCACTGTGTGATAAAACCTTTCGTTGAAATATAATAAAAAAAGTGGACCCTAAGGAAACCAGCTTTTTAATATGAAACTTATTTTTTGAGGTTAATAATACACAGCTATTGCAATGAGAATTGAAACTGTGTTATTTTTTCCGGAATAAATTTATATTTGAACTTAATGGAATGCTTGAAGTTATGTACATCTAACGACATTTGATTATAATAGTTTCCGCATAGCTGAAGCAAGTTTTGTTTGCTCAGTTCCATAACAATTTGTACGAGACTGAAAGATCCCGAGATGTTGTATTCAATCTATTAAAAAACACCTCTCGAATTATACTACAAAGCATATTCATGTCATTAGGCATACATTTTATAATCATTTTCTTTTTAAATTTAAATTAAGTTAACTCATTAAGAATTTAAAAATGTACGATACCAGCCCGCGTATAATTTTTTCATTTGCAACCCCGAATTTCCTGTATTCTCCAATGGTTCGCGTGGTAAAATTCCTCCATTCTTATGTCATTCGCGGGGCGAAATTCCGCCTTTTTAATACAACTCTGCTCATTTGACTGTTAGTTCCTATGTTACAATTTTTGACAGGGGGATAAGAGAATGTAGGAATTGGCGAAGATTTTTCACTTGTAGGAATTCACAATGATCCCGAACGAGCACCGATTGTGATTGCGGCTGCGAGGGAAATTTATAACGTATTTGCCAATGGCGGCTGCGAAAGGGTGATTCAAATGAAATAATAAAATTTAATCGCAAAGTCACTACATATTTTGAATTCTGCTTTTAATCACAAAATCAAGGAAATCGTAAAATATCAGTAAAAAACCAGTAAGGAAGTGTAAGTTCGGGTGAAACCGAACATAATATACCTAGTAGTGATCTATTATCGCATAGCAATTCACGCAGGTCTATTTTAATATCTTTCAGTTCGTATTATAAAGCCAGCTGATTGTTTTCAGTAAAAACACTTCTGTTATGAGTTTTGAAGGGTAAATTAATTTTTAAAAAATATAAAAGGTAATAAACCTCCTAAGAGATTTTTGCGCCAAGCCTCCCTTCCAATTTGGTATGTGCCGCTTTAAATTTTTTCCTACAAATTGGCGGGACCTACAGATTTTTGCTGACTTCAAACGGCATCTACAAAGGAGATGCATTTTTGCTGAGAAGCCTTCCATAGCAGAAAGACTCTCGCCACTGCCGAGCGGCGACCCCGTTTTGAAAAACTTTTTCAAACCACTTTTGATGTTACCTTGGACTTTCGGTGTGGTAGGCCGGCAACACTAACGCCACATCATGGCGGCCGCCATTAATTTATTTGTATATAAATAGCTTCCCTTCCAATAACTGCTAACCACATTTTTTCAAAATACCTATACATTTTATGTTTGAAAAATTTGCGTTCAAATAGACAGACGGGCGGAGAGAGGGGCATGGCTAAATCGACCCAGCTCATCGTCCTTATTATTTCAGTTTACTTATTGATGGGCCCACCTCTTCTTCTTCTCATACTTGTAAACATTTCATGTTCATTAAAGGTATGAAAATCAAAAAAGGTATTTAACTTCCCTATTACAGTGGGGTATTAACAGCTTGCCCGGATATTTTACTTGTGTATTATCCGATTTGCTTATTTTTGGCAGGAGTATACTACATACTATTGAGAAGCAGCTGACCAATTTTGATTCAAATATCTAGTTCAAACTACAAACAATCGCCTTTGAAAATAGCAGAATTTTTATGCTGTTAAGTGGGTGGCGCCACGCCGACTCCCTCAAAATCCACAAACTTATTTTATCGGTTGAGTTTTGCTTAAAAGGCTTATTATGTGTGCAATATCTTATTGACATAGCTTGCATAGTTATAGAAATATCGCGTTTTACATTTTACAATATTCGTCAAATATCGTTTTGATAAACAATTTTTGCCGGAGTTATGGCATAAAATGTTTTGTGGGATCATCCACTATAAAAGGGGCGGCACCACGAGCATTTTAAAAAATTTATATTTTTCGACTTTCTTCGTTCACGAACACTTTGAAAGTGAAATATAAATTATATAAAGCTTTTGTACACAAAGTTATTGCCTATTAAATGTATCTATGATCCATTTCAAAATCTTTCGTATAAAAGTGGGCGTGGTTCTTAACCAATTTCGCCCATTTTAAATAGTTCTCGGAGATGAGTGCCAAGGAACCTGCATACCGAATTTCACTAAGATATCTGAAAACTTACTCGAGTTATCGTGTTAACGGACGGACGGGCGGACGGACATGGCTTAATCAATTTGTTTTATATTTTATAACTCAATATCTATCTCGATCAGTTTATGCCGTTACATACCACCGTTATGCGCCTAAAATTAATATACCTTGTGTGCGTAACACTACTAGGTATAAAAAATATCCAGCAACTCCATGCCTTTGTGCTTTGCAGTAATAGTTCAATTTCAACTTTTCCTATAATTTTAAAATTTTTCAGTGACGATTGAGCAATGACAATTGGTAATAGTAACAAGTAAAAATGGGGCTGTTGAATGCTTTACGGGTACTAGCACTTTGTTGTACTAGCCCGACTGCCGTGGTAACGATTTTGTTGACCAAGGAACCGGGAATATGGTATTCCTGCTCGGTCAACCAATTTCAACCTCGAAATTATAAGTAGGTACATATATATAAAGGGTGTTTTTTTTAGGGGTATAGAACTTTGAATTGAAATAAAACACAAGAAAATCGTTTTAAGGTCCATCAATTTGGCTTTATTGGAAGGATGATTTTATGCCATTAATGTTTAAATATGATTTCGGGCATGTGACCGCCGCGGCTGGCTCGAATAAAGCCAATTCTACAGGTCCAATTTTCAACCACTTTTTCGAGCATATGGGGCCGTATGTCGGCAATAACGCCACGAATGTTGGCTTCCAATTCCCCTAACGTTTCTGGTTTGTTGGTGTAGACGAGCGACTTCACATATCCCCAAAGAAAATAATCCAATGGTGTCAAATCACACGACCTTGGTGGCCAATTGACAGGTCCATTCCGCGAAATTATGCGCTCATCGAATGTTTCCTTCAATAAATCGATTGTGACGTGCGCTGTGTGGCATGTAGCGCCGTCTTGTTGGAACCACAACTCATCCACATTCATGCCATCCAATTCGGGAACAAAATAGTCGGTTATCATGGCTCTATACCGGTCTCCATTAACGGTAGCTGCCTCTCCAGCATTATTGCGGAAGAAGTATGGCCCAATGACTCCACCAGCCCATAGAGCACACCAAACAGTCAGTTTTTGTGGATGTAATGGCGTTTCAAGGGTCTCATGTGGATTCTCTTCACTCCAAATGCGGAAATTTTGCTTGTTGACGTAGCCATTCAACCAAAAATGAGCCTCATCACTGAACAAAATTTTGCGATGAAAATCAGCATCGAAATCAATCTCATTTTCGGCCCATACACCAAAATCACGACGCATTGCATGGTCTCGCGGCTTTAATTCTTGCACAAGCTGGATCTTGTAAGGTCGCAAGCCAAGATCTTTGCGCAAAATCTTCCATAAAGTTGATGGACAAAGCTCCAATTGCTGTGCACGGTGGCGAATCGATTCATTCGGGTCCTCTTCAACACTTTGCTCTACAGCGGCAATTGTTTCTTCGGTGCGCACTGTTCGACGTCTCTGCGGATGCGTATTATCACATAGAGTAAACGTAGTGCGAAAACGATCCATGGTTAACCGAATTAATTGCTCTGATGGACGATTATGTCGACCATAAAATGGACGGAGCTCACGGTAAACTTCGCGAACTGAACCATTATTTTCGAAATAAATTTGCACGATTTGCAAGCGTTGTTCTTTTGTCAACCTGTTCATGATGAAATGGCAAACCAAACTGAACATAAATGACATTAGAGTTGCCAGATTTGACCACAAAATGCCAGTTTTATCTCTATTCGAAAAACAAACCCGTAAAAAAAACACCCTGTATTTGCCAACTTTTCCCAGAGAGATCATCGTCCCAATATTAGTACTTTACTCAGAACCGAAAATCGTGTAATTCTAGAGGATTTCTACAGCGAGCTGAATTTAATTTAAGCTCTTAGAATTTCGAGGAATTTGGAAACTACACCTTAATGATAATCATTTTGTGTTTCATATGACGGTCAGTACTGACAATATGAATAAATCGAATAGGCCCTTCTCGCATACATAGAGTCATAGTGAGCATGATAACCATCAAGTATATCTGTCTCACATGCATAATGACGTCTACAGTTTGTTATCTTGTTATGGCACAGGCAGCTTCAGTCTGCTCCGTTTGTGTTCCCCCCCATAGTTATAAGTAGGCGTTGGGTACCAGCGGCCACTCGTGTGGGAACAAAATTACTTACTTTCAATTGAGTATCACTATTTTGGTCAATATATCATCAGCAAGGCCAATTTAGAGTGTGAGTTTGTTAATAAATAAAATCAGCGTTTCTTGTAGTGTATGTTTTTCAACATCTTGCTTTTTCGAAGTTTTTTCATTTTCCGCAGGGGTACAAATTACGATTCTATTTCCATATTTTTTTTTTAGAAAATAAAACAATTTCCTGTTAGGAGTATATGTATTTTTCAACATTTTGGCTTTTCGAAGATTTTTTCATTTTCCGATGGGTTACAAATTATAATTATTTTATTTTTTGATGGTAGAAATTGAGAAGAATCTATTTCCATAATTTTTTTTTAGACAATGAAACATTTTTGTGCCAGGAGTATATGTTTTTCAACATTTGGGTTTTTCGTAATTTTTTCCATTTTCCGAAGGGATACAAATTATGCTACACTTATTTTCAGGTGTCACAAATTAAAACGGTTCCAATAGTATGTGAAATAAATAATTTTTGTGCCGGGTCAAGGCAATTTAACGACAGTTTCAAAAAGTGTCGACAGTTTAGAAATCGGTCTATAGTTTCGAACATTACTTTTACTACCACTTTTGAACAAAGCTGTAATCGTAGTAACTTTCCAATCACTAAGAAAGGTACCCGACGCCAATGATTGGTTAACACGTTGGCTGCCAATGTATCACTGGTGATCATTTCAAAAACCTACCCCCAGGTGCCAAAGGATCACCGGTGATCATTTCAAAAAACTACCCCCAGGTGCCAATGTATCACCAGTGATACACGCCTAGGCTCCTAGATTTTAGGGACTGGGACCCTAACGGAAGGAGTTTTGGGAAAAATGAAAGTTTATTTTAAAAGAAAAAATATTTTAGGTCATAGTAAAATACAAAGTTTTGAAATAATACGAAATTAAAAATGAGAAAATTCAATTCAATTCTGGAAACAGAAAAAACTATATTTTTTGTTTTTAATTTTAATGTAGTTGTTGAAAATGTTTAAGACATAGGTACGGTGACCTCCGACATTGGGCGCACTATGTTGCCACTAGTTTGGCCTTCTTCCTGGCGACTGACGACGAGTTTGTCGTCTTTAATTCTGAATAGCACATGCCGCAACGATGTCGCTTGCGCCTACCATCCTTTGTTGCTTCTGTCGACGTTATTAAAAAGTGTTTTCCCTGCGGAGGTGAGCGCGCTATTGAAACGCTATCTTTTCCAATCATGAAAAGGATTATGCTTTGACGAAAGTTAGATATTTGCATTTTGGGGTTATTTTCGTTGTATAAGATATACGCATTAATAACCGCCGTATTCAATAGCACGTCAAAAGCTACTTTGTGGAACCAACGAATAGTTTTCCTTAAGGGACTGAAGTAGCTTGCCACTTGATCCGCCAAATCGATTCCTGAAAAAAATAAAAAAAGGAATAAAATTAATAAGTATTTAAGAAGATATGTATTTGAATTTTGAAATTTTAAGAGTTTAATTAACAAACCTTGTTTACATTTATTGTATTCCAATATAACGTTAGGTTTCAAAATATCTTGTCGAGTTCTTCTGGACTTGCTTCGAGAGGGTACAAGTGTTCCATTGCTTACCGTGGACAAAAAACGAACCTCTCTCTTGTCCCTCCAGTAGCCAACTACCATTCCAGCTTTTTCAAATGTGATGCATTCTCCTTTTTTAGTTTTTTCGTTAATTTAGGTATGCCTCTCCGGTTTTTTCTTAGAGTTCCTTGTAGATGCGTTTTTCTATTTAAGAGAGCATTGCCCAACTCGATAGAAGTATAATAATTTCCACCGTGAGTGTTCGGTTCTGTCCAAAATAACCTTCCATCAGCTGAAGACAAATATTCGTTGCAAGAGAAAACCCTGTTGTTGTGTCTGATTTTCCGGTATACAGTTTCAAATTATATATGTAACCGGTAGTGTTTTTATTTTTATTTATTTTGATTTACTTCTTCGAAATGTGATCACCGGTGATCACATTTCAAAAAAAATAAGAATAGTTTTCAAAAAACGGCAAGTGGTCACCGGTGAACACAGCACAAAAACGTGCTCATACGCGTCAGGAGCGTGACTTTTATTCCTGGTAAAAATATCTCGTTAAAATTCAAACGGCAACATGACTTTTTTGCTTGGCACCTGGGGGTAGATTTTTTTGTGATCACCGGTGATACATGGCACTTGGGGGTAGGTTTTTTTTGTGATCACCGGTGATACGTGGCAGCCAACGTGTTAAATATAGTTTCTAGAGGGATTGCCAACGCCCTTAACTAAACCGCAGACATACCATCAACATCAGCATTAAATGAAGATTTAAGAGACAGGAAGCCCTTCATAATATCATCCACAGAAATCTGGAGGCTACCTAGATGAAGTGAAGATGTAATATCGGACGAGAAATCAGGTGACGGCAAAATCGATTAGCTGCATCAGTAGGGGTATTAGCTCACTTATCATCTAGTATAACGGTAGTAGGTATACTTGAATACGACTTTTGGCTTTGTTTTATAACCACTTTAAAAGTGGAAAAAGATCCTTCAGCGTTAAGGCCTAATTATAATCAGAAAGAGTGTGATTTAAACTGGGATAGTCGGATAATTTATAAATGAAAATCTCTAGTTGAAAACTCATAGAACTCAATATTAATATCCAGTGGCACATGATGTATACTGGCATCAGAAATCGGCGAGATGCATTTCGATACACAAAAATTCAAATTATCACTAACAAAAACAATATCCAACATTCCATTTAAATAATATACAAATACAAAAGTTAGTTTGTGCCAGATTTAGACTCGGTAGACAATCTAAAAAATGAGTTCCTGGTTAGTAACAATATTATTAGGGAAAAGTCCCTCGCTATTCTTATTTAATCCACAGTTAATATTGCAAAGGATAAAGCCCCAAGTGTACACAAATGGCAACAATTAAAATTTAAATTATCCAACGTTAGCGACGTTTTAGTATCCACATGGGCTTTATATAGCTCAATATTGGAATTTGGTGGTATAAATGCCGCAATGATATACACTGCAACGAAAGATCTGGAGCCCCTGATGCAAATATACAGCTGATCTAGCAAGGAGTCATCACGAGTTGTAGCTTGATCACGATCCTTGCGGAATACATCATATAGATTCGGATCAAAGAACTCGCTGTCATACAAATTTGAATTCAGCCAGGTTTTAACAATAACGACGACGTCGTAAACCTCCTGAGCACTGTATTGGAAAATGTTTTTAGAGTTTGTTCTAAGACCAGAAATATTGTGATAATATATATTTAAACCACTAGTAGCATTTGAAGTTACTCCGCAGCCGGAAAGAGACTTGTTTCTGCCACTACCGTCTTTTTTAAAATCTATTTCTGGATTAAAAAAAAAAACGGCTGAACCCTTACGTTGTTAGGCCCTACCTCAGCATTAAACAATAATTCATGTTGAAACTTATAGAAGCACAACTTAAAGTTTACTCTATTGGAAGGAACCTTGTCAGCAACAATTTCAGCATCATTCGCACCTTTTTTTGTCAACTTAAAGCATCTGAAAATTGTCTATCGATATTGATTTGTTTACTAACGTAATCCAAGATATTGTTAGCGCTAACAACAGGTGAACTCATTTAAATCGAGCAGCAACTTCTAACTCTGCTGTTTTATTCCATCCAACAACAACAAAACGCTTAATTTCTTTCTTATCGTTTTTATTCACCTCACTAGTTTTCTCATTAAAATAATGTACACCATTTGCCGCAGTACCAGAGCGCACAATAGGTACCTCAGAATAAGAGAGACTACCAGCACGGTAGGCAGCGACTTCGGGGACAACAACAGTCCAGGGCTTCACTGTGCCCGTACGCTGCTTGTTGTTATAAACCTGAGTGGACTAATGCAAAGGTGAACAGGAATTTGCATTAGCTTGCTTGTCGACATTTTCAACCACCCTTGCTCTTGATCTCGTTGTAACACTATTGCGATTTTAGCTAGGGTTATTAGTAGGCAAATCGTTATTATACGTCAATATATTCTCAAATGTTTGCACAAAGTTTTTAAGCTGGTTTATGTTTCTCTGCTAAAATATGCAAGTTGTTGTTGCAATAATCACACTTAGGCCCGCTTTCATAAAAGCCCGGTTAGTGCTTAATCGGAGTTTAATCGGTGATTTGGTTAAAAACCGTTTTCACAAAGGCCGATTAGTACAAATCGGCCGATTAACGGCCGATAAACTTTACCGGCGATGGATGGCCAATTATCTGTTAACCGAGCAAAAATTGACATTTGTCAGCTGTGGAGAAAAAATGTTTACTTATTTTTACACGAAAAACTTTGAATTTATTAACTAACTGCTACTTCGTTAGTATTCCGTAATGTTTTCAAAAATTTTGTAAAATTTATGCTAGTTAATCATACCGAAAGGTTTTCGTTTTTTCATTTATAACTGTGGCCAAGTAAAACGTGTAACAACAAACGTAAATTGTACAATAAAAATTGGGTAATTCTATGCCACACCACTTAACTGCTAATATACGTCCAAAAATCTCGGAAAGGTATCAAAAGACGCGTTTTGATCTCTGTATCAATAATCCGAAAGCGGAAATTAATAATTTGTTTCAGCGAAAAGTTATTAGCAAAATACCCAAAAATGGCTCAGGTCCGATCCCAAATACGGGGCTTGATCCAAGGTATTTATGTGCACAACACCTTTCTGCGTAGGCGGTCCAACACCGGCTACGCGGTCCACAATATTTCTGCGCAGAACACATTTCTGCACTTTTCGGTACACCCTAATCTGTGATTACAACAACCACATGAAAATGACCGAAATTTTTCAACTTTGATTGCAAATATCTCTGAACAGACGTAAAATATCGAATTTCCGCTTTCGGATTATTGATACGGAGGTTAAAACCCGTCGTTTGATACAGTTCCCGAGATTTTTGGACGTATATTAGCAGTTGCGTGCTGTCGTATAGAATTACCAAAAAATTAATATAAACGTATTTAGCGCAATAATAAAGTAATGGAGCGTAATATGGAGCTATAAAATATGTCACGTTGGGGCTCTTGGCGCTATACAAGAAAAGCACGTGCATTTCAAAGTAGGGGAAACTTTTTTGAAAAGTATGTCGATGACACCTTTATTCAAAGGTTTCCTCTCTCCAAACCAAGTGTTTCTGGTGTTTTAGAGAAAATTGAAGGAAAAATACGAAACTACACTGAAAGGTTTTTGAAAATGTATTCAATTCTATGGCTTATATTAATAAAATTCGATTTACAGAAACCCAATAGAGATGCTATTGTTACAGAAACCCAATGGAGATGCTATTGTTAGCCTTGCTTTTTTATGCGTCAGGAAGCTTCTTAATTACAGTAGCTGATTTCTGTGGAGTGAGTGTGGCCACTGCCAGCCGGGTCGTAAAGAAAGTGTCTCAAGCAATTGCAGAACTTTCCAAAGAGTACATACAAATGCCTAAAACCAGTACAGAGCTGGAAATTACTAACCGTAGTTTCCACCGTTTTGCGAGTTTCCCCAAAGTTGTTGGCTGCATTGACTGCACCCATATCAAGATCCAATCACCTGGTGGAGAAAGTGCGGACATATTTCGAAATCGAAAAGGATACTTTTCCTACAATGTGCAAGCAATCTGCGATGCAGACCTAGTTATAAGAGATATTGTTTTATTTAATGTCAATATCTGGACATATGCATGTGACCTTGCCTTCAAATAAATAGAATAAGATCACTTCAAAGCTTTCACATGTCATACGTAATGGTGATCAGTAACGAACTTATAGTAATTGTTTTCCTACAATGTGCAAGCAATCTGCGATGCAGACCTAGTTATAAGAGATATTGTTTTATTTAATGTCAATATCTGGACATATGCATGTGACCTTGCCTTCAAATAAATAGAATAAGATCACTTCAAAGCTTTCACATGTCATACGTAATGGTGATCAGGAACGAACTTATAGTAATTGTTTAAATCTTTTGCCTATGTTGAGGGTGAATCATTGTTGATGGGGCTAAAAGATGTGGCTTTATCAAGCGGTTCACCATAAACCTCACCATCGTTATAGCCTTCATATGTGCTGCAAGCAATCGGGACTGAGGATTTGGCACATAGTTTAATAAGGTATGTGAGCTAAATACATAATTATGTATTAGGTGTATTTGATAATAAATTTTATTTTATGTACAGAACCGGCTACGCGATCATCAGTATTTCTGCGCTGAACACACTTCTGCGCTTTTCGGCACACCCTATATCTGTGTACAACAACCACATGGAAATGACGGAAAATTACTCTGAAGCTTTCGTAAACAATTACCTTCTAACCCATTATCATTTTGTCGAAAGAGAACATCACAGCGCAAAAAAGAAAACGATGAAGCTGGCATCATATTATTCATAATGGGCACAAGTGTTGAAAACTTTTAACGTAATGTTATAGACTGTAAACAAGGCGAGGTACGAGCAATACGGTACAATGGTATGCCGCGTACTATAATGAAGTTCCTAGCTAATGAATCTACTTTTCAGTTGACGGCTCTTATTGTTTGAGTTGTAGTTCCTATAAAAAAATCAAACTTTGGAATCCAAAATCGGGATTATTGTTGAAAACGTACGGTGGTCACGCAGATGAGGTTATTGATGCAGCTGGCAGTTGCGGCAGTTGTCATATAGTTTCGTCCAGTCTCGATAATAGCATTATCTATTGGGAAGTATCCACAGGTGTAAGAGGTCATGCTGGTGGTGTATGTTGCGTCTGTTTCAATGAAGACTCTTCTATTACAATATCCGGTGGACGAGATAGTGCAGTTCTATGTTGGGATATACGAACACGGCGTTTAGATCCCGTACAGGCTATGAAAGATGCAAAGGATTGTATTACAAGTATTCAAACCAATTAACATACAATTTTAAAGTCTTCTTTGGATGGTTGAATACGTTAATATGATATAAGGGTTGGCTAGTTAGTGTGTGATAAAATTGGAGAACTCATAACATTCTTAAAACTAACACGAGATGAACAATGTTTTGTGACAGCATGCCAAGGTAGTACGGTTCGCCTTATACACTGCGATACCGGGAGTTTGTTATCAGAGTATACAGGACATAAAGCTGAGGGCCATCATATTGAATGCGGCATTATGGCGAATGATGCGCATATATTATCGGAAACAAGGGAATTAGTAAGTTTTAATTTGACATGAAATCAACCCAAAATACTAAGTAAAAAGTATTTTCAGGTAGCAGCGGAGTTGTTAACTCACTGGATACTCACCCACCCTTCTGACTATTTATAACAATGTCCCAGATGTACATACGATCGTGCATTCCCACAACAGTCGGTTTTATCGTACCGGATTCAAGTGTGTTAAGCGCAGAAATACAGGGGATCGCGTAGCCGGTGTTTGACCGGCTAAGGGCTATTTTTTTGAAGCGTGACCGAAGGCCGCCTATGGCGAAAGGTGTTCTGTACATAAATACTGTAGAGCAGGCCCCTAATTTGGGATCGAGCCTGGGACATTTTTTGGTTTTATGCCAATAACTTTTAAATTACTAAAAATATTGGGTTTCCTCCACCGGATTATGGTTCCCGGGACCGAAACGCGTCTCTGGGTACCAATATCGACATTTTTAGTGCAGTTTTTGGAGTTGACGTTGGATGTAAAGGACTACCAAAATAGTTACGAAAATATTACTGCAATTAGCTCAAAATGAGACTGAGTTTGTGTAGAGGAAGAATGTGAATTAGCCGCATAAACTTCATTTCAATATCTTTTTAAATTTAAATTAACGTATGAATATATATATAAAGCATTTCAAAACCCAGTTGATATTCCTATCTTCAATAAATATTTTCTAAAGAAAACTTGAAATTTTTGGTGGTTTATTGTTGGTTTTGGCGACAAAAACTCGCCGAAGGAAGTAACAGTCCGTTGCCAGATATGAACCCAGTACGCTCCGGTATGTCAGTATAGATGACAGATGGGTATATAATGTTCGGTTCCACCCGAACTTCGACTTACTTGTTTTTAGGTACATTTTATAATATACTTTGTCTCAAGGTTTCATTTTGTAAAGCAAAAAACAAATTTTTATTTTTATTATATTTATTTCTTTTTTCGACCTTTGTCTTCATATAATTATACAATTTTTTTAAATAACTTAGTTTAAACTAAAATAAAAAAAAAACGTCTTCCTAACTTTACTACTGCAGAGGAAGCGTTGCTAATATCCTTGGCTGAGCAGCACGCCAAAATATTGGAGAACAAAAGAACAGACGCGGTTGGTATCGAGGAGAAAAAGAAAGTTTAGGAACAAATTGATCGCGCCTTTGAGGCCCAGATGGGTGTCAAGCGTGGCTGTGTAGCTCCGGTATTGTCCGCCACCAGTTTTATACAATTCCCTTCGCTCTTCAGCTCGGGACTTTCTGGCTTTCCTTTTCAAATTTTCATATTTCTCCTTCAAGTTTTTTGAGCCACGCTTGACACCCATCTGGGCCTCAAAAGCGCGATCAATTTGTTGCCAAACTTTCTCTTTCTCCTCGACACCAACCTCGTCTGTTCTTTTCTTCTCCAATATTTTGACGTGCTGCTCAGCCAAGGATATTAGCAACGCTTCCTCCGCCGTTGTAAAGTTAGGGAGACGATGTTTTTTTTGGTTCGTTGCCGTTTCCATTTCTGTTTTATTTAATAACAACTAATGCAGGAAATTGGTGCTTTTTGAAATCGTAAACAAAACGAAAATCAGCTGTTTTGGCGGCTTTTGCCAATTCACAATGCAACTTTTTGTTAATTTATTCACAATGATCGGTCTAATCGGCGATAACTTAACCAGGCTTTGGTGAAAACGAAATTGTCAATTCAGAAAATCAGCGGTTAAGCAATCACCGATTAGGAATAATTTAACCGGTCTTTATGAAAGCGGCCCTTAAACACATTATTTTTGTTGTTGGTTAAACAATGACACAGTTCGAGTTCAATTTAGCGCATTTCCGGTGAAATTTCGAACAACACATAAAACAAACGATAAGTTCATTGGCTGAACATTTAGTTTTGCATTTCATGCAGATAGACATAGTGACAACGTATTAAAATATTACGCACAATAAGAGCAATCAAAAACACGTCCGCAATAGACGACATTTACTCTTTCCTTTGGTACTATTTATGGCCAACTTTTTCGCCATTGTGTGCTCTGATTAAATGAGCCTGCACACACTAGTATTTATATTACTTCACTATATTGAACAATTGAAGCAAATTTCAATAAAAATGTAGTTGCTATTCATAGCAATTTTACCCTTGGCAAACATTTGTAAACAGTAATTTTCTTCTTTTTTAATAGTCCTATTTTGAATAAATTTTATAATAGATTTCAGAGACATAAATCTTAAATTTTTCTTGAAACATTTTGGTGAAAATTTTAAAATTAAAATTATAATCTTAGATAGAATCGTATCCATACTTCTAAAAATATCTTCCAAGGAAAGATCAGCTTTTTATGTTTCAATAACCATGTAAGTTCTTGGTAACTAAATTTTTTTTAAAGTGCTATTTTTAACCACCTTGTTATCGTATGCCATTTTCGTTGTTGCATCTTCTAAACGACTGAGATTCACTCTTATTTCATTTATGAAAACTGCATTTCACAATCATAATAAATCAACCCGGAAAAATAACAACAATTCAATATTTCTTTATGCATTTGTCGAAAACTTTTTCTTCAGAAAAATGGTAGTTTGATTTTTTCAAAAAGAAATGTTATTTACTTACACAATTGCTCAGGCCCGTCCGCAGAAAATATAAAGTTACGTAATCGATGAAATAAGATAAGAAATTTATTTTCGGAGTACGGAAATCTTATTGTCAAAAGTCATATTTAATTACAATTATTTGGTAAATCAACTCTTCGAGGTACTGAAAACAACACTTTCAAAACTATTTGCGGTTCGATTTTGACATCGCGATGCACATTGAGTAAGGCTAAGCCGTTCAGACGATCTTCAGACATTGTTGATCTCAAATAAGTTTTTAGTCATCGCAAAGTTGAGAAGGATCGTTCATTCGTTGCTGTTGTCACAGGTAAAGCTGCCATAACGCGAAGCATTTGGTTAACATTTGAAAACGCAAGCACAAGTATCGAGTGCTTCAAGTGAGTTTTTTCTTTCCTTTCCGGCAATGAGCTTCCGCCAAAGTTGTACTTCGTTCACCTAGATGTCAATGTCACGGGAATCGTCGTGCAAAAATAAGCAGTATGATTGGAATAGTTG
This sequence comes from Merzomyia westermanni, assembly GCA_949987695.1. NCBI lineage: Eukaryota > Metazoa > Arthropoda > Insecta > Diptera > Tephritidae > Merzomyia > Merzomyia westermanni. The sequence goes on from OX465288.1 coordinate 94,445,289, forward strand.
AGCGTAGGACTCTTCTTCGAAAATTTTCATTTAGTTGGGGAAAAGGCAAGCGAAATTTCATAAAACATTGCGGTGATTTAAGAATCGATCTTGCAATTGTGTCAGAAACGAATCACTGTACTGTATGTAGATTGTTATTTGGAAATAATCTTCAACTGAATCAGTTTGTACTTTGGAACGTTAGGTCTAGTTTGACGCAATCCTTGGCTTCCGCAATTCAATTTCGTATTACTCGCTAATTTCGCTCACGGTTGCGAAAATTTGTCTGAACTCCCCCTTAGCGTTTTCTCTTCTTTCCATCAAAATTTGTTTTGCAGCATCAGCCAATTTGATAGCCTCTCCCAGATCTTGATTTTCTCCTTGAAGTACTCGACTCAGAGGCAATGTGAGAGAATGCACCGAGCTCAAAATATGCATGGATATCTGGAAATTTGCGGTTTTCATACCTGAAAGCAGTTGGAAAGCTCCAGACGAAGTCGTTGGGTCTTTCCAGTTGGTGGAAATCACATAAAGAGCGCGAATTACTGCTGGTTGCAAATGGAGATATATTGCGATGGACTCATGCTGTTCTACCCATCTGGTTTTGCAAAATTTTTTCAATTTCTTCACTCGAGTTTCCGATAGATGTTCATTTTCATTTATCGCATCCTGAAGGGCATTTTGGCGTTTCGAATAAATGAAGAAGGAATGGATATTCTCTAGAACTCCCAGAAAATTTAAGATTCCCGTTATATTGTACCCAGAGCTTACCGTCAAATTGAAGCTATGAGCAGCATAACGGGAGTAGAGCGCGAGTGGATAAGTTTTTCTGACAACAGCTTGAGCCCCTTGGAACTCTCCGCTAACCGCTCTCGCACCGCCATATCCTTGCCCGAAGAAATACCTGCAGTCCAGTCCGGAAGATTTTAGGAAATCAAGGTAATCAGTTCCGATTCCCTTTCCAGTGAAATCGGTGATAAGAATAAAACACAAAAAATCTTATTGAATGATGAACTTTTCGCCGCATTTATCCAAGTAGCGAATGCAAATAGAACTTTGTTCTACTCCTGCAATGTCTGGCGTGTCATCTCCGAGAAAAGAAAAGCCCTTCGATTTGTTCACTCGATCCATGTTGTAGCTCATGATGAGGTGGTGGCAAATGTTAATTATTTCATTCTGGACACGGTTGCTTATGTACATAGCATTCTTTGGTGAATCAGGTTGTTTTTTCAACTGCTCATCAGTTTTGCTCGATATTCAGAAATTCTTCCCATATCATTGGAACCTCTGAGAGCAAATCGTTGTCAGCCATACAGAATAACTGTTTCTATAATTGGAATCATGCGTAGTTTGCTTTCATTCAGAAAGTCTAATTTTTGTTTCTACAGTTGCAAATCAATGGGTAAAGCATTTTCTTCTTCGATTCCTATTCTCAATGCCGCATTGCGGCTCAGTTCTAAGTAATAAGGCAAATTCAAACCGCTTTACACAAACAAGTGAATGCACGAACGTAAATGGCAATTTGAATACATATGCCCATTTGAACCGCCAACCGCCCCCCCCCCCCTGCGCACGGGCCAGCAATTGCTTCAACAAATAACAGTCTTGTTTTCACTTTTCTTCGTGGTTTCATTCGAGAGGTGCTCTCTGTTGCGTCGCTGCTGAGCCTCTGTTGCAGTACCGACTATAGGAAAAAGTTCAAATAATAATTCTTTGTTAATTCAATTTGTCAATAACAGGTGAAAAACTATTTTTTTATATTTTTAATTTTTTTAACTTTCAAAAATTTTCATTTTGATAATTAACCTTTAACAACAGTGAACCAAAAACAATTTTTAAAAATTAATAAAGTAATATATAACGCAAGTATATAACCCTACATACAGGGTGGCTAATGAAAGCCGCTACCAAAAAAAAATTAAATAACTTTTTTTCTATTTAATGAATCTGGTTAATTTTTTTTTTATTTTGCAGATTGACTTTTACATTTAACAAAAATGGATAACTGGGACACTGAAACAAGAATTTGGATTGTCCGCCGCTATCACGCACTGGAGTCCGTAGTGTCGGTTCAAAGAGAGTATAGGCGCACGTTTGGCGGCAATCCTCCGAGCAGATGGACCATAATAAGACTTGTAAGAAATTTGGCGAGCATGGGACAGTCAACAGAAGACCTTGCCATCGAAACCCTTCAGTTCGAACGAAGGAAACAATCGCTGCTGTAGCTGCTGCCATACAAAACAATCCACGTGTTTCGACAAGAAGCTTATCTGCTCAAATGGGTGTAAGCAGACAGTCATTACAGTCAATTATGCACAAAGATTTGGACTTATTCCCATATAAAATTCAAATGGCCAACAAACTGAACGCTGCAGACTTGCCGATTCGCTTGGAATTTTGCCAGAAGATGCTTCAAATGGTGGAAGAGGATGGAAACATGTTGAACTGTCTTTTCATGTCTGACGAGGCCCATTTCGATTTAAACGGCAACATAAACAAACAAAATTGTCGAATATGGAGTGCTTCCAACCCACAGATACTCCATGAGACGGAATTGCATCCACTTCGTGTCACAGTGTGGTGTGCAGTTTCATCACGCTGCATTGTCGGGCCCTACTTCTTCGAAGAAAACGGTCACACCGTTACGGTTACTGGAGACCGTTACTTGAGCATGTTGAGAGAGTTTTTCTATCCAGAATTACGCCGAATGAGAATTTCTTTCAACTCTGTGTGGTTTCAGCAAGATGGTGCAGCTCCTCATATAGCCCAACCTGTTATGACAGTATTGCGACGAAAATTTCCCAATAAGCTGATATCCAGAAACTCCACATTCCGTTGGCCACCCAGGTCGCCTGACCTTACTGCACCTGACTTTTTCTTGTGGGGTTATTGCAAACAGGAAGTCTTCAAAGCAAAACCAACAAATTTGAATGAACTAAGGCAATCCATTCGAGAAACAATTGCGGCTATTCCTGTCTCAACTCTCCAAGCAGTAATGAACAACTTTTTGGTAAGATGCCGCACATGCATCGACGAGCAGGGGGGGCATTTAAATTCCATTATTTTTAAAACTAATTAAGCTATATTTAATAAAATTTAATGAGCTTTAACATGAATAAAAGAAAAATGAATTCCATACACTGAAAAAAATTATTTGAGTTTCTTAATGTAGCAAAATTCATCAGCCACCCTGTACATATACTCCCCCTCCAGTGAAACGTTCAATTAATTTATGTTAAATGTTATTTTCTTTTTGTTTTTTGAAAGTGTTGATGAATTAGTGTTAAGTACTTTATCTGTAATTATGTTTGCAGGTTTAAGTAAATCTTTTGAAATTGTTTTAATAGTATTTCCATGTTGAATTTTGAATACTTTATCATGTTTAAAAATAACTTTAAACGGACCATCATAAGGTGATTGTAAATTCGACTTGTGAACAACTTTAACCAATACGTATTCACAAGAATCTAAATTTTTAGGAATGAAAGAATACCCAGTGTTGTGATGTAGGACCTTTGATCTGACATGTGAAAAATATTTTCTTAATTTAGAAAGAATTTCAATCGTATTATCTACTTTATTACCATTATTATTGGAAACAACTAGTTCACCTGGTAATCTAAGTGAAGAACATTTTAAATCTTCTTTGAAAGATGTGCGTAAACTTAAGAAATTAAAGGGAGAGTTTGAGACCAGTGCATTGAATCATCTGAGGAAGTGATAGCTGTTTTCAATGTCCTATGAAATCTTTCTATCATTCCATTTGATTGAGGATGGTATGGAGTTGTATGAATTTTGTGAGATCCTAATAACTTAGTTACCTCTGTGAATAATTGTGATGTGATCTGTGATCCTTGATCAACAGTTATGTTTAGTGGAATAACGAAACGAGGAATGTAATTATAGATACAAGTTGTTGCTATAGTATTTGCTGAAATATCCCTAAGCGGATATGCTTCAGGCCAACGTGTATGCCTGTCAATGATAGTTAAAATGTAACGATTTTCTTTTGATACAGGTAATGGACCAACCAGATCCATATGAATGTGTTCAAATCGTCCAAGAGGTATTCCAATTTTTTGTATAGGTGTTCTTGTATATTTGGAAACTTTTGATTTTTGACAATTTAAGAAAGTAGCAGACCAATTATTTATTTATTTGCGCATATTAGGCCAGAAGTATTTAGATTGAATCAATCGTCTAGTTGTGCGAACACTTGGATGCGATAAACAGTGAATTTTGTCAAAAATAACTTTTCTCATAGATTTAGGAACAAACGGCCTAAAAGGTTTTTGGGAAATATCACACCATATATTAAGATTAAGAACTGGAATACCAATTTCTTTTAAATTACTGTTTGAATTTTGATCAGATATTATGTTTTGAAGAGTTTGGTTTTTTTGCTGTTCTTCATATAAGGTCTGGAAATTTATGTCTTTTGCTAAAATTGTGTTAATATCCGGAATACGAGAAAGTGTATCAGCAACAATATTTTCTTTTCCTGAAATGTATTGAATGTCATTTGTAAATTGTGCTATGTATTCTAGATGTCGAATTTGTCGTGGTGATCTGTCTGTTTTTGAATTAAGAATTTGTGTTAAGGGTTTATGATCAGTGTAAATAGTGAATGTCCTACCTTCAAGAAAATGTTTAAAGTGTTTAACTGAATTATAAATCGCTAAAAGCTCTCTGTCAAAAGTTGAGTAATTCATTTCAGTAGAAGAAAATTTACGTGAAAAATAGGCGAGTGGTTCTAAAACATTGTTACTAACTTGTTGTAAGACTGCACCAATTGCTACATTTGAAGCATCTACAGCAAGAGATAATTTACCGTTTTTATCAAAATGAGTGAGTAAAGTTTTCTGTGCAAAAAGCTGTTTGACATTTTCAAAAGCATTAATAGTCTTCTCTGACCAACTAAATTCTTTAAGTTTATGTTTAGTAGCAAATGTTAACATTTCATGCAGTGGACCAAGCTCTGCTGCTAACATTTTAACATATCTATGGTAATAATTAACCATTCTTAAAAATGTTTGTAATTTATTTATAGAAATAGGTTTTTTGAAGTTGATTATTGTCTCAATTCTTTCTAAGGATGGCCTAATTCCTTCACTAGAAATTTCATAGCTTAAAAAATTTAACTTATTCGTTCCAAAGATACATTTCGAAGGTTTAATATTTAAATTATATTCCGCCAACCTTTCAAAAACAGATTTTAAATGTTCAAAATGTTGATCTTCGTCATCACTAGCAACAAGTATATCATCAATATAGACAAAAACCAAATCAAACCCAGAAAATACCTAATTTATAAAACGTTGAAATGTTTGTGCGCTGTTTCGTAAACCAAAAGGCATGCGTACGAACTCAAACATTCCAAATGGTGTAGTTATTGCTGTTTTATGAATGTCTTCTTCGGCCATGGGTATCTGATGATATGCTCGGACTAGATCAATTTTCGAAAATATTTGTTTGTTTTTTAAATCAATAGCTAAATCATGTATATGGGGTAATGGATATCGATCAGGTATGGTAATGAAATTCAGTCTACGATAGTCTCCACATGGTCTCCAATCATTTGGTTCTTTTTTGGGACCAAATATAAAGGAGATGCAGTATGAGAACTAGAAGGTCTACATATACCTGTTTTGACCAAAAATTCGAATACTGTTTTTGCAATTTGAAATTAAATTTGATATAGACGACGAGGTTTTGAGAACGGTAAAACTCCTTTATTTTGAATTCTATGAACCGTTTGGTGTTGCACTGGTTTGGTGTAATCTGGTTCACAAGTTATTGAGGGAAAATCTTTTAAGAGATTGGTAAATTTATTTTCAGAAATTGGTATTTTGAGAGAAAATATATCACAAAATCCACTAGAGCCAGAAACTTTTAATTTTGTTTTTAAGTCAGTAATTTCTTTATTTGTAATATCAACTAGTAAACCAAATTTCTCTAAAAAGTTAGCGCCAACTATGGGAGTAGAAATATCTGCTAGTATGAAAGGAAATTCGAAATCGCGCTTTAACCTAGATAAAGTTTTAAAAGTTTTGTACCAAAAGTTTTAATTGAAGAACCATTAGCTGCAGTTAAATTTAGATCAGAATTTCTTTTATGAGATTTGAATTTAGAAGAGGGAACTACAGAAACAATAGCACCCGTATCTATTAAAAAGTTTAATTTATTAAATTTGTCAAAAATAAATAGGCGGCGAGAAGGTTTAACGTCACTTTCGCTACTAGCCACTGTCATAACGTGACGTTTTAGTTTAAAGTCTTTGAATTTGTATTATAATTTGAGCTAAAATTACATGGTTTAATACATTTATAAGCGTTGTGTTTAAATTTTTGATGATACCAACAAATAATATTTTTATTTTGGTTATTGAAATTTCGGGGATTAGAAAAATTACGTGATGTAGATCGATGTCGTTCTCTAGATCTAGATCGAATTTGAAGTTCATTTATATCTTCACTAATTTTATTTAAATTTTGAAACATGACAGTAGTTAATTCAGTCAAATTTTTAACACATTGTGTCAGGGCAATGTTTTCAGAACTATCTATTGCAGCAATTTTAGAAGATTGTTGATTATTAATTAAATTAAAAATTGTATCTGCTAAAGTAATCATTTCATCAGTAGTTTTATTGTTGCAAGAGTTGAAATGAATCTGTATTTCTTTTGGTAATTTACTAATCCATAATTTAAAGAGAAGTTCTTTACTAATTATAGAATAAGAACTAATTAGAGAGGTCATTTGTCGAAATAATTCTGATGGAGAACGATCACCAAGTTCTGTTTTAGAAATAAGTTGTTCTAATCTTTTTTCTTCGGAAAGAGAAAATCTATCAATTAATGCTTTTTTAATAGTTTCATATTTATTTATCACAGGAGTTGGATTAATTATATCTATAATTTTTGAAATTGTTTCTCGTTGAAGTGCAATTAAAATATTCTGATATTTTATATTGTCATTTTGAATGTGGTTTATTTGGAATTGTCCTTCAACGAGAATAAACCAAGTTTCAGGAGATTGTTCCCAAAAATAAGGCAACATAACTGATTTTGAAAAATTAAAATTATCTCTAAACATTGTGTTATTATCTGGAAGTATATTATCAGTATAAATATTTTGTGTGAGGTTCAAATTTGGAATTGAGTTGTTGTTTTCGTTTTGGGTCTCTGTTGATGTGAAGTGTCTTGGAATTGAGTTGTTGTTTTCGTTTTGAGTTTCTGTTGCTGTGAAACTTCTTGTATGAATAGGTGATCGAATCATTTTAGTTAACTGGAGAAAGAGTGTACACAATAATAAAAATTTAAATATTAATATTAATAAAAATAAATATTAAATTAACAATTTAATAAGAAAATTAATTAAAAAATATAAAATAGATTATAATTTGGAAAACTTTATTATAAAATACAATTAATGGCTTTTGATTTTAATAATTTCATTAATTATTCGTAATAAAATAATTTATTTTTATGTTTTTGTATTTATATAAATTGAACGAAAGATTTAATAAACGAACTTTTAATGAATGAGTAAAAAAAAAAATTAAAAATAAAAAAAATTATGTGTACATACACTATATAGAAGTCAGTATAAACAAATAAAATTGATACTTCTCACCACACATAAGTCGTTGATGGTATTGACATTTCCGTTGATCTTTGAGCCTTCTATAATTATTTTATTTTTTTGTTGAGATTGCTGTTGAAAATTACAATATTGTTATAGGTAATTCTGTTAACTATTTGTTATTGCTGTTGTTATTGATACTGGTATAGTTTTATTGATGTTGTTGTTATTATTGATAATACTAGCTGCTGACTCGTTGGCTGCTATCGTTTGTTCTTTTCTAATTTATACTCGCGACTATTATTTTTTTAGCAACATAATTGAGTAAAATTTATTTATTTTTGCTGAATTTTCAATTTTGGATTTGTAAATTTTCACATGAGCAAAGTAAACTGCAATTCGCTCAACAAAGTTAACCAATTATCATGTCTTAATTAGAAAAAGATCATCTAACTGTATGTATGTGATATTTGAAACTGCGATGTTTGAATTTGAATAAATATTCGGTTTCCGCTTTCAGTTATGGTCAATATTGATTCGTTGTATGTATGTTGCCTCTTTGCTGATAAAAGTTGAAATATTTGTTGTATATTGAATACAGAGCTAAACCTTAAGTTGATAGTAGTTGAGTTCAATTGAGTTTAAGGTTGAATTTGAGCTTGGAACTGAGCTTGTAAAATGCTTAAGGGACGGGGGCGTTGCTTTGCAGTACCTCGAGCCGTCGACAGCTATTGTGTTGTTGTTTGTGAACCGTTTGAAATTGCTTGTTGATGGTGAGCTTATTCGAAGATTGTAGATTGGTCAGAAATTAGTACCTATTGAGTAGGTTCGCAGGATCGCCAAGTATAGGAAATAATAATTCTTTGTTAATTCAATTTGTCAATATCAGGTGAAAAACTATTTTTTTTTATTTTTAATATTTTTAACTTTCAAAACTTTTCATTTTAATAATTAAGCTTTAACAACAGTGAACCAAAAACAATTTTTAAAAATTAATAAAGTAATATATAACGCAAGTATATAACCCTACACCGACGTCTCAAAAAGTAATGTATTATTTAAAGCACGAAATTCTCAAAAAAATTATGATTTCACTTTAAAAACTATTACTTGCAAGAAAGTTTCATATTTAATTTCTCTCTCTCTCTATGGCGCGATATACAACAGGTATATCATCATAAACCTCCTAAGAGATTTTTGCGCCAAGCTTCTCTTCCAATTTGTGGTGTGCCGATTTGAATTTTCCCTACAAATTGGTGGGACCTACAGTTTTTTGCCGACTCCGAACGGCATCTACAAAGGAGACGAATTTTTGCTGAGAAGCCTGCCATGGCAGAAATACACTCGGAGAGTTTGCCAAACCACTGCCGAGGGGCGACCCCGTTTTGAAAAACTTTTTTCAAATCACTTTTGATGTTACCTGTACCAGGGCTCGAACCATGGACCTTCGGTGTGGTAGGCCGGCAACACTACCTTCACACCACGGCGTGAAACTCTGAATATTAGTTGAACATAAAATTGAAATATAGGACGGCGTTGTTAACTGAACGATTGCTGCCCGAATACTGAATTCTTTTCTTCCTTGCTCGTGTATGTATGTACCTATCGACAGTTCTGGAGGTTGTTGCTACTTATAAATAAAGTTGCCATTTTAGCTGTTTTCCAGCTAGATCTAGCTTTTTTTTTGCCGTTTAGCTGGAAAAAATGGAATTTAGCTGCTAGCTTTTTTTTGTGACATTGACATATTGTGATATTGACATATTTTAAAACGTATTTATTATACCTTTTCATTCTATGCCATGAAAGTGTATTTCCTTTTAAATATGTGCCGCACTTGATAACTTACTGGGACTTTTTATCGAATAATACAGTGTAATTTAAATTTTACTCCTTGTACCTTTTATATAAATAGCAACTAATTTATATAGTAAATAGAAATATTAGCCTTAGTTCGACGTAACTTTAAAAAATACAGATTTGAATTGTTCATTATAATTCCAATGCTCGAAAGTGCATATTCTTATGAAAAGCATCTATGCAAGAAACGTTTTTATTTTTATGAAATTGGAGTACGAACAACCTTATTTTTTTGTATAAAATATTACTTTTTTATATACTTTTATATACTTTTATATACTTTTGAATAAAAAAACGAATAAAACATGTGAAAAGCTGACTTCCTTTTTTAGCTGTGTTTTAGCCCTAAATAATTTTTTTTAGCTTTTTTTTCTCAAATTTAGATGGATTGCTGGAAAAATTGTGGCAACACTGCTTATAATAGCGGAAACTTTGCAGTCGCTCAGCCTGGTACTATGAATAAGCCCACGAAGTTCGAGTTAATGAACTAGAATGTTCACTAACCAGTTTGACAGTTGACTGTACTTGTACGAAATGGTATTAAGTACATTTGCGGATGTGACTCCTAACAAAAAGTTGACGATTTGTGGACAACGCAAACTTATGTTTCTTTTTGGTCAAATAAACTTGCTCTAATATCAATTAACAAACAAACATAAAAATTTGAGCTTTGCTCCAACAACAATCACCATAACTATAATTGTTACAGGTACAGTGCGGGTGCATAACAAATAACACGGAAGTGTTGCAAAAAAGCCCTTCTGTATCTAAAACTGTTCTATGAACGCGCCTAAAAATATTCCACTTTCCTTGAGTTGACATATAAAATATATGTACCAAAGCCCTTCTGTATCTAAAACTGTTCTATGAACGCGCCTAAAAATATTCCACTTTCCTTGAGTTGACATATATAATATATGTACCAAAGAATGTATAAAAGGAATAAGCAAATGGCACATTAGAGGAAAAATTCATCGTGACGCTACAGGGCATCATAGCTTAGTTGTTAGAGTACTCTAACAGCGGCTTTGGTGCAGACACTTGGGTTCGTATCTCAGTGTCCGAGAAGGGGTCTGATGAGAAGCTGGGCACTTCGAAACATGTCATCCCATACCATCGCTGTGCATAACGTTGTAATTTTTCCTCTAATATCAATTAATAAACTTGCTCCAACTTGAGCAGATCGAAACTGGTAGGCGATGATGTTTTAGGGGATGATATTTTGTTGTCTTTATTGTGCTTTGAGAACGAGCGAGTATATACTCTGCCTATTTACACATTGTTCGACTAAGAGAACGGACAACTAAAGTCCGCTGCAAAAAATCCGATTCGTCTAGGATGCATCCGGGATGCGAATAATGCCAGTTCTGATGATATTGTCAGGGTTGAACTGTTCACATTTGTTTGATCATGTCCAATTGTACCCATTCATACCGGAACGGGTACGAAAGGACTAATCCACTTTCTACCCAAATGGGTACTTTTAGCGCCTTTAAGTAAACTGAAATTAACTTATACCCCCAGGAACATGCTACACAAATAAGAATTTATTTATGTATATTGAATTATAGCCACCTGTAAACTAAAGGGATTAATGGCAGATCGCTCTTTTCAGAGATTAGTCACACGATTTTTTGCAGGGTAATTTGTGAAGACATGCATATATACTGATTTGGTATATTCTAATTAGAATATTTTTGAAAATAACCGCGTACATAACTTGTCCCTATAGGAGTACTTGATACATATGAATGTAAACGGGTAACTTGCACCATAAAAAGGGGTTTTTAGTTTGGGCATACCCTAATGATGATATTTGTTGGTATTAAATACACATGATTCACTTATATCCCTGCAGTCAACCCTACTAATTGTATACTAGTTTAATACTCGTTGGAACAGACAGTCCAACCACGCGAAGTTCTGCCTTATTTCCATATTAACAACTATACAAATTTAACATGGCAGTGTCCTACGATATATGAATTGTCAGCCTCTGCATCAGAGTCATACCAGTTAACAGACTAGTCAGACCCTACATCAGCATTATACCAGTTGACATACTAGGCAGTATATACACCATTATCATACGAGTTGACATACTAGTCAGCCTATGCGTCGGAATCATACCAGTTGACATACTACTCAGTATATTCTTCAGGCTCAAATAAGCAGCCTAAGCATTAGTATCTTACCAGTTATTGTACCACTTCATAGTAGGTTACAGATAACTTTATTTAAAATTTAGCTATAAGATATAAATTATGTGTCTATCAAAATAAATATTATTTCACTAGATTGAAAAATTTAACAAGTTCTTAGTAACAAAATTTTTTTAGAATTGTTATTTTTAACCACCTTGTTATTGTGTGTCCCTGCTCCCCATTTTCGTTGTTGCATTGGAGATTCACATTAATTTTTTTTTAAAACTGCATTTGACAACCACCCTGAAAAATAACAATATTTAAGTGACTTTGGTCACTTAAATGGAACGCAACAAGCGCGCAATGCATTCCTGCATATCTTCTTCAGCGAACTCAACACTGTGTTCGTAAAGCCTGTCATGCACCCCTGCATGCCTCCATTAAAGGAAGAATCCCTGCTTCCTTTCGGACTTCCAGTGTTGGAAGCACTATAAAAGCGCTGAGCGCATATCAATTCTTTCCCCTTTTGCAACTTCATCTTGACGCGGATCACCGCATCTCCAATCAACCAAGGTAAACTGTATCAACGCGGGACTTTCAGATCCGTAATCAACGTTACCTGCAGTGCGCGGTTCATAGTTTTCCTAATTCCATTTTCTTTCTTTTTAAATTTGTAATTAACTTAAATTTTCATTTTATAAATATTGTTGTAAACTTAAGTGCGTTAATTAATATCAACTTTCAGTTTAAGGAAGTAACTGTCAAATCGATTGAATTAGTCGTATTTTCATAAGAAAATTATATGTACACTAGCTGGACCCGTGCGCTCCTTGCGCAAAAAAAAAAACCAAAATGGTTTGAAACCTTTTGTTAGTCCAGGTCCAGGATTTTTCAAACCTTTTTCTCAAATTATAAAAAAAGATTTTCAGCTACATTTGTTGTGAGACCACAAAAAATGGTAATTCTATACGACAGCACGTACCTGCTAATATAGGTCCAAAAATCTCGGGAAAGGTATCAAACGACGCGTTTTGATCTCTGTATCAATAATCCGAAAGCGGAAATTAAATAATTTGTTTCAGTGAAAAGTTATTAGTAAAAAACCCAAAAATTGCCTAGGTCCGATCCCAAATAGGGGACTTGATCCAAGGTAAAGGGTGTTTTTTTTAGGGGTATAGAACTTCGAATTGAAATAAAACACAAGAAAATCGTTGGCTTTATTGGAAGGATAATTTTATGCCATTAATGTTTAAATATGATTTCGGGCATGTGGCCGCCGCGGCTGGCTCGAATAAAGCCAATTCTACAGGTTCAATTTTCAACCACTTTTTCGAGCATATGGGGCCGTATGTCGGCAATAACGCCACGAATGTTGGCTTCCAATTCCCCTAACGTTTCTGGTTTGTTGGTGTAGACAAGCGACTTCACATATCCCCAAAGAAAATAATCCAATGGTGTCAAATCACACGACCTTGGTGGCCAATTGACAGGTCCATTCCGCGAAATTATGCGCTCATCGAATGTTTCCTTCAATAAATCGATTGTGACGTGCGCTGTGTGGCATGTAGCGCCGTCTTGTTGGAACCACAACTCATCCACATTCATGCCATCCAATTCGGGAACAAAATAGTCGGTTATCATGGCTCTATACCGGTCTCCATTAACGGTAGCTGCCTCTCCAGCATTATTGCGGAAGAAGTATGGCCCAATGACTCCACCAGCCCATAGAGCACACCAAACAGTCAGTTTTTGTGGATGTAATGGCGTTTCAAGGGTCTCATGTGGATTCTCTTCACTCCAAATGCGGCAATTTTGCTTGTTGACGTAGCCATTCAACCAAAAATGAGCCTCATCACTGAACAAAATTTTGCGATGAAAATCAGCATCGAAATCAATCTCATTTTCGGCCCATACACCAAAATCACGACGCATTGCATGGTCTCGCGGCTTTAATTCTTGCACAAGCTGGATCTTGTAAGGTCGCAAGCCAAGATCTTTGCGCAAAATCTTCCATAAAGTTGATGGACAAAGCTCCAAAGCTCCAATCGATTCATTCGGGTCCTCTTCAACACTTTGCTCTACAGCGGCAATTGTTTCTTCGGTGCGCACTGTTCGACGTCTCTGCGGATGCGTATTATCACATAGAGTAAACGTAGTGCGAAAACGATCCATGGTTAACCGAATTAATTGCTCTGATGGACGATTATGTCGACCATAAAATGGACGGAGCTCACGGTAAACTTCGCGAACTGAACCATTATTTTCGAAATAAATTTGCACAATTTGCAAGCGTTGTTCTTTTGTCAACCTGTTCATGATGAAATGGCAAACCAAACTGAATATAAATGACATTAGAGTTGCCAGATTTGACCACAAAATGCCAGTTTTATGTCCATTCGAAAAACAAACCTGTAAAAAAAACACCCTTTATAAGCCGTCATACTAGTCAGCCTAAGCATTAGTATCTTACAAGTTATTGTACCACTTCATAGTAGGTTACAGATAACTTTATTTAAAATTTAGCTATCAAAATAAATATTATTTAAATATAGTGAAAAATTTAACAAGTTCTTAGTAACTAAATTTTTTTAGAATGGTTATTTTTAACTACCTTTTTATTGTGTGTCTCTGTTCCCCATTTTCGTTGTTGCATTGGAGATTCACATACATTTTTTTTTAAAGCTGCATTTCCCAATCGATTAGTGAACCCTGAAAAATAACAATGTTTAAGTGACTTTGGGCACTTAAATGGAACGCAACAAGCGCGCAATGCATCCCTGCATATCTTCTTCAGCGAACTCAACACTGTGTTCATAAAGCCTGTCATGCACCCCTGCATTATTATTATTATTATTATTATATATAAAAAACAATCATCCTAGCACAGCAATTTAAAAAAATTATATGATAGTGCTAGTCACAGTATAAGTACATTTATGATTAGATCTTAAAATAGAGTAGATAGGTAAGATTACAGATTTTATGACAATAAAAAGTTATAAAAGATAACAATAATTGATCCAGCCAATTTGACTTAATAATTAATTTATAACTCGTTTTCTAGTACTTAATTAACTACACGTTATTGTAAAAATTAGATATTTCTTTCCTAAAGCGCAGTGCATTTCTTATTAGGGATAGCCTGACAGGAAGAGAGTTCCAAAGACGAATAGCAAATATGAAGAACTGACGTTCAGATGTGAGTATACGATGTCTAGGGTGTACCAAACGTACGGACCTCGAAGATTGAAGAAATTTTAGCCTTTCAAATAGGTATGTGGGTTCCTTAGTCTGAATTATTTTGTGTAAGGCTAAAAGTGTTCTAACTTTTAGTAAGTTTCCAAATGAAATATTAAGAATTTTTTCAGCATAAACTGAAACGTGGTCACGTCTTTTTAGCCCAAACACATACCTGGCAATGTTGTTATAGACAACATTTAGTTTTTGCATACATACAGAATCACAATTTGCAAAGATTTCACAACCGTATAGAAGCGTCGGAACTAAGTACGTCTTAGCTAAAAGCAGTCTTATGTTTAATGGAGTGAAATATTGAGTTAGCCAGAGTGTACGGAGCATTCCATACACTTGACCCACCCTTCCAAATATATGATCCTTCCATGTCAGTGTTTTATTAAATATAATACCAAGGTTTTTAGCCGAGTCCACGTATCTGACTACTGAATTGTCCAGAAGAATATTGTCGAACTCACTGGTGCTAACACATTTTCTGCTAAGAACAATACAACTGGATTTTTCGGGATTCAAACACAGTCCATTGAAGGAAGCCCACTCACTTACTCGCCTAAGGTCAGAGTTTAAGTCAACGATACAGTTACCAAGACATTCAGGACGACAGGAGATATACAATTGCACATCATCAGCATACATATGAACAGCACAATACTCAAGAACACGGGGTAAGTCATTAATATACAACACGAATAATAAAGGACCCAATATTGAGCCTTGGGGTACTCCAGTCGCGACAGTTAGGAAGCTAGAAGTCATATTGTCTACGCAAACCGCCTGAGTTCTTTCAGCAAGGTAGGTTTTAATTAAGGTAGTAGCCTGGCTACAGAAATTAAATAGGTTCTCTAGCTTGCATAATAGCAAGCTATGATTGACTGAGTCGAAGGCCTTGGAATGATCTAAAAGAGTAAGAAGGCAATGTTAGCGCTATCAATATGTACACGAAGATTTTCAATCACGTCCAAGAGAGCAGTTGAGCAGCTCCTATTTGATTTGAAACCGGACTGACGCTCCGTTAGGAGGCTATGCTGTTGCACATAGGACGTCATCTGTTTATGCAGTATGCGCTCAACTACTTTAGACAAGAAAGGCAAGATAGCTATCGGTCTGTAATCATTGTTTTTCTTTCGTACAGGTATTATTTTCGCAACCTTCCAACACTTTGGAAAAATGCAAGACGTAAGGATACAGTTTATCAAGTACGTCACGTGTGGCAAGATCATAAGGAGGATTATTTTAAAAAATTTCACATTAACACCATCGAATCCTACAGCATTAGACTTAACAGAAAGTATTGATTGCACGACGTCGCATTCATCAACACAAACAAATTAAAAAGGACAGTAACTGACATTTACATGATTACTATATTTGGCAATATTAACATTAGACGAGGTAGCTGGCGTTTTGGCAAAGTTCTCGTTTAACTCATCAACAATCAAGAGTTTAGTTGTGTTTCGTTTAGGCTCAATTATACCGATATCCTTTATTGTTCTCCATTTTTGTTTGGAAGTTATAGCAGAACTGAACTTGGACCTATAAAATGAAGTTTTAGCCTTTCTCACGGCCTTATTTACGGCGATTCGAGAATATTTATATAAGCTTAGCAGTTCGGGCGTTCTGTACCTCCTCCACCGCAAGATTACGGGTATTAATAAGGCGCTTTATGGAAGCGTCAAACCAGGGTCTGACACTTTTGACTTGCTTGCGTCGGGCAGGCACATAATTGTCGAAGAGGCGGTTAATATTGTCCTGGAGAAACTTTGTTTGATCATCAGTCGAAGTCAGATGCCGAATCAAACTCCACTCTACTGCTTCAACAGCTGCTCTAAGTGCACAATAATCGATATTTTTAAAATCGCGATAAGAAAGAGTTACTGGAACTTCAGATGTTTTAAAATCATAGATTAAATAGGTTAAGTCGTGCCTAGAGAACCTGGCAGCAGAGAGTTGATTGTAATAAAGAGATTTACTTAGATCATTTACAAAAAATAAGTCCAGAAGACTACTATTAGTGTTGGTGAAATGTGTCGGCATGCAGGATTTTGTAGGATATAGCCCTGCAGACTCCATACATAGCTTTAGACTTGAATCAACGAGCAAGTTACTATTAAAATCCCCTGCGATAACGATGTTGTTGAAGCTTTGGAGTATCGATGGTAGGTTTTCCGTAAAATCCGTGAAGTTTATGTTTCGATTAGGCCTATAAACACAGCCAACCAAAAGTTTACAATTATTAGAAGACACTTTCACGAACACATACTTAACATCACTATCGTCAGAAACACAGCATAGTTTACAAGATAAAGTATTTTTAACGTATATTGCTACACCACCACCATGGCCACCTCTATCAGATCTAAAAAGTTGGTAGCCAAACACCTTAGTTAAATCGCTAGTATGGCATGACGAAAACCAGGTCTCAGACACGCATATCACATCAATCTTCGAGTTTTCAAAAAAGTATCTAAACTCATCAAGTTTGTTATATACTCGTAGACTTTGCGCGTTTAAGTGTATGATCTGTATACCTGATGCTTGTTTGCTAAGAATGCGCAACATGGTAAATAAACAGTCTTTGGAACCCTGTAACTTATGGTCTAGGGTCAACAAAATAAAAGTTTAAAAGTGAAATATATGCACTGCACGTAAGTTTTGGGTAATTAAGCTGAAAACTAAGTAAATAGATGGAAATAAAAATAAAATAATTTAAAATAACCTCATCAGGCAGCATCCTCAGATGACATAACAGTAGGCTGTGTGCTAGCATCCCGAAAGGAATGATCCAAACCAGGGCTGATCTTCTCAAGGTCTTTGAAGACGTCCTTGGTATAAATTTTTTTTGGATTGTCACTTAAGGTTCGTTTGACATAAACGAAGCCTCGTTTTGTAAAAACAGATGCGACTCTCTTAGGTTTTTTTAGTTGTAGAGCGGACTTTAATATTTCGTGATTCTGTTTAGACAGCGACTCGTTAATATATATGGGGGCTTCAGAGTTCATTCCCAAGTGAGAAAGCTTCAGCTCACCTTTAATTGAACGTCTAAGATTTGAGACAGCGCTTAGTACTTTATTCCTTTCATAACTTGATTGGAATTTGACAATAATTGCCGGATCAGTTGGTGTATTACGGAGTTTGCGCGCACGGAAAATGCCATTCAAGGGGGGTGGTTGAATCTCCAAAGAGAAGCACAGGCGGTGGAAAATACTTAGAACATTTTCCACATCTTCAATCGGAATAACGTGCAATCGTAAATCACAAGCCGCAATTTGGCGTTCCTGATTTGCCATACTTAGCTTTAGGTTGGATAAATCTACTTCAAGGCACGAAATACGAACACACGCAGCCTCCAAACGGTTTACACTTTCGGTCATAGCAAGCAAGTCATTCTGGATACCCTCAAGTTTTTGATCGAACTTTCGACAGAATAGCTCAATGATTCTGCTTTCGGAATCTTGAATTTGTTTCGTAACTAGCTCATTCCATTTAGCGAAGCGGTTGTCTAAACATTGATGTATGCATGACTCACTGATTCGCGTTGCTTTGGGGAGATTGGTGTCAAATTCTGCATCGTCTGCGCGACGCTTTCTGTCACCTGGAGCCATTTTGATCATCAGCAATAAAAATAATTTAAGTACCAAAAAATTTCTTTAACAAAATCCGATGGCAACTCTAGTACCAAGTGCTTATGATGATTGCGCTAGTTGCCCACAGGTGGCGCTAAGCACAGCAAATAAACTGTTGTTGGTAGTGTTGGTTGACAGGTGGCGCTAAGCTCAGCAAACACCAAACTGTTGGTTGACAGTAAAGCAATGCAAAAACAATTGCGGGAGCACCTTTGTGACTTAATTCGATAGAAATGTTCACTTTTTTAGATACTTAATTTTCTTTGTCTTTGGTATATTCACCACAAATAGGACCTTTTGCAATAATTGCAAGTGTACGTGATGCTTTTAAAGATCAGTATTCACTGTATATGTTAAAAATATTAAAATCACTAAAGAGCACAAAAACTTTGCATATGTCACTCGCCAAGGTTGCCAACCATATCCTGATCCTGAGAACTCACATGCACCGATAACCCACAAAGGGCAGTGACTGTATCATGGCTTTCTTTAACTTTGCAGCAGTCTTGTCTACTACTCACCTTGACCTTCGCTGATCTTCTGACTCCATTAAAGGAAGAATCCCTGCTTCCTTTCGGACTTCCAGTGTTGGAAGCACTATAAAAGCGCTGAGCGCATATCAATTCTTTCCCCTTTTCCCCCAAGTTAGCTGTATAATAAGGGAGCAAGACTCTCTCCAGGGTCTTCACTACTGGCGAGAGGAGTGATATCGGTCGATAGACCCCTCTCGTTGGCCGGCTTGCCGGGCTTTAGTAGTGGCACTACCCTTGCCTGTTTCCATCTTTCTGGAATGACAAAGGTGGTCATAGACAGATTGAAGACAGTTGTTAGGTACCTGACTCCCTCTTCTCCGAGATGTTTTAGCATCAGCATGGATATACCGTCTGGGCCAATAGATTTGGGGTTTTGGACCCCCGTATGGCCTCCCGAACCTCTGTGGTGGTGATGGCAATGGGCGCTTGGGTGTTTTTACGCTTGTGCGCTTTCCTGATGGCACGCCTGATTTCCTTGTCAACCGGAGGATGCAGTACAAATTGCCGGCAGAAAGCGCTCGCGCATCTCTTTGGTTCGACTGTACCTTATCACCGAAGGTGATGTATATTTCGTCGTTAGGTTTGGTCGGATTTGACAAGGATTTAACAGTGGACCATAATTTGCCAACACCAGCAGAGAGGTTACAGAACCTAAGGTGCTCCTCCCATTTGGCGCGTTTGTGTTGGCCAACCAGCCGTCTGATTTCCGCATTGAGATCTTGAATTTGGGGATCCGTAGGGTCCAAGCGTCGCACTGGTCACGGAAATACGGACGTATCTCCTTAATTCTACCTGACAGAATATATTGATTGGAGGCTGAAGCTATGACCATATTAACAACTATACAAATTTAACATGGCAGTGTCCTACGATATATGAATTGTCAGCCTCTGCATCAGAGTCATACCAGTTAACAGACTAGTCAGACCCTACATCAGCATTATACCAGTTGACATACTAGGCAGTATATACACCATTATCATACGAGTTGACATACTAGTCAGCCTATGCGTCGGAATCATACCAGTTGACATACTACTCAGTATATTCTTCAGGCTCAAATAAGCAGCCTAAGCATTAGTATCTTACCAGTTATTGTACCACTTCATAGTAGGTTACAGATAACTTTATTTAAAATTTAGCTATAAGATATAAATTATGTGTCTATCAAAATAAATATTATTTCACTAGATTGAAAAATTTAACAAGTTCTTAGTAACAAAATTTTTTTAGAATTGTTATTTTTAACCACCTTGTTATTGTGTGTCCCTGCTCCCCATTTTCGTTGTTGCATTGGAGATTCACATTAATTTTTTTTTAAAACTGCATTTGACAACCACCCTGAAAAATAACAATATTTAAGTGACTTTGGTCACTTAAATGGAACGCAACAAGCGCGCAATGCATTCCTGCATATCTTCTTCAGCGAACTCAACACTGTGTTCGTAAAGCCTGTCATGCACCCCTGCATGCCTCCATTAAAGGAAGAATCCCTGCTTCCTTTCGGACTTCCAGTGTTGGAAGCACTATAAAAGCGCTGAGCGCATATCAATTCTTTCCCCTTTTGCAACTTCATCTTGACGCGGATCACCGCATCTCCAATCAACCAAGGTAAACTGTATCAACGCGGGACTTTCAGATCCGTAATCAACGTTACCTGCAGTGCGCGGTTCATAGTTTTCCTAATTCCATTTTCTTTCTTTTTAAATTTGTAATTAACTTAAATTTTCATTTTATAAATATTGTTGTAAACTTAAGTGCGTTAATTAATATCAACTTTCAGTTTAAGGAAGTAACTGTCAAATCGATTGAATTAGTCGTATTTTCATAAGAAAATTATAGGTAAAGGGTGTTTTTTTTAGGGGTATAGAACTTCGAATTGAAATAAAACACAAGAAAATCGTTGGCTTTATTGGAAGGATAATTTTATGCCATTAATGTTTAAATATGATTTCGGGCATGTGGCCGCCGCGGCTGGCTCGAATAAAGCCAATTCTACAGGTTCAATTTTCAACCACTTTTTCGAGCATATAAGGCCGTATGTCGGCAATAACGCCACGAATGTTGGCTTCCAATTCCCCTAACGTTTCTGGTTTGTTGGTGTAGACGAGCGACTTCACATATCCCCAAAGAAAATAATCCAATGGTGTCAAATCACACGACCTTGGTGGCCAATTGACAGGTCCATTCCGCGAAATTATGCGCTCATCGAATGTTTCCTTCAATAAATCGATTGTGACGTGCGCTGTGTGGCATGTAGCGCCGTCTTGTTGGAACCACAACTCATCCACATTCATGCCATCCAATTCGGGAACAAAATAGTCGGTTATCATGGCTCTATACCGGTCTCCATTAACGGTAGCTGCCTCTCCAGCATTATTGCGGAAGAAGTATGGCCCAATGACTCCACCAGCCCATAGAGCACACCAAACAGTCAGTTTTTGTGGATGTAATGGCGTTTCAAGGGTCTCATGTGGATTCTCTTCACTCCAAATGCGGCAATTTTGCTTGTTGACGTAGCCATTCAACCAAAAATGAGCCTCATCACTGAACAAAATTTTGCGATGAAAATCAGCATCGAAATCAATCTCATTTTCGGCCCATACACCAAAATCACGACGCATTGCATGGTCTCGCGGCTTTAATTCTTGCACAAGCTGGATCTTGTAAGGTCGCAAGCCAAGATCTTTGCGCAAAATCTTCCATAAAGTTGATGGACAAAGCTCCAATTGCTGTGCACGGTGGCGAATCGATTCATTCGGGTCCTCTTCAACACTTTGCTCTACAGCGGCAATTGTTTCTTCGGTGCGCACTGTTCGACGTCTCTGCGGATGCGTATTATCACATAGAGTAAACGTAGTGCGAAAACGATCCATGGTTAACCGAATTAATTGCTCTGATGGACGATTATGTCGACCATAAAATGGACGGAGCTCACGGTAAACTTCGCGAACTGAACCATTATTTTCGAAATAAATTTGCACAATTTGCAAGCGTTGTTCTTTTGTCAACCTGTTCATGATGAAATGGCAAACCAAACTGAACATAAATGACATTAGAGTTGCCAGATTTGACCACAAAATGCCAGTTTTATCTCTATTCGAAAAACAAACCTGTAAAAAAAACACCCTGTATTTATGTGCACAACACCTTTCTGCGTAAGCTTCAAAAAAATAACCTTAGCCGGTCCAACACCGGCTACGCGGTCCACAATATTTCTACACAGAACACATTTCTGCACTTTTCGGTACACCCTAATCTGTGATTACAACAACCACATGAAAATGACAGAAAAATTTCAACTTTAATTGCAAATATCTCTGAACAGGCATAAAATATCGAATTTCCGCTTTCGGATTATTGATACGAATGTTAAAACCCGTCGTGTGATACCTTTCCCGATATTTTTGGACCTATATTAGCAGTTACGTGCTGTTGTATAGAATTACCCAAAAAATTATACAAATATGCGCAAACAGCTATTTGAAATTCCACCACTTATATTACATTCACATTGAGCCATAAACTTCAGTTGATTGCCAACATCAATATGAATTAACTCAAAAAATGTCCCTTTAACTCGAGTTTATGACCCAGTGTGAACGCAGTCTTATTCACTTATTTTAGCAATGTTCACGTGTAGATGGCGCGCTCGCCTTTAATTATTCTAGCACTGTTCAGTCTTACTATTCAACTGTAGATGTCGCGAGGCATATGAATGTCACAGTCACAATAGCGTTGCAATACAAATTGATTTTTTTGTGCATTCACAATCGTTTATTTTAAAGAATTTATTTTTATAAAATACGCATAAACAAAAGCACTCCGCTAATTAACACATGGTTTCGCATGTAGAGCTAACCGCCGCCTTTAAAACGATACCTTATTTATTAATATTGGTTCCAAATGAGAGCAGAAAATTAGGAAATAACACAAAAAGACCTTACAGAAATAATATATATGATTGAAGTACCTAATAATTGAAGTAAACCATTGACGTTAGTGTAAGTTGCCCATAAATATGAGCGTCTCATTTCTTATGGCAATCCCTTTATTTATACTTATCCACAAATACAAGCCGAGTGAAAACTCTCTCCTATTCCTAATCATCAAGTTGAACATGGTCTTTTAAGCCGGATTTAACGGCATAGGAATACAACTAGCTATCAGAAATTTTATTGGAAATGCCAGTCACTAAGTTCGAAGAAAACCAGACGCTACGCAACACTGCGTTCCCTACCCTTTTGCGATAGTGTTCACACACACCCCTAGTTGCATTCGGTCTCAGAGTTGCCTTGTAGGCTTCGCCCTTTCTTTTCGTTGCAGCGCGGCACTCTTCATCATCATACCAGTTGTTTCTTCGCGTTCGGCGGAATCCAATTGCTTCTTCGGCTGCGGTACAGAGTGCTCCTGAGATATGATCCCACTACTCATGCATTCCACTAGGTTGAATTGTGCTCTCGGAGAACAGGTGTGAGAGGCGATCTGCAAAATATTTGGCGGTCTGCGTTTTTTGTTGCACCTGTTTTGTCGTACATAGGCGGGTACAAATCTTGGCTGCTACTAGGTAGTGATCAGAGTCAATGTTAGGTCCTCGTATTGTGCGAACATCTAAAATGCTGAAAGCCTGCCGTCCGTCTATCACAACGTAATCGATCTGGTTGCTTGTTTTTCCATCGGGGGATAACCAAATAGCCTTATGGATCTTCTTATGCATAAGCCTAGTGCTGGATATGACCATGTTTCGGGTACCAGCGAAGTCGATCAGCCTGTGTCCATTTGGCGAAGTCTGATGGACTTATATATATTTATAGTTACAAAAAAAAAGTAATAGAAATGAATGTGTATAATCTTCTTATTTAATTGAAAGCTACTTATGCACAGTGCGTTAGCAAAATAAATCCATATATATATATATATATATATATATACATAATTATACCTATTTGTTGACTGCATCAGCCCTCCAGTCAACTGCCAAACTGGTTAGTAAAAATTCTAGTTCATAACTCGAATTTCGTGGGCTTATTTATACCAGTCTGACCGATTGCAACGTTTCCGCTTTCATAAGTAGCAACAACCCTCCAGAACTGTCGATAGCTACTTACATATAAGACGTAATATCGAGTATAGAAGTAAGAAAATAATTCAGGATTCGGACAGCAATAGTTTAGTTAACAACGCCGTCCTATATTTTAATTTTTTTGTTGTAAATACTAATATTCTGAGTGTTCAAATATTCATTTATTTAAATTAAATATAAAACTCTCTTGTAAATAATAGTTTTTAAAGTGAAATCATAATCCTTTTGAGAATTTCGTGCGTAATAATACACTTGGGTTGCAGATCATGTACGTATGTGCATGTCAACTAAATCAACCTTATTTTTTGGAGATGTCGCTACTGCAACAGAGGCTCACCAACGACGCAACCGCGAGCAGTGCTCGAATGAAACGTCGAAGCAATTGTCTTAGTAAATAACATTTCTTTTGAAATAATCATGCTAACCTATTCCGGGTTGATTTATTGTGATTGTGAAATGCAGTTGTCATAAATAATATAACAGTGAATCTCAAACGGAGTCGTTTAGAACCTGCAACAATGAAAACGGCGAGACACATACGATCACTAAAAATACGATGATTAAAAATAGCACTTTTTAAAAAACTTAGTTACAAAAAACTGCACATTATGTATTAGAATTCGATACTCGAGTTACCTGCATGGTTATTTGCAAAGAACTCGGAAACTTTAAATTTTCGCCATAAAAAGCTAATCTTTACTTGAAAGGTATTTTTAGAAGTATGGATTAGATTCTATCTGACATTAATATTTAAATTTTAAAATTTTCACCAAAATGCTTCGAGAAAAATTAAACTTTATGCCTCTTAAATCTATTATAAAATTCATTCAAAAAATTACTTTTACTTAAAAAGAAGAAAATTACTTTTTATAAATGTTTGCCAAGGGTAAAATTGCTATAAATATGGACTATATTTTTATTGAAATTTGTTTCAATTGTTCAATATAGTGAAGTAATATTTATTTTGATAAGCACATGTTTTATATCTGAGGACTAAATTTTCAATAAAGTGGGTTGTAAAGTAAATTTGAAAATTTCTTGTATTTAGCAACCCAAAGTGAACTAACGTACTATGAAGTGGTACAAAACTGGTTTCATACTGATGTATAGCTTGACTTGTACGACGGTATGATAATGGTGTATATACTGACTAGTATCTCAAGTAGTATATTGCTGATGCCAACCCGTGTTAAAAATACCAGTTGCTAATATGGAAAAATTACAGAATTCGAAATAGTTCAGCCGGTTTGGCAAACTAGTATTTGGCTAGTATAAATCTAGTAAAATTTGGTTGCCTGTGTGGTATATATTGATTTGTATATAACTGCGGTCCTCTGGAACTTTTAATAATTGGTGAAAGAGAGAGAAACTCGCCGATTCACCCGCATCTATAGACGCCCGCTATGGCAACCTCGAGTTAGAAATCCGGTTACCACGGTACGGGTGCGCAGTGCTGCATTTTTAAGAGCACAATCCTCTTAAACAGCTTTATTACAAATTTTTTCGCAAGACAAAAATTTCGGATTCGCATAAGCTAATAATGTCCGTTTAAAACAAATTCTGTTCTTTCCTTTTACATAGATTTTTTATTGCCCGTTATATTTTTCAAATCCTAATTTTCCAATGGGATTTTTGATTTGTGCCTTTATTGATATCCTTGTTAGAATTCTTCTTTTTTAAACTTTCACTAAAATATTTTGTGTTTCCATCCTTATTATAAGGAGTTTTGCTCTGATCTTTTATCAGGAATCGATATCCACAAAACTATTCAATTTTAATAGATTTATAAATTTTCCTTATACCACAAAAATAATCTTGTTATAAATATTTTTGTTTGTCTCTATATAAGTGTCTTTCAAGACAATTTATGCTGATTTTTTAACAGACAATTATCAAATTTTAATCGTCTTACAAGGAATTTTATACAAAAATTTTTTTTTGTTGTGCGCCAATATTAACTGTTGATTTTATATTTTATTAATTGATTAAATTTGTTTTGCTTTTATGATTTTGTCTTCGAAGAAATGTTATCTCTGGATATTTAAGAAATTATTTAAGTATTCATAATATATTTATATTAAGTCCCCTTCTTGTTTGTCCGCTCATTTCCATACGAATTTTCGGAATCTTGCAAAGTCGTTTTAGGTAACTTCCCTTAGAGCTAGACACTTGAAGCATGCCACTCAGTTCCGAACTCCGTGAAAATGCAATGTGACCGAAAAAAAGTTCCGCTAGGTGACGCACAGGTCGAGATATTCGGAAAATTTGATATCTGACGATGGATCTTTAAGTTACTTCCCGACAGTTACTGACACATAGAACAATAATGAAATGCCATGCAATACCCTGTACACAAAATTTCGCCAGACGGCCTGATGTAGAGAAATGAAAATAGCTAAAAAAAAAATTGGGGGAATCTTGCGATCGATTTTTGAGTACCTTCCCAGTAAGGTAGGGACTTGAAACTTGTCATGTCATTGAATGATGATAATATTTGATCAAAAAAAATTTCCCTAGGTGGCGAACGGATCTACCTATTTTGAAAAATTCGTTTGAAGTGTTGAATCTTGCGATTGATTTTTAAATTACTTCGTGGTGACTAGGAACTTGAAACTTAGCTCGTAGTCTGAACGCTAGGACAATAAAACTTTTAGAAATCAAAGTTTGCGCTAGGTGGCGCTCTGATCGAGATAACTGAAAATCGCTAAAAAAAAAAACAGGAGGAATGTTGCTATCATTTTTTAACAAAATTCCCGGCGACCTAGGGTCTTGAAGCTTGGCACATGGGTCAGGACACGATGACAGTATGAATTGCTGAAAAGAAGATTCTGCTAGGTGGCACACTGATTGTGATAGGTGAAAAACGGTGGAATCTTGTAATCGATTTTTGAATAACTTTCTGGTAAGCTGAGGACTTTAAACTTGAAATATGTCAACCCATATTAGAAAACATGTCCACTAATAAATGTTATTAGAGTATCATTGGGCCACCGGGCTGCTGTGTTTATCGTCCATACTATTTTGCTGGAACTCGAAACTTTTGAATGCGTAGTAGGCTGTAAAATATGTACATACTCGTATGCACCTAAAACCAAAATAATCTTGATTGCAATTGCTTTTTGTAGTAGCACTAATTATAGTAAATAAAAAGATGATACAAAACTTTTAAAGACTACCTTTATATAGGTTTCAAAACTAAACTAAAGTTTATTAATTGCACTCCACTTCTATATTATAAACTTCAGAAATTTATTACAACTGAGATGATTAAAATTTCAAAACTAAAACTAATACATACCCTGTCTTTGTTTAAGTACAAATTTGCTGCAGTTTTTTGGGGACATAGAAATAAAGGTGGTCTTAAAAACTGGTTTATCGTCTTTTTTTAAAGTTCGCACGTAAAACTGGCTCTTAACATAATAAATATTTTTAGTTAATTTGGGCAAGCAATTTGGGTAATACTCACGATATTCGCTTTTTTTGTTCTTGCAATCGCACTCGTTAACAGAAAGGTGCACTTAGCTGCAATTTGCTTTTCCTTCTAATTGATCTAATATCGCATAAAACCACTTGGCTCCACAATCGTTTAATGGTTAAGTGTTTCCTTAATCGTTTCAGCAGTAAATTATCTCTGTTTAATCTTTCGGAAGTGATCGCATTTAAATCTTAAGTATAAGTTCTGTGTCTATTCATTTTATTATTTTTTAATTTAGAGATATCACGCTTTTCACTACTTTAAACCATTTATTTTCTTTTGCATAAAATGCAATAAGAACAAAATTTTTAGCGCGATCAATGCTTTTTCTTAGCTCATTTTATTTATTTGAATGGAAACTGTTAAATGCTTTTGTTTATAAAATAAGAGCAGGCCTTTAATAAAATAAAAATGTAGCACGCAAAGTAAAAACTTCGATCAGCAAAACCGAAGACCACACAAGCAATTACAATAATAATAAATATGATGGCCGATCAGCTGTCAGCTGTGCGTGAATTGGTGTGGGGTGATTTACGTGAGGTTGCCACACGTCCCGAATCGTTCCAAATTTAATACTTAAGCCTAAAGGTGAGTTCATGCTCTGAAGTGAGTAAATATAATGTTATAATTCCTTCTTCTTGCTGGCTTGAGGTCTGTGCTTTTTCCAAAAATTGAAACCAAAAGTATTGATTTTACCAATATATTTCGTCTACCTACGGTAATCGTCTTCAGGGTCAACTATATATAACAATAAAACATAAAAATTAATCACAATTTACATAAAACTAATTGGTAAACATTAAAAATATACATTATTACACGTCTGTCCTGTTTAACGTGGAGTGGTTTACTGTCCATCTGTTTGTCAACAGATGCCTATATAAGTGATCGCGGTTATCAGTGTCCGTTTTGTAATTCCTTCATTATGCTGACCGGTGTGTTAATTATATGAAGCATTTCCAATGTGAATCTCTTGCTGTAATGTTGTTCTTGTTGTAATATCGTTGTTTCGTTAAAGTTCGGTGAGTGGTTATTAGTTGTACAGTGGGTCATAAGTGCTGTTTTTTGATTATTAATTATTATTAAAATACCGTATCTTGACTCAATTATTATGCGACGATGAAATCTATTGAAGTTAAAGTGGTATAAGAAACCTACATCTACAGGACGAATCATCAAGTTTTACTCAAAACACCCTAAGACGATGATAATTAATACAGCAATGGGCTGTATAAGAAGAATGCTAACAATAACAGATGACACTTACCACGCCGAAGTCAAAGAAGAAATAAAAGAACTATTAAAAAGTAATGATTTTCCCGAAAATTTAATAAAAACACTAATTAAAAAATATTCAAGAGGAACTAACCAAAATACGTCAAAAGTCAGTAACTTTACGTACCCAAACTGTCAGAACGCCTAACGAAATCAGACTGTTACAATAGGGAAGAAGTGAAAATAGCGCACAAACCAATTAATACATTAAAAAATTTATTTAACCACACTAAATCTAAAATACTGCACACGGAAAAAAGCAATGTTATCTATAAAATCCCTTGCAATGGAAATGAAAACGAATCATGTAATAACATATATATTTCGGAACAACAAAGCCAAATCGACTCGCGCAACATAAATCAGATTTTAAATATTGCCGCGAAACAAATAATCAAAAAACAGCACTTATGACCCACTGTACAACTAATAGCCACTCACCGAACTTTGACGAAACAACGATATTACAACAAGAACATTACAGCAAGAGATTCACATTGGAAATGCTTCATATAATTAACACACCGGCCAGCATAAGAATGAATTACAAAACGGGCACTGATAACTGCGCTCACTTATATAGGCATTTGTTGACAAACAGACAAACATACCTCAAGCCAGCAAGAAGAAGGAATTAAAAAACAAAAAGTTCGCGAAAACGAATAATAATATAATATGATAGAATACATTCGTTATAGTGAAATTAGTAACAATTCATGAAAAAATATTTATATAACGAGTATTATTCTATGTAAAGTTCATGAAATATGTATATAATGAGTAGGTTTTGGAATTGGGACGTGTGGCTACCTATGTCGCGTAAACATTCTTACAGGGATAAGGAGCCTTCCCACCTTATTTTTGTAGGTGGCGGTGCGTAAGCCGGTTGCGGTGCAGCGGATGGTGCGGTCGCCGACGCAGGTTGGTCGCGGTGGTTGACTTGCGATTGGGGCACGACCAGCCCTGGGAGGCTGCGGCTGAGGACGGCGCCGATCTACTGCTGCTCGGCGGCGTGGTGGCTGAGGTCCTTCCGCTACAGGTGGTGCGGGTTGGCGTCCTCCGGTGTCTCGATGAAGAAATGTGTGGTGGTGCTGTCCGCAGACCAGGCAGCTTTCTGTGGGGGAGAACTGGTTTATGCGATGGGACAGCGCTAAGCAGGTTGTGCAATACTGATGTGCCCTAGCGAATAAGAAGCGTTGTTGCGGCTGCATGGCCATGAACACAGGGCACGTCATTAGCGCGTGATGACGCATGCACAATCGGCATTTCCGGTAACCGGTATGGGTTCGCTACGGCGCGGGCGGGCTGCGGGCAGGGTTGTTGTTTTTGTTGTTGTAGCGACTACTTAACCTGCATAAAGTGCCACCCCTCATCCAACACTGTCATCAGGATCTTCTAACGGAAGTCCCAGAAACCTCGCGGCTTCAACAGGGGTGGACCAGAGTGAAATTGGTGTTAGACCAGTATGCTCAGTTGAACAGATAAACAGATGGTTAGTATCGTGGCAAGACACGCGGCATGCCGGGCAGACATTTGGCATGTCAGGGTTCAGTCTGGATAGGTAAGAGTTTAGTCTGTTACAATATCCAGAACGAAGTTGAGCCAGCGTGACTCTTGTCTCCCTAGGCAGTTCGCGTTCCACGTCGGAAACAGGTGGGGCTTGTGCCTGTAAGACTGCATTGACTGGACGAGACCTGACAAAGGAGTTTACCGACTCCGTGTGGATGAGGCTGAGGGCCCGCCGGTGCACCATTGGATCGAACGGCGAGAAAATGTGATGCCGGATCTCGTCATAGTGCTTACGGAGGTGACTTCTTATTCTCCTAGGAGGCGGGTTTTCGTTGAGAAGGCTCCTGCTCGGATGCTGCGGTTTATAGCAGTTGAACAATAATTGCCTGGTCAGCATCTCGCAATGCTCTTCAACATCGAGTATTTTTGCCTCACTATGAAGGTGGTGTTTAGGAGACATAAAGAGGCACCCCGTGGCAGTTCTGAGTACGGTGTTTTGGCAAGCCTGCAACCTCCTCCAGTGTGTATCTGCTAGCCCCGGCGACCATATAGGCGTCGCGTAGCTCAGAACCGGCTGGCCGATTGCCTTGTACGTTGCCAGTAACATTTCTTTGTCTTTCCCCCAAGTGCTGCCAGCTAGTGACTGGAGGATTTTGTTACGGCTTTGTACTTTGGTGGCAATCGCGGCTACATGAGCAACGTATTTGAACATGTTATGAAACGTGACCCCTAAGATTTTGGCACCCCTTGCTTAATTATAAATTCAACCGATGATTGCCGACCACCCAGATAGTTGGCGGTCCAGCGCTTTAGACAGGGGGGAAGAGTTGAAACCTCCAGGTCGTTAATGAGCTGCGCATGATTGACAGTGTCGAAAGCTTTCGACAGATCAAGCGCAACTAGCACGGTCCTGTCACTTGGACGAGATTGGTTGAGACCGACACCTATCTGTGTGGTGATGACGCTTAGCGCGGTGGTAGTGCTATGCATTTTACGGAATCTATGCTGATATTCGGCTAGTCGCAAGTTAGCTGTATAATAAAGGAGCAAGACCATCTCCAGGGTCTTCACTATTGGCGTGAGGAGTGATATCGGTCGATAGACTCCCTCTCGTTGGCCGGCTTGCCGGGCTTTAGTAGTGGCACTACCCTTGCCTGTTTCCATCTTTCTGGAATGACAAAGGTGGTCATAGACAGATTGAAGACAGTTGTTAGGTACCTGACTCCCTCTTCTCCGAGATGTTTTAGCATCAGCATGGATATAAAGTCTGGGCCAATAGATTTGGAGTTTTGGACCCCCGTATAGCCCCCCGAACCTCCGTGGTGGTGATGGCAATGGGCGCTTGGCTGTTTTTACGCTTGTGCGCTTTCCTGATGGCACGCCTGATTTCCTTGTCAACCGGAGGATGCAGTACAAATTGCCGGCAGAAAGCGCTCGCGCATCTCTTTGGTTTCGACTATACCTTATCACCGAAGGTGATGTATATTTTGTCGTTAGGTTTGGTCGGATTTGACAAGGATTTAACAGTGGACCATAATTTGCCAACACCAGCAGAGAGGTTACAGAACCTAAGGTGCTCCTCCCATTTGACCAACCAGCCGTCTAACATGCGCATTGAGATCTTGAATTTGGGGATCCGTAGGGTCCAAGCGTCGCACTTGGTCACGGAAATACGGACGTATCTCCTTGATTCTACCTGACGGGATGTATTGATTGGATTCTGAAGCTATGACCATGCGAAACGCTTTTTCCCCTTCTCGTACATCAGACGGGATGGGAAGAGCAGCGAAAGTGCTCTCAGTGAAGTTAAGAAAACCAACCAAATCAGCTTTACTGAAATTAGTGAAAGTGGGATCTCAGAAGTAAGAAAGTCATTGGGGCGATCGATTCAGAGGACTATCGGTAAATGATCCGATGCAAGAGTAAGCATTAGCCGCCATTCAACGCAGTTTATGAGACCCGCGCTGACAATTGTGAGGTCTGGCGAACTACAACAATTTACCGCAACTCTCGTGGGGGCATCCCCGTTTACAGTGCAAAACGTGGAATCGTCTTTTTGTTCAGCCAATTCCTGTCCTCTATCATCAGCCTGTAGGCTTGAGGGCCACTGATCGTGGTGTGCGTTGAAGTCTCCGAGGATTACACGATTATCGCCTCTGAGTAACGCACTGATGTCAGGGTGGTAATCCCTCGGACAGCAGGTGGCAGGAGGTATATAAATGTTAATAATTTCTAGATCGACATCGCCTGTCCGGACAACCATACCTTGACGTTCTAGGAGGTTGTCGTTTGGGTCGACGTAGGACACGAAAGTGCGAAGGGGGAGAAATATTCACACTGGGAGCCAAGGACTGGTGCGTATGCCTCGGTGGAAGCAGGCTGGGTCGCGGACTGCGTCACACTCTAGAAGACGAAGGATCCGAACCATCGGAGGGTGGCGAATCGGTCGACGTTGTAGGTTGCGTAGCTCGACAACATGGCGCAACGTACGTATCAGTCCATAAGTTTCTGTTACCAAGTTGAGAACATATAAGCAGGGATTGAGTACGAGGAGGTGGCTCCCTTTTCCAACGAGGGTTGAGTCTTCTGGACATGATCTTTCAAGAGCGAAGTATCGAGTTTGGGCCATTATGATCATACGATGTTTCGATCTTTTTGAGATCGGCATGAGTTAGAGAGGGGTCGGCTGGGTCATTGGTACCGTTCACCGCATCTTTTAGCCGACGTAGAAATTTGAGAACGTAAGCCATCACAGGTAAAGCACACCCCCTGCGGGTTAGGGGTTTAGAATATGCCCGAGGTAGGCATACCGGTCGTAAGAGGCTACTAATATGCACAAAGGTAATGACGTGCACCTCGATGGTTGCTCTACGGATATGATACCTCTCACCTCTCATTACCCATCTCTCCCTCCTTACGGAAGGAGGGGTGACATGACCTAGAAGGTTCTACTGCTCATAGCAAATCGCTACCACGACAGGGCTGCAAGGGAGTACCGGAGCGTACCGGATTCATATCCGGCCAAGGATTGTCAGTTCGACAGCAGTCCCCAAAACCTTCCGGGAGTGTTTGTGTCGTTACAACAACAACAACAACAACACGTAAAGCACGAGGGTAGGAAGAGAACCGCTCTAAGAGATCCTCCGTCTCTTCCGTAGCATGTAGGGCTTCTACTTTACTTGACTCTGGGGGGTGACGTTACGAACTGTTTGTTGTGGCCAATCTTCGGGGGGTTTGGAACGCCACTCTGGACCATTCCACCAAAGGGAAGATTTTGCGAGCTCGACTGGCGTAAAACCTCGGGATCCCAGATCCGCGAGGTTGTCTTTACTTCGCACGTGTCGCCAAGAGACATTACTTACTAGGTCTATGATCTGCGGGGTCGAAGAGTTGTGCGGAGGAGGAGAGTATCTGCCGCTTGGTGGCTGCTGTTGAGGCTGGATCTGACTCCAAGTGTATGAGAATGTAACCGAGAGTGCATTCCATTAAATTCCTAGAGTTTTGAAGGTACTACTTTTCTCGAAGTCGAGGAAGTCGGTTTCAAGTAAGTCCGCCTTGGGAATTTGTTTGAGTATGTCCGAATGGTTTGCCGTAATCTTTTTTAAAGGGAGGCTGAGTTTAGAGCATCAACAGCCTCTTTTAGGGATTGCTCGGCTGAGGGGCATACGGAACATACCTCCCGGACTTTGATATTGGGGCTTCGCGTGGATGGGAGTCCGCTATATCTTTCGACAGCTGGTGTAGCGTGCGAATAGCTGAGTGTTGGGAGCTGCCTAGTGAGGCGGGGAAGCACTATTGCCTGGCCTTTTATTCTCACCTTATTGTCATTTGAGACCAGTGTCAACGAGCACAGTTTGTTGGATGTTTGTACCACTCCGCCTCCCATACCCGATATTTCAAACAGGGAGTGGGTATAGGGAAGCCCAAGTTTGGTCTGAACTTCGGCGGATATGAAGCTTCTTTCGGAGCCTTGGTCCACTAAGGCTCTTAGCTTAAATATATCCCCTCTATGTTCTACCAAGACGCTTTCTGTTGGGAGTATGATTTGGTTATCATTTTCAGCATGGAACTACTGTACTTGGGAACTGTTGGGCGTAGAAGGTTCTCTTTCCTGTTGTTACCTGGGATCGTGTCCTTTGGATTCCGGAACTGGTACTGGGGGCTGCTGTGTCGTGAAGGGTGGTGTTATGCCGGCCTTGGCAGTGCATGCACGTTTGGCAGTCTTTTAGAACATGGGTTTGAGCTAAACAATTCGCGCAAATATTGTTTGCTCTCGCGAATTTTTTCCGCTCTGGGATTGCCAACCTTTTATACCACAAACAGCTTTGTAGAGTATGGGTGGACTGTTCGCACAATTTACAGGTATAAAACCTTTGGTGTTCTGTGGCGTGGGATTTTGTATGCGTAAGGGAGTTGTTGCTGTATTTATGGGGTTGAGCCTGCCTAAACTGGGAATTGTTCTGATTGGGGGAGCCCTTGAGAAGTTTGTGGAGGGTGGATTATATCGGGGTTTGGCTGGTCGCCAATGATCCACTATCTCGTAGCGAGTAATCAGAAACTGGTTCATTTGGAACAGTTTGGGAGGTCTCTTCTGGAGCTTAATGATTGATCCCACGGGGCAACTATATTGTCTGGGAGTTTCGAGGTTACCAGATATATTAATATGGGCCCCCAACTGGCGGTTTCGACTTGTTGTGTCGCTAGTATTTGGAAACTGTTGTTTACTGAGGATTGCAACCTCGGGATCTCATCGCTGTTTTCCGATTGAATCGCTTTTAGATTCATGAGAATTCGGATTTGCTTGTCGACCAGGACCCGTTTATTCTCATAGCGCGACTTGTAAGCTTCCTATGCTAGGGCGAAACTGTCGTCGTTTAAAGGGAATTGTTCCACTATTTGACCTGCCTTTCCTTTAGTCTTATGTCTGAGCTGATACCGTTTCTGGGCACTGGAGATTTTCGAGTGGTTGATATAGACCGCCGTGAACATGTCTCGGAAGGGCCGCCATTGATCATACCCTCCATAAAATATTTCTGTATCACATGGGAGGAATTTCAGGTTCATATAGGAGGACTCTTGGGGGGTTGGGTTTGTACTTGAGGCGCGGGGTTACTCAATGCTTTGAGTTGGAGTTGGTCGCCTATTTGAGCTTTGGTATCCTTATATGCTATAAGGCAGATTAGGTATTTACCGAAAGCGGCGGACTTAAAGTCATCGGGAAGTTCCTGGTCATCAGTCTCTACTACTACATCATAGGGGCTCTGTACTCTAGACCAAAAAACGTCTATGTTTTTGTCTTTTAATTTTAGGGCTGCCTCGGTATTATCTTGAATCGGGGTTGAGCGGAACCGAGTGCAGTAATAATTTCGGAAATAAATGTATTCTCGGCTACGGTAGTCATTTTGAACAGAGATTTACTTAATTTCATAGTGGTAATTTTGGGAATTATTTGGAGACTGCTGTTTATTTACGAAAAAAAAATTTTATGGGGGATTTAGCAGTCTTGTACCACTGTTCAGGGGATATATTGTTCAACCACTTTATTTATAAATGTATGTGCGTGTGAGTATACGGATATGTACTTTCGTGAGCGGTAGTTTGGGGAAAATGTATAATATTATTCATTAATTTTTTGGGAATTTTAACACTATTTATCGTGCTTCTTTAAGTGGATCTGACCCGGAATTGTGCTTGTTAAACTTGGGAGAGTATTTAGTCTAACCAGTAAGAGAAACTAATATATTTTTGTGAGGTATATTTGGCGATCAGGCCCACTGTGGTTTGGTACTATATACAAATTTGTACCGCTAGGGATTTTAGTGTTTAATATAGCACTGTATGTGTGAGAAATTTCGCCGTAAGGAATTTGGGTTTACCGAGATATTAAATTTGGCGGGGAAAATTTGCGTTCCCTTCTAATTGATCTAATATCGCATAAGACAACTTGGCTCCAAAATCGTTTAATGGTTGACTGTTTCCCTAATCGTTTCAGCCGTAAATTATCGCTGTCTAAGCTTTATGGAGAGCGAGTAGTCTTTTTGATTTATTTATTTTATTTTTATTTTATTTTATTATTTGTATTATATTATTGATGTAGAGAGGAAAAGGGGGTGTGCGGAGCACATGTTTAGTATAGGGAGCCCTTTTATAATATTTATTTTATTATTATTTTATTTATTTAAATTATTTGTTCTATATAGAACGGGGTGCGGCGCACCTGTTACACCGTATACGTATTAATTGGGGGCGAGCACAGTTGGCTCTGAGTCATTGCGTTGGATTGGCTTCCTCATTCTCGTTATAAAAAACTCCGCTTTGCGATTACAAAACATAAACTATATCTTTGGGATATTTCATAAGCTGCTTGCGAATTACAAGAGAGTGCAGCGCAAATAAAATAGACGAAATAAATGGTTGTAGCTTATGTCGCTTAAACAATCGCTGTTTAATCTTTCGGAAGTGATCGCACTTGATTCTTGAGTATAAGTTCTGGGTCTATTTATTTTATTATTTTTTAATTTACAGATATCACGCTTTTCACTACTTTAAACCACTTATTTTCTTTTGCATAAAATACAATAAAAACACACCTTCTATTAGTTGATTTTTTTTATTTGAATGGAAACTGTTAAATGCTTTTGTTCATAAAATAAGGGCAGGCCTTTAATAAAATAAAAATGTAGCGCGCAAATTAAAAACTTCGATCAGCAAAAACGAAGACCACACAAGCAATTACAATAATAATAAATATGATGGCCGACCAGCTGTCAGCTGTGTATATTAAAAAAGATTGTTTTTGAATAGGTCGGTCTGTGGTTCACTTCCCGGAAAAAAGGATTCTTAATTTTAACCAAGGCAAAGGGCTGCCAAGGTACAGAATTTCAAGCAAATCGCATAAAAAATACGATTTTTTTGAATAGGTCGGTCTTTGGTCCGCTTCCCGGAACCGCATAAGTCGGATCTATATTTCTAAGAAAAAGTGAACAAAATGTTGATGTACTCGTATATTAAAACGATTTTTCGGTATCCCTTTCCAAATTCGGTTTCGGTGTTCCGCAGACGGAAAATTGTCTACCCTGTCGGAAAATGAACAAAACAAAATGCCGCAGAGATCGGTTTACTGGTTAAGAATTTAAAGACGTGCAAAAACACTCTCACTCGCAAACATTATTTATAATAGTAGTAAGATAAGATAAATTTTTTTTTGGAATGCAATTAATAGACTTTTAATATTTTGTCGATTGTCGAGCTTTCATTTGGGATTCTAAAAATGTATTGGCTTAGTTCGGAAACGTGCACTCCACCTTTATATTTTCAATTCTCAGAAACTACAATTGGTATGATTAAAAGGGACTTAAAAAAAAATAGCGACGTAGATAAAAGTGTTTAAGTATGGAAAACTATATTCAATTTCTGTCCTTCGCGGTACCTACATGTAAAGGTGTTGTTTGGTGGTGTCGGGATAAAGTAAAGCTTAAAAAAAGGTGCCCTAAGTTACATCACATTGACTATTGTGATAAGTTAAACCTACTTCCTGATATGAGGGAAAGTCTATTTAGATTTTGCGAGCTAAAATGTATGTGAAAACAGATCTGAGCACGGAAAACGCAATGTAACTAAAATAACTCCTGGCATACACAATTTGGATGAACAATCAGATGAATATGAAATGCAATTTAAGCAAAATTTGTCCATCGGTAGAAGTAATTAAAAATATCATTTAATGCAACTTGTTGCTAGATTCCAGAAGGTATTCCGCGGATAAGGGAGGGCTTCACTCCGTTGGAAGAGTTAACTAAATTATGAATTGTGTCCAGTTAGTACCTAACCGCCTCATTACTTAAGCGCCAGTTAAGTAAGTTAATAAGTAGTTAAAAATTTTATCAAAATTTATAATATCATAAAAATTCTTCAATTCAATGATGATGGGCTGCCCCCACTTCGCACCAAAACTGGCATGCTTTGTCATTGTCGACTCAAAGGTTAAACGTGGCAACACCGAGAAAATTGTATAGGACAGACGAAAATCTGTTTAATTTCTTTTTGCCAAACTTAGTACAAGAAACCTTATTGTTTATAGATTTAAATTATTAAAAATGCATTCCTTGCTTAATGCAGGAGCTCTCTGTCAAACAATATCTACATGTTTGAAGTTTTTTTTATGCTTAGATCCCAAAAATGGAAAACAAGCTTTTTTATGAATTAAATTAATATAACTTTTCATAACTTTTCTCCAGTCAAGTTAAGAATATTATAGTAGTTATGGTCAGGAAATAGCTCCAACTGTATATAATCCATTTCAGCATGTAGTAGCCGACCGAGTAGTTGTACCACCTCCGTGAAAGTTGGACGCTGATCCGCATCATTTGCCCAGCAATAATACATGATGTTATATAATTCACGCCGACAATGTTCAGGCTTCTCGAGGCGGTATCCATCTCGAACCTAGCAAGACAAAAATACAGATATCACTATATATCAGTGTAGTTGCAAAATTTCAATAGATTTAAATGCATTTTAAAGTAAGAAAACTTCCTAAATAATTCCATTCCAACGTCACACAGTGGGGGACTTCATACAAAAAGCTGCCATAAATATTAAAAACTGAGCTAGAGGTTTGCCATTTGGAATATAAGCTTTTATGAATTACATTTGTAAATGTTAGAATTTAAATTAAATCCGCTCAGAAATACGCCCATATATAATGAAATGTCAACATTTGCATATCTAATAATGCTAGAACGCTATACTTTGATTAATAAATTCACCTCTCAGATGTAAATAAAGTTTAACAAGTAAGAAAGTCTAAGTTCGAATGGAACCGAACATTAAATACCCAGCTGTGTAAAAGTGGTCGTGGTAAATTCGTACGACTGTAAATGTATTTCGTTTAAATCATTGGCAGTTGGAGGGATGTGTCCTTTAATTAACATTTACACAATTTGCACCGATCTTTATGATACTTTCAAAGTGGGTTTAACGGTCCTCTGGGTACGAAACAGGCTATATAAAGTAGAAATTCAGCATAACTACGCATTTTTTTGATTCAGGATAATAATATCTTAACATCTTAACATCTTAACATATTATAAAACAAAGTCACTTTTTCTGTCTGTATTTCCCCTTGAATGCTTAAATCTTGAAAACTAAGCAACGGATTTTGATGCGGTTTTTTTTAATACATAGATTGGTTGAAGAGGAAGGTTTATGTCATTATAACGTGAAGAAATATATAAAGGGGGCGTGGCAATCGGACAAAATGTGGTAAAAAACCATAAATTTTTCTTTTATACAGCCATAAATCCTAAACGAATCCACCGATTAAAATGAAACTTACTTGAAGTTAAACTTTGAAATATTTACTTTCGTTCTGCATCAAAAAAAATAGTTGTTTCATATCTTATTTAACCAAAATTGTTTAAACAAAAGCAGCACTTTTTCCAAAAAAGCTGTTTGTGTGTTTGTTCGCTGTTAAACGAATGAGCCATTAGAACTTGACAGCGAATAAACACACAAACAGCGTTCTTTCACCATACGATCTAATTCAACATGAATGAGGTGGGGCGACATCGTATGGTGAAAGAACGCTGTTTGTGTGTTCGTTCGTCGGTTGACAGCGACGGAGCGGGTTGCTAGTTTTATATAAACGTGTCATATGTATAAAAAAAAATTGGAAAAAGTGAACGGTACCAAATCCAAAAAAATGTTAATACGCTATATCTTCGGAGCTATGAACATATCAGTATCAGCAGAGTAACAGGAGAAGAAGGGTAGTAAAAGTAAGGGGGTGGTGTTAGCGGAAAATGAAGATGGTAAAGCATAATCCCCTACGGGTTAGGGGTTTAGAATATGCCCGAGGTAGGCATACCGGTCGTAAGAGGCGACTAATATGCACAAAGGTAATGACGTGCAACTCGATGGTTGATCTACGGATATGATGCCTCTCACCTCTTATTACCCACCTTATCCTTCCTTACGGAAGGAGGGGTGACGTAACCTAGAAGGTTTCACTGGTCATAAATCGCTACCACGACAGTCGGGCAGTACCGTAAGGGAGTACCGGAGCGTACCGGGTTCAAATCCGGCCAAGGACTGTTAATTCAACAACACTCCCCAAAACCTTCGGGGAGTGTTTTTGTCGTTACCACAACAACAACAACATGGTAAAGCATAGGAAAGGGATATGGGAATTGAGGGAAAAAGTAAAATAAGGAAAGAGGCAAGTCAGTTGTTCGGGATATCGGGCGACCGAGCTTTGCTCGGCATTTTCATAAGTTGCCATACAATTTAGTTTGCTTCCCAGCGCTTTTTAAAAATAAATTTTAAAAACATATCGAACACTAACCATAAACAGAGCTTTCGTGATAATGGATAGATGTTTAATATTTTTGCCTATTGGTAACTTGGTGTCTGCTCTCGGTTGTTTAAGGTAAGTGCTCAATATACCGATCAACATTTTTTTGATTTCTTCTTTATTTTTCAAGATAGAATTATCCATGGCTTTTTATATTTAATGCATATGAAATCCAAGCAAACACTTTCTTCCGCACCATATTCCGATTACGTCTCTGATTCTCTTTCGAAAACATTACTTTTAACGTTTTTGGTCGCTTAGCTCTTGAAAACGCCATGTATAGCAAACCATGCATGAACACCGATGAATTTAGCTCCATTCCGACAAACTGAAAAGTTTGTGCCTGAGCTTTGTGCACAGTCATGGCAAATGTTAGTCATACTGGAAACTGATGCCGTTGCATGGTACACCCCATCGGCCCCTTGGACGAGTGTGATTTTCGGTATATGTACTTCTTTGTCGGATTTTTGTTGTCGAAAAAAATGTATATTATATGACACTTCTTCGCTTAGATATACTCTCCAAGCATCTCCACTCGAAGTTTTATTAACTTCAGACATTAGTTTTTAGCTACATACACTTTTCAGAGTTCACTTTTTTTTTAAATATCATAAATTTATAAATTTTTAAAATTTTGGTTTTTCCAATTTGAACACCTGAGAAAGCATTGTTGATATCTCAACGGTTGCTACGAGGCGACTGAGACTGCTTCAATGAACTTCCATGGCGACATCTATCGTTTAGCACATACGCGGAAGGCTCAGTTGGTAACCCTTGTTATAAATGTTTTTTTTTAAATACCTTTCGTTTGGTTTCCATATTGGCATATTTCATTCCATTTAAAAATAATTCAGATATGTGGAAGATCGTAAACACATTCTATGTGGCGACACCTAAGTACACTATGTAAACACCAAATTTTACCCAAATCGGTTTAGCGGTTTTCGAGATAGTCGGGATATAAAAATATACAAACATACTAATATACAAGAATAGCTTGTTTAAAGTTATAAGATATACATATATCAAATTCAAATGTTATGTTCTTCTTTCTTTAAATGGTCATCTAACGGCCTGGGCGATTTTGACCGTCCAACATAGCTCGCCACTCATTTCTTCGTTGCACCAATTGGAAACACCGCGGGATCACAAATAGGTCTCCACTTGGTCCTTCCATCGGTGTGGCAGACTCCCACTTCTTCTTCTTCCACCGGCAGATGCCCATAAAATACTGTCTTCGTTCATGAAAAAGTGGGCATGGCCTAACTTTACTAAGATGATGAGGCATTGTAACTACCAAGTTTTAGCATTCTATCGGCATTAGTGAATGAGATATGTCATGTTGTTGTTGTTATTAACAGCCTTGGCCCTGCCTAATGGCACGATGACTCTGAGAATCGTCTTCAAACTGGGTAGAGTTACTCCATCTTCGTGGACGTTTAACTATTGCCCCATTTTGCGCATTCCACGTCGGAAAAAGAGTCGCCGTCGATTTAATCAGAGATGAGAGAGGTCAGATTTTGTTCGGTGAAGAAGCTTTAAAGGTCTAACAAAAGAGGTAATAGCTTATCCTAGTACATACTTCATTGACGAAGTCGAGGGACCCTTACCCGATAACTGAACGCCACGGACACAAGCTGATCGACATCAATCGGGGCATGGC
Organism: Merzomyia westermanni; assembly: GCA_949987695.1. Classification (NCBI taxonomy): domain Eukaryota; kingdom Metazoa; phylum Arthropoda; class Insecta; order Diptera; family Tephritidae; genus Merzomyia; species Merzomyia westermanni. The sequence continues at coordinate 94,487,622 of OX465288.1, forward strand.
GATCACCTGCAGGCAGTACAAATTCATTCCCAGGCAAATAACACACAAATCCGCCAATTGATTCGCTCCAATATCCCCGCCTTAAGAGCCTACATCTGCTATCGTTGAGCCACTGCTACTGCCCAACTGCTGTTGCTTGCCTTGTCGTACCGCCGTTCAGCTATTGCTTAACTGTTGCTACGCCGCTCTAAAAAATTTCAAAAACAAAGCACATAAGACATTCAAGGTGCCAAATACAGGGTGTTTTTTTTACAGGTTTGTTTTTCGAATAGAGATAAAACTGGCATTTTGTGGTCAAATCTGGCAACTCTAATGTCATTTATATTCAGTTTGGTTTGCCATTTCATCATGAACAGGTTGACAAAAGAACAACGCTTGCAAATCGTGCAAATTTATTTCGAAAATAATGGTTCAGTTCGCGAAGTTTACCGTGAGCTCCGTCCATTTTATGGTCGACATAATCGTCCATCAGAGCAATTAATTCGGTTAACCATGGATCGTTTTCGCACTACGTTTACTCTATGTGATAATACGCATCCGCAGAGACGTCGAACAGTGCGCAACGAAGAAACAATTGCCGCTGTAGAGCAAAGTGTTGAAGAGGACCCGAATGAATCGATTCGCCACCGTGCACAGCAATTGGAGCTTTGTCCATCAACTTTATGGAAGATTTTGCGCAAAGATCTTGGCTTGCGACCTTACAAGATCCAGCTTGTGCAAGAATTAAAGCCGCGAGACCATGCAATGCGTCGTGATTTTGGTGTATGGGCCGAAAATGAGATTGATTTCGATGCTGATTTTCATCGCAAAATTCTGTTCAGTGATGAGGCTCATTTTTGGTTGAATGGCTACGTCAACAAGCAAAATTGCCCCATTTGGAGTGAAGAGAATCCACATGAGACCCTTGAAACGCCATTACATCCACAAAAACTGACTGTTTGGTGTGCTATATGGGCTGGTGGAGTCATTGGGCCATACTTCTTCCGCAATAATGCTGGAGAGGCAGCTACCGTTAATGGAGACCGGTATAGAGCCATGATAACCGACTATTTTGTTCCCGAATTGGATGGCATGAATGTGGATGAGTTGTGGTTCTAACAAGACGGCGCTACATGCCACACAGCGCACGTCACAATCGATTTATTGAAGGAAACATTCGATGAGCGCATAATTTCGCGGAATGGACCTGTCAATTGGCCACCAAGGTCGTGTGATTTGACACCATTGGATTATTTTCTTTGGGGATATGTGAAGTCGCTCGTCTACACCAACAAACCAGAAACGTTAGGGGAATTGGAAGCCAACATTCGTGGCGTTATTGCCGACATACGGCCCCATATGCTCGAAAAAGTGGTTGAAAATTGGACCTGTAGAATTGGCTTTATTCGAGCCAGCTGCGGCGGCCACATGCCCGAAATCATATCTAAACATTAATGGCATAAAATTATCCTTCCAATAAAGCCAAATTGATGGACCTTAAAACGATTTTCTTGTGTTTTATTTCAATTCGAAGTTCTATACCCCTAAAAAAACACCCTTTACTATTGAACCTTCCGAGTAAAGGCCGCTGAAAAAGAGTACGAATGTCTTAACACTTCTTTATATAATCGATGCATTTCTAATGTTGAGTTAGATTTACAGTGCAATCCAAGGAACTTCTGGATTTTTATCAATAAAAAACGCGAAACTAATGGTGTCCCAACTTGTCTAGAGTATGATGGTGAGTTGTCGGAAAATTCCTTGCAAATTTGTAATCTCTTTGCAAAGTTTTTTCAAGGGGTTTATAAGCGTTGTAATTGGATTCCCAGTGTAATCTTCGCATTTTTTGACCAAACTTGCAGTTCTCATAGAATAACAAACACTGGTGTAACCCCTGACGAAGTCTCACTAGCAATAACAAATGTAACACCTAGCTCTAGTCACGACCTAGAGGAATATGCTCCGGTGTTTCTAAAAATGTTTTCTGAGTCCATCTCTTTTACGTTGTCCCTGCTATTCAACACTTGCCTTAAGAAATGTGTTTTCCTCGACTGCTAGAAACTTCGTCCAATCTTGCCAATATTTAAGTCAGGTGATTGGAACAAATCACAGACAATATGTAATATAAATAATTGCCTTTATTTACAATCTGATCTTGTGGTGCTCCAGCAGTGGTGTTCCACTAATAATTTGTTTTGTTTCTTAACACGGGAAAGTGTAATGTGGTTTCATACTTCAAAGCTCTTGGTCCTATTGCATATGACTATTCAATAGATAATGACAAATTAAGGCGTTTAGAGGAATTTAAAGATCTTGGAGTGATTTTCGACATGAAGCTTACTTTCAACAGATATGTAGATGTTTTTCTTCCTAAAGCACTTTCCATGCTGGTATTCACATTAAAATATTGGAAGAGTTCAAAGAATGTTGATGTATCTTGGAAAATTCACCAAACCAAAATAAATCAGTTCAAAGAACCTTTAATAAATATACTCTTTTTAAATTTGATACTGTAAGGTAGCGTTACAATAATACAACCACCACTCTAACTCCACTAACGCCTAAAATCACACCATAACTGAGCGCCTCGAAAACAAGCTGATCGACAGCAACAATGGTATGGCGATCACCTGCAGGCAAATAACATACCATGGCAAGCAGTGTAATTCTCAACCATCTTACAACCGCCCCTATATAAGGGAGTGATTTTGGAAGTTTAAAATCATTCACTTTACGTGAGTGAACGGTTGTGCTGCTTCGGCGGCATAGTGATGCTTTTGGGCTTGGCTATACAGGGTGGCGCAAAAGTCATCCTCCTATCAGAAAATGCTATAAATTTTGCGATTGGCCCCTAAAGGCAGTTCTGTTTTGACATTTGTGTAGTAAACACATGCGAAATACACGTTAATAAACAATGTTACGCTACACTGCTCCAGAACGCGGAATATTGCTGACTATTTATTTGACCAATAATCGGTCGGGGCCAAACGGTTACTGTGAATGGTGAGCGCTACAGAGCAATGATCAACGAGTTCTTTTTGCCCCAACTGATGAATTGGGATTGGAAAACATGTGGTTCCAACAAGACGGTGCAACAGCACACACTGCACGTGCCACAACCGATATGCTGAACATCGGAAGCTTACTTTTGCGCCACCTTGTAGAACAAGTTGCGGGTTGTCGGGAAGCAATGATGCTAAGCAAAATGTCTCCCCCAACCATCAAGCCGACCGGCGGAGTGCGGGCGCTATTAGATACTGGCGCTACGCTGTCATATACGGATGACTCAATAAGGATGCATCTGGAGAACACAAGATCCAAGCACAACTCAGCAAACGGAGCATAAAATTGGAGGACCAAACATGCGTCTACAGCTCGAATCTCTACCCTGCACGTAAGTGGTACAACGGAGGTGCAACCAACACGCTGATTTCCGGCATTCCAAATCTCGCGGAAAGAATGCTCTTGGGAATACATTTCCCAAGGGGATAAGGAAGCCGTTCTAACGATGGAGGGCCAACGGTTAGGTGCTTCCTAACTGGTCCGATGCTAAGCTGGAATTTTTTTTTAGCTTACCATAAAAAGCGTTTTAATGAGAACACCGGCCTGAGTACCGCTTTCGAACATGTGCTTACCCTGAAGCACAACCGACCGCTGAAGCAACGCTCCTACTCCCGTAATCCAGCCATGCAACAAGTCATTGATGAGGAAGTCAACGAACTATTGGCCGGAGGAAGGATTGAACCCTCAAGAGACGCATACAGCCCCCCGATCGTACTGGTCCGTAAGAAGCGAGGAACATGGAGGATGTACATAGACTGTTGCCAGCTAAATGTTGCCAGCTCAACCCTGCCAGTGAAACCGATGCATATTCGCTACCGTAGATAGGAGCTACCTTCTAACATCGACCTTGAAAATGGCTATTAGCAATTTCGCTGGCCAAAAGATCCATACCGTATACCGCATTCACGGTACCAGTAAGAATTCTAAATGCAAACGATGGACCCACATGTGAAAGGGCAATAGACTGCGGGTGAAAGCATAAGCGCCGGCCATGCAAATGTCACAATAAAAGAGACCCACCAAACAGTAAAATTAATGGATTGAGTCATTCCCTATGCTGAGCAAACGTACAAAATTAAAGTATTGCTTTAAAACACGAATGACTTTTTGTCTTCCAATTTGCAATTTATTGTATGAAATGAATGATTTTTTTATTTTTATACCTAGTAGTGCTACGCACACAAGGTATATTAACTTTAGTCGCCTAACGGCAGAACGTAACGGCATAAACGGATCGAGATAGATATTGATTTATATATATCAAAATGTTCCGTCCGTCTGTGAACACGATAACTTGAGTAAATTTTGAGATATCTTAATGAAATTTGGTATGCGGGTTCCTTGGCACTCATCTCCGAGCACTATTTAAAATGGGCCATATCAGATGATAGCCACGCCCACTTTTTATAAATAGAATATTTTCGAAAACACAAAAAAAGTGGTTACTCAGTACATAATACTCCTATGAGGATAAAATTTGGTAACTACATTGAGATTTAGGCATAAAATACATTTTTCAAGATATTTTTGAAAATGGCACAGCACACTTTTGATTAAGTCAAATTTAGAAATAATATTAATCATAAATCAAAAACCGTTCAATATATCGAAACGAAATTCAGCACGCAGGTTTCCAGGTATTCAAGGAATGTTCCAGGAAAAAATTAGCGGGATCGGTTAAGGTCTACGCCCACTTTTATATGAAAGATTTTAAAGAGGATCGTAGATATATAAAATAGCCAATAACTTTGCCTAAAATAGCTTTACATCATTAATATTTGACTTTTAAAGTTTCCGTAAACAAAGAAATCCAAAAACTCAGAATTTTCGAAAATGGGCGTGGCCCCGCCCCTTTTATAGTGGACTATTTCACAAAACTTTTTATGCCACAACTCCGCCAAAATTTATTTGTCGAAACAAAATTTGGTGATAATGTTCTATATATAAAGGTAACTGTTTGCTGTAAAAATGGGCGAAATCGGTTAATGTCCACGCCCAGTTTTTTAACATAGTTCTGTAAATTTTTTTTATAAAATTTAAAAAGCGATATTTCTACAACTAAGCAAGATATATCAATCAGATTTTACACACATAATAAGCCTTTTAAGAAAAACTCGGCCGCAAAAAATTTTGTCAATTTTGAAGAAGTAGGCGTGGCGCCGCAAAATTTCTGCTGTTTTCAAAGGCAATCGCTTATAATTCAATCTTGGTATTTCAGTGAAAATTGGTCAGCTGCTTCTCAGTAGTATGTATTATACTCCTGCCAAAAATTCGCGAAATCGGAAAAGACACAAGCAAAATATTCGGACACGTAGTTAATGGCCCACTGCAATAGCGAAGTTATATATCTTTTTTGATTTTCATACCTTTCATAAACATTAAATGTATATAAGTGTGGGAAGAAGAAGAGAAAAGTTCACTAAAATGATCAGCACGATGAGCAGAGTGGATTTAGCCATGTCCGTGTCTCCGTCCGTCTGTCTGTCTGTCCGTCTGTCTGTTGGAACGCAAACTAGTATCTCAGTTTTACAAAAGAATGCTGAAATTCGTTGTTTGCTTTCGCCATTTTATAATATACTAGCAAACCCGGTAGACGTTGTTTTGACGTTTTGATACATAGAACACTTCTATATATAAAATGTCAATAACTGGAACCAAATAAACTCCTAGCTATACCGAACTGCAGCTTTACATAACCTGGGGCTTTTCCAAAATCTATATACAGACTGTGTCGTGCTCAGCGAACTCCTGAACCTATCGTGAAAGTTCAAGAGCAAAACAAAACACAAAATATGTGGGCGTCGCATATATCCAAATTTCATTAATTTAGATCAAAAAATTTGGAGTTATGACGAATTGAAAATTTATATAGCGTGGGGGCGTGGCTCCGCCTACTTTTACAAAACTATATATTGTCTATGCTGTACCCAGTGAACTTAAGTATATATTGTGAAAATTTCATAAAGATCGGTTGAGTTCTTTGGCGCCTATAAAAGACACCCTTTTTTATATACATATATTTTTGTTACGCACAGCAGGTGTATTACTTCATTCAGTATAAACGAATCGCGATATATATTTATTAATGTATTTTAAAACGTTCAGGATGAAAAGTAAAATATCCGGGCAAGTAGTTAATACCCCATTGCAAAATCGAAGTTGTATATCTTTTTTGATATTCATACCTTTCATGAACATGAAATGTTTGTAGGTATACTGAAATGATCAGGAGGATGAGGTGAGTCGATGTAGCCATGTCCGTCTCTCGATACGCCTTTCTGTTTGTCGGTCTGTCTATTTGAACGGAAATACGAACTGAAAGTATTAAAATAGACCTGCGTAAATTGGGATGACATAATAGATCACTACTAGGTATATAATGTTCGGTTCCACCCGAACTTAGACTTCCTTACTTGTTACTATTATAATATAAAAAAAAATTTACCTACAAACACAATACCATTAAATAGGATCCGGCACAACACAAAAACGTTATTAGCTTAGTGGTGGCCGCCTCACAATACCACAAAATAAATAATTTTTCTTTTTTAATTTACTAGCTCACAATAAATAATTTTTCTTTATTAATTTACTAGCTTGTAAGAAAAATAAGACCACTATACATAAGTTTTAATTAATTTAAAAAATCTTGGAAAAGTCTTGTAAATATCTGGGGAAAAGCTAGACATCAGTTGGAATTACTCTGTATACATTTTGGGGAAAAAAATATTAATAGGTGATACAGGGTGGCGCAAAAGTAATCCTCCTATCAGAAAATGCTATAAAGTCAGTTCTGTTTTGACATTTGTGTAGTAAACACATGCGAAATACACGTTAATAAACAATGTTACGCTACACTGCTCCAGAACGCGGAATATTGCTGACTATTTATTTGACCAATAATCGGTCGGGGCCAAACGGTTACTGTGAATGGTGAGCGCTACAGAGCAATGATCAACGAGTTCTTTTTGCCGCAACTGATGAATTGGGATTGGAAAACATGTGGTTCCAACAAGACGGTGCAACAGCACACACTGCACGTGCCACAACCGATATGCTGAACATCGGAAGCTTACTTTTGCGCCACCTTGTATAAGCACGCAACACTTAGGCCACGCCTGGCGACAGCACTACTTACCGCAGCTTTTCGTCCCACGAATCCCACGAAGTGGGAGGGGAACTGTAACGTAGCGTTACAATAATACGACGCCCACTGTAAATCAATCAGGAGTGATTTTGGAGATTTTAAATCATTTACTTTAGGGGAGTCAGCGGCAGTAGTCGCCTTTTGGCTTATCGCTGACTAGCTAATTGGAGCAGTCGTGCCGCCTCCTCTCCGCTCTGGTTCCGGGGTAGATAAGTAAGCAAGGTGGGATACCGTTGTACCTGCTCTCATCCCACTGATCGGCCTACGAAGTCATAGCTTGTACAACTCCGTCCTCCAGTCAGCGTTCGCTTATGGAGGCCGTGGGGTCCGGCCAAAGAGCCAGCATCCTAATGGTCCACTTTAGTCTCGTTCCAGAGTACCCCACCGCTAGTCGCCGCCCCCCTGGAGGACTACCCATGCAAGGCAGATTCAGCCCCAGATAACCACCCGCCTATTAATCCGCTCCAATGCCCACGGCCTTCCCACTCAAAGGTCCCTGCTCCGCCACTGGTTTGCCTTCTACCGCGCAACGTCTGTTACCGTTGAACTGATGTCGCTCGCCAGCTGTGCCGAATCCGCCTTGTCGTATCGCCTTTCAATTGTTGCTCAACTGTTGCTACGCCGTTCAGCTGTTTAACACCTGTTACTGTTGTCTCCGGATTACTCCGACCGACGGACAACTGCAGGAGGGAATATCCAATACCGTCCGCTTTCAGCTAGCCCGCCTGCACTGATACACCGCTTTCTCGCTCCAGAAACGGAAAGATGCTGCTTCCCCAACGCCAATAGGCCATGTGTGTGTATTCGATCTTAATACAAATATATCGTGTTATTTTCTAGTGGGAGTTTGTGGGCCCTCTGCTGACCTTTACTGAGCTTTACCTCAGCCTTCGACAAGCCCCATAGGTGTGGTCGTATGTGTCACATTTATGGGTGTATATATCACAACAAGGGGATCTCTTGTACCAAGTTTCGTGCTTAAACGGTTCTGAAGTTACTAACAGCCGATATTTGAAAATTTTTGAAATTTGTTGACTCATATGTGGACGGTGCCACGCCCCTTTTTCAAAACTTGGTAAAAACGTCAATAGAATGGTCAATTCAATAAAGATACCAAATTGAATTATTGTGTGTGCTATTATTATTGAATTACCTAATTTTGTACGTTTTTGGATATCGAAAAAATGGGCATGGTTATGGTTCGATTTCGCCCATTTTAAATAGCAACCTACCCTTGCGCGGAAGCAACCTATGTGCCGAATTTCATTCAAATATCTCAATTTTTACTCAAGTTATCTTGTCCACGGATGGACGGACGGACATGTCTTATTCGATGAACTTTGCTATATGGAACTCTGTATCTATCTACATTATTTTATAAAGTTACAAACTTTATGTCTTAGAAACCCCTGAACCATACTTGTAGAAATTTAATACATGTGGTAATCTGTATAAAATAATTAATCCTACCGATTTCGCACAAAATCTGATGAAGCTTGGTCTGTAATACTAACCAAACAAATCGCATCTCTGCAGTGAAGCACCAAACTAGTCAGGAAGCATACTCTTGTACTAGTAAAAATTCAAAGTTATGCATACTGCTAAAATGTCCGGAGTTGGAAAATCCGAGTGCAGCTCCTTATTTGAATTTTACTTTCTACCTCACTGGAACTCAAACCAGTGATCCCGCTGATCTGATTGCAGTACTTATCCTTTGAAGACGACGGCATTTAAATTAATTTCGCTTTTGGTCTATTTTGAACTAGTTTGAGACTGGTATATTGCTGTCCGAAATCTGACAATTGACATCTCGTAGAACATCGCCATGTTAAAAATACCAGTTCACTGGCTAGTTGGGATTGGTGTACATACTAGTGTTGAAATAGTTTGCAACTGTTTGGCTTGACTGCAGAGATAATACATGTGTATATATTGCCCTATACTATTAAAAAATGAACACTATTTAATTATTCATATTGCTATAAATTAGTTTTCTTATTTACATACTAAAAAAATATGTAAAAATGAGCGGACCATAAAACCAACAACAAAAATAAATTCATACCGGAGCACGCGGTTATGTACCTATCTTTTAAAAATAGAAAGAAGAATGTACAAAAACTAAGTCCAGCATAATGGTTTACATATAGACAGAATGTCTAAAATATTGTGTATACCGTTGGCAAGATAACAAACAACAATTAGAGGAAAACTTGAATTAAGCAGCTTGCAAAACTACACGCAGCATAGCCTATGGGTTAGGCAGCTGCGCTTGCAATCAGAGTGAGTGGGTTCGATTCTCCACAAGATCCTCTGAAAATAACAAAACAATACGAATTAGTCTGACTAGAAATCGTGGCTGTTTTCGAAATAGTACTATAACTATAACCTGTGTATGTTTGTTGCTTTAAATTTTTCGTCTGATCAAAAATAATAATAATTAACCAAGAATTATTATCAATTGGTGTTGAGCTCGTTAAACTTACAAAAATATGCGTACTAAAAATATATTTTTTATCATTTAACGTACCTACTTATTTAAATTTATATTTATTCTTAACAGCACTTGTCTTTAACAACTTGATTTACGTAATCACATCTCTCGGCCTCTAGGACGACTCATATCCGTCCATGGACTCATCTTCGTGGATGTCCTGGTCCACGTCAGGTGTCATCGAACACCATGGTTTCATGTGGTCACTGGAGAATACATTGGCATACCGTGCTCCAACTCATCGGTGGGAAACGGTTCATCATTAAAATCTTGTATTAAACGATTTTCGCTCACGTTGCGCACATCGAAATTGAACCCCAGTTCATTTGGGCTGACATTGGTGGTTGCGTTCGTTGGTTTTTTTCGTGGTGCATCTCATGGACGATAGGATGGTCCTATTGACAAGCTCAGCCTGTCCATTAGCCGTGGTAGTGCGTACTGCATTCTTTACATGTTGTATACCGTATGTCTCTATAAATGGGTGGAACTCCTTTGACGTGTAAGCAGTGCCACGGTCGGTCGGTGGTAATTTTTAACGGTTGTCCAAAAATAGCCATTACCCTACGTAGTAGTAGTGAACACCCATAATGTCTTGGTACTCTACTGGTTCCAAAAGCGTGTGTTTCGAGAAGCCACATATGAGCACTATGATGTGTTGATTGCTTCGCTTGCTCCGAGGGAACGGACCGAGGTGGTCGATTTGAATCGATCTGAATGGAATTGGTAACACTTCCATTAGATGCATTTGCTTTTCATGTTTTCCACCTTTCACTTTGCTTATACAGCATTCCGGGCAAGAACCTATATATCATTTGACATAGGGTCTCATACGCTTAAACCAAAAGTACTTGCTCATGCGTTCCAGAGTTTTGTCTACCCTGAAATGGCCTGCATAATCGTGGCGCAATTTCGTGATTCGCCACCGGATAGCTCTTGGTACCACCAACTTTCGCTCTCTGCCCAGTTTCCTGAAAGTCAACTATCATGCATTTCACAGGCGGTTACCGTTTGGGCTGCATTTGGTGAAGCTGGCTTCCCTAGCTGTTGAAAGATTTCTCTGAGTTCTGGACACCAACAGAACTTGTTCGGCCACGGTGATGGGATCCTTCGGCGGTAACGATGGTAGTCGGCTTAAACATTAGACATTCAAAATTGTGCTCCTGCAGCCGTAACCACCATCTTGCTATTCGAGGAGGTAGAGACCTCCAGTTCGTGGCTTCCATAATTCTTTTCTGTGCCACTGCATTGCCGACTGTAAAATGACACCGGCTTCCACCCATCTATACTATCTTGCAAAAGCATACCTGCTAACTCATGAATGCTTGCGTCTGTGCGCACTTCATGGTGCTAGTATTGGCTTCCCTGAAATAGCCGACTTCAATTGCTGGAATGCGTCCTCCTGCTGCTGCTGCCATGCAAAGGGTGTGTTGTTTTTTAATAGTTTAGTCAATGACTCTGCGATGTCTCTGTACTGTTCCACAAACTTCCTGAAAAACCGGTGAGACCCAAAAATGTTCGGACTTCCTTAGCTGGTTTTGGTCGAGGGAATTTATCAATTTCTTTGGTTTTCTCCCTACCTGGATTTATGCCCTGTGCATGTCACCTCTTTCCCTTGGAACATGCACTTAGATGGTGTTGGTGTTAAACCCGCACGCTTTATTGCAGCTAGGAATTCTTTCAATACCTCCTTATCCTCATCTACTGTGGGTGTGGCAATTATTACCTCGTCAACATAACTTCTAATTCGCTTTCTATTTTTAAGGACTGCGATTAAGTGAAGCATCATCTCTTGAAAATACATGGGCACATTAACCAGGCCAAAAGGCATAACGTTATGTTCAAACATACCATCGTGTCTGAGAAACGCTAACTGCTCCTCCCCTATAGGCATCAGAAATTGTTTCTTTATAGTGACAGCATTGAGTGCCCTGTAATCAAAGCACATGGGTCTTTCGCCGTTGCTCTTGCTCACTAAAATCACCGATGCTGCATGCGGCGACGTACTTCGCCTAGTTCTAAACCAGTTTTTAAAAGCCAAGTGTAATCAAAAACCTTTCTTATAAATAACAAGTACGGAAGTCTAAGTTCGGGTGGAACCGAACATTAAATACCCAGCTGTATAAAAGTGGTCGTGGTAAATTTGTAAATTGTTGTGGAGTTATGACCTATAGAGGTTTTAAACTTTTTTTTACTACCAAGTGGGCAATCTTTAAAATAACTACACCTTTTTCAGAAAGTTGCAACTCATATTCAGAAAGTTACAATTCATATTCAGAATTTCCATTTCATATTTAGAAAGTTAAAATTCATATTCAGAAAATTACAATTCATATTCAGAATTTCCATTTGATATTCAGAAAGTTGCAATTGATATTCCGAATTTCCATTTAATAGTAAAGTACAATTCATATTTAAAAAGATGCGATTCATAATCAGAAATTTACAATTCATATTTAGAATGCCCATTTTAAATTCAGAGAGTTACAACTGATATTCAGAAAGATACAATTCATATTCAGAATTTCTATTGATGTTCAGAAAGTTGCAATTCATATTTAGAAAATTGCATTTTATATTCAGAAAATTACAATTCATATACAGAATTTCAATTTCATATTGAGAATATTATTCAGGTATTTTTGCATTTAATAGAAACCTTACAAATGTAATAGTTCAAATATCGTCGTCTGCGTAAATGATTGTCGTATGTGACATTTGGGCCAAACTGAGTTAGTGGCCATTACCTAATAAACTATCTAATACCTTTATATGGCGTTATCTGCTTTTGGATAACTCATTTAGTTATAGGTGATAAAACCTTCAAACTCAATATTGGAAACTCATTTCCGTGTAATTATTGTAATTATTTATGTTGTTGGTTTTATGGTCTGTTAATTTTGATATATTTCTGTAAGTTTAACGAGCTCAAGACGACTTGATAATAATTCTTAGTTAATTATTATTATTTTGATTAGAAGAAAAATTGAAAGCAACAAACATATGCAGGCTATAGTTATAGTACTATTTCAAAAACAGCCACGATTTCTCGTCGGACTAATTTGTATAGTTTTGCTATTTCAGAGGATCTTGTGGAGAATCGAACCCACTCACTCTGATTGCAAGCGCAGCTGCCTAACCCATAGGGTATGCTGCGCGTAGTTTCGCAAGCTGCTTAATTCAAGTTTTCCTCTAATTGTTTGTTATCTTGCCAACGGTATACACAATATTTTAGACATTCTGTATATATGTAAATCATGTATGCTGGACTTTGTGCATTCTTCTATCTATAGTACTATAACTATAGCCTGTGTATGTTTGTTGCTTTAAATTTTTTCTCTAATCAAAATAATAATAATTACTAAGCATTATTATCAACTGGTCTTGAGCTCGTTAAACTTACAAAAATATGTAATTATATATGTTTGTATAATTAAAAGAGGAACATGTACCATAGCTATAATAACAATATAATCATTTGTTGTTGAAGCTGGCTTTAGGTCAGTTGCATTAAAAACACGCTGTTTTAGTTTTTTACCTCCAATATATTTCGATTTCCATCGGAAATCATCATCAGGGACTACAAAAAAAATGTAATATTTATTTAACACTAGTTTACACAGATAGGTATAAAAGTATACGTATGTACATATAAACAAAGATAATTCCTATAAACATACATACATTACTTCAGCTGTTGTATGCACAGCAACTGGTCAGTTCGGCATGCTGTTGTGAACTGATTTGCGCGAGTCAAGCAGATCTCGGTAAAGGTGTGCAATGGCTTCCGAATCTTGCTTATAATTCAGTCTCTTATTCTCGTTCGTGTCTATTATGTGGAGCATCTCTAAAGTAAAACGTTTGTTGTAATGTCGTTCTTGCTGTAGTATGCTCACAGCGTCAAAGTCAGGTTTATGTCCGCTCTCCGCACAGTGGGCCGCAAGTGCTGTGTTATATGTGTTATTAGATTTTTGACATTTTATATCCGATCGGTGTCCAGCTATTCTAGTTTTAAGCTTATTTTTCGTTGTTCCAACATATTCTTTGTTGCATTCGTTATCTACGTCTCCTGCACATGGTATTTTATGTATAATATTATTTTTGTCCATCATTTCCGCTTTGCTTTTCATGTTTTTGAAAAATATATTATTAGTGTACGTCTAATATTTATTTCTTTGTCGTAAATATTAGAACATTTTAATCTTTCGGAAAAGCCCGGTATATATACAATTGATTTGTATATAAGTGGTTTTTTGCCTTTAGTTTTCGATTTGGTACCGTTTTCATATGTATTAATCAGCCTATAAATCACCCCGGATGGAGGTGAGGAGATTAATGAGTACACGGAAATCCCAAAAAATCTTTTTATGGAAATAGTGACATTTTGTATATGTGAGAATAGATATTTTAAATATGAGGAACAAATGTATACGCAGTTGAAGGGACTTCCAATGGGATCTCCAGCATCACCTATTGTCGCCGACATTGTAATGGAAGAAATTTTAAGAAAAGCAACGGCAAACACTAGACTACTTAGTAAATACGTAGATGATGTGTTTGCGATAGTGAAAGAGGATAAACTGAATGAAACTTTAGACCTGCTTAACTCCTATAATAAAAACATCCAATTCACGATGGAGTTGGAAAACAATGACAAATTACCCTTTTTAGACTCTTTAGTATGTAAAATTGACAACAAAATCAAGCTAGATTGGTATCAAAAGCCTACATCTTCAGGACGTATCATTAACTATCTTTCAAAACACCCCAAAAACATGATTTTCAACACGGCGAAAAACTTCATCAGTAGAGTTCTAGATACTAGCGACGAAATGTTCCACGCTGAGAACAAAAAACGTATAAAACACATCCTGAAGATGAATGATTTTCCATCCGGGGTGATTTATAGGCTGATTAATACATATGAAAATGGTACCAAATCGAAAACTAAAGGCAAAAAACCACTTATATACAAATCAATTGTATATATACCGGGCTTTTCCGAAAGATTACAATGTTCTGATATTAACGACAAAGAAATAATTGGATTAGCACATAAACCGACGTACACTAATAATATATTTTTCAAAAACATGAAAAGCAATGTGGAAATGATGGACAAAAATAATATTATATATAAAATACCATGTGCAGGAGACGTAGATAACGAATGCAACAAAGAATATGTTGGAACAACGAAAAATAAGCTTAAAACTAGAATAGCTGGACACCGATCGGATATAAAATGTCAAAAATCTAATATCACATATAACACAGCACTTGCGGCCCACTGTGCGGAGAGCGGACATAAACCTGACTTTGACGCTGTGAGCATACTACAGCAAGAACGACATTACAACAAACGTTTTACTTTAGAGATGCTCCACATAATATACACGAACGAGAATAAGAGACTGAATTATAAGCATTGTTTACCCGTACTAGTTTGGCATCTTCTTTTGCGAATCGGAGTGGAAGGCAGTGGATGAATGTACTCCGAGAGAGTGTAATGAAGGAAATCGCGTTCAGAGTTGCTTTAAAGTAAAAACTACAACTAAAAACTTCAATTTAAACTGAAATATACATTCTATAATAACTGATAACGTATTATAACTGCTTTATATTCAATAATTTGGGAGTTTCAAGTCTTCATGTTCAATATTGCTGCATTTAAATTTCATTGTTTTATTATTGCATACAATTCACCCTGTGTGGTTTGTGTGTGTGTACAGATTCGGAGTAATTTGCACTACTAGTAGACATATACTATGATTATAAGCAAGATTCGGAAGCCATTGCACACCTTTACCGAGATCTGCTTGACTCGCGCAAATCAGTTCACAACAGCATGCCGAACTGACCAGTTGCTGTGCATACAACAGCTGAAGTAATGTATGTATGTTTATAGGAATTATCTTTGTTTATATGTACATCCGTATACTTTTATACCTAGCTGTGTAAACTAGTGTTAAATAAATATTACATTTTTGTTGTAGTCCCTGATGATGATTTCCGTTGGAAATCGAAATATATTGGAGGTAAAAAACTAAAACAGCGTGTTTTTAATGCAACTGACCTAGAGCCAGCTTCAACAACAAATGATTATATATAGTCAAAAAGGTCGCAAAAAAGTCTAAAATTTGATAATAACAATATGTAGCGAAGTTATACAAAGTAACAAAACCCTAATATAATAAGGAGTAAATGAATGTATATGGGAAGGTGGGTTCATAGTGTAAATTGAGTAAAATGTATAAAAAAGTATTAACTATTCACCCGCTGGCATATCATGCAAAGCTAGTGCATCAGCGTGAAAAGTGAAGCAGTGCTGAGTTGCTCGAGCACAGTCTCCACCTGTAACGGCTACCATGGCATCATCGATCTTGCTCTCTAAGTACTGTAGCCTCTGCTCTGCGAGACCTGGACTTTGCACATTTGGCACATCCATATTTGCCTTTACAATGGACTTTATTTTAGACCATATTGAGTCCACTGGATTGAGCATAGGCGCATATGAACCCAACCTAAGAACACTTGCCTGCCCATTTGGGTGGTCATGTACCGCTGCTTCTACGCTAGAGTGACAAGGTGCGTTATTGCATATAAGTACTGTGCCATTTAAGTTATTAACCAGGTCTCGCCACTTGTCCAAAACTGTTATTATCCATCTTTTGAACGAGGCTGCAGTAAACGAGCCTCGCTGCCTGTCAAAGGTTATCACCAACGATGCAGAGATAGCCCCTATCAGATAGACGTTTGCACCCCGGGATGCTGGCAACGCCTGCACTGCCCAATCCCCGCGCTTGGATTTACCGCGCGAATGCCGACAAATTAATATTAATTGCTAACCAGCCTGTACGTATGTGTTTAGCTTTACAACGTATTATATTCTTTTGGCCTTGTTTTGTTTTGTTTAGAGTTTAGGGTTATGCATTGGGTGTGTACATTTTTAAGTGTAAACATTTTTCCTTCAAGGTAGTTATTTATGGTGGAAATTGATTTGGAGATATTGAAATTGTTTTTGCCTGTATTTGGCGAAGAGTTATGCTGCAGTTTTATTCCAGGCAATTCAATGTTTCTTCAATTTGACCTTAGGATAATTTGCAAGGCTTTTTTCCCCCCGCAACAATTTTTTCTATCCTTCCACTCATTGCCCGGGTGTACGCTGTTTTGTAGGAAATGCCTAGCAATGCTGCTAGAGCAGGCCAATCTTCCCGCGGTTTGCCGCATTCACACCTCTTTCTCTATCCTGAGAAGAGTAGGTGTTATATTTTCCACGTTCAACATCTTTAGTGTCTAACACAAAGCAAAAATATATTATTAGAATAAATATAATTTTAGGTAACGCCTACTTCTTGGATGAGCTTTCTCGGGCATATAGGAGCTATAACTTGGAAACTCTTACAACTATATAATTGAAAATGAGTGATTCTGAAGGATTACAACAACATTTAGGGAGATGCCACATACTAAAAAATTAGTGTTTTCAATGTGGGTGCGGTTCTGATCTGATTAAAAATTTTGTTTCATATGGAAACTCCGCCTGCAGCTTTTTAGTGGAAAATCTTGAATGGTTTCCGAGTTATACATCTTGAAAGCTCAAAAAATCTCATGTCGAATAAGTAGAGGGTGCCACGCCCACTCTCAAGCAAGCATGGGATACAATTTTAGTCAGCTTTTAATTAGATAGCATTTCTCGATTTTTTGTTACAAACCGAAATCAGAAGTTTATAATATAAATATTCTCACCATAAATGTCAGCTCTGCATATTGCGCAAAGCTTGGGTGTTCCTTGTAGCAATGTCTCTGCACATCTCTTATAGCATAAGTGCCTGCAAGGCAGAGCTCGGCATACATATTTGTATGCCATTGTTATTAAGCATATGGCACAGTTGTCCTTTAGTTCCATTTCGTTTTAATTAATTTAATTTTTGATTTGTATGCTGTTACTTTTTTATATGTAAAGTATATAAAAACACAGAATGAAAGTCACATATAAAAAAAAAAATACTTGGTAAAACCATTGATTCTATGTATTGATCATAAAGTTAACAAGAGTACAGCGGAATTTTCTGAATATCAATTGTAATTTTCTGAATATGAATTGAAATTTTCTAAATATCAATTGCAACTTTCGGAATATGAAATGGAAAATATGAATATGAATTGTAATTTTCTGAATATGAATTGTAGGTTTCTGAATATGAAATGGAAATTCTGACTATGAATTATAACTTTCTGATTATCAATTGTAACATTCTCAATATGAAATGGAAATTCTTAATATCAATTGCACGATTCTGAATAATAATTGGTATAAAAATGAATGTGTGTCCTTTATAGGCGTCCAAAGTACTTAACCGATTTTTATGAAATTTTTACAGTATATTCTTTGGATTACCGGTTACAGCATAGGCTATACAGTTTTGGTAAAAGTCTATATAAAATTTCAATTCGTCATAACTCTGAACTTATTTGGTCTAAACTAATGATATTTGAATAAATATATCCTTTTATATATAATATTTCAATTTATTCAAGACTTACATAATTTTAGTAAAGTGGGCGATGCCAAGCCCACATTTTTTTTGCTTTGTTTGTGCTCCGTTAATGTCCAAAGCTGAGAGTCGAGCTTAAATGTAGGATTGTTAACTCAACGATTGCGGCGAATACTGAACTGCTTTCTTTTTCGCTCGTGTATGCATGTATTGACAGTCGCTCAAACTGGTATGAATAAGCCCACGAAATTCTAGTTAATGAACTAGAATGTTTACTAACCAGTTTGGCAGTTGACTGCAGGGTAGTTATCCGTGCGAAATCTTGCACATATATATTTTCGAGATGGAAAAGCAGAAATACTTGAATTGTATAGACAAATTTGCCAAATTTGCTAAGCGATTTCCGACCCAACACAAATCGTTCACTCATTTACGGACGAAACGAATGGTTGCCCTATATTATTTTACAGTTCCCTGGTCATGGCCAATGAGCTCGGGTTTCCATCACCGCTTGTGCTAAACTACATCATATCCTTAGGAATATAAATATATAAAACCAGGACCAGGTGTAGAGATTACACTCTACCTTGATTGAAATGTATCGCTGCCTTTGCGTTGAGTTTCCATGAAGAGCGCTTAGCAACAACTGTAGATAGGTACTACAATAATATTCATGCCGTTACGAAGCGGAAGCCGGCCGATGTTTTCCTGAACAGGATAGCCAGGACAAATTATGAGGATTTTGCAAACTTTACGGAACGTACAAATGAGGATATTAAGGTTCTTCTTCTATACAGAGAGGAGAGTAGAAACGCTGTTCGTGAAAGTGAACTGTTCTTCGCCAACAGGCAAATTAAAAGCAAGCCAAAGCCGCTTTACAAAAAGAAGCCGTCGCCGAAAATAGAAAGTTCCACAAAGCGGATATATAAAAAATGTCTGAATAATGAAAACTTAAAGTATACTAGGCAAATCGTCCCAAAAATTTTGACATAAAAATGTCTGGAAAATAAAACAAGAAAAACAGTAACTGGACAAATCGTCCCAAAATATTGATAGCGTCGCTCCAGATAGTTTTACTATTATGTATGTACGTTTGTGCTTATATATGTTTAATTCCCTCTTTATTATTTTTTCATAGGTGCTTGTTTTAAGGCGAATTAGGACCATGTATACCTTAAGGAACTTCAGTGCACTCACCTCGGAACTTAACTCCCACACTTAGATCCCTTGAAAGAATGTAAATTATATTTTTTTTGTTTTGGTTAAGGCTCTAGATGACTCTTGCGCAAAGAGTTTATAAATTGTGGTTTTTTATTTATGATAAGCTTTTTCATAGCAGAATTATACCCGGATTGCTTGCCGACCACTGCCGAGGGGAGACTTTGTTTTGAAAAAAACTTTTTCCAAACATTTTGATGTTACCTAGGCCAGAAGCACCACACGAGATTGGCAACCCTTTTGGATAGTTTCAAATTCCTTGTTTCCAATCCTCCCCTAAAACACCAATTAGGCTTAAATATTTGCCCATAGATGTTGGAAAGGACGTTGTTCCAATCTTCCCATATTTAGTTTTTAGATAGTGATACAATATTATGATTGATTCTTTGTTGGAGGGCGGGGTCGTGTGTAGAGGTGCACGCAATTGGGGAAAGTTTCTGATCGACATGCACCTGGAAATGGCCAGAGTGATTCTTCTGCATGCGGTTCAAGTAGCTCACTACTTCCGGACACTTGCTTCCACGTATGCTCTTGATAGCCACTGAACACCTCTTCAGTGATGAACTAAACGTGCGGAGGCGAAAACCTGCCAAGGCCACTCCGAATTGATTAGCTTAAGGGCTTGCCAGGGGACTTCATCAGCAGAATCTGTTTACCATGAGGTGCGGCTGCAAGCGGGCGTCTCTTTTAGAGACAACCCAATTTTGATCACGTTTATGAATTGAAGGAATGCACCTGAAACGTCCGATCCCGCTGCCCTGCTGGTTGATGCCCTCGTTAGCGTAAAATCTGACATTACCACCATACAAAAAATGCGATGGACGGGGCAAGGTAACAAGACCATTACACCTTGCGACATTTACTGGAGTGGCCATACAATCCATCGCAGTGTCGGTGTTGGAGTAGTGGTAGGAGAGACCCTGAGCAAACAAGTACTGTCGTGCTCTATTCCATTAAAAAAAATGATTATTAAAAAACAAGTAAGGAAGTCTAAGTTCGGGTGGAACCGAACATTATATACCTAGTAGTGCTCTATTATGGCATCCCAATTTACGCAGGTCTGTTTTAATACTTTCAGTTCGTATTTCCTCTCAAATAGACAGACGGACAGACATATAGACGTATCGAGAGAACAACATGGCTACATCGACTCAGCTCATACTCCTGATCATTTCAGTATACTTCTTGATGGGACTATTTTTTTTTTCTTCTCATACGTATAAACATTTCATGTTCATGAAAGGTATGAAAATCAAAAAAGATATACAACTTCGCTTTTGCAGAGGGGCATAAACTACTTGCCCAGATATTTTACTTTTCATAATGAACGTTTTGATATACATAAATATATATCTCGATTCGTTTATGCCGAATGAAGTAATATACCTTGTGTGCGTAACAAAAATAGATGTAAAAGTTGTATGTATTTCATAGGCCAAAGAACTGACCCGATCTTTATAAAATTTTCACAATATATACTTGGGTTCAGTGGGTACAGCATAGACATTATATAGTTTTGGAAAAGTAAGCGGAGCCACGCCCCCTGGCTATATAAAGTTTCAATTCGTCATAACTCCGAACTTTTTTGGTCTAAATCAAAGAAATTTGGATATATATGTGTCACTTAGTCTATATCTACATAATTTTTCAAAAGTGGGCGTTGCCACGCGCACATATTTTGTATTTTGTTTTGCTCTTGAAATTTCACGATATATTCAAGAGTTCGCTGGGCACGACACAGTCTGCATATAACTTTTGGAAAAGCCCCAGGTCATATAAAGCTGCAGTTAGGAGTTTATTTGGTTCAAGTTAATGACATTTTATATATAGATGTCTTCTATGTATCAAAACGTCAAAACAACGTATACCGGGTTTGCTAGTATATTATAAAATGGAGAAAGCGAACAACGAATTTCAGCATTCTTTTGTCAAACTGAGAGACTAGTTTGCGTTCAAATAAACAGACGAACAGACAGACAGACGGACGGAGAGACGGACATGGCTCAATCGTGCTGATCATTTTAGTGTACTTTTCTCTTCTTCTCATACTTACATACATTTAATGTTTATGAAAGATATGAAAATCAAAAAATATATATAGCTTCCCTATTGCAGTGGGCTATTAACTACGTGCCCCAATATTTTGCTTGTTTGTTTCCCGATTTGGCAAATTTTTGGCAGGAGTATAATACATACTACTAAGAAGCATCTGACCAATTGTCATGGAAATATCAAGATTGAATTATAAGCAATTGCCTTTGAAAGTAGCAGAAATTTTATGCTAAAAAGCTCATTATGTGTGCAAAATCTGATTGATATAACTTGCTTAGTTGTAGAAATATCGCTTTTTAAATTTTACAAAAAAATTTTTCAGAACTATGTTCAAAAACTGGGCGTGGACTTTAACCGGTTTTTACAGCAAACAGTTATCTTTATATATAGAACATTATGACCAAACTTCGTTTCGACAAATAAATTTTGGCGGAGTTGTGGCATAAAAAGTTTTGTGGAATAGTCCACTATAAAAGGGGAGGGGGCACGCCCATTTTCGAAAATTTAAAGTTTTTGGATTTCTTTGTTTACGGAAACTTTAAAAGTGAAATATTAATGATGTAAAGCTAGTTTACGCAAAGTTATTGCCTATTAATAATTAATGAATAATTAATGAAATTTGGATATATGTGTCACTAAGTCAATATCTACATAATTTTTAAAAAGTGGGCGGTGCCACGCCCACATATTTTGTGTTTTGATTTGCTCTTGAAATTTCACGATAGGTTCAGGAGTTCGCTGGACACGACACAGTCTGTCTATAGCTTTGGGAAAAGCCCCCAGGTTATATAAAGCTGCAGTTCGGTATAGTTAGGAGTTTATTTGGTTCAAGTTAATGACATTTTATATATAGATGTGTTCTATGTATCAAAACGTCAAAACAACGTCTACCGGGTTTACTTTCTTCTTCTTTAAATGGTCATCTAACCGCCTGGGCGATTTTGACCGTCCAACATAGCTCGCCAGTCGTTTCTTCGTTGCGCCAACTGGCGCCAATTGGAAACACCGCGGGATCGCAAATCGGTCTCCACTTGGTCCTTCCATCGGAGTGGTGGTCTCCCTCTTCCTCTGCTTCCACCGGCGGGTGCCGATAAGAATACCTTCTGGGCTGGAGCATCTTCGCTCATTCGCACTACGTGGCCTAGCCAGCGAAGCCGCTGTGTTTTAATTCGCTGAACTATGTCGGCGTCTGCGTAAAGTTCATACAGCTCATCATTAAATCTTCTTCGGTACTCGCCGTCGCCAACGCGTAGAGGTCCACAAATCTTTCGAAGAACCTTTTTCTCGAATGCTCCCAGAGCCTCATCAGATGTTGTTAGTGTCCACGCTTCTGCACCATATA
This sequence comes from Merzomyia westermanni, assembly GCA_949987695.1. Taxonomy (NCBI): domain Eukaryota; kingdom Metazoa; phylum Arthropoda; class Insecta; order Diptera; family Tephritidae; genus Merzomyia; species Merzomyia westermanni. The sequence goes on from OX465288.1 coordinate 94,510,412, forward strand.
GCAGGACTGGTGCGATGAGTGACTTGTAGAGTGTTATTTTCGTTCGTCGAGAGAGGACTTTACTTTTCAATTGCCTACTCAGTCCGAAGTAGCATTTGTTTGCAAGAGTGATTCTTCGTCGGATTTCTAGGCTAACATTATTGTTGGTATTAATGCTGGTTCCCAGGTAAACGAAGTCCTTTACTATTTCGAAATTATTGCTGCCAACAGTGGCTTGGTTGCCAAGGCGCGAATGCGCTGACTCTTTGCATGATGACAGAAGGTACTTCGTTTTGCCCTCGTTCACCACCAATCCCATTTTCTCCCCTTCTTTTTCTAATTTGGAGTAAGCAGAAGTTACGGCGCGGTTGTTAAGGCCAATGATATCAATATCGTCAGCATATGCCAACAGTTGCACGCTTTTATAAACGCGGTTAAGTTTGCAGCTTGTATTATTTTCTCCAGCATTAAATTAAAGAAATCGCACGATAGGGGGTCACCCTGCCTGAAACCTCGTTTAGTTTCGAACGGCTCGGAGAGGTACTTCCCAATTCTGACCGAGCTGGCGGTGTTCCTCAAGGTAATTTTGCATAGCCGCATAAGTTTTGCGGGGAAACCAAATTCAGACATAGCGGCATATAGGCAGCTCCTCTTCGTGCTATCGAAAGCGGCTTTAAAATCAACAAAGAGATGATGCGTGTCGATTCTTTTTCACGGGTTTTTTCCAAAAGGCTGATTCCGCGATAGTTGGCGCAGTTTGCAGGATCGCCCTTTTTGTGGATTGGGCAGAGAACACTTAGATTCCAATCTTCAGGCATGCATTCATCCGACCATATTCTGCATAGAAGCTGATGCATGCACCTTACCAGCTCCTCGCCTCCGTGTTTGAATAGCTCAGCAGGCAAACCATCAGCGCCAGCTGCTTTATTGTTTTTCAATCGGGATATTGCTATTCGCACCTCATTATAGTCGGGTTGTGGAACGTCAATTCCATCATCTTCGATTGTGGGCTCGGGTTCGGCATCTTCTCTGGTTTCTTGCTCAGTTTCTCCATTTAAAAGGGCAGAGAAGGCATCCCTCCATATTCTGAGTGCTCTCTGAACATCGGCCACCAGGTCGCCGTTCTCATTCTTACAGGAGTTTGCCCCGGGCTTACAACCTTCTGTCATTCGTTGAAGTTTTTGGTAGAATTTTCGGGCATTATTCCCGTTGGCCAGCATCTCAAGCTCCTTTATTTCACTCTTTTCTGTCTCTTTTTTTTCGCCCGGAAAAGCCGCATCGCTTCCCTCTTCAACTCGCGGTAGTGTTCACACACGCTTCTCGTTGCATTCGATCTCAGCGTTGCCTTGTAGGCTTCGTCCTTTCTTTTCGTTGCAGCGCGGCACTCTTCATCATCATACCAGTAGTTTCTTCGCGTTCGCCGGAATCCCATTACTTCCTCGGCTGCGGTACGGATGGTGGATTTATAATTAAACTTATAAATTTATAGGGCAAAAATAATACCCCCTAAAGGCGGCCGCCGTGGTGTGAAGGTAGTGTTGCCGGCCTAGCACACCGAAGGTCCATGGTTCGAGCCCTGGTACAGGTAACATCAAAAGTGATTTGAAAAAAGTTTTTCAAAACGGGGTCGCCCCTCGGCAGTGGTTTGGCAAACTCTCCGAGTGTATTTCTGCCATGACAGGCTTCTCAGCAAAAATTCGTCTCCTTTGTAGATGCCGTTCGGAGTCGGCAAAAAACTGTAGGTCCCACCAATTTGTAGGGAAAAATTCAAATCGGCACACCACAAATTGGAAGAGAAGCTTGGCGCAAAAATCTCTTAGGAGGTTTATGATGATATACCTGTTGTATATCGCGCCATAGAGAGAGAGAGAAAGGCGGAGTGGGCAGTTAACAGGCCGGGGTCTGGAAGACTTTAAGTCTTTTATAATACATCAATGATGGAAAATACAAAATCAGAAATCTATTTAAACTAATACAAACCTTAATTTAAAAATAAACAGTTATAATGAATATATGTACTTAAAATCTTTTAAACATATAAAACATATACACTTCGAACAGTTTTATTAATGTGATCAGAACAGGTCAATGTAGAATTCAAGACAAAGCCCAAATTTTTTATCTTGTCAGTAAACGTTGGTGTATTATCATTCGCCAGTGTCGGAATATCCTCCCAATGTACAACACTTTTACTAATGGGCAACACATAGGTCTTAGTAGCATTAATACAAAGATAACTATCACAGGCCCATTGCGAAGTTGCTGACAAATCACTGTCTATTTTATAACCCAAGTCCTCAACGAGACCAATACGACTAGACAAGTACAATATAATAATATTAAACTTTAAGTACAGGGTATATTATGCCAATACCCGCAGCCTCTTCTTGGCACCTACTGTGGATGAGAACAGAAAGATTAGTATGTAAGGACGTGGTTTTGCTTTGTTCAATGCACCTTATTATTTGGATTTCTCCTTTCTTGGATAAAGTGTCGAATTCAAATTAGATACTTATTTTATGTAGGCCCCCGATTTAACTAACTTGGGGCCTGTGCAAGAAGCCCATTGATGCGGTGGGGTGCCGCTTGGCATCAGGCTGGCATAAACGTCGGCGCCCAGCGTAAGGCGAACTGGAGAGGCACGGATAAATTCAGGATCTGCCAACCTCATAAACTGAAAGGGGGCAGCTACAGTCGCGTCAATGTTTGAGACCGGGCTCATGCGATGGTGGCGTGCAAGGACTGTGGCTGAAGTACGGACCAGCGTACACCTGATCGGCCGGGTCCCACTAACCCGTTCTAGGTGTAGATCGGTAGCGAACTTGCCGTCAGTGACTGTGGTTGGTGAGCACGGGTCGACCAGGGCACGGACGAAGTGCAGTGCGCCACCGGACTAGATGCACACCGAAGCCGTTGGTTCAATAGGGACAAATGATCGCATGATGATAGCTACGGCAGGTGCGTTGGCCGCCCTACCGATCCGGAATGGTTGAGCTGTCGCGTTGTGTGCGTCTCTCCGACGGATATCAGTAAGACTGTGAGATACTCGGAAAGGACGTATTTCAGAGCCACCGGGATTCAACTTAATAGGCCGCGGGTATGGGCGGAAAGGACATGTTTCCACGACACCCTTACGTGGTTTTGATGTGTGGGCCGGACGTCGAGTCGCGTGTGAGTCCCGTATTCTTCATTGTTCGTGCCGTAGAAGCGGTCGGAAAGGACGTGTTTCCCAGCCGCCGAGCTGTGGAGTGGACGTCGCTGCTGTACTAGGGCCTCCTCTTTTTCCTCCTCCTCTTCGGCTGCCTGCTTTGCCCAGAACTTCGTTTTCTCTGTGATGGCTATGGACAGCGCATCATCAAATATGTCTTCGTCGTCTTCGATGTTGTCGGTAAGTTGTCGATTACCGTCGTTGTCGTCCATGTGGAGGGACGTATGATGGGGTTCGTTGCAAGGACAGAAACCGTCCTTGCTAGAACACATCTCCGGGCGGTAAAACAGGGACAAACAATTCGGGCAATATTTGTTGATCAGTAACACCCGCAATCGTTCCTCCTCCGACATCCAATGGTACTACTGGCAAAAACGTATGCCAGGGTTGTTGTTACACAGCCGACACAGGTTGGACCGTTCCTCCGTTTTTGCGCGTGTGGCCGTAAAACGAGTCATTCTAGAAAATGAACCCGTTATTAGGGTAGTGGGTTTTGTGAGGGTTTGGTGGCTTGTGTGCATAATCGACTGACATTTTCGGTATTTTGGTTTGGCATATTAGATTTTTTTTTTTAATGGGAATTTATTTCCCAGAGTGTGCCTTTGAGCAAGCTTTTGATTTTGTGTGTAGTATCATCGCTTGAATGGATGAATTGCTCGCTTTCATTAGTCACTTAGTTAAAAGTTTAATTTTGTTTCTTTGTGACATTTTGACACTTTCCTACCACCCAAAGGAATTCAAGTGAGAGGTAACTCGAGCTATTTGATATATGTGCGTAGCGCGGTTAAGGTGCACAAAGCAAAGAATGTGGTAAAAAGGATTTTGCCTCATGCGATTTATGTGTCATTTTGGTGATAATGAAATGTTTTTGCATTACTTTAGTCGCAATGTACCAAAATTATGCAATCATGGTGGTTGGTATAAGTGGGAGTTTGACAACCAGCTGATCAACGCTGTTATCTATCAGTTCGTATGCGAACCACTTTTTTGCTTTCTGTACGTACGTAGCCAGCACAACTGTCACCCGTATTCAGCCATTTAAAAGCTGCCACATCTGACCCTTGACGACTAGCTGGTTGACCATCTCAAGGGGAAGACAGATACACCACCACAGAGGCGTTGCAATAACCATGACCATATTAGAAATTGCCAATCTTGGGGCATTGGGTTCTTTTTTCCTCATTCTCTGCAAAATTTGGTTGTGGTTTCCGATTTTCCAATTCGTGTTTTTGTGTTAAGAAGTTAAAATCAGTCTAAGGTCATGATAATCTGATGCTTCCGAATGTGCTCCGCGTATTCCTTATTTGTGGAAACCAGTACTTAAGACGTCTGAAATTATTATCAACTATATACAGGGTGGCGCAAAAGTAATCCTCCTATCAGAAAATGCTATAAATTTTGCGATTGGCCCCTAAAGTCAGTTCTGTTTTGACATTTGTGTAGTAAACACATGCGAAATACACGTTAATAAACAATGTTACGCTACACTGCTCCAGAACGCGGAATATTGCTGACTATTTATTTGGGTCGGTGAAAAACGGTTACTGCGCAAAAGTAATCCTCCTATCAGAAAATGCTATACATTTTGCGATTGGCCCCTGAAGTCAGTTCTGTTTTGTCATTTGTGTAGTAAACACATGCGAAATACACGTTAATAAACAATGTTACGCTACACTGCTCCAGAACGCGGAATATTGCTGACTATTTATTTGACCAATAATCGGTCCGGGCCAAACGGTTACTGTGAATGGTGAGCGCTACAGAGCAATGATAAACGAAGTTCTTTTTGCCGCAACTTGATGAATTGGGATTGGAAAACATGTGGTTCCAACAAGACGGTGCAAAAGCAAACACTGCACGTGCCACAACCGATATGCTGAACATCGGAAGCTTACTTTTGCGCCACCTTGTATATATTATCAACCCATTTATACTGATTTCAGACCAGCAATTCGAATGTGTTTATATTGGGTTTGAATGCGTTTGCTCCTTTCTTATAAGGTATCAATCAAACAAGTTTGACGTGTTCGAATCAAACTTGTATGAATTCATAGCATTTGCTGTGTAATTTGTTTTGAATGTGTGATTTTGAGAATGGGATTTGTACGGGGAAATGTGCCGCATTTCGATCTTTTCTATGAAAATCATTCAGTGTAAATGTAGTATCAGTTTGCGAGTTAATTTACCCGCTTATTCGGTGGCGTGAAGTTGCTGGATTTTGTAGCGGGTTCGGTACAAGTCACCATTGCATGTGGCAACGCGGATTGTCACTAACAAACACTTGATGTGGCTATTCTCATTTATTCAGCACCAGATACATTACTGAATGAAATGTCATTGATGAAAAAAATTCACGAGGTGAGTATGCAGCGGTATAATATGTGTTTAATTTCATTAATTTGGTCGACTTACTATAATTGATCCTTATATTTATTTTCAGATTGGGCATTTTTGAGACGCCAACTATTTTAAACCACCTTCTATGGTTAAGGTTGGCAGCGAAGAGTCTCAGGCGCAGTTGCGACCGGCGCATGCGAACGACCCTCTAGGAACAATAGACTTAATTTCAGGCTGTATTTTGGACGACTTGCACGTCGGATTTTAACTTAATAATGCTTAATCATGCCTCGTAGGCAAGGGCGCATGGGCAGGGTACAAAAACATAATGCGCCGAACGTGGTACAAAACATAATACGCCGGGCGACGTACAAAAATTTCTTTTTTGTGAGAAGTAGGAAAGGCAAAATGGGTCAGGACACGAAAGTTGCTGAACTATTTGGTTTCCTTAAAGATTTTACGGCTGGCCCTACCTACGCTAAAAAATAGTATAAGGACAAGATTGATTGCTTCCAACGCCCAAAAAAAACAAGGTCTTTTGGCCTACTGGCGTGGTAATCTGGCCAATGTTTTCAGATACTTCCCGACTCTGGCTTTGACTTGCATTCAAGGATGTGTTTCAAAACAGCTTTTCTTGGGTGGTGTTGCTGGTTCCACTTAAGTGGGCTTCGTCTATCCATTGGATTTTGTCCGTACTCGTTTGGCTGCTGATGTTGGCAAGGATGGTGAACGTAAATTAACCGGCTGGGTAATTACTTAGTCAAGACCTGTAAGAGTGATGGTCTTATTGGTTGGTACCGTGGTTTCGGTGTATCTGTGCAAGGTATCATCAATTATCGTGTGCATACTTTGCCTTCTACGACACTGATCGTGGTAAGTTGCCCGATTCAGCTAACATCCCTCTTTTGGATCAGCCGGGCAGTTGCTCAAGCTGTTAAAACTGTCGCTGTTATCGTATCCTATCCGTTCGACACTGTACGTCGTCGCACGATGCTGCAGTCTGGTCACGAGAGTAGCAATAATTTACGTAGAAAGTCCATTGATAAGCGTGCAGTTGCTGGAGAGTACCTTATTGACATTGGTAAACTATGCATGTCTAATGGCTACAAACGCGGCACGTTCTCCTATAGTTGCTGGTAAGTATGCGAAATTATTGGAAACGACTGACTTGCATAAAGATACTATTCTTGGTTTAGTGACATGTCAACGACATCCCGCTCTAGCTTGCTTCTGAAACACATAATAATATTCAGAGGGTACAGTGCCGGCGGACCCGCATGGATTGATCTGCTGCAAAAGCTAACGGCGCCACCGCCTGGTCTCAATTAGCTGGTGAGTTTTATTCAATTATCCAATCCCTGTTTTGTAAGTTCGGGCATGATACATTACTGCGAGCTAGAGATAAGGCATTGTTAAATTGGTTTGTCTCCTACATGGTTTGCTTGATTTACAATAGCACCCTTACTTTTGCACTCGGTATGTGGACAATACAGACTTCAGTCTTTTAGGGAGTTTGGTTAATAGTTGCAATCTATCTTGTTGTTGTTGTTGTGGTAACGACAAAAACACTCCCCGAAGGTTTTGTGGAGTGTTGTCGAATTAACAGTCCGTTGCCGGATTTGAACCCGATACGCTCCGGTACTCCCTTACGGTACTGCCCGACTGTCGTGGTAGCGTTTTATGACCAGTGAAACCTTCTAGGTCATGTCACCCCTCATGGGTAATGAGAGGAGAGAGGCATCATATCCGTAGATCCACCATCGAGTTGCACGTCATTACCTTTGTGGATATTAGTTGCCTCTTACGACCGGTATGCCTACCTCGGGCATATTCTAAACCCCTAACCCGCAGGGGTGGCAATCTATCTTCGTATTCTTCAATTCAAAGACAATTTAGAGGTTTTATAAACCCTTAATTTTACCTATTCTAAACTCCTGAACATAAAGGTATACATTTATTTTTGTTGGAACGATTTTCCGTCATCCCTTGTCAAGTTTGGTTTTGTGACAAACCGGTTTAAGGTTTAAGCTTACTACCCTGTCGGAAGACCAACACATTTAGTTTCAAAAGTTGAATCGACTTTATTGGGAGGTAAGTTGTCTTCCGACCAAGCCCCCTTGTTTCAGGTTAGATTGTGGATGTTTCTACTTATAACGTTTTTGCAATTCCGTGAGGTACTCTGTTTTCCATAGTTTGTAAAACGTTTGGTGTAGGGCCCTAAGTTTTTCCCAGCGGTTGACAAGTGAGGCACTATTCTCGCTAACGTCGATCTCTGGTGGGGATAATAAATGCCCGCCAATGAGAAAATGTCCTGGAGTGAGTGGTGTCAAGTTAGACGGCTCGTTGGGGGAGGGGCTTAACGGTCGAGAGTTGGGACACGACTCGGCAAAGAAGGGTAACAAACCCTTCAAGGGTAAAACTATGATCCAAAGTGATCTTTTTAAAGTGATTTTGGAAACTTTTTACCCCTACTTCCCATAGTCCTTCTATATGAAGAGCGAAATCTACACCGGTGTTTGTAAACTCGCGGGAGAAGGTGGTGCGTTCTTGTAAATAGAAGGTCGCCCATCAGTTGGGTCTGCGCTCGTTTTCGGAAGATCGTGAAGACCTTGCTGTTATGGACGGTTGACCGGATCATATTTTTTACTTTTGGGATCCAATATTGGGTGCGTAGGAGCCGCAGTGTTAGTTGGTTTTCACCGTGCAAGCAGATCTTGTGGACAAACTGGACAAGCAGACGGGTGAAACGACAGGCGTAAGGGAGAACAATTGGATGAAGTTCGTTATAGGCGAGATCACCCACTCGCAAGATGTTATAGCTGTCGACGAATAGATTGAGAGGATGGACTTCGCTTTTTGTCCAAATGGGTTTCCCTGTTGTTAAATTCCCCAATTCTTCAGAATAATGCTTCTGGTGATATATTTCGATAACGCGTTGAGTCGTAGTCTTAATTTCGTCTGGCGAAATGAGGTATGACTCCGCTTTGAAGGAATATTTTGTTTTGGGATTATTTCTTTGAGAGAACCTCATAAGCCCTTGAAAAGTCAGAAAACTTTTCGAAAATGTCCTCTTTATCGTTTATTTGCCTAGTTGTGTGAACTTCTATTCTCTTTTATTCTATGTTTGTACCATAATCCTTTTCTTGAGTTGGCCATTTTGTCTGGTCTTCTTGTAACCAAGAAGGTCCCTGCCACCACAAACGGTTGTCTACTAGATCTCTCGCAGATAGTGCCGTGCTAGCCAACTCTGCTGGGTTTGATGCGGAATCCACGGGTCGCCAGGCTTTATTTCCTACCATTCCCCAATTTTTGTAACTCTATGAGACACGAATGTTGACCAAGAGCACGGTGCTTTTCTGATCCAAGCTAGAACGATCGTTGAAGTTTAGGTTTTCGGCCAATAAGACTGCCAAGCATAGCTCTAATCGGGGTAATGTAATTGTTTTCACGGGAGATACTCTTGTTTTTGCCATTAATAGATTGACGTAGATCTGATCCCTTGCCTTTGATCGTAAAAAGATTGTGGGTGCGTAGGCTTTTTCCGATGCAAAGCAGAACCCGTGTATTTCCATGTCGTTGGATGACGTGAAATACACCCATCGTGGTATGCGAATGCTGTTTATTGCAGGGTAATCCTGCATAAAGGTTTGCCACCGTTCTAGGGTGATTACAGACACTGGCTCATCCCAGCCTTCCAGGAAAATGTTTTGCATAATGATTTTTTAAGATGATGACTGGGCCGAGCTAGTTGAAATATCCCAGTTTTCGATTGGCTTAGCAAAAGTCAGCATGCGCATTCCAACGGATGCCTAGGGTATTGACCGCACTCGCGTCCTCGAACGCATTCGTTGTTGTGGTTGTAGCGATATTCAGCCTGCCTAATTATCACCCCTTACCTAACATTGTCATCGAACTCTTCTAACAGGAGTCCTAGAAACCTCGCGGCTTCAACAGGGTTGGACCATAGTGATATTTCTGTTAGAAGAGTAGGCTCAGTTGAGCAGATGAACAGATGCTTACTGTCATGGGAAGCCACGCTTCATGCCGGGCTGACATTTATCATGTCCGGGTTCAGTCTGGATAGGTAAGGGTTTAACCTGTTACAGTATCCAGAATGAAGTTGGGCCAGCAAGACCCTTGTCTCCACAGGTAGTTCGTGTTCTGTTGTGGCTGAATAACGACGTTCACAGGACGAGAAAAAGTTTACCGACTGTCTGTGGATGAGTTTGAAGGGTTGTAGATGCACTTTTGGATCAAACGGCGAAAAATTGTGGTGGCGCCTCTCTTCATAGTGCTTACGGTGATGACTCCCTATTATCCTGGGAGGTGAATTTTGGGTGAGCAGGCGCCTGTTCGGGTGCTGTGGTTTGTAGCAATTGAACAGGAATTGCCTGGTCAACATTTCACTATGCCCTTTAGCACCGCGCATTTTTACCTAGCTATTAAGGTGGTGTTCAGGTGAGATCAGGAGGCATCCCAAACCAATTCTGAGTGCGGTGATTTGACAGGCCTGCAACCTCCTCCAGTGTGTGTCTGCTAGCCCCGGCGACCATGTAGGCGTCGCGTAGCTCAGAACCGGCTGGCCGATTGCCTTGTACGTTGCCAGTAACGTTTCTTTATCTTTCCCCCAAGTACTGCCAACTAGTGAATTGAGGATTTTGTTGCGGCTTTGTACTTTGGTGGCTACATGATCACCGTAGTTGAACATGTTATCAAACGTGACCCCTAAGATTTTGGGGTGTGTGACAGTCGGAAGCTCAATGCCGTAGACGTATACATCTAATTCCATGTTCACCTGCGCTGTCCACGTCGTAAATAGGGTGGTCGAGGACTTGGTCGGTGACAGTGGGAGATGGGAGGTATGAGTTAACTCTTGAGCAGAGCTCGTCTACAAAGGAGCTCGTCGCCAGAATCGTGCAGTCATCGGCGTAGGAGACGATCGAGACACCCTTGGGGGGGGGGAAGGGCGCCTCGATATGTAGTAATTAAACAAAATCCGGGATAGGACACCACCCTGTGGCACCCCTTCTTTCATTATACGTGGTTTTGATCTTTCGCCTCTAAATTCAACCGATGGCTGCCGGCCACTCAGATAGTTGGTGGTCCCGTGCTTTAGATAGGCGGAAGAGTTGAGTCCTCCAGGTGGTCACTCCAACAGTCACGGTCTTCAATTCATAGACGCGTATAGGGTCATCTAGATTGGGTCAAAAACTATCCTTTCTAATTTTTTTTGTCGCGTTTTTTCCAGATCTTTCGATAAATCTTTTCGATGTCGCTGTTGAAGACATACTTTCAGAATCTCCATCGAAGGAGTAGCATTTTTAGATCGGCCTGGAGATCTGGTCCTGTATAAAGCACGTCGTTCAAGCTTGTCCCATTAGCAGTGGGACACGAAGCGTTGAATACCACCCGGACCTTTGTAGTCGTGCTTTCCTTTTTTATAACCGCATGATGGGATAAGAAGTAGCAAGCTGTTGACTGGGGTGCTATGACAGTGGGAACCCTTGACATATGTCCTAATGTTTCGTATTCCCCTAGTACCCTGTTGTACTCTCAGTAGGGCCGGTGTCTTAGCTAGGCGCATATCATTCCGGTACAATTGAGAGCAAACGCTCTTTAGGGAAGGCCCTAAGCATATGTTCTTGGGGAAATCCTGTTTAACTGGAAGTTCGAAGATATATTGTCACAATTTATACGGATTTCTCCAAAGCGTTTGACACAGTATCACACCAAATACTGCGGTCGAAACTTGAAAATATAGGTTTCCACTCCGTCTTTTTGTTATAACCTAAGTCTTACCTCACTAATAGAGTTTCATTCGTCCAAATTGAGAGTGTGAAATCATATAAGTTCTTTGCAACTTCGGGTGTGCGACAAGGTCGTATTCTCGGACCCCTCTTATTTATAATTTTTATTAATGATGTTGGCTTGCACCTAAAGCATTCAAACTATTTACTATAAGCGACAAGGTCGTATTCTCGGACCCCTCTTATTTATAATTTTTATTAATGATGTTGGCTTGCACCTAAAGCATTCAAACTATTTACTATAAGCAGATGATTTAAAGCTGTTCAGCAGAATCTCTTGTGAATCTGGCATACTGCTTTTGCAGGAAGATTTGAATGCTTCTAACACTTGGGCCGTTCAAAATAAATTGAGCCTTAATATTAGTATGTGTTGTCACATAACGTTCTCCAAGTCCGTGAATGTGTTTCCGTCTTTATACTTGGTTTCAAATGTAGCCCTTGAATCGATTATAGAATTCCGTGATCTAGGAGTAATTTTTGACTCTTCCTTTACTTTTGTTAGCTATATTAATTATCTTATACCAAAAGCATACGCTAATTTGACTTTCCTACGACGCTATGCGAAAGACTTTAAAGACCCCTATACTAGGAAAATACTGTATAATTCCTTAGTACGTTCCAAATTTGAGTATGCCTCAGTCGTATGGGGCGCCATATATAAGTCACACTCTTTGAGAATTGAAATAGTTCAAAGTAAACTCATACGACTTGCTTTCAGCCTCTCAATTTTAATAGTCCCTTGCCACCATATAATGCCAGGTGTATGCTAATTAATGTTCTGCCGCTTGAAATTAGGCGGCTCGTTCAAAATTTAATGTTTATCTTTGACATAATTTCCGGAGCCATTGGTTGTTCAGCACTTCTTGGACAGATTTGTTTCAATATCCCCAATAGATCTCTGCGCTCTAATAACATTTTTTATATTGGTATCCTGAGATCGAATTATCTGAGCTTGGCCCCACTTATACGAGGGCTCACTGAGTTTATTCGAATCTTTAGGATACTTGATCTTGATTTCGCAATGCGAAGGTCCCGATTTAAGGCACATATTGAGTCTTACTGGCGAGTCCATTGAATTGATAGTCAATCTAACTTTTAATTAGTCTTAAATTGAATTTATTAATCTAGTCAGTAAGGTTGTTTTTCCATTGACTTAATAAATAATAATAATAATAAATAAAATAAATTAAATAAATAATATTTCCCATCGGAGTTCCTTTCCATTGTGGTTTTGAAAAATGTCTCGTAATAGACATAATCTTCGGCAAGTGCCTTTTTCTTTGGGACATCTTCTAAATCCCAAAAAACGGTTAACTGCTTGTTTTCCGTATGCCGTTTAGTATAATCTGTAAATAAATGTCGCCTCCTAGGATTAGGTCGGCTGGTTCATTAATGAAGAATCTCTTATCCGGCAAGACTAAGTCACGGAATGCTTTCCGAGTCATTGCGCTAACTTAGCAAATTCGGAAGATCCTCTGTTAGTTGAGGTAGGACTAAGACCACTGTGTCAAGTCAGGGAATGCTTGCCGAGTCATTGCGCTAACTTAGCAAGTCGGAAGATCCCCTGTTAGTTGAGGTAGGACTAAGACCACTCTGTCAGTGCTTACGAAGGGATCTGTTAGGGAACTTAACTGAATGGAGCATGACTCCTTCACTTGGGCCGAAAGCTTATTGTTTATCCCGGAAACTTGGGTGTGCAAGCGTTTCGATAGAAGGTTTATTTGTCGCTTCAATCTTTCTGTTATGAATGAACATTCTGAGCCCGAGTCAATAAGGGCCCTAGCAGAAAAAATATACTCCATTATAGTCTATCCTGAAACGCGCTCTTTTTAATAATACCGCCTTAGTAGTATTTGCGTGACAAGAAAAGACATTATTAACATCTTTTCTTTTTTCAGATACCAGCCTTTCCCTATCCTGCTGTGAGGTCGAGGGTCGTTCATCTGCGTTGTTTTGACGCCACCTCTGTATCGTTGCTTTTAGCTGAGCTGTTGCCAGGTGGAGCAAGGTGTTGTGCCTTGAGTGACACGAGCCTCAGTTAAATGGACTAGTGCATCATGTCACAGTGTGTCCAGCCGACAGGCAGTTCAAGCAACAACTGTTGTTTTTGATACAGGCTATTCTGTCTGCAGTGGTTATCAAATGGAATTATTGCAATTTCGTAATTTGGGCTTCTTATTGTTGCACATTTTACACTAATCTTTAAGGACGCTGGCTTGGTAAACTCCAAGTTTCGCAGGCGTTTCCCGTGCATTATGTGTTTTGTGACCCTTGGGTGCTCTGGAAGTTTTGCTACCCTTGAGGTCGGAAACGGTTTCCGATGTTCGGAACCGATTGGATAGGAATTTATCCATGTCCTTCCATTTTTGAATCTCTGTTTTATTCTCTAAGGTTTGTTCGCATAGAGACAGAGCGCATTCCGAAAGTTTGGTGGAGCTTAAGTACGTGATTATGGCATCCAAATTTGAAATGTCACTTTGATGACACTGTAACGACGAGATGCAATTATTTATGGTTCATTGCAAATTTTTAATTGACGTTCCGCATTAATTATACCCAGTAGTGCTACGCTACCAAGGTATATTAACTTTAGTCGCGTAACGGTGGTATGTAGCTGCATAACGGCATAAACAGATCGAGATAGATATTGACTTATGTATACCAAAATGTTCAGGAGGAAAAAAGAAATTGATTAAGCCAAGTCCGTCCGCCTGTTAACACGATAAGTTGAGCAAATTTTGAGATATCTTAATGAAATTTGGTATGCAGGTTCCTTAGCGCTACTTAAAATGGGTGAAATCGGATTATAGCCACGCCCACTTTTTATATATAGAATATATATAAATACAAAGAAAAAAGAAATTATAAGGATAAAATTTGGTGTGTACATTAATATTAAGGCAGAAAATACATTCTTCAAGAAATGTTTGAAAATGGGCGTGGCACCGCCCACTTTTGATTAAGTCAAGTTTAGAAATAATATTAATCATAAATCAAAGCCTGTTTAAGAGATCGAAAAGAAATTTAGCACACATATTTATATTAATACAAGGTATGTTCCAGAAAAAAATTGTGAAATCGGTTAAGGCCCGCGCCCATTTTTATGCGAAAGATTTTGAAACGGATCATAGATATATTTAATAGGCAATAACTTTTGCGTACAAAAGCTTTATATCGGTTCTATTTCACTGTCAGAAAGTCGAAAAATATAAATTTTTGAAAATGGCAACCGCAACCACAAAAATTTTTTTGTAAATTTCGGGGAAGTAGGCCACACCGAAGGTCCAAGGTTCGAGCCCTGAGAGAGGTAACATCAAAAGTGGTTTGAAAAAGTTTTTCGAAACGGGGTCGACCCTCGGCAGTGGCTTGGCAAACTCTCCGAGTGTCTTTCTGCTATGGAAGGCTTCACAGCAAAAATTCATCTCCTTTGTAGACGCCGTTCCAAGTCGGCAAAAATCTGTAGGTCCCGCCAATTTGTAGGAAAGATTCAAAACGGCACACCACAATTCGGGAGGGAAGCTCGGCGCAAAAGTCTCGTAGGTGGTTTATGATGATATACCTGTTGTATATCGCGCCATAAATTTATCTTTTTATACCTAGTAGTGCTACGCACACAAGGTATATTAACTTTAGTCGCCTAAAGGCAGTACGTAACGGCATAAACGGATCGAGATGGATATTGACTTATCCTCTTCGGGTATAATGCCCACATATGTGGACAAAAGTTTTCTTTGTAAAATAACTGTCAATATTTCATTATTTTTCTCAAACAATATAACAATTTATTGGATACATATTCGCTCACTTTTCTACATTTTTAGTTTCTCTCTTTACTTCTTCTGTCGCGTTCATTTCATACGATATTTTCAAATGGACTGAAATATGCAAGATTGGATCATATTTTGTCACAAGTGAGTCAATATTTTTTTTGGGTATTTATTTTTAATAGAAAACCATTAAAATAGATTTTTAATTTTATTACATAAGAATATTTTGTTTTATTTTGCAGTTATATTAAAAATTAAAAATTTCGAAAACTGTTTTTTAGTATAAAAAAAAAATTCTAAAAAAAATGTTGTTTGAAATAAACTCTTCAGACACCAGTTATTAAAAATAAGTCATAAACAATTATTTTTTCGAGCGTATTTTCGGTGCGGGATTGAAGAGGTTAAATATATCAAAATGTTCAGGACGAAAAGAGAAATTGATTAAGCCATGTCCGTCCGTCCGTCTGTGAACCCGATAACTTGAGGAAATTTTGAGATATCTTAATGAAATTTGGTATGCGGGTTCCTTGGCACTCATCTCTGAGGGCTGTTTAAAATGGGCCATATCAGATGATAGCCACGCCCACTTTTTATAAATAGAATATTTTCGAAAACACAAAAAAAGTGGTTACTCAGTACATAATACACCTATGAGGATAAAATTTGGTAACTACATTAAGATTTAGGCATAAAATACATTTTTAAAGATATTTTTTAAAATGGCACCGCCCACTTTTGATTAAGTCAAATTTAGAAATAATATTAATCATAAATCAAAAACCGTTCAATATATCGAAAAGAAATTCAGCACGCAGTTTTCCAGGTATGCAAGGAATGTTCCAGGAAAAAATTAGCGGGATCGGTTAAGGTCTAACCCCACTTTTATATGAAAGATTTTAAAGAGGATCGTAGATATATTAAATAGGCAATAACTTTGCGTAAACTAGCTTTACATCATTAATATTTCACTTTTAAAGTTTCCGTAAACAAAGAAATCCAAAAACTTTAAATTTTCGAAAATGGGCGTGCCCCCTCCCCTTTTATAGTGGACTATTCCACAAAACTTTTTATGCCACAACTCCGCCAAAATTTATTTGTCGAAACGAAATTTGGTCATAATGTTCTATATATAAAGGTAACTGTTTGCTGTAAAAACCGGTTAAAGTCCACGCCCAGTTTTTGAACATAGTTCTGAAAAATTTTTTTGTAAAATTTAAAAAGCGATATTTCTACAACTAAGCAAGTTATATCAATCAGATTTTGCACACATAATGAGCTTTTTAGCATAAAATTTCTGCTACTTTCAAAGGCAATTGCTTATAATTCCATCTTGATATTTCCATGACAATTGGTCAGATGCTTCTTAGTAGTATGTATTATACTCCTGCCAAAAATTTGCCAAATCGGGAAACAAACAAGCAAAATATTGGGGCACGTAGTTAATAGCCCACTGCAATAGGGAAGCTATATATATTTTTTGATTTTCATATCTTTCATAAACATTAAATGTATGTAAGTATGAGAAGAAGAGAAAAGTACACTAAAATGATCAGCACGATTGAGCCATGTCCGTCTCTCCGTCCGTCTGTCTGTCTGTTCGTCTGTTTATTTGAACGCAAACTAGTCTCTCAGTTTGACAAAAGAATGCTGAAATTCGTTGTTCGCTTTCTCCATTTTATAATATACTAGCAAACCCGGTATACGTTGTTTTGACGTTTTGATACATAGAAGACATCTATATATAAAATGTCATTAACTTGAACCAAATAAACTCCTAACTGCAGCTTTATATGACCTGGGGCTTTTCCAAAAGTTATATGCAGACTGTGTCGTGCCCAGCGAACTCTTGAATATATCGTGAAATTTCAAGAGCAAAACAAAATACAAAATATGTGCGCGTGGCAACGCCCACTTTTGAAAAATTATGTAGATATAGACTAAGTGACACATATATATCCAAATTTCTTTGATTTAGACCAAAAAAGTTCGGAGTTATGACGAATTGAAACTTTATATAGCCAGGGGGCGTGGCTCCGCTTACTTTTCCAAAACTATATAATGTCTATGCTGTACCCACTGAACCCAAGGGGGCGTGGCTCCGCTTACTTTTCCAAAACTATATAATGTCTATGCTGTACCCACTGAACCCAAGTATATATTGTGAAAATTTTATAAAGATCGGGTCAGTTCTTTGGCCTATGAAATAAGTACAACTTTTATATCTATTTTTGTTACGCACACAAGGTATATTACTTCATTCGGCATAAACGAATCGAGATATATATTTATGTATATCAAAACGTTCAGGATGAAAAGTAAAATATCCGGGAAAGTAGTTAATACCTCACTGCAAAAGCGAAGTTGTATATCTTTTTTTTTTTCATACCTTTCATGAACATGAAATGTTTGTACGTATGAGAAGAAAAAGAGATAGTCCCATCAAAAAGTATACTGAAATGATCAGGAGGATGAGCTGAGTCGATGTAGCCATGTCCGTCTCTCGATACGGCTTTCTGTTTGTCCGTCTGTCTATTTGAACGCAAATACGAACTGAAAGTATTAAAATAGACCTGCGTAAATTGGGATGACATAATAGATCACTACTAGGTATATAATGTTCGGTTCCACCCGAACTTAGACTTCCTTACTTGTTTTAAATTAATTTAAACCTCAAAACTCATAACAGAATTCAATCAGCTGGCTTTATAATACGAACAGAAAAGTATTAAAATAGACATGCGTAAATTGGTATGCTAAATGAATCACTACTAGGTATATAATATACCTTAGACTTCCTTGCTTGTTTTCGACTGCCGTCAGACTGAATAAAGATTTTGATTGTGTGTTGACCAGGATACGTTTGTTTTCGTACCTGTCACTTGGATTTTTCCAGTCTGTCGAAAAGCCTTCGTTTGTTAATAAAAGCCATGCATTTCACGTAACAAGCGAAACAGGTCTTATTTTTTTGCCTCATGGACTGCAGGTCTTCCTTGAAAATGTCGATTGAGCTGAGAATACTTTCATATGTAGTTTTCGTCTTCCTCCACAAAGACTTCAGCTGCTGTTGCTGTATTGCAAGGGTGTGCTTATCTAGGTCTTCGACCTGTGTAGAGTTGAAGTCTTGCTCAAACTCAACTATGCAATCGGAGAGTCGTATAAACGTCCCCATTTTTATAACCTTCATGAACATGAAATAGTAGGTATTATAACTTTGTCCGATGTTTGTAAGTTTGAGAAGAAGAGATAGACCCACCAATAAGTATACCGGAAAGATGAGCTGAATCGATTTAGCCATGTCCGTCTGTCCGTCTGTCTGTTTGTACGCAAACTAGTCCCTCAGTTTTTGAGACATCTTGATGAAATTTGGTATGGAGCCGCCATTTTGCATGAGATTAATCAGTCGTCGGAATCAGCAAGATCGGAGCAATACAACACGTAGCTCCCATACAATCGATAGTTTCGATAAATGGGTTTTGGGCTATAAATTTTGCAATTAAAAAGCTAGGAACGTAAAACTTTGCAGGTTTAGTACCTATTATGTATGTAATGTGTGTAATGAAAATCAGCCAGGTCGGACCAACATAACATATAGCTCCCATACAATCGATTGTTCCGATAAATGGGGCTTGGGCTATGTACCTTTAAATTATCAGTTTTGCAGAGTTTTTACTAATTGTGAGTAAGGATCGGACACTTAAAACCGTGATGCGTATTCATGAAAGGTATAGAGTCTTCGGCACAGTCGAAGACACCCCTTTCGTTACTTGTTTTAATTAATTTAAATATTTTGTCTTTTTTACAGTTGAAACGAGATCAGAAGTAACGACTCAGAAATTTCGTGCTTGGAATCTAAGCGAAATTAAGTGAACTTGACACAGATAGAAACCTTGACGCCAATTTAGTGTGTCTAAAATTGTGAAAGTGTAAAGTGAGATTTGAAAGTGGCACATATAGAAATCGCGGTACAGATTTAATGTTCCTGTGGGAAACTAAACAATGAATCTTATTCCCTGAACAGCTAAACCAATAAAAACTAAAGTGAATTTTTTAAGAAAAAACGATAACGCAATTGTGTTTGTCCAGCAGTATGGGAAAGTTGTGATTGTTTACTTAAAATGTTATAAGACCAAATAATTTAATGTATAAACTGTATAAACTGAAACTAGGACTTTGTCCGCAATCAATATTATTAAACACAAGACACCCAACTCAAACTTTGTAACTACGCAATTATTTTGTATTTGTTAAACGATAGTTGATGTGAATTTTGTGATGGCTCTATAAAAAAGCATCAACGAAGTGAAAATTAAAGTGATGTATTTAATCGAAGAATTTCTACAGTATGTGCAGCAAAGTGATGTGTATAACAAAAAATAAAAAAAACTCACTGACTGCCTGCCTTGAGCTGTGTCGGATAAGTCTTACTGGTGGGGGGGGGGGGCTTAACCGATAGTCAAACGGCGAAAGTGTGCTCACGACAACACTAACTTTTCTTTGTTTGCTTTGTTTTCTACGAAACAGTCATAAAATTCACTACGTTTTGGACGTAGAAAAAAAAGTGGTGCAAGCACTAAACTAACCAACGTACCTTACAATCTTTGTGTACTTGAAGAGTGTAATATGATGTATTGGTTGACAGATGTGTGCTTCGTGTAGAGTTGGCCTGTATATTGTGATTGCAGCTGGAAAGATGTTTAAATGGACTGTATGTGCTGATGTGATTGTATGTAATGATGTGACTGTATGTGATGATGTGACTGTATATGATGACGTGACGTGGTGATTCCAGTGGCTGTCTGTGTTTGTTTTTGCCGTCACTCGCTGGTATAGCCTTTGCTAGTTTGGTATTTGTTTATTTGTTCTGTGTTCGTTACTGTTGTGTTTATTATTCCCAATGGATTTCATTATTTTTGGCGCTGGTTTGCAATAAATTTATTTTGATTGCTCGACTGGTGACTAATTGTGTATAAATTTGGTGATTAAATATGTTTGAGTTTTCCTGGCGCAATAGGACCAATGTTTACGGGCGTCGAGGGCGTAAAAGTAGGGCGCGCTCGCACGCAATAAGGGTATGGAAAGAAAAAGGTAACGAGTTAATATACAAATAAGCACCGGAATTTTAAATGCAAATAATAACAATATTGGGTTTTATTAATGTCGAATATAAACTGTGTGCAAAATGGGTACGGCAAAATAATTTGGAAGAAGTATAGTTACCAGGTTTGGCTGCTGGTGACCCGCGCACTCTCGGAAATCAAGTCAAGAAAGAGTCTTTCAGATAAATTTTGTTCTATACCGCCGGCGAATGCCTACTTTCGTTGGGTTCGGAGGGGTAAAAGCTGTTATCGGTAAAAAGATAAATGTAGCCGTGCGGGCAGATGCGGAAATCTGCACAAATACGAGGGGCGACTGTGATATTTAGGCCGGTGGCCTAAATAGGCCTGTTACAGGATTAATTTCAATTATATCAAAAGGCTTCAAGCCTCCTTTTCCCCCTCACGACCTTTTTCTCGTGGTGGTAGAGATTGACTGAGGGAGGTCCTACGCCCACTTCTCCCTTCCTTGCATTTTTTCTTGATATGTTATGTTTAACCTATATAATTCTTCCTCGCCGATTTCTTAAGGTGTAAGAGATTGGTCTCCTTTAGCTTCTTACCAATTTTTAATATTTTACCATGAATACTTCCGGAGATATGCAGTACGGAAGATGTCATTTGTGTGGGAGGTGCACCGCCCACTACTCCTTTTCCCCCCTTTTTTTCTTGAGGTGTTAGAGATTGGTATCATTAAGCTCCTTATAAATTTTCAATATTATACAATAAATACTTTCAGAGATATGCAGTACGGAAAATCTCATTTGTATGGGAGGTGCATGGTAAAGATTTGTCTCATTTAACTCCCTACCAATTTTAAATATCTTCCCTTACCATATCTCCATACAAATTAGATAGAACTCCTTTAGCTCCTTACCAATTTTCAATATTATACCATAAACACTTTCAGAGATATGCAGTTCGGAAAATCCCATTTGAACGGGAGGTGCCACGCCCACTCCTCCCTTCCTCCCCTTTTTTATCAATTTTCAATATTCTACAATAAATACTTCCAGAGATATGCGGTTCGGAAAATCTGGTTTGTATGGGAGGTGCCACGCCCACATTATCCAGTGGTCCGGATTGTGAATCCAAACCATCGGTCTAGGCGTTTAGAAGGAGTTTAGAGACAACGGATGGACGCACAGAAGATTTTTATATATAAAGATTTACATACGTACCTTGCGCATAACATCTGTTGCGGAAACTCCGGGATATGGTGTTGAGCCCAATGTTACTATTTCCCACATTAGGACTCCATAGCTCCATACATCTGACTTAGTGGAAAAAATGTTGTCATGAAGTGATTCAATAGCCATCCACCTACATAATTAGATACAATATTTATATTTCAAAATTTAAGGAAGATTGATTTTTTCATATATCAATTGGTGAGTGCTAACTTATGTTAAGTGACAAATTTTAAGTTTTTAGGAGCGCATATTTGGTCTTCCAGCGGCTATAGCTTGTGAACGTGAAATTTTTTAAGGCTCCGACCTTCCCTTTACTTGTTTGTATGACCCGCTAAGGAGTCATGAAGAGGCGGTGTGTGACCTCAGTGCTTACTTCTTTTTTGTACTACTTAATAACGACCATGCTAAGCGTCGGGAGAATGTACCAAACCCTATTTAAACTCCTCTTTAATTTTCCCAATCAGGAGTCACCCACTTGAAACAAACGCAAAATCAGTGGTTTGAGTATCATGTTAAAAATGCAAACTCATTGTATAGGACGAATGTACAATGTCCCGCAAGGATGCTGTTGAGGCACTTGCTTGCAAGATATTCGTGGTCCTCAAACCTTCAGTTCAGCGGTATAACAATGGGGAGTCTGCGGCCTTTGTTTGGAACGTCCTTTAGATCGGCGTAGGTCGTAAGACAACAGTTTTGCAATATTCTAAGCTCAGAGGAGAGTCTTATTAAAGGAATGGTTCCCAATTTGCAACAGAAAAATGTTAAATCAAATTCTATGCATTCAGACCTTTTTCTAGCTTCATGCCGACAAAAGGGGAAAAATTATGTTCATGGTACAACCAGCGTTGTCATTTTGATGCAATTGTGTAATTTTTGATACTCCTTTTTGTGAAATTCCTGTTTTGATACTTTTTTACTATGAAATTCTTATTTTGATACAGCTTTAGCATTCATATAGATTCATTTCGTAATGAAGCCTTAACTTTTTGTATAAGTTTAAAATTTATTGTACGAGAAGCGCAACACTATTTGGTTTTTGAATTTTAACAGCACTTTTAGCATGGCGGAATAATACTTGCAGGTGGTGGCTGCTAGACATATGTACGTACAGGCATATATGCATTTTCCCTGTATTTTGTATTCGTTTGAAGTCGAAATCACACTGAGAAATGATAGTACTATCAAATCAAGTGGCAATCAGCTTAGCCTATACTTCTACCTGATATGGTTCCATAATGCTTGAAAGTGTAAAACTTTTGTGTTGGTTATTTCTGTTCCTATTTGGTAATTGTTGTTGGAGCAGTGCTCGAATTTTTATGTTTGTTTGTTAAGTGATATTAGAGAACAATTACAACGATATGCACAGCGATGGTATGGGATGACATGTTTCGCCGTCACCAACTTCTCAACAGACCCCTTCTCAAACACTGCCTGCCCCAAAGCCGCTGTTAGAGGACTCTAACAACTAAGCTATGGTGCCTTGTAGCGTCACGAAGCATTTTTTGCTCTAATGTGCCATTTTTACATTCATACATATTTTATATGTTAGCTAAAGAAAAGTAAAATATTTTTAGGCGTGTTCATAGAACAGTTTAGATACAGAAGGGCTTTTTGCATATCAACACTTCCGTGTACAGTGCGGGTGCATAACAAATAACACGCGTGTGGTGATATACAAAAAATTATTTCTGTATCTAGACTGTTCTATGAC
Source organism: Merzomyia westermanni (assembly GCA_949987695.1). Taxonomy (NCBI): domain Eukaryota; kingdom Metazoa; phylum Arthropoda; class Insecta; order Diptera; family Tephritidae; genus Merzomyia; species Merzomyia westermanni. Next base: position 94,533,507 of record OX465288.1, read on the forward strand.
CCCGCCTAAAAATATTCCACTTTTCTTGAGTTAACATATAAAATATATGTACTAAATGTAAAAATGGCCCCAGCAAGAAGCTGTAATCGCAGTTTTATAAATTTCTTCTTCAGGCATGGGAATTTGGAAATATGCTCTAACTAAATCTAATTTGGGAATTATGTATTTATCACGAAGATTCATATTAAAGTCCTGAATGTGGGATAATCTTCTGAAATCACCACAAGGATGTGTAATGCCGCTTTAAGTAGCACTACAATATTTCACACCTACACTCTATCTTGCTACCACACACGCTCCCACTGCGGATGAAAAGGTAAGCAAAGCAGAAAGCACAAAGCAAGTGAGCGCCTAACATGATTTCGCTCATGCGAGATCAAATGCTTATGAGCAGCTGTAATTCGCAATTAGTTCATCCCACCTTATGTATAAGAAGATTATTCGCGCTTCAGTAATTATCGAAAGGTTGGTTTCGGTAAGTGAGACGGCAAGTACCACAACATATCGTGAGAAGCTTCCACCCTTACCCTGCACAACCCTCCGCTATCGATCAGCTTTTTGGTTGCGTCTACGGGACGTAGAGAAGCATCCTAATGGTTGCACCTTCGTTCCCAAGACCAGTGGTGAGTCCTTCGCGACCACTAAATACATTTACCGGTGTGTACTCACGGGCCATCGCCTTACACCAACCGGCATCCACCAACCTGTCGTTGGCGACTTGCACCGATCCACCGGCATCCAACAACCCATCGTTGGTGACTTGCACCGATCCACCTTCATCGGTAACCGGGCACCGATCCGCCGGCATCCACCAACCCGTGGTTGGTGACTTGCACCGATCCACCGGTCATTGGTAACCTGGCACCGATCCACCGGCATCCACCACCCGTCATCTGTAATTAATACCGATCCACCGGCATTCACCAACCCGTCATCGGTGATTCATACCGATCCACCGACTCGTCATCGGTAATTAATACCGACCCACCAACCCGTCATCCGTGATTATCACCGTCATCCACCCTACCAGCCACGTTATACGTCGCTACTGACACATCCTATTCATCGTACCCGACTAGAAACCCCTGTGTGTGTGGGTGCCCGACTGAAATAACACCATCAAATCACCGTGTTCTTATTAGTGAAGGAAGTGGGACCTCTACTCGACTCTGGATAGGCTGAGCATTACCCCAGCATTCGATGAAACCCACCTCACAAATGGCGCCCGAGCAGGGACTCGGTTCTACAGGCGACTGTGCTAAAACAACGGAAAGCACCAACACTGCAGGAGCGAGTCAACCGAACCCATCAGAAGAAACCGACAACACACAAAACACATTACAGGTCGATTCCCTCAGTTGGATCTATTTAATGAGGAAGGAAAAGCTAGTCGAGGAATGCAAGCGACACCGCATTTTTGTGGAAGGATACACCGTCGCCGACTTACGCAATGCATTGGGCACGTACGTTCGAGCGAGAAAAAGGAAAAGAGCCTCAACCGAAAACTTATTGAAAGAATTAGAAATGGAAGTCGCCGCCGAGGAGAAAATACCCGTTAAGACGCAGAAAGGTACCATCCCAGCAATTTTTGTGGAACGCCACGCAACGGACCCTAAGCAAGTGCGACACCAAAAATATGAGATAAGCGACGCCGAAATAATAACCACCGAAACGCTCCATGAATTCTTGGATAGGATAGAAGAACTGTCAGAGTGCTACCGAATCCCACTGGACAAGCTGCTCATAACGCTACCAGAACTCCTTCTTGGTAACGCGCTGCAGTGGTTCCGAGTACACAAACTACATGTCCAAAGGTGGACAGAGTTCCGTAAAGAAGTGGAACGATTTTTCTTGCCCCAACGACACCTGAGCCAGCTGGAAGAAGCCATCCGGCAACGAAAGCAGCACGATCGTGAGACTGCCAAGGACTACATCCTGGCACTGCAAACTCTCATCCGCCAACATCCGACGATGGCCAAAGAAGAGCATTTAGACCGAATTTATGGAGGCCTACGAGTAGAGTACCGACTTTTCATAAAAAGGAGAGAATTCCGAACGATTGAGGAGCTCATGTACTTAACCGATGAGTACGAGCTGCTAAGGGCAGATGAGACCAAACAGGCTCAGAAAGTTACCCACAGTCTGGCCATGCTAAAGTACGACAGTCGCAGAACGTGCTGGAGATGTAAAGGACGGGGCCACATGCGCGAGCACTGCGACCGACTAGCCCGCCTGTTCTGTTCCAGATGTGGCCGTCATGGAATCCTGTCTAGGGATTGCCCCTGTCAACCCACGCTAGGGATAAACACGACCACGAGTGCCACAACCAACGCTAGCACAAGAGAGAAATATGATGGCCGTTTCTATATCCAGGTAACCATAGAAGGCAGGGAGGTTCGCGCGCTGGTGGACACAGGAGCCACCGTAACTTATATCGACGCTAACATCCGTCATCACCTGGAGCGCCGCCAAATACGGTCCCATCCGAATTCACGTCAAATGCAGTTAGCCGACCAAACCTATATATCAAGATCGTGCCTATTCCGAGCTAAAATAACGTTCCAGGATAAGACTAGCAGTCTATTGGTATCAGCACTACCCAGTTTAGCGGAACAGATGATACTAGGAATGGATTTTCTGCACAGCCGGAGGATCATCACACCCATGGGAACATCTCCCAGGAGACCAATAACGCAAACTACAGGCAGTCCTTTCACACCACAAGGAAATTTTCGCCCGTACGGATGGGCGATGCACGATCACGGAACACCTCATCACGCTGAAACACGAAAAACCACTGAAGGAGCGATATTACCCGGGCAAACCTGCGATGGAGCAAATAATCAACAGCGAGGTAGACGAGCTACTCCAGGCGCATCGTATAGATCCATCGAAGAGTGCGTACAGCTCACCTATAGTGCTCGTCCGCAAGAAACAGGGCAACTGTAGGATGTGCATCGACTTTCGCCAACTTAACACCGCAAGCATGCCGGACGCCTACCCGCTCCCACAGATCGGCGCGATTCTAGACCAGCTGAAGGAAACTAAATTTATTTCAATGCTTGACCTGAAAAATGGATACTGGTATATACCGCTGGCCAAGAAATCAAGGCAATACACAGAATTTACCGGAAGAAGTTTGTTTCAGTGGAAAGGGATGCCATTTGGTCTCCACTCCGCAACAGCCACGTTCCAACGAGCGCTCGACTCCACACTGGGCCCGGAGCTTCAGCCCAAAGTATTCGCCTATCTGGACGACATCATCATACTAGCCAACACGTTTGAAGAACACTTGGTCAACCTACAGGAAGTATTTCGACGGCTCCAGGAGAGCCACATGCAACTCAACTTTGACAAATGTAGCTTCATGCAAAACCGGCTCAACTATCTGGGACACTCCGTTAGTGTGGAAGACATTCACACCAATCCGGCTAAGATATCAGCCGTACAACAAATATCCGCCCCAACCAACATAAAAACGCTACGAAGATTCCTCGGCTTCGCCTCCTGGTAACGTCGATTCATCGCCGTTTTCGCGACCATCGGAGCACTACTACACCAGCTTCTTAAAAAAAAACCAACATTGGATATGGGAGGACGCACAGCAAGAAGCTTTCACAACCCTTAAAGACAAGCTGACCAGCGCACGGGTACTATGTTGCCCGGATTTTAAAGACTTCTTCTACAAACAGACGCCAGCGGCGAGGGCCTTGGTGTAGTACTGTTTCAGCGGCAGGGTGAACAAGAGCGAGTCATAGCATACGCTAGCCGTAGCCTCACTAGCCTGGAGAAACGCTACTCCGCCACGGAACAGGAGTGTCTAGCGGTGCTATGGGGCATTCGGAAAATGAGGTCGTACCTGGAAGGATACCGATTCACCATCCTCACCGATCACCATTCCTTGAAATGGTTGCACACGCTGCAGAATCCGTCCGGTAGACTGGCAAGGTGGGCTTTGGAATTGCAACAATATAATTTTGAAACTGAGTACCGAAAAGGAACACTCAATGCCGTCGCCGATGCGCTCTCCCGATGCCCGCTGCTGATAACGAAAGCTGACAACGACGTACTACACGCGATTAAGGATCGCCAGATGGATTGGTACGCAAACAAGGTAAAGCAGGTTACCAGCCACCCGCACCGTTATCCCGACTACCAGACAATCGACAATAGACTTTTTCGAATGGAAAAAGTTATGTATACCCCACACCGCAAGAGACGACATCCTGAAGGAAATACACGACTCCACCACCGCCGGGAGCGAAGAAGTCTGGGAGCGAAGAAGTCACTGAAGCGAGCGCAGGAAAATTATTACTGCCCAGGCATGGACAGAGACGTGGTAAACCACGTGCGCACTTGCCTGAGCTGCGCAGAGTGTAAAGTACAACAACTACGACCCGTCGGGCCAATGGTAACGATGCCGTGCTCTCATCCATGGGAAATAGTCACCGGAGACTTCGTCGGACCATTGCCACGTTCTAAACAAGGAAACTCCTACTTGCTAGTGCTGGTGGACAAGTTCTCCAAGTGGGTGGAACTAGTACCCCTACGCCAAGCCACCGCCATGTCCGTGATTAAAGCATTGCGAGAAAGGATTATCTACCGCCATGGGTGCCCGAAGGTGTTTCTAAGCGACACCGGAAAACAATTCCTGGGAAAGTGTTGACAGAGTTCCTGAACGAGCACAAGATAAAACACGCGCCGCATGAAAACCCAACCGAACGAGCTAATCGCGTCATAAAAACTATGATCGCCCAACGTTCGAAGAATGACCACCGCACATGGGACCAACACATATCGGAAATAGCTGTCGCCATTAATACAGCGCAACACGAGTCGACGAAAACTTCGGCGGCGGAAATAAACTTTGGGCGCAACCTCCTAGCGCCGTGCCAGATCAGAAACGAGGGGGCAGTACCTGACGAAACGCCAACCACACCGCCAGTAATCACCGAATTATGGCAAGAAATCAAAGAACACCTCGTCGCGGCATCGAAACAACAAAAGAAATATTACGACCTACGCCGTCGCGTCTGGAAACCGAAAGTAGGAGAGAGAGTAATGAAACGTGACCACACGCTCTCTTCGGCGGTCACCAACTTTGCCCAAAAAAAGGCAACAAAATTTTCGCAAGCAACCAGAGACAAGCGACTGGCTCCCACAAGGTTTCATTTTGAAACGCCCAATGAAAAAGCGAAGACGGTGGTTCCACCAGTATAAGCGGAACAGCTTTCTGCTCTGAAACGTCAGAGAGCAGGGCGCGGACGTATGCTATGAGGGTCAAGTAGCATACGTTCAATTCACCGAACGAAACTGAACAAATACAATTTTTTTAATTTATTTATTGTTACGCATTTTTTGGAATGTATTTACTTATTACACTACTATGAAATGTAGCCATTTTTGTTTACAAATTTTCCATTTTTGTACAATGTTCGATCTCTAAATCCAATCCGATCTCTAAGTACCACAACATATCTTGAGAAGTTTCCACCCTTACCCTGCACAACCCTCCGCTATCGATAAGCTTTTTGGTTGCGTCTACGGGACGTAGAGAAGCACCCTAAAGGTTGCACCTTCATTCCCAAGACCAGTGGTGAGTCCTTCGGGACCACTAGATACATTTACCGGTGTGTACTCACGGGCCATGGCCTTACACCAACCGGCATCCACCAACCTGCCGTTGCTTTCTAACAGTAACTATCAGTTTTAACATCGCCTTGCTTTCAACAATTAAATCTTCAAGGCTATCACGAGTTTCATCATCTTCATCGATCTCTTCTATTTCGGACTGACACGCCAGAAGCTTTTCGTTGTAACTATTCAGCATTTCGCGTCGACACTCAACTTCCGACGGATCTGATGAGAGTGACTTATTGTGAATCCCCGTTTTAATTCTAGCTATGCTGCTTTTTAAAATTGTTCTTTGGTGTCTTCCACCGGCCTAGTTGATTCGCACTTTTACTCATTCTTATTCGCTATGCACAGTAACTTTGTACAAAAATATAGTTTGGTAGTTTTCAACTTGGTAATACGAAAACAAAAAAAAATCGCTGAAACTTCACCAGAACTCTCGAAAAAAAGGGCGCGAATCAAGTGATGGAATCTGAAAGTTCTTTAAAAAGGAAAACTAGACGCAATGTCAAAAAATTCTAGAGACCTGACCGCGAGCAAAAATATGGTGAACGATTTAACCAAAAAATTAAAGCTGTATAGCTTTCGAAAAATATTTGACAGTTTTGGTAACCTTGTCGGAACTTGTACGAATTATTTTTTCACTAACAGTCCCGAAATCTTGTTTCACGAAATTTGTAAACAAACAATTTAATTTCAAAGTGAATACAAGAGAGGCCAATAATTAAGGCTTGTTGGGTGATTTTTGCAGCAATTTGATAAAAAACAACAAACTCAACAGCTTTTAATTGTTCGCACTCAATACCTGTTCTTTATGGACTGGTTCGTTTCCCGCTTCAACTTCCCTTTGCAAAGAATGCAGCTGCACTTCATTCCTGGAGGAAACCTTAAGTGTCCAAATCCTTAATGACAGCAACGATATTGAGCAGAAAAAACGGCACTCGATAATCAACAGTAGTGTTTGGTGTGTATGTGCAGCACAGTTTATAGCGCAAATATCCCTTTCAATAAAATTTAACTCTTTCCACTTAGCGCTTTTTACAGGTAAGTAAAACACTTTTTTATAATTTTCACAGATATAATTGTCACGCACTGTGGGTAAGTAACCTCTTAAAATTTTTATTAAGTATTGGTATTGGTATGTAGATATGTAGGTGCACAGGTAAGTTTTTTTGCTATTTGCACTTTTTTTAACTCAAGAAACAGAATTTTATTTCAAATATTTGTTTGTATGTATTTTTAATGTATTTTCTACCTTTAAACACTGTTTTAATTTTTTAATCTATTTTAGCCCTTAGATTGATATATAATAATATTTTTAACCAATATTTTAGATTTAATTATCAAGGTAAGTATTTAAAGGTTTAAAAAAGCTCTTTTAAACTTTTGTAAACTTTGAGAATTTTCTTTTGCTGTTTTGCACAAGCTTTTTTCTGTTTCTTTTCAGTCACTGCACTGCATTATCAATTTATTTTGTTTTTGCACAAACGACCGCAACAGGCAATTAATTTTTTTTTATTTGGTCGGTTTTTTGATATATTTATATCATATATATTTTTATTTAATTATATTTTAAATTTAATTTTTTGAACCAAATCTCTTTTTTAAAATTTATTTGAAAATTTAATTTTTAGTTTTTTAGCTAAGCACTCATTTTTTTTAGTAATGTATTTAAATTTTTTAATTTGCTAATAATTTTTTAAAATAAAAATTCACTTCACTAGGTAAGTAGGTATCAATTTAGGGGAGCACAAATTAAACTTTAAACTTTGGAAAAAACCTGCCTGTTTAGGTAAGTATAATTATTTCTCAATTTAAATTCACTATTAATTACATTTCATTTTTATTTACATTTCACACGCGTTTATATTAATTTTCTTAACATGTGATACGAGTAATGACCCTGCATATTGATCTGCTTCAAACTCTCGCTTGCTTTCCTCTTCATTTTCTCGTAAGATGTATTGTTACGGTGTAGATAAAGGATGAAAACAGAGTAAAATTATGCTTAAAAACTTACTCAAGCTTCATAATATTTGGATAATTTTCATAATTTGGTTGCCACAATATTTAAAAAGTCTCCAATTTGACGTCAAGTCCCCAATACTGCCAAGCGTTCAACCAATTTGGATTAAAACCAAATTCGAACGGCATCTTAATGAATTCTCGCATTTGACCGAGATCTAGATTGATTTTTGGTAAATTTAAGTTTTCGATTTAAATAATTGTAAAAAAAGGTATTTGAAATTTTTCAAACCCCAATAACAGAGTTTTTTACTACTGAATTCGGAACCGCGTTAACCGAACGTACTTCATTTTTATATACTGGGTTGGGGCTTTACGGCCTATAAATGAGAAGGCAAACATTTTACATTTTCCTTTACCCTCCTACGCGTTTCGACGCTACCGCGTCTTCCTCAGGGAGTCTAGTGTTTTTATTTAAAAAAAAAAAACAAACACAAAAACAACACTTCAACAATTATAATTTCAAAATTTACGTAATAAATGTTTATAATAATTAATAAATTGAATTCTTCATTTTATTCCTTTTTTTCCTGTAGAGTAGGCGCACTGTAGTATATTTATTTTACCGTGTTGGTTTTGCCACCATATCCATACTGTATTACGGCTGTGTACGCGTTATTTTTTTGTCCAAGTCTTCCTTAAAATTCATAACTCTGTTTAATTGTTGTTGTATCCGAAGACTTTCCATCGCCATTTTCGTATTTGACCTGTTTTCTATGTCCAATATTTTTTTGTTCGCGAAATCAGCTATGTGGTTTTTGTTTGTCAGATGTTGTGCTAATGCTATTGTTATTTTTTTGTTTTTTGCATCGGCAATGTGTTCACTGACTCTCACTTCTAATGCTAGCTTTGTTGTACCAATATAGCGCTGCATGCAAATTTCATTTTCTTTACCATTGCATCGTATTTCGTAGACCACATTATGTTGTTTTTTAGGCCTGGTATGTAAGTTAATCCAATATATTTTATATTTTCATAGGGAGATTATTTTGCTTATTATGTTCCGTCATTTTTTATAAAGTTTCTTTTATTATTGTGTTAATTATTTCTACCGGGTATCTATTTTTAAAAGTATATTTTTAATTCTGATTGTATTGTTTTGTATGAATCTATCATCACATAGCATAAACACTTTTCTTACAAGACTGGTCGCTGTGTTTCTCTTTTGGTACCAAGGGTAGTTTAAGTGGTAGTTACCCTGCAGTCAACTGCCAAACTGGTTAGTAAACATTCTAGTTCATTAATCGAAACAAAAAGACACGATACTCAAAGTATCGATACTCAACTTACAAGATAAATAAGCAGTTCGATAAAGCAAAGGAAACGTTGTACCTTAAAATAGGCATATTATATTCCAATTGGAGGTTGTGGCTTACTCTCGAGTTCTATGACATATCGGACATAAATAGGTACTTCAGTTTAATTTCAGCTATTTTTACAGGGAACTCATTGAGAGTTTTATCAAATTAACTGCCTTGAACGGTAGCTGGTAACATAAAGTTCTTAATTAATAATATTTATTCACTGTTTGTATTTCAGTCTTTATTTCCGCTTTCCCTGTACAAATTTTACTTTTTTTTGCATCGCAAAGCTTTTTCCATTTCTTTAAAAATTATTGACTTCTTTTTAAGAAAAATGTAATTAATTTAAAAAGCAATCGTGGAAAAATATGAACCTGATTAAAATTCGATACCGTCATCTAAATACTATATGCCAAAAATATCGGTCTAAAAGTATCGAGTAAAAAATATCGGTATCGAGGGGCAAAAGTATCTAAAACAAGTAGGGAAGTCTAAGTTCGGGTGGAACCGAACATTATATACCTAGTAGGGATCGATTATGTCATCCCAATTTACGCAGGTCTATTTTAGTAATTTCAATTCATATTTGCGCTCAAATAGACAGACGGACAGACAGATAGACGTATCGAGAGACGGACATGCCTACATCGACTCAGCTCATCCTCCTGATCATTTCAGTATACGTACAAACATTTCATGTTCATGAAAGGTATGAATATCAAAAAAGATATACAACTTCGCTTTTGCAGAGGGGCATAAACTACTTGCCCAGATATTTTACTTTTCATCCTGGTCGTTTTGATATACATAAATATATATCTCGATTCGTTTATGCCGAATAAGGTAATATATATACCTTGTGTGCGTAACAAAAATAGATATAAAAAAGGGTGTCTTTCATAGGCGCCAAAGAACTCAACCGATCTTTATGAAATTTTTACAATATATACTTGGGCTTACTGGGTACAGCATAGACAATATATAGTTTTGGAAAAGTAGGCGGATCCACGCCACCAGGCTATATAAAGTTTCAATTCGTCATAACTCCAAACTTTTTTGGTCTAAATTAATGAAATTTGGATATCTCTCTATGGCGCGATATACAACAGGTACTTGGATATATGTGTCACTTAGTCAATATCTACATAATTTTTAAAAAGTGGGCAGTGCCACGAACACATATTTTGTGTTTTGATTTGCTCTTGAAATTTCACGATAGGTCCAGGAGTTCGCTGGACATGACACAGTCTATATATAGCTTTTGGAAAAGCCCCGCTCATCGTGCTTATCATTTTAGTGAACTTTTCTCTTCTTCTTCTCATACTTAGATATATACATTTAAACGTTCATGAAAGGTATGAAAATAAAAAAAGATATATAACTTCGCTTTTGCAGTGGGCTATTAACTCCGTCCCAGAATATTTTGCTTGTGTGTTTCCCGATTTGGCTAATTTTTGGCAGGACTATAATATACGAGTATACTACTGAGAAGCAGCTAACCAATTTTCGGTGAAATCTCAAGGTTGAATTATAAGCCATTGCCGTTGAAAATAGAAGAAATTGTATGCTGAAAAGTGGGCGGCGCCACGCCCTTTTTCTTAAAAAGGTTATTATGTGTGGAAAATTTTATTGATATAACTTGTTTAGTTGTAGAAATATCGCTTTTTAAATTTTACAAACAAATTTTTCAGAACTCTGTTAAAAAACTGGGCGTGGACATTAACGAATTTCGCCAATTTTTACAGCAAACCCTTACCTTTATATATAGAACATTATCACCAAATTTCGTTCCGACAAATCAATTTTTGGCGGCGTTATGGCATAAAAACTTTTGCAATACTCCACTATAAAAAGGGCTGGGCAACGCCCATTTTCGAAAATTTAAAGTTTTTGGATTTCTTTGTTTACTGAAACCTTAAAAGTGAAATATAAATGATGTAAAGCTATTTCACGCAAAGTTATTGCCTATTTAATATATCTACGATCCTCTTCAAAATCTTTCATATAAAAATGGCGTAGACCTTAACCGATCCCTCCCATTTTTATACCTAGTCGTGCTACGCACGCAAGGTATATTAACTTTAGTCGCCTAAGGGCAGTACGTAACGGCATAAACGGATCGAGATAGATATTGACTTATATATATCAAAATGTTCAGCACGAAAAGAGAAATTGATTAAGCCATGTCCGTCCGTCCGTCCGTCTGTGAACACGATAACTTGCGGAAATTTTGAGATATCTTAATGAAATTTTTTATGCGGGTTCCTTGGCAATAGCCACGCCCACTTTTTATATATAGAATATTTTCGAAAACACAAAAAAAGTGATTACTCAGTACAAAATACACCTATAACGATACAGTTTGGTGATTACATTGAGATTGAGGCATAAAATCAATTTTTCAAGAAATTTTCGAAAATGGGCTTGGCACCGCCCACTTTTGATTAAGTCAAACTTAGAAATAATATTAATCATAAATCAAAAACCGTTCAAGATATGGAACCGAAATACAGCACGCAGGTTTTCAGGTATGCAAGGAATGTTCCAGGGGATCGGTTAAGGTCCACGCCCACTTTTATATGAAAGATTTTGAAGAGGATCGTAGATATATTAAGTAAGCAATACTTCGCCTAAAATAGCTTTACATCATTTATATTTCACTTTTAAAGTTTCCGTAAACAAAGAAATCCAAAAACTTAAAATTTCCAAAACGGGCGTGGCCCCGCCCCTTTTATAGTGGACTATTCCACAAAACCTTTTATGCCATAACTCCGGCAAAAATTGATTTGTGGTAACGAAATTTGGTGATAATGTTCTATATATGAAGGTAACTGTTTGCTGTAAAATTGGGCGAAATCGGTTAATGTCCACGCCCAGTTTTTTAACATAGTTCTGAAAATTTTTTTTGTACAACTAAGCAAGTTATATCAATTAGATTTTGCACATATAATAAGCTTTTTAAGAAAAACTCGGTCGCAAAAAAATTTTTTCAATTTCGAAGAAGTAGGCGTGGCGCCACCCACTTTTCAGCATAAAATTTCTGCTATTTTCAAAGGCAATCGCTTATAATTCGATCTTGATATTTCAATGAAAATTGGTCAGCTGCTTCTCAGAAGTATGTATTATACTCCTGCCAAAAATTAGCCAAATCGGGGAACACACAAGCGAAATATTCGGGCACGTAGTTAATAGCCCACTGCAAAAGCGAAGTTGTATATCTTTTTTGATTTTCATACCTTTCATGAACATGAAATGTTTGTACGTATGAGAAGAAAAAGAGATAGTCCCATCAAAAAGTATACTGAAATGATCAGGAGGATGAGCTGCGTCGATGTAGCCATGTCCGTCTCTCGATACGTCTTTCTGTTTGTCCGTCTGTCTATTTGAACGGAAATACGAACTGAAAGTATTAAAATAGACCTGCGTAAATTGGGATGACATCATAGATCACTACTAGGTATATAATGTTCGGTTCCACCCCAACTTAGACTTCCTTACTTGTTTCCTTGAACATTCCTTAAATAACTGGAAACCTGCGTGCTGAATTTCGTTTCGATATCTTGAACGGTTTTTGATTTATGATTAATATTATTTCTAACTTTGACTTAATCAAAAGTTGGCGGTGCCACACCCATTTTCAAAAATTTCTTGAAAATTTTATTTTATGCCTCAATCTCAATGTATTCACCAAATTTTATCCTTATAGGTGCATTATGTACTGAGTAATCTCTTTTTTTGTGCTTTCGAAAATATTCTATATATAAAATGTGGGCGTGGCTATCATCCGATTTCGCCCATTTTAAATAGCGCTCGGAGATGAGTGCCAAGGAACCCGCATACCAAATTTCATTAAGATATCTCAAAATTTACTCAAGTTATCGTGTTCACAGACGGACGGACGGACGGACGGACGGGCATGGCTTAATCAATTTCTCTTTTCGTCCTAAACATTTTGATATATATAAGTCAATATCTATCTCGATCCGTTTATGCCGTTACGTACTGTCGTTAGGCGACTAAAGTTAATATACCGTGTGTGCGTAGCATTACTAGGTATAAAAAGGATTATTATTAGAACAGATAAAAATTGCTTTTAATAAATGTTTGCCAAGTGTAAAATTGCTATGAATAGCGATTACATTTTTGTTCAAAAATGTGGTCAAATGTTCAATATAGTGAAATAATATCTATTTTGTTGGACATATATTTTATATCTAAGGACTGAATAGTTTTGATATTTTCTTGTATTTTTCAACCCAAAAGGCACTAACCTACTGTGAAGTGGTAGTGTAACTGGTTGAATACTGAGGCATGGAATGACTAGTACGACCGCTGGTATGATGCTGATGTATGTACCTACTAGTACGTCATCTGGTATGATACTGGTGTATATACTAACTAGTATGTCAACTGGTATATTGCTGATGCAGAAGCGAACAATTGCCATCTCGTGAACAACGCAGTGTAAAAATACCAGTTGCTAATATGGAAAAATTACAAAGCTCGAACTAGTTGAGCCGGTTTGGGAAACTAGTATTTGGCTAGTATAAAACTAGTAGAATTGACTGCATGGTAATTATTCTATTAGATGCAACATCTTTTGCATACCAGTCAAGTGATAGATTTTGATTTCTGTGTATTTTCGTATCTAGGAAGGCTATTTGGTTGTTATCTATTTTTGCACTGTGAATTTGATTTTCGTGTATTGCGAGTTCATTACTTTTAGAATGTCTTCCACGTCTTTCGTTTTTATGATTGCAAATACATCATCTGCATATTTAGCTATGTTCTTAATGCATATGTCTCTATCTCTATGGCGCGATATACAACAGGTATATCATCATAAACCTCCTAAGAGATTTTTGCGCCAAGCTTCTCTTCCAATTTGTGGTGTGCCGATTTGAATTTTCCCTACAAATTGGTGGGACCTACAGTTTTTTGCCGACTCCGAACGGCATCTACAAAGGAGACGAATTTTTGCTGAGATGCCTGTCATGGCAGAAATACACTCGGAGAGTTTGCCAAACCACTGCCGATAATGCATATGTGCTTTGTTCTTAATTCAGCTAAGCTGTCGTCAAAAATGTTGTCAAGTACTATGTCGGCGATCGTTAGCGATAATGGATTACCCATAGGCATGCCGTAAACTTGTTGATAAACTGCCCCGTTGTATTTTAAATAATTATTGTCCCGGAGGCAATATTCGAGGATTGATTGAAAATTCGTTTTTCCGATCGGTTTGTGCTGCTCCAGGTTTGGCCATTTTCCCATTATAGTTTGTATCGCTAAGTAAATTGGTTTATTAGTAAACAGGGATACGAGATTAAAAGATACTAGCACTGCATCATCTTCTAAGTGGTTTTAGAGCAACTTTCAGTTTTAGTGAGTCCTTAATGTTATATTCGTCTGATACGACATTTTTAAGAAATTTACCAATAAATTTTGCTAGTTTTTCGCAAGGTACATTTGTCGATGATGATATCGGTCTTAATGGAGTACATGGTTTGTGAGTTTTGGGGTGCCCGTAAGTCTGGGAGCGTTGGCTGCTGAACACGAAAGCTGGTATTTGAGTTTTGTATCATTCATTCGTCTTCATTTTTGAACATCATGAGTACGAGCCAAAAATAATGGAACTTTTGAACGAAAGAAATGTATACAAAGTCATGAGAACTGACCCAATACAACAAATAATACGAAAAAATCATATCATAGTGAACGGTACCAAAAGAGAAATACAGCGCCCAGTCTTGTAAGGAAAGTGTTTATGCTATGTGATGATAGATTCATACAAAACAACACAATCAGAATTAAAAATATACTTTTAAAAAATAGCTACCCGGTTCAAATAATAAAAAATGATGGAACATAATAAGCAAAATAATAGGGAGAATGAAAATGGAACATATATTGGATTAACGTATATACCAGGCCTAACAAACAACCAGGCGCTCAGAAAAATTATAAAAAATGACAGAGTTAAGTGTGCACATAAAACACACAACACTTTAAGCAAACTATTTACAAAAGGAAAAAAGCCAATCGAAAAAAACAACATAATGTGGTCTACGAAATACGATGCAATGGTAAAGGAAATGAAAATTGTATGCAGCGCTATATTGGTACAACAACGCGAGCATTAGGAGTGAGAGTCAGCGAACACATTGTCGATGCAAAAAACAGAAAAACAACAGCAGCATTAGCACAACATCTGACAAACAAAAACCACATAGCTGATTTCGCGAACACAAAAATATTGGACATAGAAAACAGAGCAAATACGAAAATGGCGATGGAAAGTCTTCGGATACAACAACAATTAAACAGAGTTATGAATTTTAAGGAAGACTTGGACAAAACAATAGCTCGTACACAGCCGTAATACAGTATGGATATGGTGGCAAAAGCAACACAGGAAGGAAAGGAAGTTGTGAAATTATAATTGTTGAAGTGTTGTTTTTATGTTTATTTCTTTTAAATAAAAAACCCTAGACTCCCTGAGGAAGAGGCGTTAACGTCGAAACGCGTAGGAGGGTAAAGGAAAATGTAAAATGTTTGCCTTCTCATTTATCGGCAGTAAAACTCCAACCCAGTATATAAAAATACAATTTTTGGCCCAACAATAAAACTACTTCGTTTTTGTTTGTCACTTTCCAAATGTTATAAGCGAGTTTCGTCAATTCACTTATGTTACTTGAATTAGAACTAGCTAACATCGCTCTTAAATTTTTTGGGAAGTTTTCTCATTCAAATCTTTTTAATAATATTTTCAATGAAATTTGATCTTTCACTTAATCATGATCGAAAATATGTGTACACTGAGATTTTCTTTTTGAAATTGAGTTGGCATAAAAGAAATGTCGAAAATATTTTGGAGAAATCGCAGAAAAAAAATTGTTTATATAACGAGTCCAATTCCAGGCAGGATTAGTTCAGGCCGTGACAGGTTGCATAAAGTTAATGGATTCCACTAATTAAGAATTGCCTTGTTTTTTAGCTATGTAACTCATTCAGCACAATTTCTACAATTATAACAAAAGTGGTTGCGCTGGGATTCTCTTGAAGATAGTATTGGTAGCAAACTAAATTTCAAACAAATTTATACCGCTAAAAGTTTCAGTTAAATTTCCTATGCCAACTGAAATTAGTATATCAAATTTCATTCTGTCTCCATCTAAACGCTACCTATTGAAATAAGCTGCTATTTTTTTTATATATCAAGGAATATACCTTGCTAATATCTTTCGTCTTTTCTGAGACCAGAAGTCTATTTTTATAGCCAGCTGCACTAGTTACGGTTGCGACCATCTATGTTTTGGACCATTTTGAATCAACCTTAGTTTCATTTTAATTGCTTTTTGAATCAAGTTTATGTTCATTTAGACCTTTTTGTGTCTCTTATACGACTTGGAAATAAGTTTCATGCATCAAAACTGTTTAAAATTCCACTCCCATTTGTTTTCCTTTTTTGTCCAATTAAATTGGAGTACATTCTAAATATAAATATTTCTCAGGGCCTCAATATTTAAAAAAAAAATTTATTGTCAATTTGTTAGTGTAAATTTTTATTTCATATAAAAGTGCCTGAGCTTCATACCAAAGTGTTTTTGTTTTGCACTTTCATAAGAAACTCAGGCACTTTAATATGCATTGTATTTATATGTGGGGGCATATGGGTGTGCTTTGATAATTTTTTTTTGTATTCAAAGTGTAAATTTGTGTCTGTGCCTATAGTTGAGGGTAAAACAAAAACAAAAATGCTTCAAGTGTATAGGGATTGCGCAGCCCTGCAGTTAACGAATGCCTTTCTATTAAGTTTTTTCAAGTACAGGAAACTCATCAAGTTGGAGGGGATTTTGGATAAAATCAAAAACCGCTAAGACTACTTCCTTTGGTGAAAATGTGTTCATATTTTGTGCTTTCTTGTGTTATGGTTTTGGTAGTAAAATGTGTTTCTGCATGGATAAACCAAGCTTCTGGACAACTAGTCCCAAATAGTGGAAGTTTAATTTATTTTGCCGATATTTCGTTTCGATTTAAATCTTCATATGAATTTGAAATTTGTTGTTGAAAAGTTTTATTTGGTAAATCTATTAATGAATCGTTTAGATTCCCTGCAGTCAAACCAACTAGTTGCAAACCACTTTAAAACTAGCGGCAACCACATATTAATCTTAACATAAATTATTAAAATTTATTCTAAATGTCCACTTTTAGGTTAATACTAAATGCGTACAACTAAGGGTTGAGCTATCGTACATTCTACTTTACATTATTATTCTAGTTACATATTTCGATATAGCATAATTAAGATATCCCTTTCACTCATATAAAATAAGGTATTATTACCATTATTATTATGTTTGACAATAACAAAACATCACCTGATGTTCCTGTTTACTTATAAGAAGAATTTCGGCAAATGCATAGTTGATTTGGACTATTGCGTCCTGCTGACGCATATTGAATTAACTAAAGTTAATTTCCTACATTGGTGACCCCGACGAAGGTTAGACAACCGCAAAGACTCTGCAGTCACCTTGGCGCAACCTTTTCTTCATTAAAGAAGAAGTACTCTTCAGCTGACAACAATTGAAGGTGACCCCTACAAAAAGTCACACCACAATCATCAGCCACAGTTAATAAGGCTACACCCAATATCCGGTATAACCGTTTCCTAACATCACATTGCACTGAAATTTTGTTTAAAACAGTGATCGGAGAATATGGAGGATGGGGCCGTGTGCAGAAGTCCACGCAAGCGGGGAAAGTTTCTGATCGCCATTCACCTGGGAATGGCCAGAGCGATTCTTTTGCATGCGGTTCAAGCAGCTCACTACTTCCGGGCTTGCGCCCAAGTATCCTCTGGGTAACCACCGAACACCCGTTTGGTGGTGAGCTAAACGTGAGAAGGCGACAACCTGGTAAGGCCACTTCGACATAATCGGTTTAAGGGCTTGCTGGGGGGTTCATCAAACAGCAGCGTCTGATCACCATGTGGTGCGGCTGCAAGCGGGCGTCTGTCTTGGATCAAGCGGCTCGCTATACAAATTGAATTCAACCTCCCGCGAAACGGGTTGTGCGTTGGGTTTGGGAACCATCACATAAAACAACGTTCCAATGAAATTCAACAGCAAAGCCTCGGATATGAGAACCCCTTTTTGGATGACAACACCCGCAAAACGAAATAAGGATTATGAGATAAGGGCATGTACCTGGAATGTCCGGTCCCTTAATGGGGAAGGTGCCGCTGCCCGGCTGGTTGAGGTCCTGAGGAAAGCAAAAGCTGACATCACCGCCATACAAGAGATGCGATGGACGGGGCGAGGAAACACGATCAAAACACCTTGCAACATCTACTGGAGTGGGCATGAAGACAAGCGCAGATTCGGCGTGGGATTTGTGGTGGGAGAGAGACTCCGTCACCGAGTACTGTCGTTCACACCCGTGAACGAGCGTCTCGCTGCAATCCGCATAAAAGTACGATTTTTCACCATATCGTTTATCTGCGCTCATGCACCGACGGAAGAGAAGGACGACGTGGAAAAGGATACATTCTACGAGCGCCTGGAAGAAGCATACGAGCGCTGCCCCCGTCATGATATCAAAGTCGTGCTTGGCGACTTTAACGCCAGGGTGGGTAAGGAGTGTGTATTTGGCCCCACTGTCGGGAAGTTCAGTCTCCACGATCAAACTTCGCCAAAAGGATTCAGGCTGATCGACTTCGCCGGTGCCCGAAACATGGTCATATCCAGCACTTGGTTTATGCACAAGAAGATTCATCAGGCTACATGGCTGTCCCCCGATCGAAAAACACGCAACCAGATCGACCACGTTGTGATAGACGGACGGCATGCTTCCAGCGTTTTAGGTGTTCGCACAATACGAGGACCTAACATCGACTCTGATCACTACCAATAGCAGCCAAGATTCGTACCCGCCTCTGTACGACAAAACAGGCGCAACAAAAAACGCAGGGAAAGCTGGACGTCGAAAAGCTGCAATCGCAACAGACCGCCAAATATTTCGCAGATCGCCTCTCACACCTGCTCTCCGAGAGCACAATTCAACCTAGTGGAATGCATGAGAAGTGGGATCATATCTCAGGAGCACTCCGTACCGCAGCCGAGGAAGTAATGGGATTCCGGCGAACGCGAAGAAACTACTGGTATGATGATGAAGAGTGCCGCGCTGCAACGAAAAGAAAGGACGAAGCCTACAAGGCAACGCTGAGATCGAATGCAACGAGGAGCGTGTGTGAACACTACCGCGAGTTGAAGAGGGAAGCGATGCGGCTTTTCCGGGCGAAAAAAAAGAGACAGAAAAGAGTGAAATAAAGGAGCTTGAGATGCTGGCCAACGGGAATAATGCCCGAAAATTCTACCAAAAACTTCGGCGAATGACAGAAGGTTGTAAGCCCGGGGCAAACTCCTGTAAGAATGAGAACGGCGACCTGGTGGCCGATGTTCAGAGAGCACTCAGAATATGGAGGGATGCCTTCTCTGCCCTTTTAAATGGAGGAACTGAGCAAGAAACCAGAGAAGATGCCGAAGCCGAGCCCACAATCGAAGATGATGGAATTGACGTTCCACAACCCGACTATAATGAGGTGCGAATAGCAATATCCCGATTGAAAAACAATAAAGCAGCTGGCGCTGATGGTTTGCCTGCTGAGCTATTCAAACACGGAGGCGAGGAGCTGGTAAGGTGCATGCATCAGCTTCTATGCAGAATATGGTCGGATGAATGCATGCCCGAAGATTGGAATCTAAGTGTTCTCTACCCAATCCACAAAAAGGGCGATCCTGCAAACTGCGCCAACTATCGCGGAATCAGCCTTTTGGAAAAAACCCGTGAAAAAAGAATCGACACGCATCATCTCTTTGTTGATTTTAAAGCCGCTTTCGATAGCACGAAGAGGAGCTGCCTATATGCCGCTATGTCTGAATTTGGTTTCCCCGCAAAACTTATACGGCTATGCAAAATTACCTTGAGGAACACCGCCAGCTCGGTCAGAATTGGGAAGTACCTCTCCGAGCCGTTCGAAACTAAACGAGGTTTCAGGCAGGGTGACCCCCTATCGTGCGATTTCTTTAATTTAATGCTGGAGAAAATAATACAAGCTGCAAACTTAACCGCGTTTATAAAAGCGTGCAACTGTTGGCATATGCTGACGATATTGATATCATTGGCCTTAACAACCGCGCCGTAACTTCTGCTTACTCCAAATTAGAAAAAGAAGGGGAGAAAATGGGATTGGTGGTGAACGAGGGCAAAACGAAGTACCTTCTGTCATCATGCAAAGAGTCAGCGCATTCGCGCCTTGGCAACCAAGCCACTGTTGGCAGCAATAATTTCGAAATAGTAAAGGACTTCGTTTACCTGGGAACCAGCATTAATACCAACAATAATGTTAGCCTAGAAATCCGACGAAGAATCACTCTTGCAAACAAATGCTACTTCGGACTGAGTAGGCAATTGAAAAGTAAAGTCCTCTCTCGACGAACGAAAATAACACTCTACAAGTCACTCATCGCACCAGTCCTGCTATATGGTGCAGAAGCGTGGACACTAACAACATCTGATGAGGCTCTGGGAGTATTCGAGAAAAAGGTTCTTCGAAAGATTTGTGGACCTCTACGCGTTGGCGACGGCGAGTACCGAAGAAGATTTAATGATGAGCTGTATGAACTTTACGCAGACGCCGACATAGTTCAGCGAATTAAAACACAGCGGCTTCGCTGGCTAGGCCACGTAGTGCGAATGAGCGAAGATGCTCCAGCCCAGAAGGTGTTCTTATCGGCACCCGCCGGTAGAAGCAGAGGAAGAGGGAGACCACCACTCCGATGGAAGGACCCAGTGGAGACCGATTTGCGATCCCGCGGTGTTTCCAATTGGCGCCAGTTGGCGCAACGAAGAAACGACTGGCGAGCTATGTTGGACGGTCAAAATCGCCCAGGCGGTTAGATGACCATTTAAAGAAGAAGAAAGTAAACCCGGTAGACGTTGTTTTGACGTTTTGATACATAGAACACATCTATATATAAAATGTCATTAACTTGAACCAAATAAACTCCTAACTATACCGAACTGCAGCTTTATATAGCCTGGGGGCTTTTCCCAAAGCTACAGACAGACTGTGTTGTGTCCAGCGAACTCCTGAACCTATCGTGAAAGTTCAAGAGCAAAACAAACCACAAAATATGTGTTCGTGGCACTGCCCACTTTCCAAAACTATGTAGATATTGACTAAGTGACACATATATCCAAATTTCATTATTTTAGACCAAAAAAGTTCGGAGTTATGACGAATTGAAACTGTATATAGCCTGGGGGCGTGGCTCCGCCTACTTTTCCAAAACTATATATTGTCTATGCTGTACCCAGTGAACCCAAGTATATATTGTGAAAATTTCATAAAGATCGGTTGAGTTCTTTGGCGCCTATGAAAGACACCCTTTTTAAATCTATTTTTGTTACGCACACAAGGTATATTACTTTATTCGGCATAAAGGAATCGATATATATATTTATTAATGTATATCAAAACGTTCAGAATGAAAAGTAAAATATGCGGGCAAGTAGTAAATACCCCACCGCAAAAGCGAAGTTGTATATCTTTTTTGATATTCATACCTTTCAAGAACATGAAATGTTTGTACGTATACTGAAATGATCAGGAGGATGAGCTGAGTCGATGTAGGCATGTCCGTCTCTCGATACGTCTATCTGTCTGTCCGTCTGTCTACTTGAACGCAAATACGAACTGAAAGTATTAAAATAGACCTGCGTAAATTGGGATGCTATAAAAAATCACTACTAGGTATATAATGTTCAGTCCCACCTGAACTTAGACTTCCTTACTTGTTATATCTATTTTTGTTACGCACACAAGGTATATTACTTCATTCGGCATAAACGAATCGAGATATATATTTATTAGTTCATATCAAAACGTTCAGGATGAAAAGTAAAATATGCGGGCAAGTAGTAAATACCCCACTGCAAAAGCGAAGTTGTATAAATTTTTTGATTTTCATACCTTTCATGAATATGAAATGTTTGTACGTATGAGAAGAAAAAGAGATAGTCCTATCAAAAAGTATACTGAAATGATCAGGAGGATGAGCTGAGTCGATGTAGCCATATCCGTCTCTCTGTCCGTCTGTCTATGTGAACGCAAATACGAACTGAAAGTATTAAAATAAACCTGCGTAAATTGGGATGACATAATAGATCACTACTTGGTATATAATGTTCGGTTCCACCCGAACCTAGACTTCCTTACTTGTTATTTATAAGATTGCCCACATGGAAGTTTGAAACATCTATAGGTCATAACCCCACAACAATTTAGCAATTTACCACGACCACTTTTACACAGCTGGGTATTAAATGTTTAGTTCCACCCGAACTTAGACTCGCTTACTTGTGAAGTTTATAATTTCGTCACTCAAGTCGTATAAAATTTAGTGATTCACTATTACTTTTCAAATTCTTGGTGTAAGTTTTAGTATTTTGTTTCCGTACTACTGCATTGGTGTTCGGGCGGATAGTTGGTGGTTTTGGTTTTTGAATTTTGGTTTTTCCGCGGCCATATAAGTAGATAAACGCCGACTTCAATAAACATTGAAGTTAAAATACAACATTTGGCATTTTCGGACATTGGTTTCGAGAAAGAGTTCGAGTTGGCTCATTTAGTGAATGCACATTTAGCAAGTTCGAATTATAAGTTCTCTGTTCGCATGCTATGTTTTGAGGTTATAAAAATTTGGGGCACGTGTTCAAAAATGCACACATTTTTATTAAATCTATAAATTACTTCAATTATTTTAACAATGTTACACAACACGCGCGCTAATTTACAAATTCAGAGAATAAAAGAATACCAAAAAGAAAAAAGACAATATTACCACTCCTCTGCATTCGAATCGTTATTTTCTTCGAATATTACAGGGCTGACTTTATCATTTATAATGCTAATGCAAAATAAAAGTTGAGTTAAGTTGCATTTCGCTGTCAAAATTTGTATGGTAAATACGAAAATCAATACTGCATTTTGGGGTAAAAGCTATAACGCGAGGAGAATGCAAAATGCAGACTCAGCATGAACAGCCTATTAACATGGAATTTGATTTAACATTTTTCTGTCACAAATTTGGAACGCTTTCTTTAATAAGACTCTTGCAAGCTGCGATCAAGTGCATCAATTGTATGCTTGCGAGACATTGTATATTCGTCACATACAATTAGTTTGCATTTTTGTAGCATGATGCCACAACCACTGTTTTTGCTTTTGTTGCAAGTGGGTGATTTCTGATTAGCAAGATTTAAGTGAGTTTAAATACCGAATGGTCCGCTCTCCCCTCGCGGCTATTCTTACGTAGAAATCTGTTAACGGGATAAATGTAAGTAGTACAAAAGAAAGCGATTCACGATACACGATTCCTTCGGGCCATACAAACAATTAAAGAGATATAGCGCAGCACTAACTTGTAATAAAGGAATCTGTAACGAAAAACCGAAGCATTTAGCAATTTTTAGAGGGAAATTGAAGAGAAGATGAAAACCTATTAAAATATATAAAAATCTCGTAAATTTAATTTTTTTCAGTACTCATAAAATTTTAATTCTGGAGAATCGTTAGCAGCTCAACTATGAATAAACGCAATGCGTTTGCCGAGGCAAAATATTTTTGAATTTGCTTGAAACGCACGGAATTCAATTTCGGTTGCTCTCATACAATTTCTATTGGCATGAGACATTTTTGACAAAAAATTCACACTGTGCGTATGCGCATTCACAATATATAACACCTGTGAGCACCTGATTCGGAGAGTTGCTTTTTAATTCACGGGCACAAATGCAAATATGGTTAACTTAGAAAATACCGGTCCTTAGGAACATTGCCAGCTTACACATTAGTAAGAAATACCTGATTTTTAGCCAATCTGTTGCTGGAGGGCGAAGAGCTGCAACCGCAACAGACCGCCAATTATTTCGCAGATCGCCTCTCAGACCTGCTCTCCGAGAGCACAATTCAACCTAGTGGAATGCATGAGAAGTGGGATCATATCTCAGGAGCACTCCGTACCGCAGCCGAAGAAGTAATTGGATTCCGGCGAACGCGAAGAAACAACTGGTATGATGATGAAGAGTGCCGCGCTGCAACGAAAAGAAAGGACGAAGCCTACAAGGCAACGCTGAGATCGAATGCAACAAGGAGTGTGTGTGAACACTACCGCGAGTTGAAGGGGGAAGCGAGGCGGCTTTTCCGGGCGAAAAAAAGAGAGGCAGAAAAGCGTGAAATAAAGGAGCTTGAGATGCTGGCCAACGGGAATAATGCCCGAAAATTCTACCAAAAACTTCGGCGAATGACAGAAGGTTTTAAGCCCGGGGCAAACTCCTGTAAGAATGAGAACGGCGACCTGGTGGCCGATGTTCAGAGAGCACTCACTTCTCTGCCCTTTTAAATGGAGAAACTGAGCAAGAAACCAGAGAAGATGCCGAACCCGAGCCCACAATCGAAGATGATGGAATTGACGTTGCACAACCCGACTATAATGAGGTGCGAATAGCAATATCCCGATTGAAAAACAATAAAGCAGCTGGCGCTGATGGTTTGCATGCTGAGCTATTCAAACACGGAGGCGAGGAGCTGGTAAGGCGCATGCATCATCTTCTATGCAGAATATGGTCGGATGAATGCATGCCTGAAGATTGGAATCTAAGTGTTCTCTGCCCAATCCACAAGAAGGGCGATCCTGCAAACTGCGCCAACTATCGCGGAATCAGCCTTTTGAATATCGCATATAAGGCCCTATCAAGCGTATTGTGCGAAAGACTGAAGCCTGATGTGAACAGCTGATTGGACCTTATCAGTGTGGCTTCAGACCTGGTAAATCTACCATCGACCAGATTTTTACAATACGCCAAATCTTGGAAAAAACCCGTGAAAAAAGAATCGACACGCATCATCTCTTTGTTGATTTTAAAGCCGCTTTCGATAGCACGAAAACGAGCTGCCTATATGCCGCTATGTCTGAATTTGGTTTCCCAGCAAAACTTATACGGCTATGCAAAATGACCTTGAGGAACACCGCCAGCTCGGTCAGAATTGGGAAGTACCTCTCCGAGCCGTTCGAAACTAAACGAGGTTTCAGGCAGGGTGACCCCCTATCGTGCGATTTCTTTAATTTAATGCTGGAGAAAATAATACAAGCTGCAGAACTTAACCGCGCTGGAACAATATTTTATAAAAGCGTGCAACTGTTGGCACATGCTGACGATATTGATATCATTGGCCTTAACAACCGCGCCGTAACTTCTGCTTACTCCAAATTAGAAAGAGAAGCGGAGAAAATGGGATTGGTTGTGAACGAGGGCAAAACGAAGTACCTTCTGTCATCATGCAAAGAGTCAGCGCATTCGCGCCTTGGCAACCAAGCCACTGTTGGCAGCAATAATTTTGAAAACCACAGGGAACCAGCATTAACACCAACAATAATGTTAGCCTAGAATTCCGACGAAGAATTACTCTTGCAAACAAATGCTACTTCGGACTGAGCAGGCAATTGAAAAGTAAAGTCCTCTCTCGACGAACGAAAATAACACTATAAGTCACTCATCGCACCCGTCCTGCTATATGGTGCAGAAGCGTGGACACTAACAACATCTGATGAGGCGGCTCTGGGAGTATTCGAGAGAAAGGTTCTTCTGACCGTCCAACATAGCTCGCCAGTCGTTTCTTCGTTGCGTCAACTGGCGCCGCCGCGGGATCTCAAATCGGTTTCCACTTGGTCCTTCCATCGGAGTGGTGGTCTCCCTCTTCCTCTGCTTCCACCGGGTCCCGATAAGAATACCTTCTGGGCTGGAGCATCTTCGCTCATTCGCACTACGTGGCCTAGCCAGCGAAGTCGCTGTGTTTTAATTCGCTGAACTATGTCGGCGTCTGCGTAAAGTTCATACAGCTCATCATTAAATCTTCTTCGGTACTCGCCGTCGCCAACGCGTAGAGGTCCACAAATCTTTCGAAGCACCTTTTTCTCGAATACTCCCAGAGTCTCATCAGATGTTGTTAGTGTCCACGCTTCTGCACCATATGGCAGGACTGGTGCGATGAGTGACTTGTAGAGTGTTATTTTCGTTCGTCGAGAGAGGACTTTACTTTTCAATTGCCTACTCAGTCCGAAGTAGCATTTGTTTGCAAGAGTGATTCTTCGTCGGATTTCTAGGCTAACATTATTGTTGGTATTAATGCTGGTTCCCAGGTAAACGAAGTCCTTTAATTATTGCTGCCAACAGTGGCTTGGTTGCCAAGGCGCGAATGCGCTGACTCTTTGCATGATGACAGAAGGTACTTCGTTATGCCCTCGTTCACCACCAATATCGTCAGCATATGCCAACAGTTGCACGCTTTTATAAAATATTGTTCCAGCGCGGTTAAGTTCTGCAGCTTGTATTATTTTCTCCAGCATTAAATTAAAGAAATCGCACGATAGGGGGTCACCCTGCCGGAAACCTCGTTTAGTTTCGAACGGCTCGGAGAGGTACTTCCCAATTCTGACCGAGCTGGCGGTGTTCCTCAAGGTCATTTTGCATAGCCGTATAAGTTTTGCGGGGAAACCAATTCAGACATAGCGGCGTATAGGCAGCTCCTTTTCGTGCTATCGAAAGCGGCTTTAAAATCAACAAAGAGATGATGCGTGTCGATTCTTTTTCACGGGTTTTTTCCAAGATTTGGCGTATTGTAAAAATCTGGTCGATGGTAGATTTACCAGGTCTGAAGCCACACTGATAAGGTCCAATCAGTCTGTTCACATCAGGCTTCAGTCTTTCGCACAATACGCTTGATAGGGCCTTATATGCGATATTCAAAAGGCTGATTCCGCGATAGTTGGCGCAGTTTGCAGGATCGCCCTTTTTGTGGATTGGGCAGAGAACACTTAGATTCCAATCTTCAGGCATGCATTCATCCGACCATATTCTGCATAGAAGCTGATGCATGCACCTTACCAGCTCCTCGCCTCCGTGTTTGAATAGCTCAGCAGGCAAACCATCAGCGCCAGCTGCTTTATTGTTTTTCAATCGGGATATTGCTATTCGCACCTCATTATAGTCGGGTTGTGGAACGTCAATTCCATCATCTTCGATTGTGGGCTCGGGTTCGGCATCTTCTCTGGTTTCTTGCTCAGTTTCTCCATTTAAAAGGGCAGAGAAGTGATCCCTCCATATTCTGAGTGTTCTCTGAACATCGGTCACCAGGTCGCCGTTCTCATTCTTACAGGAGTTTGCCCCGGGCTTGAAACCTTCTGTCATTCGCCAAATTTTGTGATAGAATTTTCGGGCATTATTCCCGTTGGCCAGCATCTCAAGCTCCTTTATTTCACGCTTTTCTGCCTCTCTTTTTTTCGCCCGGAAAAGCCGCCTAGCTTCCCTCTTCAACTCGCGGTAGTGTTCACACACACTCCTTGTTGCATTCGATCTCAGCGTTGCCTTGTAGGCTTCGTCCTTTCTTTTCGTTGCAGCGCGGCACTCTTCATCATCATACCAGTTGTTTCTTCGCGTTCGCCGGAATCCCATTACTTCTTCGGCTGCGGTACGGAGTGCTCCTGAGATATGATCCCACTGCTCATGCATTCCACTAGGTTGAATTGTGCTCTCGGAGAGCAGGTGTGAGAGGCGACCTGCGAAATAATTGGCGGTCTGTTGCGGTTGCAGCTTTTCGACGTCCAGCTTTCCCTGCGTTTTTTGTTGCACCTGTTTTGTCGTACAGAGGCGGGTACGAATCTTGGCTGCTATTGGTAGTGATCAGAGTCGATGTTAGGTCCTCGTATTGTGCGAACATCTAAAACGCTGGAAGCATGCCGTCCGTCTATCACAACGTGGTCGATCTGGTTGCGTGTTTTTCGATCGGGGGACAGCCATGTAGCCTGATGGATCTTCTTGTGCATAAACCTAGTGCTGGATATGACCAAGTTTCGGGCACCGGCGAAGTCGATCAGCCTGAATCCATTTGGCGAAGTCTGATCGTGGAGACTGAACTTCCCGACAATGGGGCCAAATACACCCTCCTTACCCACCCTGGCGTTAAAGTCGCCAAGCACGACTTTGATATCATGACGGGGGCAGCGCTCGTATGCTTCTTCCAGGCGCTCGTAGAATGTATCCTTTTCCACGTCGTCCTTCTCTTCCGTCGGCCCCGTCCATCGCATCTCTTGTATGGCGGTGATGTCAGCTTTTGCTTTCCTCAGGACCTCAACCAGCCGGGCAGCGGCACCTTCCCCATTAAGGGACCGGACATTCCAGGTACATGCCCTTATCTCATAATCCTTATTTCGTTTTGCGGGTTTTGTCATCCAAAAAGGGGTTCTCATATCCGAGGCTTTGCTGTTGAATTTCACAGGAACGTTGTTTTATGTGGTGGTTCCCAACCCCAACGCACAACCCGTTTTGCGGGAGGTTGAATTCAATTTGTATAGCGAGCCGCTTGATCCAGGACAGACGCCCGCTTGCAGCCGCACCACATGGTGATCAGACGCTGCCGTTTGAATCCCCCAGCAAACCCCTCAACCGATTATGTCGGAGTGGCCTTACCAGGTTGTCGCCTTCTCACGTTTAGCTCACCACCAAACGGGTGTTCGGTGGTTACCCAGAGGATACTTGGGCGCAAAGCCAGGAAGTAGTGAGCTGCTTGAACCGCATGCAAAAGAATCGCTCTGGCCATTCCCAGGTGAATGGCGATCAGAAACTTTCTCCACTTGCGTGGACTTATGCACACGGCCCCATCCTCCATATTCTCCGATCACTGTTTTAAAAAAAATTTCAGTGCAATGTGATGTTAGGAAACGGTTATACCGGATAATCTGTGTAGCCTTATTAACTGCGGCTGATGATTGACTTTTTTTAGGGGTCACCTTCAATTGTTGTCAGCTGAAGAGTACTTCTTCTTTAATGAAGAAAAGGTTGCGCCAAGGTGACTGCAGAGTCTTTGCGGTTGTCTAACCTTCGTCGGGGTCACCAATGTATGAAATTAACTTTAGTTAATTCAATATGCGTCAGCAGGACGCAATAGTCCAAATCAACTATGCATTTGCCGAAATTCTTCTTATAAGTAAACAGGAACATCAGGTGATGTTTTGTTATTGTCAAACATAATAATAATGGTAATAATACCTTATTTTATATGAGTGAAAGGGATATCTTAATTATGCTATATCGAAATATGTAACTAGAATAATAATGTAAAGTAGAATGTACGATAGCTCAACCCTTAGTTGTACGCATTTAGTATTAACCTAAAAGTGGACATTTAGAATAAATTTTAATAATTTATGTTAAGATTAATATGTGGTTGCCCCTAGTTTTAAAGTGGTTTGCAACTAGTTGGTTTGACTGCAGGGAATCTAAACGATTCATTAATAGATTTACCAAATAAAACTTTTCAACAACAAATTTCAAATTCATATGAAGATTTAAATCGAAACGAAATATCGGCAAAATAAATTAAACTTCCACTATTTGGGACTAGTTGTCCAGAAGCTTGGTTTATCCATGCAGAAACACATTTTACTACCAAAAACATAACACAAGAAAGCACAAAATATGAACACATTATCACCACAGGAAGTAGTCTTAGCGGTTTTTGATTTTATCCAAAATCCCCTCCAACTTGATGAGTTTCCTGTACTTGAAAAAACTTAATAGAAAGGCATTCGTTAACTGCAGGGCTGCGCAATCCCTATACACTTGAAGCATTTTTGTTTTTGTTTTACCCTCAACTATAGGCACAGACACAAATTTACACTTTGAATACAAAAAAAAATTATCAAAGCACACCCATATGCCCCCACATATATATACAATGCATATTAAAGTGCCTGAGTTTCTTATGAAAGTGCAAAACAAAAACACTTTGGTATGAAGCTCAGGCACTTTTATATGAAATAAAAATTTACACTAACAAATTGACAATAAATTTTTTTTTAAATATTGAGGCCCTGAGAAATATTTATATTTAGAATGTACTCCAATTTAATTGGACAAAAAAGGAAAACAAATGGGAGTGGAATTTTAAACAGTTTTGATGCATGAAACTAATTTCCAAGTCGTATAAGAGACACAAAAAGGTCTAAATGAACATAAACTTGATTCAAAAAGCAATTAAAATGAAACTAAGGTTGATTCAAAATGTTCCAAAACATAGATGGTCGCAACCGTAACTAGTGCAGCTGGCTATAAAAATAGACTTCTGGTCTCAGAAAAGACGAAAGATATTAGCAAGGTATATTCCTTGATATATAAAAAAAATACCAGCTTATTTCAATAGGTAGCGTTTAGATGGAGACAGAATGAAATTTGATATACTAATTTCAGTTGGCATAGGAAATTTAACTGAAACTTTTAGCGGTATAAATTTGTTTGAAATTTAGTTTGCTACCAATACTATCTTCAAGAGAATCCCAGCGCAACCACTTTTGTTATAATTGTAGAAATTGTGCTGAATGAGTTACATAGCTAAAAAACAAGGCAATTCTTAATTAGTGGAATCCATTAACTTTATGCAACCTGTCACGGCCT
The DNA here is from genome assembly GCA_949987695.1 of Merzomyia westermanni. Taxonomy (NCBI): domain Eukaryota; kingdom Metazoa; phylum Arthropoda; class Insecta; order Diptera; family Tephritidae; genus Merzomyia; species Merzomyia westermanni. The sequence goes on from OX465288.1 coordinate 94,564,043, forward strand.
GAACTAATCCTGCCTGGAATTGGACTCGTTATATAAACAATTTTTTTTCTGCGATTTCTCCAAAATATTTTCGACATTTCTTTTATGCCAACTCAATTTAAAAAAGAAAATCTCAGTGTACACATATTTTCGATCATGATTAAGTGAAAGATCAAATTTCATTGAAAATATTATAAAAAAGATTTGAATGAGAAAACTTCCCAAAAAATTTAAGAGCGATGTTAGCTAGTTCTAATTCAAGTAACATAAGTGAATTGACGAAACTCGCTTATAACATTTGGAAAGTGACAAACAAAAACGAAGTAGTTTCATTGTTGGGCCAAAAATTGTATTTTTATATACTGGGTTGGAGTTTTACTGCCGATAAATGAGAAGGCAAACATTTTAAATTTTCCTTTACCCTCCTACGCGTTTCGACGTTAACGCCTCTTCCTCAGGGAGTATAGGGTTTTTTATTTAAAAGAAATAAACATAAAAACAACACTTCAACAATTATAATTTCACAACTTCCTCAACATGCTCAAGTAACGGTCTCCAGTAAACGTAACGGTGTGACCGTTTTCTTCGAAGAAGTAGGGCCCGACAATGCAGCGTGATGAAACTGCACACCACACTGTGACACGAAGTGGATGCAATTCCGTCTCATGGAGTATCTGTGGGTTGGAAGCACTCCATATTCGACAATTTTGTTTGTTTATGTTACCGTTTAAATCGAAATGGGCCTCGTCAGACATGAAAAGACAGTTCAACATGTTTCCATCCTCTTCCACCATTTGAAGCATCTTCTGGCAAAATTCCAAGCGAATCGGCAAGTCTGCAGCGTTCAGTTTGTTGGCCATTTGAATTTTATATGGGAATAAGTCCAAATCTTTGTGCATAATTGACTGTAATTACTGTCTGCTTACACCCATTTGAGCAGATAAGCTTCTTGTCGAAACACGTGGATTGTTTTGTATGGCAGCAGCTACAGCAGCGATTGTTTCCTCCGTTCGAACTGAAGGGTTTCGATGGTAAGGTCTTCTGTTGACTGTCCCATGCTCGGCAAAATTGTTTACAAGTCTTATTATGGTCCATCTGCTCGGAGGAATGCCGCCAAACGTGCGCCTATACTCTCTTTGAACCGAAACTACGGACTCCAGTGCGTGATAGCGGCGGACACTCAAAATTCTTGTTTCAGTGTCCCAGTTATCCATTTTTGTTAAACGTAAAAGTCAATCTGCAAAATAAAAAAAAAATTAACCAGATTCATTAAATAGAAAAAAAGTTATTTAATTTTTTTTTGGTAGCGGCTTTCATTAGCCACCCGTATATCTATGCAGGTGGCACAAAAATTTTCGCAGTTAGAAGCACAGGAGGCGAGGCAGGATAAAATTGAGGCTGGGATGGATGTTTTAAAAGATCGTACTCAGGAGTTGCAGCTGAATCGTCCAACAGCTTCCACGAATACTCCAAAGATAAAATTTCCGTCATTTGATGGTTCTGTTCCATTCCAGGTAATTAAGCTACAGTTTCAGAAGACGGCAGCGGTGAACAATCGGGGCACTGAGGACAAAGTTGCTACACAGTTCGTGGCATTGAAGGGACCTGCAGCGGAAATCTTTCGGACTATTCCTGACGGAGAACGGAACAATTATGAATCATTGATGGGTGCAGTTGAGAGACGATAAGGTAGCGAACATCGGAAGCAGATATACCAAATAGAGCTGCAGAATCGCTTCCAGAAAACTAATAAGACTTCCCAGGAATTTGCATCGGACAGTGAGAGGTTGGCCCGTCTAGCAAATGCAGACGCACCTGTGAAATATACGGAGAGCGTAAAAATCCAATGTTTCATAAATGGAATAGGTGATGTGGAGACGAAGCGGGCCACATATGCAAACCCCAAAAGGACATTCGCTGAAACGGTATCGCATGCTCTTACGCAGGAAACAGCCTCGCTTTTGAGTAAACCTTCATACAAGGCTAATCGCGTAGAAGTGGGGACTCCGGCTTGGGTGGACAAAATTTTGGAAGCGTTGAGCGGAGTTCAAAAGAAAAGTCATGGTGCCATTAAATGCTTTAAGTGCGGAAAACCAGGTCACATAGCACGTGGCACTGGCTTCAGTAATATCGGCAATTCAGGTGGACGAGAACGCAAAGCTAGAGAAGATGAGCAAGGTTAATGCCCCATAATCTCTGTGTCACAACTCGGACGGAAAGCGAGTAATGCTACTGTTGAAGGGTACGTGGAAGGGAAAAGCGCTTGCTGACTGGCGGTACTGGTGCATCACATTCCATTTCCATTGCGGAAAGCTTAGTTGCGGACACTAACGGGTGATAGCAAGCACCCCTTGGAAAAGCGACATGCAAGACTGTGATTGGAAATGTGGCTACATATCATAACTTCTTGGTAGCGATAATTGTTGACGAAGTCATCATTGGCATCGACTTCTTGGCTGAGAAAGACATTCACATACGTAAGGAACAGAGTTATGACTTACAACGGACAAGAGGTACCTCTGATCTTTTATCACAATAGTGGCTATAGCACCAAGGGAGTGATCTTGGAGATGGAGAAGCAGGAGCCTCGTAAGCCAAAGGTAGCTGCTCGACCATTTGCTTTCATGGGCAGGTGCCTCCTAAAGAAGATTGGGCAAAGTCAGGAGGAAGATACAGATTTGGCACGTGTATTGGATGGACTGAAGGAAAACAATCAGCCAAGACTAGAAGAGATGGTTGCAAAAAGTCGCATTGCAAAAGCATACTGGGCACAATGGAGTAGTTTGAAGCTAATATCTGATTGTTTGCATCAGCTATGGGAAAGTGAAGATGGCCAGAATCATTAGCATAGTTGCCCAGATGGAAGGCACAAGGGAATAAAGAAAACACTGCAAGAGGTGAAGCGGCGGTTCTATTGGATTCGTGGCAGACAATCTGTAGGGGAATGGATTACTAAGTGTGCAAAGTATGCTGAGGATAAAAGATGGCGGAGCTTCAATCCCTGGCGGAAATGAGGTTTAATAAAGTGGTGCCAACCATTGAGCGTCTAGCAACGTTTGGTTTGGGAAATGTGTCTGATCGAGACGATCCGACTCATGATTCCATCACTAGAAGGTTAGCTCTCAAGTGACAATTGACAATTGCCGCCATCTTGATGCCTGAAAAATTTCCATTTATATTCTGGGTTGTCTCTTATCGAAATGAAAAAATAGTAGTTAAAAATGTAATATTATCCAAAATTTTAAATAAGTTGGTTTCAGAAAATGGATTAATTTGCACTATTATTTAGATCGACTTTTGGGGGTATAGTGTAATCGTGTACGTTTAAAACTAGAAACATTTCGGTATGTAGCAAGGGCTGTCTTAAAATTTTGTCCTTCATACTTATATACTTACTAAGGTCAATCGTGACCCAAAAGCTGTTCCTTATGTGATGACTACTATTCTCTGGGTTTGATAATCAGTTCTGACTTAACTTATGTATAAAGCAACAGTTTTAAATCAACTTCTGTTTTAAGTGTGCATGAATAATAGGAGCCAAACCTATCTTATTGAAACTTATTTCTTTACTATGCATCTTGTCAATTTGTCATTATTATTAAAAATCATAGTCCTATAGTCAGAAGCACGAATGTGCAATTATTCAGAGTTTGAGTAGATAAGTTTACTGTATTAGCCATTGCAGGTTCTAAGATTAACGAAAATCCCTGGTACCATGCTTACAACGAAACCAGAATATTTTCAGTCCATGTAAACCGCATGAGCCGAAATCGAGCTTTTAATCTTGTTTTACCAACATCTTCATTTTAGTACATTAATGATTTTGGCAAGAGGGTGAAGTGCGTGCGTATTTTGATTGTAGATGCATATATGCATTGATTTTAATTTTTGTTGGAGCAGTGACCGTTTTTTCTTGTTTTTTTATTGACTATAGAGAAGTTTACAACGATTTATACAGTGATATGTGATGGCGTTTTATTTAGTCGACTTTACAAAACGTATTACTACTAATTTCCTACTTTTTTGATATTTCTACTACCATTTCCTCGACAAATGAAAAAAAATGGAAGTGTCAAAAGTAAACCTCAGCTAGAGAGCTAACCTTCTTCTAATTGAATCATGGACCAGACTTAGGTGGAGGTCAGTGTGGCGATTATTCTCAAGCATGTCCCATCCCTAACTCATTAACACTCCCAAAACTAGTTAAAAACATCAGAGATGACGATGGCTACGCTTATGCATGCAAGCGTGTATCAAGGAAGAGGTAGAGAGATGGCGCGGATGTTTGCGAATGATAGGCAAAGAGGAGATGGCAATAAATAACACCGACCCTTCGAGAACACAAAGAACGAACAACCAAGAAACATCTAGGTGCGTGGGGTAGCACCCTGTTGGACTATATAAGGCAGTGACCAAGAAAGGCAGGTTGATCAGTTTATTTTCAAGTGTTGTTCAGTTAACTACTGTAAAGTTACCAAACTCTTAAATTTGTATTGCGTTTATCTTAACATATTATAAAACAAAGTCACTTTTTCTGTCTGTATTTCCCCTTGAATGCTTAAATCTTGAAAACTAAGCAACGGATTTTGATGCGGTTTTTTTTAATACATAGATTGGTTGAAGAGGAAGGTTTATGTCATTATAACGTGAAGAAATATATAAAGGGGGCGTGGCAATCGGACAAAATGTGGTAAAAAACCATAAATTTTTCTTTTATACAGCCATAAATCCTAAACGAATCCACCGATTAAAATGAAACTTACTTGAAGTTAAACTTTGAAATATTTACTTTCGTTCTGCATCAAAAAAACTAGTTGTTTCATATCTTATTTAACCAAAATTGTTTAAACAAAAGCAGCACTTTTTCCAAAAAAGCTGTTTGTGTGTTTGTTCGCTGTTAAACGAATGAGCCATTAGAACTTGACAGCGAATAAACACACAAACAGCGTTCTTTCACCATACGATCTAATTCAACATGAATGAGGTGGGGCGACATCGTATGGTGAAAGAACGCTGTTTGTGTGTTCGTTCGTCGGTTGACAGCGACGGAGCGGGTTGCTAGTTACAAATAAATAAAACTAGCTATTAGTTGCAATATGTGTGCGTGTGTTTATTTGACTTTATAGTGATCGAATTCAGGATTAATATTTAAGGAATCATCGAATTCGTCACAATATCATCAAAAGCAAAAGAGCAATGTCTGTTTGCAATACCGAAGAAAACTACAAAAAATGATCGCAGCATTCTTTAAATTTCGTTAGCTTCGCCACGGTGCGTTGTAATGGGTATTTGTAGGAAAAAGACTTATATGCCATGTAATGTAAGGCTTACAGGATTTATTACTTTCCCTCTGAAATACAGCCTTATATATTATCCTAATGGGCTTTGAACTGAGGGTTACATAAGGCTTTATAGAATCTCACTGACTGACAACCCTACCCATGAGTCGGCTAAGCCATGTAAAGTAATTATTATGTTAGCCCTTAATATAAGAAAAGTGAATATACCGAACTTAATGTAAGGGATCTCTATATGGGTTACAATATTCATATTTTGGCCGATATCGTAAGAACCTTTTAATTTGTCAAAACATGTGATATTGTGGTATTTTCAAGCAAATCGCATCGGAAATAAGATCTTTTTGAAAAGCTCGGTGTCTGGTCCACTTCCCAGAACCGCATGAATCTGTTACATATGTACTCTTGAGAATAAGTGTACGAAATTTCCTAGAGATCGGTTTAGTAGTTTAGGCGTTAAAAACTTGCAAACCCACTCACAAAATTACGTATTTATAATATTAATAATATAAGGTTTAACAGGTGTGAAGAGGAATTACAGAAGTCGCTAAGCCTTAGTCTCCGTCGCCTAAAATCTATAAATGCATTTTACAACTTTTGGCTACTTTTTTGATTCCTGAAGCACATTCTCCTAAAACCACTAAAAATTGGGGTTACTTAATCAATTGTTTTTGATAGCTAGTTTAGCTAAACTTCAAATTCTATAATTTTTAGCCATCTCTACGAATCTCTATTTTGCTCCTAAAGATATGCAATTTAGGCAAACAAAAATAACCCTTGCTGAAGGGAAAAATAAATAAAAAAAGCGGGTAATTAAAGACAAAAAATACATGTTGTTGTGAAGATAAATGATAAATTATTTTGCCTGTAAATCGAAAACACCACCTTTGGGTGAAATAGAGGAGCTTGTACTTATGCTGAAATAGTTGGCCCATTTGAAAATGTCATTTTGATTTCTTGTTAAATTCGTTATGAATAAACAAACAAAAAAGTAAGTTTGTTTTATATTTTGTAATTTATTTAATAATTTAAATATTCGCAAAGGCCGATCAAAGCAAGAACAAGTGAAGGGTTACTTACAGTTGGGATATAGTAAGGTGGCAGAATTAAGACCTATTCAATTTAAAAGGAGACTCTCAATACCCTAATCACAGCGTGCTCCTGGCCTTATTGGGTTTAAAAAAAATGACGACAAAAACTGTGAATGAGGAAAGGCCAGTGACCGTCCAGAGTACGAAAATCCGTTTCTAGTAAAATCATACCTGCTCGTTTTCGCCAAATATCTTGCTTTAACCCTTATGATACTCCGTGAAAGGATGAATTTTACCATAAAAATTGTTCTTTAAATGAAATAAAAATCAAAGTATGATTACGGACCCTAAACACGGGGCGATGGTGCAAATTATACCGATTCCGGGATTTCACACCCACTTTTCTCAAAAGCTCTACATGGTGACACATTTTTGAGCACATATTCGAGCTCATCGCGAAAACTCCTTAACGAAGCCTATAGTTTTGTTGTAGTTGCATAACATATGCAGAGCAGTGTGACTAGTATCTGAAGTATGAATAAATTATTTATTTTAGTTAAAGTTTCCAAACTTTTTTTTTCTTAATTTGTTATTCATAGAGATAAACGTCAGTAATAAAAAAATAGTAGTAGAAATTTTTTTTTTTTTAATTTTGTATGGTCAAATTCTGACTTGCATATGAAATGACTAACACTAAAAGTCAGTCACTTGTTATAAGTATATGAATAATCAAATGACGTATCAATATTGCAGTTACTGTGAAGCCCGCAATTTTTTCGTGCGTCAATCTCAAGTGGCTTATCTATGATTAGTCAATTGGCTTTCACTATTGATCAACCTTTCGATTAAGAAGAAGAACATGGAAAAATTGCGAAAAAGCGGGTGCCCGTCGTTTAATAAAATTCTATTTTGACGATTTTTCCTACAAATAGAATTTAAAAAAGATTATAAAAATGTAAAAGAGGCACTATCACAACTGCTTTTCGAAGGAAAAAAGGATTTTCAAATCCAAAGTTAAAAAATATAAAAGTTTAATTAAAGTGGAATGTGAGGGGAGTTTTGAAAACGTAAAAAGTGTTCTTAGTGGGGGAAATGATTTAGTTTTTGTGCAATGAGCACCCCCTTCTGCTAGTGGCCCCGTCCTTTACCAAAATTGTTCTGAGAATCTCCACAGATTTCAACTTAGCGGTTGGTTCTTTTCCTCCCACCAACTTTTTAGAATTGCTACCCGAAGACGGAGCACCCTTTTTTTCAGTTGAATCTATTCTCAGTGAAGAAGATCATCGCAAATTTTCAGATACTGAAAGGGCAACTTCTGAACTAGGTGAAGCTTCTTTTTCCGTGGATGCAGATGCTTACCCTGGAGATAATGTTAACACTGAAAAAAAAATTCATGTGCACTTAGGAATACTGTAGAAGACTTGTTGCGTTCTCTAAGACAGATAGGAGTAAATGATATGCCTTTATTAGCGAAAACTCTTCTCAATACTAGTAAAGAAGTAGTACCTGTATCCAACATTTGCAATGGAGAGTTTTTATACATATGTATGTAGGTATTCAAAAATATTTTCTTTCCTCTACATTCAAATTTTTGGATGGAAAAGATGAAGTTTTAATTGACGTGGGAGTAGATGGCTTGAAATTTTATAAGAGTTCAAATAGGGTTTTGTGGCCTATTCTTGGGTCTATTATCGGGTTTCCTTAGATTAGCCCTTTCATGATCGGTTGTTTTGCCGGGTTTAAGAAACCAGATGTTGATATATTTATGAGGAACTTTTGTGCAGAAGTAAAGCAGCTTCAGGAAAATGGAATAAAAATTGGTCCCAACATCTTGGGATTCAATTTTCGCCTCTTTGTTTGTGATTCTCCAGCCAGGGCATACGTGACAGGAGTCGTATCTCAGAATAGTAAGAATGGTTGTCCAAATGAAACCATTATCATTAGATGCGATGCATCCCACTACATAGAACCTTTCAAAACAAAAATGAGTATGTTGGAGGAATCGGGCTTTGGCATGGTTTCACAGTTTCCTCTCGGTAGCATGCAACTGGTCGATTTCGTATAAATGAAAGACTAAATTATGTCGCGGAGTTTGTTCCATCGGAATTTTGTCGTACAGTAGTTTGAAGAATTGTCTAATTGGAAATTTACAGAGTTTAGGCAATTTTTATTATATACAGGTATTTTTGTTCTGAAAGGTTCTATCAATGTTACCATTTCTTATTATTGCATAGCGGGATACGACTTCTGTCTAATGAAAATTCCCATCAAAGAGAGGCAGATATTTCTCAAAAGATATTGGCAGATTATGTTAACTTTTTTGGAACTCTTTAGTTAGTTTTAATGTCCACGGCCTTCTCCATTTAGCAGACTGACTCTTTTTTGGCATACAAGTTTGAAAACTTCATGCAATCTTTAAAAACTTATCAAAAGGCCCAATCAAATTTTGCATCAACTTCATTTAAGGCTTGAAGAAAAACCGAGTATTAAACCACTTTGAAGTAGTTCTAAGTTTAGGTCTTTCATAATTAACAACAAGAAAGGAAAGGACAGTTTTGCATTTAGTGAGAAGACGGGACCCATGAAAGTAGTTGGTCAGTCGAGTCTTGATTGCTTCGTGTGCAAGACCTTTCAAAATATGGAAAACTATTTCGGTCAACCTCTACATTCATCCAGGGAACTAGGTATAGTCGTTGCCAGCGATTTGAGTAGGGAAACCACTATAGTGACGATGCAAGTTTCTGCTAATACCACCCCTTCACTACTTATTCCACGAATTTTGGCACTAATCGACGCGTTTCATTTTAATTGAATTCAATAAAATTCATAATATATCAAAAAAACTCTCTGTAACTACATGGATCCTTCGGGAAATATTTTCGAAACTTCGATAAATACACAAGCAATATGAATTAAAAACAAACGTACTAATATACCACTCTTCATCTACTTTCTAGAGAATGAATCAATTTTTGAGCAAGTTCAGTATGACACAGTATACGACGGACTTCCATCTTCGCAAAATGGTGACAATTTTGCATATAAAACTGTATTAAAATATATAGTTCCTCGTAAATTTTTTAGAGCATACAGATGTGGCATACGATGTGGTGTACGATCCATTCTCAGAATCGTCTGCGGAAAATGTTAAACAACTTTAATAATGAAATGTATTTAAGTTCTAATTGCCAATTTTACCCAGTCGTTTAGAAATTATAAAGGCACTAAGGGAAATTAGCGAGGAACAAAAGGCGGTCTCTGCTTGGTTGGCAAAGCTGGAGGAAAGTGTTAGTTTTGTTAATTTTTATACATTTATAAATTTTACCTTTTACTGAAAACACTTCTCATATTTCAGCGTGGTATTTTACTTCAAAATCAAGTCGCGATTGCAAACGAGATTAAGGCTTTGCTAGGCAACCATCACGTCATCCATACCGATGTATTGAACATCAATACAAGCGTAATTATTTCGCAATTTGATTCTTTGTCTATTTGTATAAAACAGTGCAGGGTGCAGGATTGTACTTAAAAAGGTTCAAAAAGGAATTTGTTGTATCAATGGCGAGTCCACAGCCAAAGACATAGAGGAAATAGCTGTCTTGTTTCCACTACGAACATATACGGCAAGAGGAAAGGCTGCAGGCAGCAGAGTTTTCCCAAACAATGGTAATAACTTAAATTTTTTATTCTTATGCTTTCACAAATATAAAGTTTTTTGTCATAGATCACATATTTATATAAAGTAAAGAGGCATCCGAGGATGTCAACAGTGGCATCGGCGCTGTGTTCACGGACGATTGCTTAGTTAAGTTTAACTGGGAAGGAAAGCACGAAAAGCAATCCCTCGGACAGTTGCAATTAATAAACAAGATGAGATGTGTGATGTTATGAAATCTTTCGAAACACTGTTCCCACCACCCCTAAATCTACCATCTATCATTACATGGAGTAATTTTAATGAATTTACGTTTTACGTTAGTTTGAATGTCTTTTTACTATAAAAACTATATAGAAGTTCATTTCATCTATCTTACCCACACCTCAATCCTTTTCCTCTCCTCTCCCTCCATCCTCTCACAAACCCCCTTTCCTCTTTCTCACCCATCACCACCGAAATCCCTGCGTACCATTCCACAACGGAAATCACCCACGCAATCCCCCGCAAAACCCACTACCCTAAAATACTACTACAAATGTAAAGTACAATTACAAAAATTCAATAATAAATGTAAATTCGTTTTAAAATTAATGTTATAAATATTTCAAAACAAATGGAGCGAACTGTGGTAAGTATGATTCAATTGTGACTTGTTGATACATCAAGAATGGTCGATCAGCTGTGATATATTTATGTATCATATTTGGTTAATCAACTGTGATATATTTATGTATCAAGTTTGATGAGTCAAACGTATCTCTATAGTATAAGTAGCACTAAGATTTATGTAAATAAGTTAGTCTAATATGATTAAAGAACACTCACTTTGGCGTAGTAAATAAATATATGTTTTTTATTTTCATATCGTAAAACGACATTAACTCGTTCCAGAGTCGCAATTAAGGTTGTATGGTAGTGTTCTTATTTTTTTTAATACAATACATAAATAGTGCTAATCTCTAAAAATCCCCTTAAGAACTCTTAAGCTTACCTTATTGGCATTTTTCCTTCACTTTTTCGTTCATATATTTTCGACGTAATAATATCACGGGCAAATCCGAAATCAGCTATCTTACAAGTGTGGTCTTCTTTGATGAGTATATTTCTCGCTGCTAGATCTCTATGAATAATCTGGAAAATGATGCAAAAAAATGATATTAAACAAAGAACTTATAACCATAAGAACGTACAACAGCGAATGCAAGTGGCCCTTGTCAAATTGATGGTAGGCAAAATGCTTGAATTCACTATGTTTAAATTATATATTTACACTGAATATTATAGTGGAAGTTATAAAAAACGTTTAATTGTGAAGTTTGAATAAAAGCAAAAGTGCTAATAGCCATAAAACTCACGAATTAAACTCAAACTTCTCCAGTGGTGAATTATCTACGCACGAATTGATGGTTTATTATTTCCCACTATTCGTCGCGTTGAACCTTCTTATGGTTATACGTTCTTTGAAATAAATCAATGTTCACGCAAAGGTCAGGTTAGATAAGACTTTTCCAACCCATAATAAACTTAATGTACCAAATTTGATACCGGGCCTCCAAATCGCATTGCAGAGTTGCCTTTTATCGTGCTTTCATATTTGACAGCATGTTTGTTATCACTGCGTTATGCTCTTTGAGAAAGAATTAGTAAATGAGCATGACTTGCTAAAAATATGGGACATTGTATTTATTTATCGGAATTAATCTTGAACGCATTGAATTATTTCAAGAAATAAATCTTTTTTATGGGTGGGTGTGTGAATTGGTTTTCCTATTATATAATTATTTTGGGCAAAGGCATATTTTGGTTTAAGAAAATCTGCCAATTTTATCAAATGTCGCCGCCTACACCGACGACGGATTCATCTCCTCCTTCAGGTGGTGTGGATCCTTCTCCGTCTAGATTGTCACGCCGCAAGTGACCTAGTCTGCTTCCACCTAGGCATACGTACCAGTCCTTCACTCCCAGTGTGAAGACCCCTGTCGCATTTCCGCATAATGCAGCTTAACTTCAACGGTCTTACCAGTAAGGTTGCGGAGATAGTTAACTTTACGAAGCGGTATAGCACCAAAATAGCCGCCATATAGGAGACAAAACTGGGCGCCCAATTAGATCTTCGGAACTGTCTTAAATATCAAGTTACTGTTGTTCGATCAGGTGATTTCGATCACGAGGTTATTATTATATGCACACCTTCTGTCACCTGTTGTCCGAGAGTAATTCTAGGGCCCTTCAAAGCACACCACGGCCTCTGGCACTCACATAGGCAGCGGCCTTGGTAAAAGAGCGTGATCATGTGCCACACTTTCACCATGTGGATCCTCAAATCAAGAATCTCAACTGCTGGTTGATCAACACAAACGCGTCAAGTGGGAGGAGCACCTAAGTAGGAAAAGTTATGGTCCACAGTCAAAGCCGAACGATAGGTGCTATTGAAACTGAAATATACGAGCGATTTTGCCGGAAAAATGGATTGCATCTTTCTGTTCACAAGGAAATTCGATGGTTTATCTACGGATATGATGCCTCTCTTTACCGAGCTCTCCTTACGGAAGGAGGGGTGACATTACCTAGAAGGTTCTACTGATCATACCAAATCGCTACCACGACAGTCGCACAGTACCGCAAGGGAGTACCGGAGCGTACCGGATTCATATCCTGCCAAGGACTGTCAGTTCGACAGCATTTCCCAACATCTTGAGATAGTGTTTTTGTCCAACAACAACAAGCTCACTTACATTCAAGCTACTATTGGCATCACTACCACAGAGGTTTAAGGAAGTCTAAAGGCTCCATATCCAAAGATCCAGGCAGAATATCCATGCTGATATTAGAACATCTCGACGGTGAGCAATTAGATACTTAACAGCTGCCTTTAACCTGTCCATGACCAGTTTTGTCATTCCTGAAAAATTCAAGCAGGCAAAGGTGGGAAGCGAGCTAACGAAGGGGAGTCATATCGCCCGATATCTCTCCTCTAGTTAGTAGTGAAGACCCTGGATACGGTCTTCCTGTCTTACTTCACCGCAAACCTGCGACATGCTGACCACCAGTTCCGGAAAATGCAAAGCACCGCCAATTTGCTAAAGCCAAAACACTTAGATAAATGGCTCTCTAAACCAAAAAATTATTTCCTATCTTAAAACCTAGTCCAATTTCTGTCACCGACTAAATCCTCGCCCACCTTATTTACGACGTGGAGAGCGCAGAAGAACATGGAATTACACGTCTACGTCGACGGCATCAAGCACCCGCCTGTCACACATCCCAAAATCTTAGGAATCACGTTTGATAACATGCTCAACTATGGTGCCCAGGCAGCCGCGATTGACACCAAAGTACAAAGCCGCAATATAATCCTCGAGTCACTGGCCGGCAGTAATTGGGAAAAAGGTCAAGAAACGTTCGTGGCAACGTACACACCAATTGGTACGCCGGGATTATCGAATGCAAATTGGGGGAAGTTGCAAGCCTATCAAAAACTAGCCCTAAGAGCTACCACGGGATGTCTCCTTATGCCACCGAGACACCATCTACATACTGAGGCTAAAATGCTCGATATTAAAGAGCTTGAAGAAAATCCGCGTTCCCGGAATGAGAGAATACATCTCCGTAGCACTGTGTTGAAATTCGCCCCATATAAACACGTTTGTCAACCCCGGCGAATACCGTCATTCAGACACAAGCTCCCCCTTTTTTCGAAAAGGGACGCGAAGCCCAACTTCGATATGGATACTGTAACAAATTAAGCTCTCACCATCCAAACTAAACTCTGACATGCCAAATGTTTGCCGCGGTATGTGGTGTATCTCCCCGAGAACCTAACCATCTAGTCCTCTATATGTTCAAGAGAGCAGACTCCACTAAAGCTCATCTTCCTTTGGTCGAACCCTATTGAAGCCGCTAGGTTCCTAGGACTTTCGTTAGAAGATTTTGCTGACAATGTAAGGAAAGTGGCAAATAGGCAGGGCGAAACATCGTTACAACAACAACAAGAACATCTGGGAGTTTTTTTCTTTTAAAAGGTTAATCTTCAACACCTCCAAAAATATTGCGGAGAACTTGCATTTGCCATTCAAATCGGATTTCTCATATTTGCCAAAACGGAAACTATTTTATTATAAACTAGAGGGCCCGTGACTGCTTATCAAGTCATTCTGCACTACAAAAGAAAGTCAAAAATGAGTGTTGTTGTTAAGAGTTGGTAGCCTGTGCTCGTGAATAATTAAAGCAAATAACCTACAAACCAAAAAAATGAATTAAAAACAATATTTTTTTTATATTTATTCATGTAATATATGCATGTTATAGAACAAAGCGTAAAATTTTGCAAATAAGTGTTCTCGTATACAACCGAACGGATTGGAATTGAACTTTTTTGAAATATAATAGCTTCTCAAAATAAAAATTTGCTTATCTATTTCTTAGATAATTAAGGATAAGGTTTTATAACTTTTAACACTATACACAGCATTGCTGTAATCGATTGTCAAATCAATGCTGTAGCGGGAATATGTGCGACTGTGTGAGCAATAAATAACAATTTAGTTTGTTGTGTACGTGTGTGAAAAAAGTGAAGTGACATGTTAAATGTCTCGTTTGGGTGCGTGGCAAAACCTCGCACAACTCACGGCATCTAGTTTTCACTAAATCTAAAAAAATATACTACATTTTTCCTTTTGTTCTGATTTACGGTATAAATAAACAAAACTTTTGGTTTCACTACACGTGAACATGCAACATAGAATGGTTCATGAGCGAACAAGGGACATTCCAAATCAATGCCGCACAATTCCAATGATTGACCTTGCGCTTTATTTATCGTCATTGCAAAAGCAAGACGTATGGGGAATTGAAATCGTTTCAAGTCGAAAGGCAAATCCCGCGGAATCATAGGATGCGTGGTATTAAAACATCCCCCCTTTATATTTTCCTTTCCAAATGGTAGCTTCAGTCAGACTTTCCAGAATTCGATAGGGTAATTGATAACGTCATCTTGATTCGTGAGTGCCTATCGATTTATACGTAAAGATTTTCCCCGGAATTACATTCACATTGAGGGCCGAAACATCTGTAGCAGCTCAAATGGCTCTTTCGCTCAACTAATCATGGTTTCTATAGTTTTGTGCAAAGCCGGGAAATACTTTTGTAATCAATTCTTGTTTTGATAGTGTTTAATGGCAAAAATCATCTGGAAGCGTAATCATTACAGTGATAGGATCAGCAACAATTGTGCCATCTCCAATATATAACAATTGCTTTACAAACATTCCGGTGATGGATAATTTTGCAACTGAATGCGTACATTTGCAGTCAACGTAAGTGTTTGAACATATCTCCATAAATAGGACAGTCATAGTAGATGGAGGAATAACAGGCAATGTTTGACGAAAATCACCGGCCAATAGAATCAACTGACCACGAAACAACTATTGGGTGTTGCGTAAATATTTCATAATCTTATCTAAGGCCTCCAGTGATTTTTTGTATGCCATTGTGCATTAATCCCAAACCACTTATGTTTTTCTTAGTTATCAAGTTGAAAAATTTTAAATTTAAAATTTTCAACTTGACGTCAAGGGAATAATAAATTTTTAAATGCTTCTCAAATTTGTCTCAAGTTGAGGATGATAAGAGACCTCTTTATTGCAATACTCACAACACATACATTTTTGCGTTGATTTTCCCCACAACTACTTTACGACAAACACAATAGATAAACGCATCTCATGTATAAATTTTAAAAAGCTCGGTCGTGGCATCTCTTCACACACTGGCTACCAACGAACACACATTTTAGGCTCCTTTTTTTGTATAATAACGATGTAGACGGAAAATCACAAGTATGAACTTTATTATTCTCACTTTACATCTGATACAAGATGGAATTTTAAATAAAGCTTACACCTAAAAATAAAGGGTTTAAATGTCAAATATAACGGGGCTTAATACTAGTCGTCGTTACATTATCTCTTATAACTAAATGTATGTACCTTAAGTGTACTCTTAACAGTTACTCCTGTTATTATACTTGTAATATATAACTCATCTACCCTTGGACGTTTGCGTCTCTGCAAACATTAGCAGAAAATAGTAAAATACTAAGTGAAAAATATAATAAGTATGAAATTTTAAAATGACTTTAAACTAAATATTGACTTGCAATCATACTTATTTTGTGCAATTTCATTTAACAGTTTCCTGAAAGTTATATCTTCTTTTTAATTGTGATTTATAATACTTTTTATTTTGTTTCGTAGATGTATCGAAAACATAGTTTCCTTCCTCAACATAGTTTTGAAGCTCTTTGTATTTTGGTTCAGCTTTTGCAATTTTTCTTGTTTGAACAATGTTCTGTCGTTGGTCAATTGACTGATTTCTATTTTCATTCAACTTATTTATTCGCTTAGTTTTTTCTTCTTCATATTTTTTACAGAAATCCCTAATATAATCTTTGTCAAAAATTTTAATATAAAATCGATAGGACATTGTAGTGTGAATTGTATTGTTATAAATAATAAATATTTAAAAAAGTTTTTCGTTTAGTCCTTTCTTATTTTTATCTACGCTCATTATTCTCAAATGCTCATTTAATGTACCATGTAACCTTTCAATATCTGAATTACCCGTTTTTAAATACGGAGTACACGGAGAAAACTGTTGTGCATTATTTATCCACAAGCTGTTCATAACTATAAAATGTTTAGGTACATTTTTGAATATGTAACTTTGCGCATAAATTATGCCTCATAATCATAAATTCTGCACAATCTATTAAAATTGTGCATAAGTTATACACAAAAAATGTGCACAGTTTGTGAACATTGTTCATAGCTGAATTATTTGAAAATCAAACACAATTGATCATAATATATGAACATTGTGCGTAATATGTGATTATAAACACATATTGTTCACAAGTTGTGCCGATTTATGCATAGATTATGAGCAATGCGTACACATATGGATAATGAGTATGCATTAATTGCAACATAGTTTCACTTATGTTCTTTGTGTCAAGAGTACCGGTTTTGTTTAGAAGCGACAGTAGTTGAAGTGTGTTTATATATCATTTAATATTGTTTAGAAATATATAGTTGTGCAAATTAAGAAACACAGAGGTAAGTATTGAGTTATTATCATATATTTATCACTGCAGTTATGACATTTAACGATGGTTTTTTTAATAACGAAATAGTGTACAGACATTGAAGTGCTAAATATGGAAAACGTCGCAGGTCACCAACGCAATGAATATATGTTTTCTACAAATTTAGAAGGTATTAATTTATATTTTAATTTAATTTTCTGTTATTTCTGCGATAGTTCAGTGTAATGCTTTGAGACTTTTTAAATCCTTTATATTAACTTCACACCCGTACGTGTAACAAAAAAACTAAAAGTCAAAAATGACCCACTCGATTTGACCCACATAGAATAGATCTCTTGTTGTTGTTTTCTTTTTTTTTTACTTTGCTTAGCAGTTGTTAATGAATTGGTATAGCTTTGTTCTTGCTTTTGTATTTCTACTTGTGCGAAAATACACACAGCAACAAATGAACATAAAAGACTACAACCGTTTTGGCTGGTGGTGTGTTTTTTTTTATAAATTCTTTATATTAGCTGTTTTATTGTTTTTCCGAAAATATGGAATTCTACAAACAAAAAACATTCGACGGTAGAATAATAAACGAACAGACAAACACTGTTTCCGACACAATATTCGAACCTTTAAAATTGGTTTACAAAAAACAAAGCAACCACTCAGGTACAACAAACACACACGCACCGACAAATAAACACAAAACAGTAAAAGATCAAAAACAACAAACGAGCAAAAAAGGTCAGACAACAAAAATCAACAACTTTTGCCTGCCTCAGGCAACCACACAAAAACCGATTGATGCAAACCACCCCCGTTTCTGAATGTACACACACAACACATACACACACGTACACAAACAGACACCCATGCTGACATTACCTGCTACCTACTATAAATACAAGACAAACGTCAACAAAAGATCAGAACGAAAATCGACACTGATGATGGCACAACGCCGAAACCGGTTTGTCTCAAAACTAAATTTGACAAGGGATGACGAAAAATCGTTCCAATATACATCTTTATATTAACTTCAACTGTGAGGATGTATGTATGCCGAAAAAACTTTACCTCCGATACAGATCATAAATTAAAAATCCATTCTTTTGTGTCATATAATATATAAAGTTGGTTGGTGGTATAAAGGTGGTGGTGGTAAATTATAAAGTTGGTTTCTTTAATACATTTCTGTTTATTTTCTTCTTTTTAATTGAGATTTGTCATGCCCTTACATTGTCACTGTAAGAGAAGTAGACTCTGAATTTTTCAATCTATTAAATAAATATAGACTAGAAGAGTATCATTTGTCCTTACCAAATGCCAAAATAAATATCGACTGCTTCAAGGCCATGACAGAAGCTGACATTTAAGAGATTTTTAATGATAAAATTGCCACTCGCATAAAGTTTCGTGGCCTAGTCAATGAGTGGCGACTTGCAAATGTGAGAAAGCAAATTTTATATGAATTATAGTATAATATATTGAATTTTGGCGGCCGCCGTGGTGTGAAGGTAGTGTTGCCGGCCTACCACACCGAAGGTACATGGTTCGAGCCCTGGTACAGGTAACATCAAAAGTGATTTGAAAAAGTTTTTTAAAACGGGGTCGCCCCTCGGCAGTGGTTTGGCAAACTCTCCGAGTGTATTTCTGCCATGACAGGCTTCTCAGCAAAAATTCGTCTCCTTTGTAGATGCCGTTCGGAGTCGGCAAAAAACTGTAGGTCCCACCAATTTGTAGGGAAAATTCAAATCGGCACACCACAAATTGGAAGAGAAGCTTGGCGCAAAAATCTCTTAGGAGGTTTATGATGATATACCTGTTGTATATCGCGCCATAGAGATAGAGAGATATTGAATTTTTTAATCGCAGCAATTGGCCCCAATTTCAAAATGTTGTTGCAAACATTCAGACCAATCTTCAGCTAGTGGCTCAATCAGTCAGTCGGACTCGATTTCTTCATTTCCTCTCACAAATATCGGATATATAACAAATTGTTAATATTTCAGAGTTTACATAATTTCTTGGATTCCGCAATTGGAATAAAATATTTGCGGTAATTACAACGGAAACAATGAATTGGGTGCATCAGACAGAGATGAGATATCAAATATGGTCAGAGATCATTCAGAGAAAGACGTGCCCATGAATTATGCTGTGTTCGATAATATAACAGAAGACATAGTAAAACGATTTGCATCAGAAAAAAAAATTACAAAACTAGGAAAAATACATATACAACTGTTTGATCCTATTTTATTGTTTACAAGAATATTATTTTCAAAAGGAAAAGCGGAACGGAAATCTGTACAACAAATACCGTTCGATGCCCAGAGCCTTCAGAAAACCTGTTTTTTTTTAAATATCTCCGCGTAAGAACAAATAATAAACTCGAATTGGAAAGTCGAGAAGTAAGTGCTATTTCGGTATCAGGAATCGATTCAGAAGATAAAATTTGGCTAAAAACAAGAAATTCACCTTGGGAGACGGTGGAATTGAAATGGAACTCCAGCTTTGCTCTTCGGCGCCAGGACATTAATATCCATCCGCTACAATTTATACTTTCTGACTGGCCACTATATGCGCATAGTAACGGATACCGTTTGGTAGAAAATTTAAATTTATATAGTATATAAATAAAAAATTTATATTTTTATATTAAGATCGATATTGACTTCCATAATTTGTACCCGGAAAAGTCAAACTTATTTCAAATATTGTTAAATTTCCAGCTGCTAAAAAAATTGTAAATAACACAGGCCGACAAAATGAGACCGATTTTTTTGACCATAAACCAGACCATACTTTCCTAAAGGTTTTCGATGCGCTGAATTCAAATCTGAACGCAGAATTGCTCTATCACGTCAGGATTTTGAGATATCCTGACCTAAAAGTGCAAAAACCACCGTTTTTGTTTATTTTTGAGGTTATATATAAACGACAGATTTTTTTTTGTAAAAAAAGCACACATAGCATCTTAAAGAAGAAGTCTTTCTCTTACGAATGGCGTTGACTTTTCTCAAATATCTTTTTTTCAGCTAAGATAGAGCAATTTAAAGTAGACTTATCGTAAGAGGTATGTGTTCTACTGCATCATAACTACGTTAATTCAGTGGTTTTTCAGCTATAGGAAAATTAGCAAAATTTATAAACTTTAACCTTCTCTATCTTAGCGAAAAAAAAGATATTTGAGCAAACTCAACGCCATTCGTAAGAGAAAGACTTCTTCTTTAAGAGGCTATGTTTGCTTTTTAAAAAAAAAAATCTGTCGTTTATATATAACCTCAAAAATAGGCAAAAACGGTGTTTTTTGCACATTTAGGTTAGGATATCTCAAAATCCTGACGTGATACAGCAATTCTGCGTCCAGATTCGATTCAGCGCATCGAAAACCTTTAGGAAAGTATGGGCTGATTTATGGTCAAATTTCTTGTCGGCCTGTGTAGTCTTCCAACAAACAAAAGCAAAAAAACAATGTAAACTTATGAAATAAAGAACTAATTTAATTATTGTTTTTGAATTTTCTTCCAGATTTAGAATTAATTGAAGTCTCGACGGTGTTGGCAGCAATTTTTAAGCCTGTGGCAAGAAAACCAATTGAGAAACAAACGTGGAAGGTTAGCACAGGCGACGCTTGGAACTCCTTCGTCGTTGAAATAAACAGCGCTGCTGACATACAAAGCACTATATACAAGCGTAAACAATTTTGTGTGAGCAGGAACATAAATTTTCCACCATTTTTGATCATTCTTAAGGATCAAAATGATATCAATTCATATCAATATGTTCTAATCGTGGAAAGTCAAATTTTTTTTTTGCTGACGCTTTTAATGCTTTTGATACATATTTCAAGTGTTTTTTTCGTCTTCAACCTAGAATACCCGTTTGAAAACACAATTTTCTGGAACTTTGTTCAACATTAACTCACCAGAATTAGATATTTTCCCACAGTTAAAAACCAAAATAATTGCAGAAAGAAACTTAAGTATTGTTGAAAAAAATTAATAATCATGAGCTTTAACTGATTTCTTTGCAATTCTTCGTTTGTATCGGTCGATGTACTAATAAGCGATTTATTTTGTTGTGTTGATCCTCCGACAGGGTAGTAAGCTGATTTTTGTTCGAACGATTTTCCGTCATCCCTTGTCAAGTTTGGTTTTGTGACAAACCGGTTTCGGCGTTCTGCCATTTTCAATGCCTAGTTTCGTTCTGGTCTGTGTCTATCCGCTGCGTTGTTTTTATAGTCCGTGGGTGCTGTGGCAGGTAATGTCAATCTATGTGTTCCTGGTAGGTAACGTTAATATGCCGAACTAATTACCCGAACCGACACTAATTCGAACCGACACTAATTCTGATGACCCATTCAACAGACACGGAGTGTATAGGCTTACTTGTGAATGTCAATACAGCTACATAGGACAAACAGGAAGAAAAATAAGCACAAGACTCCGAGAGCATATCAGGGACTACAACAAAAAAACACGAAAACCCACCATAATACCAGAATCTAATTTCGCGAACCACATTTTTGAGAACAACTGCACCCCAGCTAACATAAAAACAACGGCTCGAATACTTCACGTACAAGGAAAAGGCCGGCGGCTTAATGTACTTGAGAACATGGAGATATACAAGTTAAAAACATTTGACGGCAGGATCATAAACGAACAAACCACCCCACTCTCTCTGACGAAATATTTGAACCCTTAAAACTAGTTTACAAAAAACAGCACAAGCCAGCAGGTACAGCAACCAAACACGTAACAATGAACAAGCAAAAACGAAATATGAACCAAACTGCAAAAATCACCGATTTCTGCCTACATCAACCTACCGCTTAGCTAACAAGCGGTATGTCTACATACCTACAAAAACAACCCTTGGGACAGATAACAATTCGGACGTATCAATACCGCTCACACACACACGCATATTAACGTTACCTACCAGGAACACATAGATTGACATTACCTGCCACAGCACCCACGGACTATAAAAACAACGCAGCGGATAGACACAGACCAGAACGAAACTAGGCATTGAAAATGGCAGAACGCCGAAACCGGTTTGTCACAAAACCAAACTTGACAAGGGATGACGGAAAATCGTTCCAATACTAATAAGCCATTTGAAACTAATACACTCCCTCAAAATCATAACCAATTAGTAAGTTCCAAATGTCATTGAAAATTTCATGACTTTTCTATCTATAAAAAACATATTTTAAGTGTTTCCCAGGTCCACAAATGAACCACAATTTCCAATTAACCCAAAATCTACAACAATATATAATAACATGATTCGTGATCAACGCAGGCAATAGTATGGAAATGGTGATGCCTGAAAAAGACAGAAACTTGAAATCATAAATGAGGCAGATATTGAATTTTTTTTTTTTAAATATGCGAGACAACGCATTAGCATTTGTTAGCAATCTTTTCAGTGGAAATCATATGACCACGAAAGCTATTCAATCTATATTAGCATATTTTATAGATATAATAACCAAACAGATGTTTACATTATTGTCAGACATAATAATTCCAATAGTCCCGTCGGAAGAAAAATTTAAAATAGAAAAACTTTTTAATTGCTGTTCTGATCTTTTTAAGAGTACTAACACAGAATATTTATTTTTGAACACTATAACTCAAAAATGTTTATACTAACCTCCTACTAAGCAAGAAATCGATAGTTCTGTATCACATATATATATAAAAAAAGTCGAGGTACTTTAACGGTGAAAAAAAATGATTTTATTTTAATGCCTATATAACATCAAATTAAACTATTTTTTGAGCAAAAAAATGTTTCAAGAACGATTCTTAGCTACACAAATTCGTTAAGAAGTGTTAACGAAAATGAAATTACACATTTTGTGCAAGGTTCAATATGGAATGATAAACTAACACACTTCGACCAAGGACAAATTGTTATACCAATAATTTTGTATTACGATGATATAGAAATGGGTAATGCCTTAGGAAGTCATCCTGGAAATCAATCCATTGCTGCATTTTGCTATCATTTTCCGTCATTGCCTGAAAATTGTAATTCAGTAGATAATATCTTTGTTGCGATGCTAATGAAAACAGCTTATTTCAAAAAGTTTCCCCTCTCAAGAACGTTGACTCCATTCATTTCGTAGTTGGACTTGTAATTGGCGATAACTTGGCGTTGAATAATCTTTTAGGGTTTTCTGGATCTTTTAGCCATAATTTCAGTTGCAGAATATGTAAAATGTCTAAACTTGAAATGAATATTGCATTAGTAGAAAACAGGAGCTTTTTAAGAAATTTGGAAAATTATAGTAAAGATCTCCTTACAAATGATTATAGCAAAACTGGAGTAAAAACCATTTCACCATTAAATGCATTAACAATGTTCCATGTCACACAAAACTTGTATTCTGATTTTATGCATGATTGCTTAGAAGATTGTGAAAATTCGGTTTAATAGAATCTCTAAAATATTTTATATTAGAAAAAAAATTTTTTTCGATCAATGTCTTAAATGACAAAATTAATACATTTGAATACGGTTCCATTGAGCTTCGAAGCAAACGTCCTGGAAATATTAAATAAGAGCACTTAAAATAAAATAAACTTAACTTTCGTTTCTCAAAAAAATAAAGTATGGCGATATATTGTCAAGTTGAAAGAGTTGATAGACTTTTTATTAAGAGATACTTTTAGTAACGCAGAACTTATAAGTTTGACTTGCATTATATCTGAGCACCATAAAATGTATACGGATTGCTTTAAAACTAATTTAAAGCCAAAACATCAGCAGTTGGCCCTTTGAAGGACTGATGGTGTATGAGACATTAAAATTAAAAATTAAAAACAAAATGGTAAGAGAATACTCCAAAGTTTCATATTCGCGATTTAATTTAGAGCTATCAATAGCAAAAAAGTTCTGTGTTTTCGAATCAAATGCTTGTAAACAAGGATCCTTTCAATATCATTCAAATTAATAATTATTATATTATGAAAACAGTCACAACTCAAGAATATTCATTTAAACAATTACTACTACCATTCGAAACAAGAAAAGAACTAAATGTTTCAGATTCTATAAGTTACAAAGGAACAATTTACAAAATTGGGTACTATATTTTTATGAAGCAGCGTGTTTATAGTATTGTCGATATAATTTTATTAGAAGACGGCATATATTTACTACTTAATGAATACCAAATTGAAAATTTTGATTTGCATCATTATGCTTATATTATTGGGGAAAGAACGGAAAATTATGTATTAAAACCCATTACAGAAATTGAGTTTCCTAAACCGTTTGAGCTTCATCCAATATTAAGTAACAAACTACGTTTTATGATAAGAATTTTATAAAAATTAATGACTTTATAAATTATATAAAATAAACATGTTAACACTGAAGTATATGATTTATTGTATTTTAATATGTATATATATAATATTAGTTAGTAAGCAATTGTACTTTGAAATAAAGACATTTGAAAATAAAATGAAATTTTGTTTCTTTAATATTAGCAGGAGGTGTAAAAATGTTTACTATTTATTCACAATCTATGAAAAGGTTGTTCATAACCTATGCCCAGTTGTTCATAGTCTTTCCCAGTTGTTCAGAATCTATGAAAATGTTGTTTATTATCTATGCCCAGTTGTTCATAAAACATGCTCATAGTGCTGAACTTAAGTTATGAACAAGTGTGCATAGATTATGAACAACTGTTCTTGGCCATTTTTCGTCAACAATTTGTGCATAAGTTGTGCCCATACCGCATAATTTCTGCACACAATTCTCTCCGTGTAGTTTTATGAATTTCGATATAATTTTTTTTCAGGAACAAAGCGAAAGCACTATGTAACATACATCTCTCGTTATCAAAAACAATTGTATTAATTTTTCCTAAAAACTGTATACACTGTCTTAAAGCGTCCAATATCGCTATCCAATTTCTATCGCTTAGTTTGTATTTCGAAAATTTGTCTATTGTGGTTAATGTTGAAAATACCTGCAACACAAAATACTTGTTTATTATTATAGTTTTAATCAAAATAGTTTTTCTTATAAGTCTGTCATGTAAAGAAAATTTTTCAGTCTGAATAAAATATTCGTTTGTACGAAACATATCGGCTCAACAGATTATGAGACTTAAATTAAATACATACGTATTCGTTTAACTAAAGCATTGAGGAGAAATATTTTACGCGTTTATATTCATTCTTCAATAAATAGAATGGCTGCTTCTGGAATGTTTGTTATCGAGAAACTCGATGACACAAATTACTCATCATGGTCAGTCCAGATGAAGAGCGTCCTTATTCATGATGATTTATGGGGAATCGCATCCGGTAAGCATGTAAAAATCGAAACTGGAACCGCAGAGGAATTGGCAAAATTTGACGCCAAGGATGAGAAGGCGCTTGCGAGTATAACGTTGTGTGTCAAGCCGTCGCAGCTAAATCATATCCGGCATTGCAAGACTTCATTGGAGGCGTGGAAGAAATTACAGGAAATCTATTAGCCCAGAGGACCAGGTCGAAAGATTGCGCTTTTTAAAAAATTGCTGTATAGTAGTTGGAATGAGAGTGATAACATTTCCGAGCATCTAAGAAAGTTCTCCGACGTAATTAAAAAAATGGCTGAAATTGATGTAATGGTACCAGAGGAGATGTTGGTAATTATTCTGTTATCAAGTTTACCGCAGTCCTATGAAAATTTTGTGGTGGCAATTGAGGCACGCGACAATTTACCATCACTAAGCGCATTGAAAATAAAATTGCTTGAGGAAGGAGATCGTCGTCAGGAGAAAGGCGAAAAGACGGAAAATAGCAACAATCACCAGGCGTTTTTGGCAAGGACAAAAAATAAAAATAATACGAGGACAAACAGGAGTAACGAAAGTAATCAAAAAAGAAAATCATACTAATTATTCAACAAAATCATCTAATGTTAAATGCTACAAGTGTGGAAATAGAGGACATTTTACCGCGCAGTGCAAAAATCGTGGTCAAAAAACCCAGAACGCAATTGGAAGTGTACTCTCAGCATCAGGAGTGGATTGATTCAACCGATCGACATCTCACATGTGTTGTGAGCGCACGCTGTTTACACAGTTCAACGATCACAAGGAAAAGGTCAGTTTAGCGGGTAATAATTTCATCGAAGCACAAGGCATTGGAGCAGTGATTTTGCGGTATAGAAATGAGGAAGTCATCATGAGAAATGTGCTGTTTGTTCCTGATCTCCAATCAAACTTCATATCAGTTGGAAGGGCATCAAGCGTAGGCTGCAAAATTACGTTCGACAAAAAATTTTGCGTTATCAAAAACGGCGCAGGTAAAATTTTACTGAAAGCACGCAGACACAACAACTTATACATTTTTGGAAAAACATCGGCAAACATCTGTTGCTATTCCAACGCTTACGAGGTATTGAATTGGCATCACAGGTATGGTCATTTAAATTTTAAAAGTTTGCAAGAATTGTTAAATAAAAATTTAGTGCATGGTATGAAAGGTATTACTGTACCACAAGATATTGAATGTCGTACGTGCATTAAAAGCAAAATATGTAGAAAACCGTTTCCTTATGCATCCAACACAAATTCAAAAGACCTTCTAGATTTAATACATACGGATGTGTGTGGTCAATTAATAAAACGTCAATTGGTGGTTCAAAGTATTTTGTTACTTTTATCGATGACAAGTCAAGATATATATTTGTATTTTTTCTGAAAACGAAAGACGAGGTATTTCAGAAGTTTAAAGAATTTAAAGCTTTGGTGGAATGCCAAACTGGTAAAAAGATAAAGGCCATTCGTAGCGACAACGGGCGTGGATTTATAAATCGTGATTTTGACAATTATTTAAATATGCATGGAAATAAGCGACAGCTTACCGTTCCATATACACCGCAGCAAAATGGGGTAACGGAGCGTGCAAACCGTACTCTGGTTGAAATGGCTGAAGCAATTTCAACTGCTGCATTTCTGCGTAATAGATCTCCAACAAAAATATTAACAAATAAAGGGTGTTTTTTTAGGGGTATAGAACTTCGAATTGAAATAAAACACAAGAAAATCGTTTTAAGGTCCATCAATTTGGCTTTATTGGAAGGATAATTTTATGCCATTAATGTTTAAATATGATTTCGGGCATGTGGCCGCCGCGGCTGGCTCGAATAAAGCCAATTCTACAGGTCCAATTTTCAACCACTTTTTCGAGCATATGGGGCCGTATGTCGGCAATAACGCCACGAATGTTGGCTTCCAATTCCCCTAACGTTTCTGGTTTGTTGGTGTAGACGAGCGACTTCACATATCCCCAAAGAAAATAATCCAATGGTGTCAAATGACACGACCTTGGTGGCCAATTGACAGGTCCATTCCGCGAAATTATGCGCTCATCGAATGTTTCCTTCAATAAATCGATTGTGACGTGCGCTGTGTGGCATGTAGCGCCGTCTTGTTGGAACCACAACTCATCCACATTCATGCCATCCAATTCGGGAACAAAATAGTCGGTTATCATGGCTCTATACCGGTCTCCATTAACGGTAGCTGCCTCTCCAGCATTATTGCGGAAGAAGTATGGCCCAATGACTCCACCAGCCCATAGAGCACACCAAACAGTCAGTTTTTGTGGATGCAATGGCGTTTCAAGGGTCTCATGTGGATTCTCTTCACTCCAAATGCGGCAATTTTGCTTGTTGACGTAGCCATTCAACCAAAAATGAGCCTCATCACTGAACAAAATTTTGCGATGAAAATGAGCATCGAAATCAATCTCATTTTCGGCCCATACACCAAAATCACGACGCATTGCATGGTCTCGCGGCTTTAATTCTTGCACAAGCTGGATCTTGTAAGGTCGCAAGCCAAGATCTTTGCGCAAAATCTTCCATAAAGTTGATGGACAAAGCTCCAATTGCTGTGCACGGTGGCGAATCGATTCATTCGGGTCCTCTTCAACACTTTGCTCTACAGCGGCAATTGTTTCTTCGGTGCGCACTGTTCGACGTCTCTGCGGATGCGTATTATCACATAGAGTAAACGTAGTGCGAAAACGATCCATGGTTAACCGAATTAATTGCTCTGATGGACGATTATGTCGACCATAAAATGGACGGAGCTCACGGTAAACTTCGCGAACTGAACCATTATTTTCGAAATAAATTTGCACGATTTGCAAGCGTTGTTCTTTTGTCCACCTGTTCATGATGAAATGGCAAACCAAACTGAACATAAATGACATTAGAGTTGCCAGATTTGACCACAAAATGCCAGTTTTATCTCTATTCGAAAAACAAACCTGTAAAAAAAACACCCTGTAGAACTCCATACGAAGCTTGGTTTGAAAGAAAACCGACAGTTAATTTTTTAAGGGTATTCGGTTCTTTAGCTATTGCTCTTGATAAGAAGGAAAATCAGAAGTTTCGTCCCAAAGGTAGAGAATATTTGTTGGTAGGATATTCAGAAAATGCCAAAGCATATCGTTTGTTCGATCCTGCAACACGTAAATTTATAATAAGCAGAGACGTAGTATTCATTGAAAATTCTCTCGAAACTAAAGATGTCAGTGATACAGTAGATGTGAACGAGTTAATACTTACGACTAATTATAACGACACGTTAGTGGAAACAGAGGAATCAGAGAATCTTGCTGGAGGAGGAGAACAAATTGATACCAGCAATATTTCAATAGCAGAAGAAAATCAAGTTGAAGAAAATGATGAAGCTATTAGAATAGGTAGAGGAAGGCCAAAAATAGTTCGAACTGGCAGGGTTGGTCGTCCTAAAAAAGAGTATAATATACTGAATTTGATAAATAATATAAAAATCCCTGAAAGCGTTGAAGAAGCATTGTCAGCGAGCGTTCTGAAGAATGGCAGAGGGCCATACAAGGAGAGTATAATTCTTTGATTGCCAATAACACGTGGAATTTAGAAGATTTACCTCCATCGCAAAGGGTTGGCGGATGTAAATGGATTTTTCAATGTACCGTCTCGTCTTTCAAGGCATTTTAAATCTCTAGTCTTAAAACAGTGCCGAACCAATTTTCAGTTAAATGAGCCTTTTCGCTGTTTGTGTCAAGATTATAACTCTCTTTCTGGTAGATTTGATATTTCAGACTCGCTTTTCAGCATAAAAAAATAAATTCTTTCTATCCTAAATTCATAGCTACTCTCTCTCTCTCTATGGCGCGATATACAACAGGTATATGATCATAAACCTCCTAAGAGATTTTTGCGCCAAGCTTCTCTTCCAATTTGTGGTGTGCCGATTTGAATTTTCCCTACAAATTGGTGGGACCTACAGTTTTTTGCCGACTCCGAACGGCATCTACAAAGGAGACGAATTTTTTCTGAGAAGCCTGTCATGGCAGAAATACATTCGGAGATTTTGCCAAACCACTGCCGAGGGGCGACCCCGTTTTGAAAAACTTTTTTCAAATCACTTTTGATGTTACCTGTACCAGGGCTCGAACCATGGACCTTCGGTGTGGTAGGCCGGCAACACTACCTTCACACCACGGCGACCGCCAAATTCATAGCTACTAATTGTTTCTTATTCTTTGACTTCTATTTTAACTTTTAACAATAATTTTATTCTGTTAACTAGTTATTTCTTAATGTATAATCTATCCTATATCTACTTTACTTAGCTGATGAGGTTTTCTCTGTAGCTGAGAAGTTTTAGATCTCGACGATTAACAAACCAAAGCCTTTCAACGACTCGGCACGAACGAATAATCCGCGCGTTATGCGGATGCGCCCCTCGCGCCGGTCGGGCGGGATATGGTGGGTAATCCGTTGGGAATTATTATTATTATTATTATTATTATTATTATTATTATTATATTGAAATTAAATATAATTTCTACGAAGGCATGGCTATAGACCTATTTGAACCGCTTCAAGTATTTGAGACCATTACAATTACTATTTTATTGCATTGGAAGTTTTTTAGTAATTGTACGTTAAAGTAAAGAATTACAAAATATGCTAGTTTTTTAAAGCTTTCTACTGATTAGTTTCGAACAGGTGACAATATTTACCTTTCGACACCGGATTATTGATGACGATACTCAATGCCAAGCAGGAAGGATCCTTTTGCGCATTCATAAAAAAGATATTTCAAAACAAGGCTGCTTGTGTTGACCAAGATATAGTTATGGATTCTGATAGTTTCTTCCCCGTCAAACCAGTATGTTCGGATTCTACGAAAAAAACTTTATAACGATAAACCATAATATTTAAGACAGTAATCAATTTGTGAAATTTTTTTTTTTTTTGTTTTACGAAACAACTGTTGTGCCTGTTTTAGTACAAATTAAGCGGATTTCGTTTGTGATATGTATACTCGTACGTACGATTAAATTTAACAATAAGTTTTGAATACCAAAAATTTTATGAACTAAACAAAAAAAACACCTTGCGTTTAGTACAGAGTTTATTATCTTTTAGCGAGTTTGAACTTACACTTTCTCATAACAGAATTAAAATTTCTTAATAAGAACTGAGCAGTTTTTTTTATAAAACACAAGATATGTGAATTCACAATAAAATTTTATTTTTAAAATAAATTGTTGTGTTTCCTTCCTGGAATCGTTCCATTTTAAATTTTCCTCTTGCTTTTTTGCACTATTTCATAGCTACAAATATTTGAACTAGGTCTAAACTATCCATTTTTAATTGGGTTCGGAGTAATTGTTCTTACACTAGTACTGTACTATGGATTTCCAAACCATCTTTGAACCGGCTGCCAATAAAACAGTTCAAAACGCGTTCTACAGTTTTGCAGAAAGAGGTGATTGCCACTTCCTAGGACATCAAAATGTTAAAAGTGTCAGTTGAAAGCATTGCGTGGGGATAGACAGGCAACCAGTACCGCCTCTTAATGCAAAATTTCTAGGCTAGTTTTGACTAGCGTCATTTACTGCAGAGTATGTTCTAGCTGCAAAGCAACCGTCTGAATGAATTCAAGGAGGTATTTGTGCAGGCGTAAGTTTGGTGCTAGCTGATGGTTTGATCGAGCGACATCGCTGCATCAAGTGGTGCGATCACCGGTATCCACCAGCTTCCGAAAGCCATCAGACGGCAGAAAACATTTAGTTTCAAATTGTAAAGAATAAGAAGCAGATCGTTTTGTGCGTGTAAAGTTTTCGTGTGATGATGACTGGTTGGAGCGAAGGTTCCCATTCCTTCATATACTCAGCAACAGAGTTTGTACGGCTAGGGCCCTCCTGATCAACTACCTTCAGTATCTCGTATCAACCATGTGGTAAAACTTTGGTTACCTTATATTTTGGTTTTAGTTTCAACCCCGAACCAAACTGTGTTCGCTTGATAGCTAGTAACTCATTTACTTGGTGCCTTGTTTCTTCCCTACGATTTTTGTTAAACGATCTACGATTTTCTTCCTATATCTTCCTAATGTTTATAACATAGGAATGATGATTTTGTTTATGCGTTTTACCTGACCACGGGGCACGCCAGCGGCAATTTGGAGGTGCTGAATCCGTTCCATCTCGCAGTACTCTTTAAAAGAGTGCAACATAAATGACGCATCGGTCGGATATAATATGCCGTGGATTTCCAAATATTGAATCCTGCCGTTTAAGCCGATCTATAACCGCATCCACTGCAGTGGTCCTAGTCGGGTACAGCTAAACAAATTTTGAAACGGCGTCAACAACGATAAATATAAAGCTATAAGACTTAGTTGTCTGTCCATTGGGCCTACATTATCGCCATGGTAAGTTCCTTAAGGTCTAACTTCTTTATCTATAGGTGTGAGGTATCTTTCTTTTTTCCCAGACTTACTTTCTCCCCCACAATACATTCCACACAGCATTTTACTACCCTAGGAGCCTCACCGTTTATCTGGGGAATATAGTACGACTTTTCAACTGCGGTTATGGTTTTGGTGATCGAAAAATGTTCCTGCCTATGAGCTATCTTAATAATTTCATCTTCCATAGCTGATGGAACAACTATAAGCTCCTTAATGGGACCTTTGTAAAGGATGCCATTTTTAGGATAATAGTCTCAAATCTGTTTTTCTCTAATAAGGCAGAAACTGATTTTATCCAATGGTTACTCCGTTGCGGTGGTCTTTATCTATTTATCAACGTGTCTTCAAGTAGTAAACCCTATACTCTGTTCAGTGCATCTACATGCCTCAATTTTGAACCACGATGTTCAACTTGATAACTGTAATCCTGCGAAAACATTGCCCAACGAGATACTCTTAACGCAATATCTCGCTTTTGCATCGTCATCGTGAATGCATTGCAATCTGTTATGATCTTGAACTTAATACCGAGTAAATAAATGCACCATTTTAAAGAGCTTTCACAATTGCCAAGACTTCATGTTCATATGAGTGGTATGTTTCTTCTTGCGGCCCATGAATTGCACGGGATGAAATTGCTGATCATCCGTGTCTTAAAACGGCTCCATATCCATAGATGCAGGCATCCGCGTGTATTCTGTAATTGCCTTGGGGTTATAGAGCTTTAAGATAGGTGCTTTCATCACAGCTGACTTTAGCTGCTGGAAAGACCTTAACTCTAAATCCTTCAAATGGAACTTCGACCTTTTCCTCAAAAGGTCCTACTGCGTACCCTTCTATAAACCTTCGAAAGTATGATGTTAAACCGAGAAAACGATGCAACGATTTTTTGAAAATTCGCGACCGCCTGTGTTTTTCCCTCAGATGGAGATATTTTACCGTTCTCTATAATATACCCCAAAAAATCCACTCTACGAAAAAAAATCCTACATTTATTATGGCTAGCAGTGCTACGCACACAAGGTATATTAACTTTAGTCGCCTAACGGCAGTACGTATCATAAACGGATCGAGATAGATATTGACTTATGTATATCAAAATGTTCAGGACGAAAAGATAAATTGATTAAGCCATGTCCGTCCGTCCGTCCGTCTGTGAACACGATAACTTGAGTAAATTTTGAGATATCTTAATGAAATTTGGTATGCGGGCTCCCTGGCACTCATCTCCGAGTGCTATTTAAAATGGCCGAAAACGGAAGATAGCCACGCCCACTTTTTATTTATAGAATGTTTTCGAAAACACAAAAAAATACAAAATTTAAAACGTGATATTTCTACAACTAAGCAAATTATATCAATCAGCTTTAGCACACATAATAAGCTTTTTAAGAAAAACTCGGGCGCTAAAAATTTTGTCAATTTTGAAGAAGTAGGCGTGGCGTCGCCCACTTTTCAGAATAAAACTTCTGTCAAAGGCAATCGCTTATAATTCAATTTTGATATTTCAATGAAAATTGGTCAGCTGCTTCTCAGTAGTATGGATTATACTCCTGCCAAAAATTAGCCAAACCGGGTAACACACAAGCAAAATATTCGGGCACGTAGTTAATAGCCCACTGCAATAGCGAAGTTATATATCTTTTTTGATTTTCATATCTTTCATAAACATTAAATGTATGTAAGTATGAGAACAAGAAAAGAAAAGTTCACTAAATTTATCAGCACGATGAGCGGAGTCGATTTAGCCATGCCCGCCCTTCCGTCCGCCTGTCTGTCTGTCTATTTAAACGCAAACTAGTCTCTAAGTTTTACAAAAGAATGCTGAAATTCGTTGTTTGCTTTCGCCATTTTATTATATACTAGCAAACCCGGTAGACGTTATTTTGACGTTTGATACATAGAACACATCTATATATAAAATGTCATTAACTTGAACCAAATAAACTCCTAACTATACCGAACTGCAGCTTTATATAACCTGGGGGCTTTTCCAAAAGCTATAGACAGACTGTGTCGTGCCCAGCGAACTCCTGAACCTATCGTTCAAGAGCAAAACAAACACAAAATATGTGGGCGTGGCACCGCCCGCTTTTGAAAAATTATGTAGATATTGACTAAGTGACACATACTCGTATATCCAAACTTCATTAATTCAGACCAAAAAAGTTCGGAGCTATGACGAATTGAAACTTTATATAGCCTGGGGGCGTGGCTCCGCCTACTTTTCCAAAAGTATATATTGTCTATGCTGTACCCAGTGAACCCAAGTATATATTGTGAAAATTTCATAAAGATCGGTTGGGTTCTTTGGCGCCTATGCTACGCACACAAGGTGTATTAACCTTAGTCGCCTAACGGCAGTACGTAACGGCATAAACGGATCGAGATAGATATTGACTTATATATATCAAAATGTTCAGGACGAAAAGAGGAATTGATTAAGCCATGTCCGTCCGTCCGTCTGTGAACACGATCACTTAAGTAAATTTTGAGATATCTTAATGAAATTTGGTATGCGGGCTCCTTGGCACTCACCTCCGAACGCTATTTAAAATGGGCGAAATCGGAAAATAGCCACGCCCACTTTTTATATATATATTTTCGAAAACACAAAAAAAGTGATTACTCAGTACATAATACACCTATAAGGATAAAGTTTGGTGACTACGTTGAGATTGAGGCGTAAAATAAATTTCTGAAGAAATTTTTGAAAATGGGCGTGGCACTGCCCACTTTTTATTAAGTCAAATTTAGAAATAATATTAATCATAAATCAAAAACGGTTCAATATAGCGAAACGAAATTCAGCACACAGATTTCCAGGTATGCAAGAAATGGTCCAAGAAAAAATGTGCGAAATCGGTTAAGGTCCACGCCCACTTTTATATGAAAGATTTTGAAGAGGATCGTAGATATATTAAATAGGCAATAACTTTGCGTAAAATGTACATCATTTATATTTCACTTTTAAAGTTTCCGTAGACAAAGAAATCCAAAAACTTAAAGTTTTCGAAAATGGGCGTGGACCCGCCCCTTTTATAGTGGACTATTCCACAAAACTGTTTATGCCCTAACTCCGCCAAAAATTGATTTATCGAAACGAAATTTGGTGATAATGTTCTATATATAAAGGTAATTCTCTCTCTATGGCGCGATATACAACAGGTATATCATCATAAACCTCCTAAGAGATTTTTGCGCCAAGCTTCTCTTCCAATTTGTGGTGTGCCGATTTGAATTTTCCCTACAAATTGGTGGGACCTACAGTTTTTTGCCGACTCCGAACGGCATCTACAAAGGAGACGAATTTTTTGCTGAGAAGCCTGTCATGGCAGAAATACACTCAGAGAGTTTGCCAAACCACTGCCGAGGGGCGACCCCGTTTTTGAAAAACTTTTTTCAAATCACTTTTGATGTTACCTGTACCAGGGCTCGAACCATGGACCTTCGGTGTGGTAGGCCGGCAACACTACCTTCACACCACGGCGGTAACTGTTTGCTGTAAAAATTGGCGAAATCGGTTAATGTCCACGCCCAGTTCATAGAACATAGTTCTGAAAAATTTGTTTGTAAAATTTAAAAAGCGATATTTATACAACTAAGCAAGTTATATTTATTTATTATTTATTTTATTTATTTATTTATTTATTTATTTATTTATTTACTTCATATTATTGTACAACTAAAACTCATCCGTCTTTTTTATGTACATCAACAATATAACATTATTCTTGAAACAAAAACCAAGTTACATGATGTTAACTTAATCCTAATACATTGGCATATAATAAATTAAACCAAAAAGAGTGATAGACAGTATATAAAATTAAGACAGCAGAGAGAAATAAAAAAGTAGCAAGATAAAAAAAGACTTTTGTTGTTAGGAGGCAAGAGTCATATCACTCTGAAAAAAAAAAGTTGTAAATCCAAATATTTTTAGATTTGCCACAAATATTTTTGGAGTAGAATCGTGCCCAAATACCTTTCGCATTTGTTTTAAAAGCGCGAGCACTTGTCCGGGCAAACACGCGGCATTTTTAAATTAACACTGGAAAACTTTTAATCAAAATGCGGAGCACTGTTGTAGCAACTAATTCCGCATTTGTTTTGACAGTGGAAGTATTTGCGGTTAACAGTGTTTGCTGTTAAACTAAATGTGATCGCATTTGTTCTTTTATGGTTCAGTCCCCCCACCCCCAAACTCACCACACTTCACAATGGGCAAGAGATGGGCATATTGCACTAAATTTTGAGTGTAATCACACATAGTAGTTTTGTTACTACGAGTACACTAAGAATTTAAGCAATATGCGCATCTCTACAATGGGGAATAAAAATTGGAATTTGAGTTAACTTTTCAGTGAAAATCTTATTAATTTAACATAAAGATAAATACAGAGTGTTTTTTTTACAAGTTTGTTTTTCGAATAGAGATAAAACTGGCATTTTGTGGTCAAATCTGGCAACTCTAATGTCATTTATGTTCAGTTTGGTTTGCCATTTCATTATGAACAGGTTGACAAAAGAACAACGCTTGCAAATCGTGCAAATTTATTTCGAAAATAATGGTTCAGTTCGCGAAGTTTACCGTGAGCTCCGTCCATTTTATGGTCGACATAATCGTCCATCAGAGCAATTAATTCGGTTAACCATGGATCGTTTTCGCACTACGTTTACTCTATGTGATAATACGCATCCGCAGAGACGTCGAACAGTGCGCACCGAAGAAACAATTGCCGCTGTAGAGCAAAGTGTTGAAGAGGACCCGAATGAATCGATTCGCCACCGTGCACAGCAATTGGAGCTTTGTCCATCAACTTTATGGAAGATTTTGCGCAAAGATCTTGGCTTGCGACCTTACAAGATCCAGCTTGTGCAAGAATTAAAGCCGCGAGACCATGCAATGCGTCGTGATTTTGGTGTATGGGCCGAAAATGAGATTGATTTCGATGCTGATTTTCATCGCAAAATTTTGTTCAGTGATGAGGCTCATTTTTGGTTGAATGGCTACGTCAACAAGCAAAATTGCCGCATTTGGAGTGAAGAGAATCCACATGAGACCCTTGAAACGCCATTACATCCACAAAAACTGACTGTTTGGTGTGCTCTATGGGCTGGTGGAGTCATTGGGCCATACTTCTTCCGCAATAATGCTGGAGAGGCAGCTACCGTTAATGGAGACCGGTATAGAGCCATGATAACCGACTATTTTGTTCCCGAATTGGATGGCATGAATGTGGATGAGTTGTGGTTCCAACAAGACGGCGCTACATGCCACACAGCGCACGTCACAATCGATTTATTGAAGGAAACATTCGATGAGCGCATAATTTCGCGGAATGGACCTGTCAATTGGCCACCAAGGTCGTGTGATTTGACACCCTTGGATTATTTTCTTTGGGGATATGTGAAGTCGCTCGTCTACACCAACAAACCAGCAACGTTAGGGGAATTGGAAGCCAACATTCGTGGCGTTATTGCCGACATACGGCCCCATATGCTCGAAAAAGTGGTTGAAAATTGGACCTGTAGAATTGGCTTTATTCGAGCCAACCGCGGCGGCCACATGCCCGAAATCATATTTAAACATTAATGGCATAAAATTATCCTTCCAATAAAGCCAAATTGATGGACCTTAAAACGATTTTCTTGTGTTTTATTTCAATTCGAAGTTCTATACCCCTAAAAAAAACACCCTTTACATACTTACAAATATAATACATTGAAATTTAAAGAAATATTCATATATTTCTGTATGTAGATAAAAACCAGCAATAAAAATCTAGTGGATAGTGATTTTCTACATATTCTTATCAAAAAAATCTTACAACACTTTTTCCATCATTTAAAGTATATAATTTGGCTGGTATCGAAATGAGATCGACTTTTTTTAAGTAAAAGGCATTATTAGAGCCTAAAATTTCATACGATTGATATTTTTCCAAAAAAGAAGTTTTGCATTCTTGGCAAATTAAAAATATTTCATTCTCTAGTTCAAAAAATATTTTTATAATATGCAAAATTGTATTATTTGATTTTACGTAGTCATTTTTTTCATACAACACTCCTTTGTAACTTACACTTGAAGTTTCATAACCAGTTCTAAAAGGTGTACATAAATTTTGATAAAATTCAAGTTCTGTAAGATCTATTGGTAGAACATTTCTGCATTGTACATGATCGTTTTCAAAAAAATTACTTTCTAATAAATTAGAGCAGAATTGGAAACAATACTTAGTTGCCAGAGTCAGCGGAATATTTTTACGAGATGTTATATTATTGGCGTATTTTTTAAATTGAGCATGTTTTCCTTCGAATCTAAAACACCACAAAAATTTAAGTGGGCCAAGTTCTTTGATAGAGTTGATGTAGTGAATCATAAAATGGTGTTTTGGCTTTAGCTTCTCTCTAAAGCCTGTAATATAAAATGTGTGATGATCGGCAATTAAAGAACGTAGTTCATGTAAAATAATATCACTAAATTCCTCAGCCATTATAATATCAACAATTTTAATAAATGTTATTAAAAATTTATATACTAAATCAAATTCGTCTACTAAGTCGCCAATAATTAGTAAAATAGTATTCAAAAAAAGTTTCATTTCCGAAGCGTTCATTTTGATGTTTTTAGTCTTAATTTGAGCCCTTGTAATGGGATTACTTAAACTTCTTACGTGAGCTGGACCGTAAGCAAACAATTGTTTTCTATAGTTAAACGCTTCCAACGAAAAATATTTTTTCTGATAAATAAAGTAATCTAGAACCTTTGGAATATTATATCTCGCTACTCCTAGAAACACGTCGTGTATCAAATCACAAGCTTTATTATCTGTAACATGAAAAAGGGGTAGTTTGTTCCAAATATAATTTTCTTTGACAGCATTAAGTTCTTTGCTACAGCACTGCAATTCCATGGTATAACTTTCTTTATTACGTACTCTTTGCAAATCTTCGATTAATGCTGATTGACACTCTTCTTTGGATAACGAACAAAGGCGGCAAAAAAATTTGCTGTTAAAACTAGTATGATAGCCCAATATGTAGTTTGTTTAAAATATTTTCAATTTTTGGAAATTTTTCCTGATTTGGAATGTCATAAACATATCTTTGAAGAAAAACCCATACATATTTGCTCATTGCGGAATATTCGATGTTGAATA
Source organism: Merzomyia westermanni (assembly GCA_949987695.1). NCBI lineage: Eukaryota > Metazoa > Arthropoda > Insecta > Diptera > Tephritidae > Merzomyia > Merzomyia westermanni. The sequence goes on from OX465288.1 coordinate 94,603,058, forward strand.
CAAAACAAATTTTTATAACTAAATCTATGGCCCTTACTAAGCTGTTTACTTTGTATTTAACGTTGTCAACACAGACGTAGAATTCGACTAAATTTTTGGGACTCTCACCAACAACAAACACCCTGGGTTGCAATGTTAATCCCTGTCTGTGCGCAACATTATTCAGTTCATCAAGTTTTTGTTGCAAGTTGTTAATATTTAAAATATGTGTGATCATATCCATTTGCGCATCTGTGATAGAGGGTTTAAAGTTTTTATTTACCCTTGGCGGTGTTATTACTGCATGTAATAAATTAAAGAAATAATAATGTCTGCAATCTAAAATAAAAACGGAAATAAAGCAAAAATCACACAACAGAAAAATTTACATACTTGCGTCAGTAGCCGGAGTCATTTTGATATTGCGTTTAATGCAATTATCTACAACAATACGCACTATTGTGGATTGGTCAGTCTCTTGGAGGCAATTCAAGTTTTCATATATCTTAACAATATCATTACCATCGACGGTATCTTTTAAAATGGTCTGCAAGTTGGGTTGTTGGCCCAGTGAAATCGGTGGTGTACTAGTGCTCAGCCAGCTGTGAGGTGGGGACATTTTTTGCATTGTGCTTGCACCACTGCAGCATGTAAGCATATCAAACTAGGAATATGTAAACGTAGATTAATAAACAAAAACAAAAGTAAAAAACAACTATTTACTTACATTATTTTGCAAACGCCAATTTTGAAGATGATACCTGAATTTAATTTTGTCAGCTAGGAGTTCTCTTGTATTGAGAATTTCATCAATGTCGTGAGAGTGTATCATCTTCAAAATGTCCATACTTTTTACCCCACACTGATCGAACTGTATTAATGAATCAGCCGACAAACCCCAAGAGCACAACAAATCGTATAGGTGTAAATCGGTGTTCAATATGACTACTGCCTCATTGTATTTTTTTGATGTAGTGGACTCATCTTTAAGCGGAGTTTGCTCGGAAAATAGTGAAATATCAGTAGGCGTAGATGGTATTAATTCCTCACTCATAACTGCAAAAGTGTTCTTGAATAAACAGTTTTATTGTAATAAATTTGTATATACATACATACCTTTGAAATAATGTAAAATCTCCACTCTGTTCAAATATGTTGCCCTCAACGATTCTGGATATACACTAACCTACATATACAAATTATATGTTAGAATAAACATTTTTGCTAAAAATTAATATTTATATTACTTACCTTTAGCTAAAATCCCAAAAATAATGTGAAAGACAATATGTAAATGAAAACTTCTTGGTAAAACGGTAAACTCAAATGCGGAATTAAATGCGAAATTGTTAAAGCAAATACGTTTGCATTTAAAAACAGTTAATCAAATGAAATTTAAATACGAAACATTTGAAATAAATACTTTTACATTTGATTGTGTTTACAGAATTTTTAAAAGCGAGCACGCAATTTAAAACAACAGTGCCGTATTTAAAAAAAGTTGTTGAATCAAGAGCAAAGTATTTTATGTAAATACTTTGCTGTTGAAACAAATACTTTTGCTTAAAGGTAATTTTTCAACGTAAAGTATATGGATTTAATGTGGATTATTTTTTTCAGAGCAGGATCACTAAAATATTCATATAGGAGCTTTTTGAAGTTCTTTCTCTTTAGCTGTGCTTTTCCACTTTCAGGAATTGTGCTCCACATTTTTACAGCGCTAACGAAAAACACAGGGCTGGAGGTTAGGGTACTATGTCTGGGTATTATTAGATTGTTGAGTCTCTGAGATCTGGTTAGCTGAAGTTTGTCATACAGATAACTAGGAGTTTTCCATTCCAGAAGCTTGAACAAGAAAATGCAGTGCCTAGCGGCCAGATACTGCATAATGGTTCAACCCAAAATTTTATCTTTCCACGGCGATATATGAGCATAACGACTTATGCCATAAACGTACCTTGTTACGTTATTAAAGGCGACGGTAATTTTGTTGGCTGATTGTGAGTCTAGCTTGCTATAGACTATTTCCGCATATGTGAAATGAGGTACCAATAACTGTATAGCTAGCTTACGACGAGTTTCTAGAAATCTGCAGAAATCTTTAACCTACGCAAAATGATATACACATTACCTACAACTTTATTAATGTGATCACAACAACTCAGTTTATTGTTTATGATGAATCCAAGATTCCTTATTTTGTCTGTGATATGGAGGATTGACGAGCTAATTAGCAATGGCGGGATATTTTCGGGATCTATATTGTCTTTACATATTGGCAAGACATAAGACTTGGCGGAATTTATATATATGGCATTATTTTGCGCCCAGCACAATATAGCAGACAAATCACTATTCAACTTATAGCATAAATCCTCTACGAGACCAATACGATTTGACAAGTATAGCTGAATATCGTCGGCATACGCGTGAACACTAGCATATTTACACACTGTAAACACGTCATTAATAAACATACTAAATAGAAGTGGACCAAGTATTGATCCCTGCGGTACGCCTGATTTGATAGCTTTAAACTCAGATGATGCATTTGCAACCCTTACACGCTGAAATCTTTCAGTAAGATAGATAAACAAAAGTTTTATTGCGCTTTCAGGGAACCCGAACAAATACCTGAGTTTCCAGCATAATATGGAATAGTTAACTGAATCAAAAGCCTTTGTGTAATCCAAGAGGCAGAGAATAGTTAGATCCCCTTTATCATATGGAGTTCTAATATCATCCAAAATCTTTACCATTGCAGTAGCGCAACTGTGCTTGGGCCTAAACCCAGACTGCAGTGGAGAAAGCAAGTGCTTCCTTTTAATATACGCTAAGATTTGGTCGGCCAAAAGATTTTCAAACACCTTGGAAAATGATGGTAAAATGCTAATTGGTCTAAAGTCACAAGGGTTGGATGCACGGGTTTTTTTTGGAATTGGCAAAATAACAGCTTTTATCCAAGCATCCGGAAAGCAACCACTTGTGAAACAGTGGTTTATTATATGAGTAAGAGCACTTATAATAAATGGCAGTATAATTTTAGCAAATTTAAGGTGAATTCCATCATTCCCAACAGCTTCAGATTTTATGGCCATAACAGCCTTGTGTAACTCATATTCGCTGACACAACGGAACTCAAACTGATCTGGAAGAGAAGCAGGTGCAGGTAGTTCTTCGGTACTACTAACGTTGGTGCGGTTGGATTGATCCGTAAAAATTTTCATTTAAAATATCGGGGTCAACATCACACAGCTCATTATGTTTCCCCTGGATGTGCAGTTTTTTAATGGTGCTCCATAGTTTTTTGGATGGAAGAGAAGGATTCAATTTCTGATGGCAGTACCATCTTTTGGATTGCCTAATGGCAGCTGTTGCATTTAATAATACTAACATTTCGCAAAGGGACATGCCGATCAAAAAGAGACATCAAATTATTATTGAGAAATTCAACCTTCGCGTCTACAGACTCATAGTTCCAACATCCATTCCAGTAAATAGCGCTGCAATCAGAAAACAGAGCACTGGTATCAATAAAACGGAAGTCGCGGTACGAGACAGCAACAGCAACAGAATGACGCTCAAACACTACATCAACAGTACAGAAAAGCAAATCATGATCCGATATAAAAAATAGTTCTTCAAATTTAAGTATGTGTTTCAAGTCAGAGACAATAGAATAATCTAAAAGGCTTGGTCTAGCATTACTCGCGTATCTAGTAGGTAACAGGTGGCGCAAAAGTAATCCTCCTATCAGAAAATGCTATAAATTTTGCGATTGGCCCCTAAAGTCAGTTCTGTTTTGACATTTGTGTAGTAAACACATGCGAAATACACGTTAATAAACAATGTTACGCTACACTGCTCAAGAACGCGGAATATTGCTGACTATTTATTTGACCAATAATCGGTCGGTGAAAAACGGTTACTGCGCAAAAGTAATCCTCCTATCAGAAAATGCTATAAATTTTGCGATTGGCCCCTAAAGTCAGTTCTGTTTTGACACTTGTGTAGTAAACACATGCGAAATACACGTTAATAAACAATGTTACGCTACACTGCTCCACAACGCGGAATATTGCTGACTATTTATTTGACCAATAATCGGTCGGGGCCAAACGGTTACTGTGAATAGTGAGCGCTACAGAGCAATGATCAACGAGTTCTTTTTGCCGCAACTTGATGAATTGGGATTGCAAGACATGTGGTTCCAACAAGACGGTGCAACAGCACACACTGAACGTGCCACAACCGATATGCTGAACATCGGAAGCTTACTTTTGCGCCACCTTGTACTTCTTCATTAACTATAGTTAGACCAGCTGCAGATATTTGGTCACGTAGTTTGCCACTATGAGAATCACTGGTAAGTAAGTTAACATTGAAATCACCACATAACACAAAATATTCATAATCAATAGCATAAGCGGATTATGCGTCAAAGAAACCATCTAATGATAAGCATTTATTAGGGTTATACACACACGAAACCAGTACTTTTGTAATGCCGTCCGAGACCTCTGATATGATAAACTCTGATTCACAACCTACAGACTGTGCCAGGACCTTGATTTTAATTGATTTTTTGAAGTATATGGCAACCCCGCCTCCTTTTTTATGATTGCGATCATTACGAACAACAATATAGTTGTTGATGCAACACTGAAGGTCAGTGATGTGTTAACTGAACCAGGTCTCAGAGACACAAATAAAATCTATTAAGGAACCCTCAAAAATATATCTCAAATAGTCCATTTTATCAGAGCTAAGGCTGCGTGCGTTATAATGAACTATGTTAAGACCATTCGATTGTACATCTAACATCAGCTTATGGTTAACATCAGCGCCAAACTCAATTTCAGCAATCATGTTAAATGAGTTACAACTTCATATAAAGCATTCCGTATCAGCTGGTCAAAAAATATCCAAATATGCCTAAAACAACAAGTAGACTGAAAAGTGAGCAAATAGGGAAAAGAGTAAACATAGTGAAAATACAAATCAGACGTCACATATGAAATTATGCAAAAGCATATAAATATATGCAGGTCACAAAGAAAGAAAAGAAGAACAGTGAAAGAATAGCAACAGTAGGAAATGAAAATATAAACAAAGAAAGATAAGAACGAGGTTTATGAGAACTTAAAGCTATTATAAAAAATAATATGCACTCATTAATTTAAGTTTTAAGTTGTGCCAACGATTTCGTCTATATTTCTCTTCTCTGTTACTCGAATTGGCGCCTCTCCATCCCTCTTACTAACAAACACCTGACCGCGCATCGAAAAAGCTGCTGCGAGATGTTTTTGGCGTTTCATTTGGGCTGCATAATCCATAATTTCCCTATTCGCAAATAGATGCTTGCGGTATCGTTCAAAGCAATGGCTCTTCTGTTCTTTTTGCAATAAAGACCTACTGACTTGAAGAGTCCACTACGTGCAAATGAAGAATGCAGTTTCACAACAATAGGTGAGGAGTTGGATGTGCTGCTGCTACTGTGTTTTTGTCTCTTAGCTGGCACTCTGAAAATTTCTCTCACTGCTGGCTTTTCGTGATCTATTGCTTTGCATATCTCGTCAAAGATATCCATGCAACTCTTATCAACAGAGTTAGGTATGCGGTTGATTATAAGACAGTGATGCTCAAATCCTATCACCGGTGCGGAGATTTTTTATGCTCTCACACCGATGAGCGCACACGTACAAGGCAAGCGCTCTCTATGCACTGCGAGAAGAAGGTATGTTTTGTAATTAGTTGCTTGACGACTGTTGACCACGAAATCTCGCTAACGTATGTATGCGCTGCTTATAAGAATAAAAAATGTTCAACATTGAATGGGAAGACAAATATTTATTTTCCGAAAACTTTTTCGGTAATTCTAAATGTTTAATTTGCCAATACATAGCAATACACAATAGCGAATATTACGTCAAACGGCATTATTTTAGAAATCTTTCCAGTTACGAAACTGTAACCGGCAGTCATAGAGACACCCTGATTTGTCAGTTAAAAAAACATATACGTATACCTATTTAAATAAAATATTAATTGCTAAATGAACTTTAAAATTTTAAATTTTAAAAATAAAGGCTCAGAAGACAATTTAATTTTCATTTAAAAATTTTAAGTAAATTAACAAAGTGATAATAAACAAATTATTTTTACAAATAAATATTTTATTTAAATAGGTATGTATTTTTTTCATAAATTTCATAAATTTGTCGAGACCGGTTTATTTATAATCCACTTTTGAATAAAAAGTACCAAAAAAATTCTTTAAAAAAAAATATTTATTGATATTATTAATATCACAACTTTTTGAAAATGTTTTGGGGATCAATTTTTTATATTAACTACTTATGATATATTATGTCACAATAATTTTGGATATATAATTCAACTAACGTGAACTCAATCGATTTGCAAAAATTTAGTTGGCTAAATTTTTCGGGTGTACGCGAGAGTTCTCTCATATTCTAACACTAGCACAAAATGTCATTGTATGCGTGTGAGCATCACTGTTATAAGGTCAGTGGCCACGGCTGCATTCTCTTGCCTTGCTGACTCTTTTTTTAGCTCATCAACTTCAACCTTAAGAGAGGCAATCTCCTCACACGACGATTCGACAGCAGTCAACCTCACATCAAGAAGTTTCGTAGTGGTCTTAATGCTTTGCAGCTCTGCTGCTATCTCATCGAAACGTTGCATTAGTCGCTCTTCACTTTTCTTTACCTTCCCACTCAACTGATCTATCACGTTCATTAGTCGGCTCTCCATTTGTTTTAGACAATGTGGCGTTAGTGCGCTCTCACCTTCTTTGCTTTTACCAACATGAGGGGTACTACCCCTCAGCGGGGACAACTTTGTGCGTCTTGTCACAACTTTATCGGCAAACGCCATAATTTTTATATATTTTAAGCAGTTCTTTTTACACGAAAAAGTTAACTTTTTTTATATTATTTCGATGCACGATAGCCAAGTGACATACTATCACTCAGATTAAGACACGTTCCCGGCTTTTTAACAAATATGAACAGGCGAAAATTAGATAAAACCGACAGCACGACATTAACACGTCTACTCTTGCATTGTATAAAATTAATTTTAAAATTAATTATATCAATCAGATTTTGCACACACAATAAGTTTTTTAAGAAAAACTCGGCCGCAAAAAAATTTTGTCAATTTTGAAGAAGTAGGCGTGGCGCCGCCCACTTTTCAGAATAAAATTTCTGCTACTTTCAAAGGCAATTGCTTATAATTCAATCTTGATATTTCAATGGAAATTGGTCAGCTGCTTCTCAGTAGTATGGATTATACTCCTGCCAAAAATTAGCCAAATCGGGAAACACACAAGCAACATATTCGGGCACGTAGTTAATAGCCCACCGTGGTGTGAAGGTAGTGTTGCCGGCCTACCACACCGAAGGTCCATGGTTCGAGCCCTGGTACAGGTAACATCAAAAGTGATTTGAAAAAAGTTTTTCAAAACGGGGTCGCCCCTCGGCAGTGGTTTGGCAAACTCTCCGAGTGTATTTCTGCCATGACAGGCTTCTCAGCAAAAATTCGTCTCCTTTGTAGATGCCGTTCGGAGTCGGCAAAAAACTGTAGGTCCCACCAATTTGTAGGGAAAATTCAAAATCGGCACACCACAAATTGAAAGAGAAGCTTGGCGCAAAAATCTCTTAGGAGGTTTATGATGATATACCTGTTGTATATCGCGCCATAGAGAGAGAGTTAATAGCCCACTGCAATAGCGATGTTATATATCTTTTTTTATTTTCATACCTTTCATAAACATTAAATGTATGTAAGTATGAGACCAAGAAGAGAAAAGTTCACTAAAATAATCAGTACGATGAGCGGAGTCGATTTAGCCATGCCCGTCTCTCCGACCGTCTGTCTGTCTGTCCGTCCGTCTATTTGAACGCAAACTAGTCTCTCAGTTTTACAAAAGAATGCTGAAATTCGTTGTTTGCTTTCTCCATTTTATAATATACTAGCAAACCCGGTATACGTTGTTTTGACGTTTTGATACATAGAACACATCTATATATAAAATGTCATTAACTTGAACCAAATAAACTCCTAACTATACCGAACTGCAGCTTTATATAACCTGGGCCTTTTCCAAAAGCTATATACAGACTGTGTCGTGCCCAGCGAACTCCTGAACCTATCGTGAAAGTTCAAGAGAAAAACAAAACACAAAAAATTATGAAGATATTGACTAAATGACACATATATCAAAATTTCATTAATTTAGACCAAAAAAGTTCGGAGTTATCACGAATTGAAACTTTATATAGCCTGGGGGCGTGGCTCCGCCTACTTTTCCAAAACTATATATTATCTACATATGCTGTACCCAGTGAACCCAAGTATATATTGTGGAAATTTCATAAAGATCGGTTGAGTTCTTTGGCGCCTATGAAAGACACCCTTTTTATATATATTTTTGTTACGCACACAAGGTATATTACTTCATTCGGCATAAACGAATCGAGATATATATTTATTAATGTATATCAAAACGTTCAGGATGAAAAGTAAAATATCCGGGCAAGTAGTTAATACCCCACTGCAAAAGTAAAGTTGTATATCTTTTTTGATTTTCATACCTTTCATGAACATGAAATGTTTGTACGTATGAGAAGAAAAAGAAATAGTCCCATCAAAAAGTATACTGAAATGATCAGGAGGATGAGCTGAGTCGATGTACCCATATCCGTCTCTCGATACGTCTATCTGTCTGTCCGTCTGTCTATTTGAACGCAAATACGAACTGAAAGTATTAAAATAGACCGGCGTAAATTGGGATGCCATAATAAATCACTAATAGGTATATAATGTTTGGTTCCACCCGAACTTAGACTTCCTTACTTGTTCCATTTAATTTTCAAATTATATTCTGCGGCTCTTTTAAGAACACGCTCAAGCATTACGATACCCTCATTAACATCCTTGGAGGGAATAATGAGGTGATCCATGTACGAGTATGTTACAACCGTTCTATCCGGTGTCATGTCCCTTAACACGGCAAAAACAAAGCGCGAGAACACAGCTGGCGAATTTGAGATACCAAATGGTACATAACAAAATTCAAGGTGGTCATTATGCGTAACGAAAGCTGTATATTTGCTTGAGCTAATCTCAACCGGTACATGAAAAAAGCCGTTAGCTACATCTATAGTTCTAAAAACATGAGCTCCCTGCAATCTCTCAATAACGTCGTCTAGCAGCGGCATTGGGTAATTATCCCTAATAAGCTTTGCATTTAGCCTTCTGTAGTCGCAGCAAAGTCGCTTACTACGATCCTTCCTAGAGACGAACACAATAGCCGAGGCATATTCTGATGTACTACGCTGAATAATGCCTTCTTCTAGCCACTTTGTAACCTGCTCATCTACAATTTCCTTGCCAGCGTATGACATGCGCCTAGGCCTTTCATAGGCCGGAACCTCGTCTGCTAGTAGAATTTTCATTGCGATTGGGGATTCCATAATCAATGATTTGGCCTTGTTAAAATCCCCAACTTGAAAATGTGACAAGTCCACATCCGGCTCGATAACCTTACCTTGATCTGCTATTACGCACATGCCCTTAAACTCTTCTCAAACCTCTAGTTTCCTTTGCTTCTTGTCTCTACTACTAACCCCTTACTGCCTAAGTCTGGGTTTCCCCGTTATCGTTTTGTGTTTTATTCGCAGTTTCATTTCTAGCTGTCTTTGCCATAAACTCAGCTGAATACTTCGATACGAAAATATCAACTTGCGTTAGTATATTTTTGCCAATTATTGCGAGTAAGGCATGTCACGTTCACGCACAGCGTGGAAAGTAACATCAAGCTGCAAGTTGTCAACATGAACGGGAGTGGAATACTACCGGTAATACCCCTTAGCTTACGCTTATCATCGTTCAGCTCGATGCCTGCTCCAAACATAGTAATATATCATTGCAAAATAAGCAAATGTCGCAACCGGTGTCGATTAATGCAAAAGGTTCCCCCTGATCCTACTAAATCCGTAAATATGCACCCTCCCGATTTCTCCTTCATTTGATCATAAACCATCCTCCAACGTATTTACCCTACCTTTCTTAGTTTTCACCGGAGGTTTTTATCACCACAATGGCCTGGTTACCCACACCTAAAACATTTTGCCTGCGCTTGTTTATAGTCTCATCATCATTCTCGCCCTCTACAGTTCGGCCGTATTATTCAATTATTCCCTGCTGTAAAGTCGTCTTTCGTCCTGTTGTTGACAGTCCTAACTCATTTAACTTTGCCTTCAACTCACCTACTTTTAACTTCAAAATTTCGTTTCTATCCATTGTGACCTGTCACACCGCCACTATAAATTAACTTATTACAATTCTTAATTATATCAAACAATGTGCTATTACAAAACGTAAATATTGACAGTACTCACCGTAACAGTTTTGAAAAGTTATTTATATTTAGTGTTTCCACGTATTTTAATTGTACTTCCAAATGGAAATAAACAAACAATATAAAAAGTGTAAATAAATTAGAACTTCGTTACTTTGTGCACTTCAGTTGCTCAAGCTTTATCCATGAATGTGCCCAAAACAAACATATAAACATTAAAGTTTTTTTTCAAGGAATTGTGGCACCACAATTTATTTCTTTTCTTTTAATACGATCAACCAAAAGAAACATAAAACTCAATCATCGCAGAATGAAAATGATAGCTATTGATTTAATTTTTAAATCAGTTTCTATTTCTTTTACTCCTTAATTTTCTTATCTTCTACCCTACTTTCCCGTCTTTACTTTCGCCATTTGCTGAACGATGTTTGGTTACACTGTTCCAATTAGACTTTCTTGCCGCTTCGTTATGCTGCCACAATATTGCAACGTCTAGCTTACGTAACGCCGATGACAATCATTTGTAGAATTTCAAATTAATAACACTTTATTCTGCTTGTGCTTTGCACAGCCCCACAAATCCAGAAACGGATACAGGGGGGTGGGCGATGGGGGCGTTCGCTCCCCTCAGACCTGAAAAAATATTGGACGTGCTTAATTTGCCCGAAATTCAAATGTATTTTTTTTAGATTCCCGTAAAATTGAGATCGAATGAAATATTTCTTATCTTCTTTTGTCTGCTTGTCTAGCGTAAAATGTAAATGTATAATAAGTATATTCTCTTATAGTAAGGCAGTATAGTATATGTATCATAATAAACACACAATATTTAACAGTATTTATTATATTTTCAAAACTTTTAAATCTTGTAAAAAAACACTATAGACCACTATAGTAATTTATAGAGATTTCGAGCCATAGATTACTAAAAAATACTACAGAATTCTATTTCGCGTCCAACAAGTAGACAGATATATCGGTCGAACTTTGCCGCGTGTACTGTGAAGAGTGTTACCGAAAGGCGATTTTTATTCCTTTATTAGACCATATTATACTTGATCTTCAAGAAAGATTGCCAGAAGAAACGTTGGAGTTTTTAATTTGAACTTCTACAGCCAAAAATTGTACAAAATAATACTCTTTCAAAGAAAAAAAATGCTTCGAAACTGATAAAATCTATAGGGGAATGATACTCATTTTTCTTGAAAAAAAGAAAAAAATACCGTCCATTTGACAGGAGAGTATGAAGTTTGGTCCGAAGCCTGGCCAAAAAGGCCCAACAAAAAATCGATACCTAAATCGGCAGTAGAAGTTCTAGATCACTGCGACGGAAATACTTTTTCACTGATAAGGATGCTATTGCTGCACTGCCAGTCAGTAATACTTCTCCAGAAAGAAGTTTTTCTACCCTTCGGCGATTAAAACCATCGTTACGAAAAACTATGACTGAAGAGAGGCTCACTGGTTTAGCACTTTTACGCGTACATTAGATATTAAAATCGACGTTAGAAACATCGCAACAAAAGGGAAGCGAAAAAGTGATTTTATAATATAGCATTGTATCATAACAGCTTGATGCTAATTTATGAAAAATAAAACAACTTTGTAACAAAACTACATATTTATCTGTCGACGAATAAATGTACTTAATTTCAATAAACATTATTGTTTATCTCTTTTTTCCTTTTCTAATTGCTCCAATAAATATAGATTCAAGATAACTCCACTTAGTTAAAAGACACAAGTGAAACATGCATATCAGAAAGAACAAGTTTCTACTGTTTTGAGTTTCATTTCTTGATTGCTTTTTGTTCGAATCCTTTCAATTAGTTGAGCTAGTTTGAGTGCTTAAAGATAAATTCGTTACGTTTATTCGTAATTATGTCAAAATGGTGTTCTGAAATTAATCATTAATTTATTTTACTAACTTCCATGGCAATTTGGATTGTGAGCTTTCGGCCATGATATCCCCCTCTCAACTAGATACCTGTATCCGCCCCTGCACAAATCACAATTCGTAGAACGAGCTCTATTTGGCCTCTGCCAAGATAGTACTTCGCCAACAAGCATATATGTAATACTTCTATATTGCTAGTAATTATGAGGGCAGTTGGCTAAGCATTGCAGTACAGATATACAGTGGGAAAGGGATATAAAGTCTCAGTGGCGGCCGTAAAATTTTTAGGCTGAAAGGAGAGGTAAACATTTTCAATTTAGAATTAATGAACTTTACTTATGTCAAATGCGTTTTTCTTGGGGAGACAAAAAATATTGTGGCGATTATTCCCAAGCATATACTATCCCTAACTCAATATCACTCCCACCACTAGTTAAACACAACGGAGATAACGATGGCTTCTCTTATGCATACAAGTATGTGCCAAGCAAGAGGAAGAGAGATCGCGCGAGTGTTTGCGAATACGATGCAAAGAGGAGATGCCAACAAATAACACCGATCCTTCGAGAACACGAAGAGCGAATAACCAAGAAAGTTCTCGGTGCGTAGGCAAGCACCCTGTTGGACTATATAAGGCAGTGACCAAGCAAGGCAGGTTGATCAGTTTATTTTCAAGTGGTGTTCAGTAGCTCAGTAAAGTTACCAAACTCCTAAATTTGTATTGCGGTTATTACTAGTGAATAAAAGTAGCTATTAGTTACAATATCTGTGCGTGTGTTTATTTGACTTTATAGTGATCGAACCCAGGATTGATAATCAAGGAATCAAAGAATTCGTCACAATTGGTGTCAGAAGTGATATTGTGAAATAAATACCGAGAGTTTGTTCAAGGATAACAAAGGCATGGGAAAGTTGAATGAGCTGAAGATCCAGGATCTCAAAATTCAGCTGCAAGAGCGTGGATTGAATACAACAGGCAATAAATCAGAGCTACAGTCACGAGTGCGAGAGGCTATGGAAGCAGAAGGAATCAACGTTGATGATCATGGTTTTCATCTTGTGGAGGAGGCACCGACAAAAATGGAAGAAAAAAAGGAGTCTCCGAATCCAGTAGCAACCGTGGACACAAACATGATATTGTCTGTATTAACTCAGATGTCGACTAAAATGGAAGAACAGAAAACTTGTATAGTATCGCAGGTGGAAGAGCAGGAGACGCGAATGTCGGCAAAATTGAAAGCACAAGAGGAGCGTATATCCATGCAGGTGGCACAAATGTCTTCGGAGTTGGAATCACAGGAGGAGAGGGTTACGTCAAAACTAGCAGTACAAGATGCAAAAATTGCACAATTTCAGGACAAAGTTGAGGCTGAGCGGAAGCTTTGAGAGGTCGTATCCAGGAATTGGAACTAAATCGTCCATCTGCTTCAACGAGTGTCCCGAAGGTAAAAACCCCATCCTTTGATGGTGCTGTTCCTTTTCAGGTATTTAAGCAACAGTTTGAGAAGACCGCAGCTGTGAATAATTGTGACACTGAAGACACAAGTTACTACACTATTCGTGGCATTGAAGGGACCTGCAGCTGAAATTTTGCAGACTATTCCTGACGGAGAACGGAACAATTATGAAGCATTGATGGGTGCAGTTGAGAGACGCTATGGTAGCGAACATCGGAAGCAGATATACCAAATAGAGCTACAGAATCGCTTTCAGAAGGCTAATGAGACATTGCAGGAATTTGCTTCGGACATCAAGAGGTTGGCCCATCTAGCAAATGCGGACGCACCCGTGGAGTACACTGAGGGGGTAAAAATCCAAAGTTTTATAAATGGAATACGCGATGTGGAGACTAAGCGGGCCACATATGCAAACCCCAAACGTACATTCTCTGAAACGGTATAGCATGCTCTAACGCAGGAAACAGCCTCGCTATTAAGTAAGCCGGCGTACAAAGTTCACCGCGTGGAGGTAGGACCGCCAGACTGGGTAGACACAATTCTGGAAGCGTTGAACGGAGTACAGAAAAAAAGTAATGGTGCCATTAAATGCTTCAAGTGCGGAAAACCAGGTCACATAGCACCTTATTGCGCCACTGGGTGCAGTAACCCCAGCAATTCAAGTGGACGAAAACGCAAAGCTCAAGGAGATGAGCAAACCTTCCAACTAAATCGAGCCAGCCGAAAGTGGTGTGGACTGGCTCCCGCAGCTGAAAGCCCCATAATCTCTGTCTCACAGATCGGAAGGAAAGCTAGTAATGTTACTGCTGTAGCATATGTGGATGGAAAAGAGCACTTAATAACTGTGGATACAGGCGCATCGCATTCCATAATTCGATCTGATTTAGTCAACAAGGAGGTGAGACCATTTCATGGAGCAAAGTTACGTACGGCCACTGGTGAGGACACCCATGTCCTAGGAGAAGTAACACGTGAAATCGCAATTGGGAACGTGGCCGTTCTATTGCATATTACCATTTCGCTTACATTGGCATTCATGTTTTCGTTCATAGGAATTCGTGAATGTATTCATATACGAAAAAAGTAACGTATTACTCATTTTCCAACTGGGCTGTTTCGAAACGCTACTATAATTGTATAATTGGGTGTTCACATGTATTCACATATCCTAACACAAAAAATACCGCGCATGCGCAGAAACTACATTTGCACTCATAATGTTTGACGGAATTCAAAGACATTGCGCAGATAGGATAGCAGCTAGATAGTAGTTTAGAAGTATTAAATATATGCCAACAACAAATGATCTACATAAGCGATTTGTATCCTAGCGACGTTCGGCCTCTGCTACGCTAGTACCTCGCCAACAACAAATGATGTACGCTTCTAAGAGTGTTCTGTTGAACTTAAATCGTATTGTGACGATTATTCTCAAGCATGTACCATCCCTAACTCAATAACACTCCCACCACTAGTTAAACACAACAGAGATAACGATGGCTACTCTTATGCATGCAAGCGTGTACCTAAGAAGAGGAAGAGAGATGGCGCGAATGTTTGCGAATACAAGGCAAAGAGGAGATATCAATAAATAACACCGACCCTTCGAGAACACGAAGAACGAACAACCAATAAAGTTCTCGGTGCGTAGGCCAGCACCCTGTTGGACTATATAAGGCAGTGACCAAGCAAGGCAGGTTGTTCAGTTTATTTTCAAGTGTTGTTCAGTGAACTACTGCGAAATTACTAAACTCTTAAATTTGTATTGCGTTTGTTACTAGTAAATAAAACTAGCTATTAGTTACAATATCTGTGCGTGTGTTTATTTGACTTTATAGTGATCGAACCCAGGATTGATAATCAAGGAATCATCGAAATCGTCACAGTATGCTAGCGCTATACGGCCACCGGCACGAAAATACCATACCCTGTGGGGAAGTCAGTAACTAGGGAAAATAATTTCTGGTTCAGAACTAGAGATAAAGTGGCTAATAAGAATTAGTGAGATAGTTACTAGATTTCCACTAGTTCGAAAACGCCAGTTGTGTAATCATTAAAATTTTATAAAATTTAGATTCGTATTTGGAAAAATGTTTTATTCATATAACGTTCTTTAAAGAAAGGTTAAAATTTTAAGTCACAAAAACAAATAAGAATTTATAAAAAATGCATGAGTTGGTAGGATTCGAACCGACGCATCCCGCATCAGAGTCCAGGGCACTACCCACGCTACTGCGCACGCATTAATAGTGTGAGAAAAGATTACATATGTATAAATTATGAAAGAATGGTTTAAAATTTAGTATCAAATTATTAGCCGTGCATAAACTAATCGCAATGGTGTGGCGGTAGTGTTGCTGGACTACCACACCGAAGGTCCAAGGTTCAGGTCCTGTAAAAAATAACATCAAAAGTGGTTTGAAAAAGTATTTCACAAGTGGGTCCACCTTAGGTAGTCATTTGGCAAAAAGTCTCCGAGTGTGGTTCTACCATGGAAGGCTTCTCAAAAACATTCAAACTGCAGAATTTGGAAATGGTTCAGAACTAGTACAATAGTAGCAATAAACTAACTGCATTCCAACTGTCGAATTTTTAATTAGTTCGGAGCTGCCGAAAAGGTAATGCAGCGGGGGACAATTTCCACTTCCTAGGACATCGCCATGTTAAATTCGCCAGTTGATTACATATAAAAGAGATTGAAGGCGAGCTATTAGGGGTTTAGAAAGTTCAGAACTAGAGATTTTCGCCACAGGGATACCAACAATGTAACGCTTTGCGTTCACACTAGACACATGCACGTATTAAAGCGCAATGCTTGCGCTTTGCATTTATGTACATACCTGCAAAAAATGTGATTAGAGTAGGATGATTCCGGGATGAGTCGCAAAGGACCATGCGACCAATGTCAGTTTTGATCTCTTTGAAAGGGTTGCAGTGATATCTTTGGTTTGAGCATGTCATATGAAGAGACTAATTGGTCCCTTTTATGCCCAAAAATGTAGTGTCGGACAGATTCCCTTTGTTCCCCTACGGGCACGGTCGAAAAAGTTTACTTTAAACACCGAAAAGTAGGCTACAGAATTTAAAATCGATCAATTGTAGCCCACTGTAGACGGGATCAATACCTATCCCGGATCACTTTCTTTAGAGATCAGTCCCACGATTTTTTGCAGGGTATGTACATGCAATCAATAAGGTGAAATATTATATTCTTAAATTAGCAGTCACTGTCACAAAATTTCAAATATTTTATACATATGTAGGTATATTTCATTCTATTTCCACTTCACTGGCCAAGATTTGCTGTACTTCGGTACACAGTTTTTAAGTTTTAGTCATTTGGCATGATGAATGTTCCTGTGAAAAACTTAAAAATTATAATACGCTTTTTATCGCTCGATCTACTTTTGATTTCAGTACAATTCATTTATGAACAAAATTCAATAGGAAACAATAAATGTAAAAGGTTTGAATGCATTAAATTACATTTAGTAAAGAGAAATAGACAAATTCGACGAGTAGATGGTTGCCAACGCTCATACATTTTTAACAGTTCCCTGCACCGTTCGCGTAGAAGTTAGATTCCACTTCGACACCAAGTTGTAGGAAATTACTTCTTTATTTAAATGTATTGTATGTTTAATGTAAAATGGTTACAGTTGGTAATTAAAAGTAATTATACCCAATTATATTAAATTAATAAACTGATATTGTTAGATACGTGACGGTTCGCGAACTAGACAGAACTGAACTAAATTCTCTTTTCACTTTGCTTTCAACTGATTTTTTAAAAAGGACGCTTTCGTTAAGTTCAGTGTGATAAGGTTGCATTTCTAGTTTTAGGTTTAGGTTTAAGTCTTTCGTCCACTTCGGTATTGCCGTCCTACATATATATGTACATAATTACCGAGGAGCAGTTATTTCCGTGCTTTAACAGGAAAGGGGTCAGTGACCGTGTAATACGAACAGTGCAGATCAAGGACGGGTGGAAAATACGGAACAGTACAACAGAGTGAGAGCAGATACTTGAGAAAGAAGAAGCAAGGGAAGGAAGATCAACACTGGCATTCTTTTGGTTTTTTTTTATGCTAAGTTTCCTTTTTTTAAGCCTTATGGTTTTTTTGCTTTTCTGCTAGGCTGGAAATTTTAAGTTATATTTTCTGTGCTTTATATGACTTACCTTAGCTTTTTTCTCATCATGCCTTTTTATACTTAGTAGTGCTAAGCACACAAGGTATATTAACTTTATTGACTTATGTATATCAAAATGTTCAGGACGAAAAGAGAAATTGATTACGCCTTGTCCGTCCGTCCGTCTGTGAACACGATAACTTAGTAAATTTTGCGATATCTTAATGAAATTTGGTATTCAGGTTCCTTGGCACTCATCTCCGAGCGCTATTTAAAATGGGCAAAATCGGGTGGTAGTCACGCCCACTTTTTATATATAGAATATTTTCGAAAACACAAAAACAGTGATTACTCAGTACATAATACACCTATAAGGATAAAATTTAGTCAGTACATTGAGATTGAGGCATAAAATAAATGTTTGAAGAAATTTTTGAAAATGGGCTTGGCACAGCGCACGTTTGATTAAGTCAAATTTAGAAATAATATAAATCATAAATCAAAAACAGTTCAAGATATCGAAACGAAATTCAGCACGCACGTTTCCAGGTGTGCAAGGAATGTTTGGGGAAAAAATGGGTGAAATCGGTTAAGGTCCAAGCCCACTTTTATATGAAAGATTTTGAAGAGGATCGTAGATATATTAAATGGGCAACAACTTTGCGTAAAATAGCTTTACGAAATTTATATTTCATTTTTAAAGTTTCCGTGAACTAAGAAATCCAAAAAATAAAAATTTCCCTTTTTATAGTGGATTATTCCACAAAACTTTTTATGTCATAACTCCGCCAAAAATTGATTTATCGAAACGAAATTTGGTGATAATGTTCTATATATAAGGTAACTGTTTGCTGTAAAAATGGGCGAAATCGGTTAATCGCCCAGTTTTTAACATAGTTCTGAAAACTGTTTGTGGAAAATTTAAAAAGCGATATTTCTATAACCAAGCAAGTTATATAAACCAGATTTTGCACACATAATAAACTTTTTAAGTAAAACTCATCTGCAAAAAAATTTGGTCAATTTTGAAGAAGTAGGAGTGGCGTCGCCCACTTTTCAGCATAAAATTTCTGCTTTTTCAAAGGCAATCGCTTATAATTCAACCTTGAGATTTCAATGAAAATTGGTCAGCTGCTTTTCAATAGTATGTATTATACTCCTGTTAAAAATTAGCCAAATCGGAAAACACACAAGCAAAGTATTCGGGCACGTATTAATAGCCCACTGCAACAGCGAAGTTATATATCTTTTTTTGATTTTGATTCCTTTCATAAACATTAAATGTATGTAAGTATGAGAAGAAGAAGAGAAAAGTTCACTAAAATGATCAGTACGATGAGCGGAGTCGATTTAGCCATGTCCGTCCCTCCGTCCGCCTGTCTGTCTGTCCGTCTGTCTATTTCAACGCAAACTAGTCTCCCAGTTTTACAAAAGAATGCTTAAATTCGTTGTTTGCTTTCACTATTTTATAATATACTAGCAAACCCGGTAGACGTTGTTTTGACGTTTTGATACATAGAATACATCTATATATAAAATGTCGTTAACTTGAAACAAATAAACTTCTAGATATACCGAACTGCAGCTTTACTTAACCTGGGGGCTGTTCCCAAAGCTATATACAGACTGTGTCGTGCCCAGCGAAGTCCTGAACCTATCGAGAACGTTCCAGAGCAAAAGAAAACACGAAATATGTGGGTGGGGCACCGTCCACTTTTGAAAAATTATATAGATATTGACTAAGTGACACATATATCCAAATTTCATTAATTTAGACCAAAAAAGTTCGGAGTTATGACGAATTGAAACTTTATATAGCCTGGGGGCGTGGCTCCGCCCACTTTTACAAAACTATATATTGTCTATGCTGCACCCAGTGAACCCAAGTATATATTGTGGAAATTTCATAAAGATCGGTTGAGTTCTTTGGCGCCTATGAAAGACACCCTTTTTTATATATATTTTTGTTACGCACACAAGGTATATTACTTCATTCGAATCATAAACGAATCGAGATATATATTTATTAATGTATATCAAAACATTCAGGATGAAAAGTAAAATATCCGGGCAAGTAGTTAATACCCCACTGCAAAAGCGAAGTTGTATATCTTTTTTGATATTCATACCTTTCATGAACATGAAATGTTTGTTCGTATACTGAAATGATAGACTTCCTTACTTGTTTTTATTGGTTTGGGGCATTGCTCTTTTTTCTTTTCCATTTTCTTAACTACATATATGTACACTTACTTATGTTACGGATTTACTATTTTTATTTATACCTAGTTTCCCCTTACTATTTCATTCTAGAGTTATTTTCTCTGCTTCTATTGTAATTCCCGATTTTTTTTTGGATAATTTTGATACTTAATTGATTTTTTTTTGCTCCTCTATATATATATTGCATGTCATATAATCACAACTTTGATGACTGAGCTTTTTTAGTTTCTTTATTTGTGATTGAATACACCTATTCAAATTAACTATTTGATAATTTTGATCGTTAATATTTTGTTTTGTTCCTTCATTTTTCGGTCATATGCTTTGCCGTTGAGGTCTTGTGCATATGACCCGCTCGCTGCCCACAATCAAGAGCGAGTGATCTGGATTTTGATTGCAAACGCTGCCAGAAGCTCAACTGCAAGGGAATATATGTGGGATTCCTTCCCTTCGCAAATAAATTAAAACACACAATAAGTACAATTATGTACAATCATTTATTACTAATACTGTGTTATACGTATTATAGCGTTCAGTAAGTACCGCACTTTAAACTTGACTGTGTCGTTCGTCGTTCAACTAGGTTGCTCTAGGCTCTCTTTGTCTAGATCGGGTTGCTGGTCTCAAAAGTGCAAGGATGCGTTTTAGGGCATCAGTATATAGAAGGTGTGTCCGCTTCTAGTTGTCCTTGGTCTGTCGGTCAATCCCAAATATATACGTATATTACTACGACGTATGGAAATATTATCTCTGTAGTTTTTCCTCCCACGCTTTAGGTTTCGAGATGTATGCTAGCGCCAACAATAACGCAGAAGCCAACAGGTGAGTTCCGATAATTAAAACTAAGATTATTTACATACGAAATTACATGTAGAAGTACATCCAGTACTATTTTGATTAGAAATTTTTCCCGTTTACTACCTTTTGCTATTTTTTTTATATATATATGTGGGAATGGATGGTCCGGCAACTACACAGGAGAATGACCGGACCGCCACATTGCGACCACGGACAAGATAAAAGATCGGTGTCCATCATAAATGGGTTAAGTTTAATTACTATTTTATTCCATTCAATATTTCAAATAAGAATATACAATATTTAATATTCACCTGTAAACTATTTGAACTTTGAATTTAGAATGAAATTTAATTTTCGTAAAAAATATATGATTTGTACTTTATGTAATTGTAATGAAAATTTATTATACGAATATATACGGAAGAGATAAGTTCACTACAAATATTTGGGGGCTCGTCCGGGAAATATTTGAAGAATTTGGGCAAACAAAACCGGAATTTTTCTTTTTGCGGTCATATTTGATGTGCAAGAAATTTCGAAAATTGGAATTTCTCTTTTTGCTGTTATATTTGATGTGCAAGAAAGTTTCGAGAATTGGAATTATTCTTTTGCGGTTATATTTGGTGTGCATAAAAGCTGCGAATAAAACTTATTGAAACCAATAAGGAACAAAAGGAAGGACAAAAAATCAAAAGTTATAGGGATACTAACATCAAAAGTTAATGTGATACTAGAATGAAGAAATCAAAACTTATTGGGATACTAGCCAAATACTGGTCAAAATTGTGGATACATTACAGAGGTTTTCGCATGATGGACACTGATTCGATAAAGTCAATGACAGTTAGATAAAAGCTTAGAGATCTAAATGTAAGTTGTATAGGACGGAAAAGAGAATTGCAAGACAGACTTTTAGATTATTTTCGATTGAGTAGGGAGGCAGGAGAAGAGATTAGTGACAAAGAATCGGTACATTCTATTTATGTTGATGCAAATATAAGAGACACTCTTAGAGTTGTTTTCACATTACGAGATATTCAGGATAGTATATCATCACTTTCGGGAGATAGTGCACATGATGTTAATCAGTGGGTTAGTGAGTTTGATGACGTAGCTGACACTGTCGGCTGGAATAATTTGCAAAAGTATGTATACGAGGTGTGTTCAAAACGTATCGCGAATTTTGAATTTTCGCTGGTTACGTATATTCGAATTTCGAATTTTTTGTGGCGTTATGTTGGTACTAATGTCTCTCACTTATGCCGACAAGCTCGGCCATTTTGAATGTTCAGTTAATTGTTGACAGCTGCTTTGCTTGCACGTGTTTTGGATCGTCTTCGATTTTTACCTATTCAAAAAAATGGATCAAAGAACCTGTATCAAATTTTGTGTGAAAAACGAAATTAAGTGCGCGGATGCATTCCGAATGTTGACTGTGGCGTACGGAGAAGCTACCTTGGACCAAAGCAACGTTTATCGGTGGTACAAAATGTTCTCAGAAGGCCGAGAAGATGTGCAAAGAAGAACAAAAATTGGCTTTTGCACCACGATAACGCCCCTGCTCACGCATCGTTGCTTGTGCGTGACTTTTTGGCCAAAAACAACACACTAATGATGCCGCAGCCACCGTATTCCCCAGATCTGGCCCCCTGTGACTTTTTCTTGTTCCCTAAACTGAAAGGACGACGTTACGCTTCTCTTGACGAGATAAAGACGGCATCGAAGGAGGAGCTGAACAAGATACAAAAAAATGATTTTTTGAAGTGTTTCGAAGATTGGAAAAACCGTTGGCACAAGTGTATAATATTTCATGGGGATTACTTTGAAGGGGACAAAATAGATATTCATGAATAAATAAATAATTTTTGAAAAAACACAAAATTCGCGATACTTTTTGAACACACCTCGTATGCGAAGCATTTAATGAATGAAGCCGCGAAACTATTTACTAAAGGTTTAGTTAGTGTCAGATTGGGATTCTTTTAAAAAAAAAATTATTGGAAGAGTTTAAAGAAAAGTTGTGACCTTCTGAGATATATCTTGCTATGAGGAATAGGAGAAAACAGCCTAAAGAAAGTCTACATGAATATTTGTAGGTATTAATCGAATTAGGTAAACCAATTTTACTTGATGAACAAAGTATCATTGAATATTTTGTTGATGGTAGGACTTTGAAAGAGTTGACGGAACAAATTCGTGTTTACGAACAAGTTAAAGGCCGTTATTTATAGCAAAATAAATCGAGTGAGCAAGGAAAATTTTCGGAAGACAAGAGTCAGTATTTGAGTAAAAAAAAGGAAGTGTTTTAGGTGTGGCAAAGAGGGCCATGTTGTTAAAGACTGTCAAAATCTTGGTAGCTCGTAGCTGTAAACAATTAGGACATTATTCTTATCAGTGCAAACACGGACAGGTTCTGGAACGTGATGTTAAGTCGGAACGCGTTAACATGCTCCGAAATTTTTCGGTCTAAATTAATGAAATTTGGATATATGTGTCACTTAGTCAATATCTACATAATTTTTCAAAAGTGGGCGGTGCCACGCACATATATTTTGTGTTTTGTTTTGCTCTTGCGCTTTCACGATAGGCTCAGGAGTTCGCTGGGCACGACACAGTCTGTATATAGCTTTTGGAAAGAACCCAGGTTATATAAAGCTGCAGTTCAGTATAGTTAAGAGTTTATTTGGTTCAAGTTAATGACATTTTATATATAGATGTGTTCTATGTATCAAAACGTCAAAACAACGTCTACCGGGTTTGCTAGTATATTATAAAATGGCGAAAGCAAACAACGAATTTCAGCATTTTTTTGTAAAACTAAGAGACTAGTTTGCGTTCAAATAGACAGACGGACAGACAGACAGACGGACGGAGAGGCGGGCATGGCTAAATCGACTCCGCTCATCGTGCTGATCATTTTAGTGAACTTTTCTCTTCTTGTTCTCATACTTACATACATTTAATATTTATGAAAGATATCAAAATCAAAAAAAATATATATCTTCGCTATTGCAGTGGGCTACTAAATACGTGCCCGAATATTTTGCTTGTGTGTTTCCCGATTTGGCTAATTTTTGGCAGGAGTATAATACATACTACTGAGGAGCAGCTGAGAAATTTTCATTGAAATATCAAAATTGAATTATCAGCAATTGCCTTTGAAATTAGCAGAAATTTTATGTTGAAAAGTGGGCGACGCCACGCCTACTTCTTCAAAATTAACAACATTTTTTTGCCGCCGAGTGTTTCTTAAAAATCTTATTTTGTGTGCAAAATCTGATTGATATAACTTGCTTGGTTGTAGAAATATCGCTTTTTAAATTTTACAAAAAATTTTTTCGGAACTATATTAAAAAACTGGGCGTGGACATTAACCGATTTCGCCCATTTTTACAGCAGACAGTTGCCTTTATATATAGAACATTATCACTAAATTTCGTTTCGACAAATCAAATTTTGGCGGAGTTATGTTATAAAAAGTTTTGTGGAATAGGCCACTATAAAAGGGGCGGGGCAACGCCCATTTTCGCAAATTTACAGTTTTTGGATTTATTTGTTTACTGAAACTTTAAAACTGAAATATAAATGATGCAAAGCTATTTTACGCAAAGTTATTGCCTATTTAATATATCTACGATCCTTTTAAAAATCTTTCATATAAAAGTGGGTGTAGACCTTAAGTGATCCCGCCCATTTTTTCCTGGAACATACCTTGCATATCTGCAAACCTGCGTGCTGAATTTTGTTTTGATATCTTGCACGGTTTTTGATTTATGATTAATGTTATTTCTAAATTTGACTTATTAAAAAGTGGGCGGTGCCACACCCATTTTCGAAAATTTTTTAAAAAATTTATTTTATGCCTCAATCTCAATGTAGTCACCAAATTTTATCCTTATAGGTATATTATGTACTGAGTATTCACTTTTTTTGTGTTTTCGAAAATATTCTATATGCTTACGCGATATCAGTAGCCACACGTCCCAATCCCAAAATCATAAAACTCGTTATTCACATATTTCCTGAATTGTACATAAAATAATGCTCGCCATATAAATATTTGTCATGTATTGTATATAATCTCATTATAACGCATGGATTTCAATATATTATATTATAGTGTCTTATATTGACTCACCACAACGTATGAACTCACCTTTAGATTTAAGTGTTAAAATTGGAACGATTTGGGACGTGTGGCAACCTCACGTAAATCACCACACACCAATTCGCCGCACAGCTGACAGCTGGACGGCCATCAGATTTCTATTATTATTATTGGTGTGTAAAAATTTTCACCGGCAAAATAAAAAATTATAAATCTCATTGAATAAATAAGTCTAAAACCATTTAAACCCAATTAAATCGGCGTCAAAAGAAAAATTCGTATATATTACAACGTCCAACGAAATATGTGGAAACAGTGTGTTCTCAGGAACTAAACATTTCATCAAATATAACCTCGTTTAAAACACAGACATCATACAGAAAAATAGTAAGTGTTTCATAAATTCAACAAACATTTGCCCAAAAAAAGAGAATAACAGAGGAGAAACGCAATTGGGAAATTGTACCTACAGTAAGAAAAAAAAGCCTTGACAGGTAACCAGCGAGGAGAAAATCGCCCATTGTTCTGTGAAAATCATTTTCTAGGGATCAAAATAAGAAACTTTGCCGAAGGAACGAATTCTGATGTCCCCCAATTTGGGTCGAACTTTTGGGTAGTGGCAAATTTTGAAAAATCCCACTTTGATCCATTTAGAGTGCTCCAATCGAGTCCAAATGTATGACCGACGCCCACTAACTTTGGAGGCCCGACCCACCGATGCCAGTGGCACACCCCCTGGAATCCCCCCTGGGGGTTCACCATACAAACATTTCAAAAACTCGCCGGTTTTGCACTTTACATGAAAAAATCAGCGAAATGCCTATGTTTTTTCTTTTGCTAGTTTATTTTTCTCTTTAGAAATTTATTTAGTCAGAACATATGTAAATGAAAAAATAAATTTAACTTAGTAATAGAAAAGAAATAAAAAAAAATTATTAGAAATTAGCGTTTTTACAACCTTTTTAAAACCAAGGCACCACTGTGATGCAAATGTCGTAAACATAGTTGTGTGGGTTTTTTATTCAACCGTTTTAAAAAATGAAGGTATCACTGTGACACAATTGCAGATCGTAAAATTGCTTGTGTTGTTTTTTTTGTAAGCCACCACAAGACACAGCAGGTAGAATTGAAATTACCATTTCATTCTTATTACCTCGTCTCGTAGACCATATATAACGCAACAGTTTTTGTAAATACATTAAGTCGTTGTGAAGAACTCAAAGTGTGAAGTGCTAATTTCAGATAAAAAAATATTTCAAAAAAAATAATAAGTGAAGTGACCATTCCAAATCAAAAAGTTTACAATGCATCCACCATCCTCTACACCGCAAGATGAAGCAACTACATCAACAACTATCGAAAACCAAATGAGTCATATACCCAAGCATGATGTTACTGTTTTTGGTGTGTCTACTGATTTAACTGATCTTAATTTACCAACCCATCTGGATATCTTGAGATATTATTTTTACTCAAGCGAACGAGCTAAAACAGAACAAAAAAAGTTTTCCCATAAATCATTCACTATTCAAGTACAAGATAAGTTGATTGGAATTTGGGAAAAACTTGGTATGGAAATAATGCTGAAAAAAAGTGTATTTAATAAATTTAATAAATTGCTTGACAAGTATCAAGAGCAAATCAAGAGAAGAAACAACACCCAACAATTTACAGAGTATGTAAAATCTCTGGAAACAATTTTTTACATTGGAACATGTAAATGCGATTTGAAGGCAGCTCCATGTGCATGCGGCTGGTTTCCCGAACGCCTCAAAGAGTTCATGCACGATCAACATAATCAGAGAAGACTAACAATGGATGCATTTATGATGGAAACTGAAGAGCAAGGAGCAACGTCTATGTCATCAATGCCAACATACCAAGATCCCGATGATTCAACATACGCACCGCCACCGGTTCAAGAAGATATGGATAGAAGCACAAGTTCACAATACTCAGAGAGATACGATTGTTTTAACTTTGCCTTGGTATGTGACAGATTTGGTGTGCCTGACAGAGTAGCATCAGCATTGGGAACCGCTCTTTTGCAAGATTTTAGAATTAAAGATAAGCATGGGAAACCTCTCATCATGGATAAATCGAAAGTTCGCAGATAAAAAGAGAAATGCAGGCAAGAAGTGCTTCGCAAACGGTTAGATGATACCAATTTGTTAGCGTTTTCATTCGACGGCAGAAAAGATGATACTTTAACGATAGATAAAATTGATGAGAAGCATCATACTAGGACGGTAAAAGAACCTCATCTTGTTATTTTGAGAGAACCCAATTCTGAATTGATTGGTTACTTAAGACTGGAACGTGAAACCGCTGAATACAAAACAACCAAATTAAATGGTTTTTTCAACGATAAAAATAGCTCACTGGATTCATTAATTGGTATACTCGTATGCACTGACGGTGAGGTAACAAACACCGGCCCACACGGTGGAATTATACGACGATTCGAATTGCTGTTAAAAAGACCATTGCATTGGTTGGTTTGCCTTCTACACTTCAACGAACTTCCGTTTCGGCAAGCTTTGGATAAATCAACCAGCACTGGACCAAGATCGGCAACCGGAAAACTGAGCCGTCAAATCGGAACTTGTGAAACTCTTCCGGTAAGTTATTGCTATCACTCATTTATTATAATTGTCAACCATTTTTAATTATTTTATTATTATATATTTTCAGGTGGTGGACGGCTTCCAGAAAATTGAGTTGCAAAATATGCCCCCTGCTCCAGAAAAAATTGAATTTTCCACCGATTCGAAGTACTTATACGACATGGCCCATGCAATTTCTAGCGGCGTGGTTCCGGTGGATCTGGCTAACATCAAACCAGGGAAAATTGAACATTCTCGGTGGCTCACCAACACCATGTGACAACGGAAAATCCAGATGCAAATTTAAGAATTCTGGTTGAGTTTATAATTAAATGTTATGTGCCAATGTACTTCAATATCAAGTATTACAGCTCTGTCGTGTACGGCAGTGCATTATTTTTCAAGTTCATTGGTTGGTCACGATTTCTAAAACCTCGTGACTGTGCAACTGTGCCATCAAGAAAATTCTGCGCTATCGAACCGATGTTGACGAGCCAATGGAACTTAGAGTTTATAAAAAACCAGATATAAATTTTAATTGCACAAGTTATACGGAAATGATCAATTTGAATGATATAAATATCGTATTTGAACCACCATTCACGCGAAGCATTCCGTACGATACATTGAAGGAATATTTAAATCAAGATGATCCACCGTTTAATGATCCAAAAATTCCATCACACATACACGAAACGGAACGACATGTTCAATTGCTAGCTAGCGTTTCCAAACGGGTTATACCGGAAAATGTAGAGGCTGTTATGGCGACGACATTAGAGAGCCGTGCGAAATTGCCCAGACTTGAAAGTAAAAAAGATTTCAAACAATAATTTTTTTTAGTTTCTTCTCTATAACTCACTTAAATTAATTTTTTCATTTACATATGTTCTGACTAAATACATTTCTTAAGAGAAAAAATAGATATTATTATAAATAAATAATAAATATTATTATAAATATATAAATAAAAATACAGAAAAACATAGGCATTTCGCTGATTTTTTCATGTAAAGTGCAAAACCAGCGATTTTTTGAAATGTTTGTATGGTGAACCCCCAGGGGGTTCCAGGGGGTGTGCCACTGGCATCGGTGGGTCGGGCCTTCAAAGTTAGTGGGGGTCGGTCATACATTTGGACTCGATTGGAGCACTCTACATGGGTCAAAGTGGGATTTTTCAAAATTTGTCCCTACCCAAAAGTTCGACCCAAATTGGGGGACATCAGAATTCGTTTTAGAGGTATGGTTCCTTCGGCAAAGTTTCTTATTTTGATCCCTAGAATACGATTTTCACAGAGCAATGAGCGATTTTTAAATCGACCTGCCCTAATAAGTACACAGCGAATATCCTCTGAACAGTGGTACAAGACTGCTACATCCCCCATCAAACTTTTTTTCGTAAATAAACGCAACAGTCTCTACAAATAATTCCCAAAATTGCCACCGTAAAATTCATTAAATCATTTTTCAAAATGACTACCGTTGCCGAAAATAAATTTATTTCCGAAACGGATAATTTTACGGATTACTGCACTCGGTTCCCCTCAACCCCGATTCAAGACAATACCGAGGCAGTCCTAAAATTAATAGACAAGAATATAGATGTTTTTTGGTCTAGAGTACAGAGCGCCTATGATCTAATAGTAGAGTCAGACGACCAGGACCTCCCCAAGGACTTTAAGTCCGCCGCTTTCGGCAAATACGGAGCCTGCCTAATCGCATATGAGGACACCAAAACTCATATAGGCGACCAACTCCAACTCAAGGCATTGAGTAACCCCGCGCCTCAAGAGCAACCACAACCCCCCCAAGAGTCCTCCTATATGAACCCGAAAGTCTCCCCATGTGATACAGAAATTTTTTATGGAAGGTATGATCAATGGCCGTCCTTTCGAGACATGTTCACGGCGGTCTATATCAACCACTCGAAACTCTCCAGTGCCCAGAAACTGTATCACCTCAGATATAAGACTAAAGGAAAGGCAGGTCAAATACAATCAATAACAATTCCCGTTAAGCGACGACGATGAACCAGTTTCTGACCACTTGATACGAGATAGTGGAAAGGGTGGATCAATGGCGACCAGCCAAACCCCGATATAATCCACCCTCCACAGACTTCTCAAGGCCTCACCCCAGTCAGAACAATCCCCAGTTCAGGCAGGCTCAACCCCAAAACCATAGCAACAACTCCCTAACGCAAACAAAATCTCATGCCACAGAACACCAACGATTTTATACCTGCAAATTATGCAAACAATCCACCCACACCCTACAAAGCTGTTTGCGGTATAAAAGGTTGCCAATATCCGAGCGTAAAAAATTCGTAAGAGAAAACAATATATGCGAGAATTGTTTAGCTCAAACTCATGTGCTAAAAGAATGCCCAAGCACGAGAACGTGCATGCACTGCCAAGGCCGGCATAACACCACCCTTCACGACACAGCAACCCCCAGTACCAGTTCCGGAATCCAAAGGACACGATCCCAGGTACCCACCATAGCAGCCAGCAATCCCAGGCTTCAACACGTCAGCCAGGCGGCACCCCAGGAAGGAGAACCCTCTACGCCCAACAGTTCCCTAGTACAGTCGTTCCATGCTGAAAATGATAACCAAATCATCCTCCCTACAGCAATAGTCTTGGTAGAACGCAGAGGGGATATATTTAAGCTTAGAGCCTTAGTGGACCAAGGCTCCGAAAGAAGCTTCATATCCGCCAAAGCTCAGACCAAGCTCGGGCTTCCCTATACCCACTCCCTGTTTGAAATATCGGGTATGGGAGACGGCGTAGTACAAACATCAAACAAGCTGTGCTCGTTGACCCTAGACAATAAGGTGAGAATAAAGGCCCAGGCAATAGTGCTTCCCCGCCTCACTAGGCAGCTCCCAACGTTCAGACGGAATGACAGGCAAAGACGCAAATGGTCCGATCTCAAATTAGCAGACCAGAACTCCCAGAACCCATCCCAAATCGATCAGGTATTGGGTAGTGATCTTATCCCTCAAATAATGCTAAATGGCATAGAAAAGATCTCTCCCAGCCTGCTAGCCCAAAATACAATCTTTGGATGGATCATAATCGGCCAAACTCCCGAAAAGGGTGGAGCACATGTCTCGCAAGCATGGGAAATTATGAATATTCAGCTCAATGAACAGCTGAGAGAATTGTGGGAAATCGAGGAGATACCCAAAACTCGAGTGGAACCCAGAAGATCAAATGTGCGAAGAGCTCTATCACAGCACAACCACTCGAATGGATGACGGTCGATATATGGTTCGCCTCCCATTCAAATCATCATTCCCGAACGATATCGACCTAGGCCACTCCCGTGCTGCAGCACTACGACAGTTTCATGGAATGGAACGCAGTCTCTCAAAAAAGGGCGATCTCAAACAGCAGTATGACCAGGTACTCGAAGAATACCTGTCCCTCGGCCACATGGAAGAATGCAGTCCAAATGAATTGGAATCCCAAGGAAAATACTGCTATTTCTATTTCCCTCACCATGCCGTCGTCAGGCCAGACAAAAAGACAACAAAAGTCAGAGTTGTATTCAATGCTCCCAAGACGTCAGGTTCCGGTCACTCCCTTAACGATGTGTTATGTACCGGACCAACCCTCCAACCCGATCTGCGACTTATGTTGTTAAAATGTCGGACATATAAATATGTGTTTAATGGCGATGTAGAAAAAATGTACCGCCAGATACTCTTACACCCCGATGACCGAGACTACCAACGTATAATATGCCGAACTCCCAAAGACAGTCCAACAAAGGACTTCAAGTTGAAAACGGTCACCTTGGGGTGAACTGCGCTCCCTTCCTGGCTATTCGCACGCTACACGAGCTGTCGAAAGATATAGCCGACTCCCATCTACGCTCAGCCCCAATATTGAAGTCCGAGACGTATGTTGACGATATTTTATCCGGCAGTCATGATCTTCCCTCAGCCGAGCAATCCCTAAAAGAGACTATTGATGCTCTCAACTCAGCCGGCTTCCCTTTAAAAAAGATCACGGCAAATCATCCGGACATACTCAAACAAATTCCCAAGGCAGACTTACTCGAAACCGACTTCGAGAAAAGTAGTACCGCCAAAACCCTAGGAATTCAATGGAATGCCCTCTCGGACACATTCTCGTATACAGTGGACTCAGACCCAGCCTCAACGGCAGCCACCAAGCGGCAGATACTCTCCACAATCGCAAAACTTTTCGACCCCGCAGGGAGGCTGACGCCAGTCATGATACAGGCAAAAATCCTGATGCAGGAATTGTGGTTGGACGGGACAGATTGGGATGAACGGGTCAAACCGATACGTCTCGTAAAGTGGACGCAATTCTCAAGAAATCTGCAGTCAATCTCAGAAATACAAATACGCCGATGGAGTAACTTCGCCCCTGACGATCGGGTCGCAACTCTCTTAGTGCGAATTACTGTCGGCACTCAAGTTTACTCTCGCCTCCTAGTCTCCAAAGGCAAAGTGGCTCCTCTCAAAACTATAAGTCTGCTTCGCCAGGAACTATGCGGAGCTCTCTTACTAGCTAAACTAGTCACAGTAGTGCAACCCCATCTCGGCCTCACTAGAAGAAAGTTGATCATGTGGTCGGATTCCGAAATCATGTTGGCCTGGCTCGAAAAGCCACCTCACTCATGGAAGACCTATGTCTCCAACCGAACATCCCAGATCATAGACCTCGCAGGTAATGTCCCTTGGCGACACGTGCGAAGTAAAGATAACCCCGCAGATCTAGGAACCCGAGGTTGTACGCCAGTCGATCTTTCAACTCTGCCCTCTGGTGGAATGGTCCAGAGTGGCTTTCCAAACCCCCCGAAGATTGGCCTCAACCAACAGTTCGCAACGTCAACCCCCCAGAGTCACGTAAAGGAGAAGCCCTACATGCTACGGAAGAGACGGAGGATCTCATAGATCAGTTCTCTTCCTACCCTCGTGCTTTACGTGTAATAGCTTGCGTTCACAAATTTCTACGTCGGCTAAAAGACGTGGTGAACGGTATTAATGACCCAGCCGACCCCTCTCTAACTCATGCCGATCTCAAAAGATCGAAACATCGTCTAATCATAATGGCCCGAACTCGATACTTCGCTCTTGAAATATCATGTCCAGAAGACTCAACCCCCGTTGTAAAACGGAGCCCCCTACTCGTATTCAATCCCTTCCTAGTCAAGAGCGGAGCATGCAACCCTCACTTACAATGAGCGTCATCCCATCATCCTACCCGAAAAGTCTCGGCTCTGTACTCTATATATAGGATTCCTTGACGAAATGCTCCTACATGCGGAAGCTCGTCTCATGCAACAAATCTTAAGGCAAGAATTTTACATTGCCCCTCTCAAACCACTGATCAAAAAATGCATATTCCATGCAAAGTCTGCACCACTCACAAACAACAAACGCGATCACAAATTATGGCAGCCTTGCCCACCGAACGTTGTAGATTCGCTCCACCCTGGCCCATTTCAATTGAAAGCATCCATGCTCCGATCTCAAACCCTCGTAAAGGGCTACGTCGCCGTCTTTGTCTGTTTTACCACCAAAGCGGTCCACCTGAAATTATGCTCAGACCTCACTAGGAAGGCTTTTCTTGCTGCCTTCGCCCGATTTGTAGGACGCCGAGGATACCCGAACCAGATGATGAGCGACAACGGCAAAACATTCGTCGGCGCCAAGCGTGCTACCGAATTGGAATTCGTATGGTTCCTGAAAGAAGTATCACCGGATATCGTACAGAAGAACGCCCCCCAAGAAATCAACTGGAAGTTTATACCCCCCGGCGCACCTCGAGGAGTTCTCAACTTTAATTCGAATAGAAGCCGTACTTAACTCTCGCCCCATCTCCCAGCTTTCTCCGGACCCGAATGAACTCACCGCCCTCACGCCAGGTCATTTTCTTCGAGGAGCATCAGTGCTCTCGCTTCCCGAACCGAATCACGAAAATCTCTCTCTGATAAATAGGTGGGAAGACTGAAACTTCTGCATCATGAGTTCAGCAGACGCTGGAAAACTGATTACCTCACCGACCTTCAAAAGCGTTACCGTTGGGAAAATGCTCAAACTCCCCCGAAAATTGGCGACCTAGTCATCATTAAAGAAGACAACTTACCTTCCACCGAGTGGCGACTAGGTCTGCACCCAGAACGGTATTCTCACAAGACCTCTTACTAAACTGTGCTTTCTACCGCCATCTGAGAGTGACGAGGGCCCTCAGTGCCCACCCCCATCTCCCTAACTTAATACAGTCCACAAAGCTCATACCATCGTAAGCACTCAGGCAACAACCTAGGCACTCCCCAAACCTATGCCTAATCCCAGGCGTATAACTGATATGCATATACTACTCTCTCTTTTCAACAGATGGATCGTCAACGCCCTCCGGTCCCAACCCCACGCCGCTCGTTGGCATCGCAGGTGATCCTGCCCGCAGCCCGTCCGCGCCGTAGCGAACCCGTACCGGATTACCGGAAATGTAGATTGTGCATGCGTCATTGTAGGTTAATATCGAAAGGATGTATTTTTTAAAAATATTTTATTTGTTAACAAAAGTTGAAACAGTTCAATGTGAAAATTGAATTAATATGAAAATTTTTGAAAAGCTATAAATCAAAATTGAAAATTAAAATATTGTAATACATCTTAAATTACAGAATTCAAAGTAATAAAATTACAAAGTTAACCCTTTCGACCCCAAAGTTGCTTATAAGCAACTTTGTTTTTCGGCGTCGTTTTATTTCAAGCTAACGGAACAAATTCTTGTAAGCATGCATTGAGATGATCAATTATAGTTCTTAGAATAAAATAACAACAAAGAAGCGTAAGTTTTGTCGCGATCGATATAACTGTAATGACTTATTCAGTGTTGACTCGAACAAATCGTGCGGGCTGAAATTTTAGTGCAAAAAGTAAAAAAATAATAAAAATATCTTTAATTCGTAAATTAAAAAAGTGAGTGCACAGTTTAAACACTAAAAGGTGAAAGTTAAAGTAAGTATTATAAAATTAAAAAAAAAGTTGCGTAGTTGAGCCCAATATTTTTTTCTTTACTGAAGTTGCTTTGGCGGCCGCCGTGGTGTGAAGGTTGTGTTGCCGGCCTACCACACCGAAGGTCCATGGTTCGAGCCCTGGTACAGGTAACATCAAAAGTGATTTGAAAAAAGTTTTTCAAAACGGGGTCGCCCCTCGGCAGTGGTTTGGCAAACTCTCCGAGTGTATTTCTGCCATGACAGGCTTCTCAGAAAAAATTCGTCTCCTTTGTAGATGCCGTTCGGAGTCGGCAAAAAACTGTAGGTCCCACCAATTTGTAGGGAAAATTCAAATCGGCACACCACAAATTGGAAGAGAAGCTTGGCGCAAAAATCTCTTAGGAGGTTTATGATGATATACCTGTTGTATATCGCGCCATAAAGAAAAAAGAGAAGTTGCTTTTAAGCAACTTCGGGCAACGGTGATAGCGAAAAGGTTATATCGTAGAAATGAGTAAACCACGCAAAGGACTTTGTGAAGCGGATATACAGGCAGTTCTGGAGTTTGATTGGGACGAGTCTTCTGGAGAAGAGAGCGAAGATGATGAAGCGGAGTTTTTAGAAAATAATTTAAAAGAAGTTTTGTAGAAAGGTGAGGAAATCGAGATTGATTTGTTAGAAGGTATTGAAGAAAGTGCTGAAGAGTATCCAGGGTATGCCGAAAGGCTTGATGTTGAAAAAATAGACTTCTCAACATTACGATGGAGGAAAAAACCATTTGGGATAAAACCCTTTCCATTCGAAAACCCTCAAGACGATATTCAAGTGGTGAATAGCCCTATAGAGTATTTCAGGTAATTTTTTGACGATGCTTTGATTGAACTAATTGTAAAAGAGACTAATTTATATGCACTTCAAGAGTCTGGTTCTGAACTCAAATGCATTCAAGAGGATATTTTACGCTACATTGGAATTTTATTGTATTTGGGGGTGGTTCAGCTTCCCAATTTCAAAATGGCTTGGTCCAATGAGCTAAGGTTGACTGCAGTAACCGACTCGATGTCGCGCAACAAATTTGAAAAAATAAAGAAATTCTTCCATTTTTCTGACAAATCGAAGCAGCCACAAAAGAGTGATTCTAACTACGACAAACTGTATAAAATACGTTTAATTTTATCGATGCTCAAAGACAAATTTATTAGTTTACCTCAAGAAGAACATCAAAGTGTTGATGAGCAAGTAATAGCATACAAAGGTAAGCTGAAATTTTTACAATTCAAAAAAATTTTATTTTTCTATCTTTCAATGTAAATTATTTTTAGGAAAATCAGCACTCAAACAATATAATCCCGCTAAGCCCCATAAATGGGGAATGAAAATGTTTACCCGTGCCGGCTCATCAGGAATTATATATGATTTCGCCCTCTATGTTGGTGATGGAACCTGTCCCTCATATGGACTTGGAATATCATCTGACATCGTTTTATATTTGGATTATTCCAAAAATTGGTTTGCCGAAACGAAATTTGGTGATAATGTTCAATATACAAAGGTAGATGTTGTTGGGCGAAATCGGTTTATGTCCACGCCCAGTTTTTTAGCATAGATCTAAAAAATTTTTTTGGAAAATTTAAAAAGCGATATTTCTACAACTAAACAAGTTATATCAGTCAGATTTTGCACACATAATAAACTTTTTAAGAAAAACTCGACTGCAAAAAAGTGTGTCAATTTTGAAGAAGTAGGAGTGGCGCCGCCCACTTTTCAGCATAAAATTTCTGCTATTTTCAAAGGCAATCGATTATATTTCAATCTTGATATTTCAATGAAATATGGTCAGCCAAAAATTAGCCAAATCGGAAAAAACACAAGCAAAATATTCCGGGACGTAGTTAATGGCCCACTGCAATAGCGAAGTCTCTCCCTCCGTCTGTCTGTCTGTCCGTCTGTCTATTTGAACGCAAACCAGTATCTCAGTTCTACAAAAGAATGCTGAAATTCGTTTTTTGCTTTCACCATTTTATAATATACCAGCAAACCCGGTAGACATTGTTTTGACGTTTTGATACATAGAATACATCCATATATAAAATGTCATTAACTTGAACCAAATAAACTCCTGGCTATAGCGAACTGCAGCTTTACTTAACCTGGGGGCTTTTCCCAAAGCTATATACAGACTGTGTAGTGCCCAGCGAACTCCTGAACCTATCGTGAAAGTTCGAGAGCAAAAGAAAACGCAAAATATGTGGGTGCGGCACCGTCCACTTTTGAAAAATTATATAGATATTGACTAAGTGACACATATATCCAAATTTCATTAATTTGGACAAAAAAAGTTCGGAGTTATGACGAATTGAAACTTTATATAGCCTGGGGCGAGGCTCCGCCTACTTTTCCAAAACTATATATTGTCTATACCAAGTGAACCCAAAAATTTCATAAAGATCGGTTGAGTTCTTTGGCGCCTATGAAAGAAACCCTTTTTATACCTAGTAGTGCTACGCACACAAGGTATATTAACTTTAGTCGCCTAACAGCAGTACGTAACGGCATAAACGGATCGAGATAGATAGTGACTTATACATATCAAAATGTTCAGGACGAAAAGAGAAATTGATTAAGCCATGTCCGTCCGTCCGTCCGTCTGTGAAATTTTTTCAGTCGATGATCAATACACAAAATTGTTTAAGGAATTTCCTTCCCTTATTGCTGAACCTAATTATTCGATGCCGGTTAAACATACCACAGTTCACAGACTTGTAACAGAAGGTAACCTGCCTTTTTCAAAACCGAGACGCCTAGATCCTATCAAATTCAAAGTAGCTAAAACTGAGTTTGATTTTTTAGTAAAGACTGGAATTTGTAGACCATCAAATCCCTCTGTAGCATCACCCCGTCATTTAGTACCAAAAAAAGATTGCAATGACTGGCGTCCCTGTGGTGATTTTAGAAGACTTAACACTGTTACTGTTCCTGACCGTTACCCTTTGCCCCATATTCACGATTTTAACATGAACCTTAGAAATAAAAAACTATTTTCAAAATTAGATCTAATTAGAGCATATCATCAGATTCCAATGGCAGAAGAGGATATTTATAAAACAGCGATTACCACTCCTTTTGGCATGCTTGAGTTCATCCGAATGCCTTTCGGTCTGAGGAACTCAGCACAGACGTTTCAGAGGTTCATAAATGAAATTGTAGGTGAATTCGATTTTGTTTATGCATACATTGATGATTTGTTAGTAGCGAGTGAGAGTGAAGAACAACATTTTAAGGATCTACGTATTCTTTTTTAGCGTTTGGCTGAGTATGGTTTAAACGTCAAACCAAGCAAATGTATTTTTGGAGTTGCTAATATTGATTTTTTGGGGCATAGTATATCGGAAACAGGAATTAAACCTTCTGAAAGTAGAATAGAAGCTATTCTAGATTTTGAGCGGCCAAAGTCTATAAAACAGGCACAAAAGTTTATAGGTATGGTTAACTATTATCATAGATATATTTCACAGTTAGCAGAATTTATTGGGGTTTTATA
Organism: Merzomyia westermanni; assembly: GCA_949987695.1. Lineage (NCBI taxonomy): Eukaryota > Metazoa > Arthropoda > Insecta > Diptera > Tephritidae > Merzomyia > Merzomyia westermanni. The sequence continues at coordinate 94,641,175 of OX465288.1, forward strand.
TGATTTAATTAACAAAACAAGTAAAAAGCGAAATAAAGTTTTAGTTTGGGATGATATTTCAATTAAAGCTTTTGAATGCATTAAAGAGAAATTTGCATCTAAGATTTTGTTAAATCATTTTAGCAAAGATGCAAAATTGTCTTTAACTGTAGATGCATCCAATACGGCAGTTGGTGGTGTTATAGAGCAAAAATTCAATAACATGTCTGAACCACTCGCTTTCTTTTCGAAGAAACTTTCTCCCGCAGAATTGAAATATAGTGTGTTTGACAGAGAATTGTTAGCAATTTATCTGAATGTTAAACATTTTCGATATCTATTAGAAAGAAGAGAACTTACTGTTTTTACTGATCATAAGCGCCTGATTTTTGCACTTAATTCCAAAACTGAACGGAGTCCACGGCAGACTAGGCATCTTGAGTTTATTGCAAAATTTACAAATGATATACAGTGCATTAAGGGACACACAAATGTTGTGGCTGATACTTTATCCAGAGCCTTTGAGATAGAGGCAATTAAGAATTCGGAACTAAATTTTAAAATCTTAGAAAATGAACGGCAAAAAGATAGTGAACTAACCAATCTAGTATCTGAACAAACATTTCAAAATTTAAAGTTAGTTAAAATTCCCCTTTTAAATTTCAATATATGGTGTGAATCTTCAGGAGATTTTCCTAGGCCATTTGTTCCAAGTCCTTTGCGGAAAACTGTATTTGATAAATTACATGGGATAGCGCATCCGGGTACTAAAGCTACCCGCCGATTAATAATTAAAAAATATTTTTGGCAAAACATGAACAAAGAAATTAATACATGGTCCAGAGAATGTATTAGTTGTCAGAAGTCTAAAGTTTATCGGCATACAAAATCTCCAGTGTGTAAAATTACAATACCAACGAAAAGATTTCAGCACATACATTTAGATATTGTAGGGCCTTTACCCATTTCGAAAGGAAATCGCTATATTTTAACGATAATCGATAGGTTCACTCGTTTTATGCAGCGACAATTGCTTATAAATTTGTACGTGAATATATATCTCGTTTCGTTCCACTAGAAATAACTACTGATCAGGGTGCTCAATTTACATCTAAATTGTTTTCAGAATTAACACAGTTATTAGGCAGTCATCAAATTACAACGTCATCTTACCATCCTAAAGCGAATGGTATTATAGAGCGTTTCCATAGGCAAATGAAATCTTCTTTAATGGCTAGAAATGTGACCAGGGGTTGGTATGATGAGCTACCTCTAATACTGTTAGGCTTGCGATCAACATATAAAGAGGATATTTCAGCAACACCGGCTGAGATGGTTTTTGGACAAAACTTACGATTGCCCGGTGAACTTGTTGTTCCATCTTTTAAAATTTAACGTCATCCGAAATTCTGGATTCTTTTCGTGAAAAATTTAGAAATGTACATTCGGGTTTAAATCATTATAGTTCTGATGTTGGTATTTACGTTCCGAAAGATTTAAAAACCTGTAAGTTTGCTTTCGTACGTTCAATTAATAAACGTTCCTTACAACAACCCTATGAAGGGCCATTCAGGGTCTTTGAAAAAAACAAGAAGTATTTTAAAATAGAAATCGATAATGAAATCAAAACTATCCCGACTGACAGGTTAACACCAGCGATAATTGAATCTAGTACTGATAATCACAACACAATTGTAACAAAAAAGAAAGTTTCATTTAACTTATTTAAATAACATAAACTCTCTGGAAGGGGGAGTATTGTAGGGATCTTATATTATGTTAAGTTCATTACTTTTATTTAACCCTTTCAACCCCGCTTCTCAACCAGCTATCAGAATTTTTTTTTTTTCTCATTTCCGTGGTTATTAGACCTAAATTAAGGATTTTTGAAGATTTCAGACTTCTGAAAATATCGGGTCCCTAGATATTGTAAGTTGCTTATAAGCAACTTTGGGCAGTTGGGTATACATTTCATGGTATTGTAAGCCAAAACAATTTTATGTCAACTGATTTTTAAATCTTTATTTTTGAAGAATACTTTTTAGGCATTGTAATAAGTCATGTATGATAGGATATAAAACAATTTTTACTTGTATTGGAACATAGGTGAATACCACATTTTTCACATTTTGATAAGGGTGTTTCCGTTTTGCAAAGACGGCATCGACCTTTATCTCCCCACACAACCCAATGAACATTCCCATCATATCTCTTCGAGTTTGGTGGATCATAAGCAATTTTACGCCGCTTGAAGGTGGAACTGGATGCGGAAGATGACGTTCCGGAATCCATATCCTCTACTTCCACATTATTTCCACTGGGTCGTCCTCTTTTCCTTTGCAATGCGCTTGAAGAGAGCAATGCAGCGTTTAGCAACTCATTCGCTATTTCCATTTGAAATTTTATGAGTGGCATATGCTTTGAGTTTGGCTCGACCAGTTTTAGTTGTTTTCGATACAAAAGCCAGGAGTTCGTTACTGCCGTTCCTAAACACCAGTAAAATATTCGAATGTACCATTTAACAGAGCGATGGTTGACTTTATAAAGCTCTATTAACATATAAGAGAGGTCAACTCCCCCCATGTGCATGTTGTATTCTGCTACAATAGCTGGTCTCGTGACATTGGTAAATGGTTTGTTTTTGGCGCTCCAACGACGGCATGTTCCAATAGGCTCATCTCCAACAAATGTAGATAATAATTGTACGGCTCTGTTGTCCAACCAGCGAACTGTAACAATTCCATAGTTGGTTTCGCACTTCATATCGTAAGATCCTCTGCCAAGCTTTTTCAAATCAGATTCGGATTTTAACTCGGAATTACCCATTCGATTTTTTCTGACAGTGCCGATACAAAAAATATACCCATCTCTTTCAATGATACAAGAAGACTTACCGAAGTGAACCAATTATCGAAGTATAGCTTGTAATTTTTATATTTGGCATCCTCAGTCCCAAAATTTAAAAATTACAAGCTATACTTCGATAATTGGTTCACTTCGGTAAGTCTTCTTGTATCATTGAAAGAGATGGGTATATTTTTTGTATCGGCACTGTCAGAAAAAATCGAATGGGTAATTCCGAGTTAAAATCCGAATCTGATTTGAAAAAGCTTGGCAGAGGATCTTACGATATGAAGTGCGAAACCAACTATGGAATTGTTACAGTTCGCTGGTTGGACAACAGAGCCGTACAATTATTATCTACATTTGTTGGAGATGAGCCTATTGGAACATGCCGTCGTTGGAGCGCCAAAAACAAACCATTTACCAATGTCACGAGACCAGCTATTGTAGCAGAATACAACATGCACATGGGGGGAGTTGACCTCTCTTATATGTTAATAGAGCTTTATAAAGTCAACCATCGCTCTGTTAAATGGTACATTCGAATATTTTACTGGTGTTTAGGAACGGCAGTAACGAACTCCTGGCTTTTGTATCGAAAACAACTAAAACTGGTCGAGCCAAACTCAAAGCATATGCCACTCATAAAATTTCAAATGGAAATAGCGAATGAGTTGCTAAACGCTGCATTGCTCTCTTCAAGCGCATTGCAAAGGAAAAGAGGACGACCCAGTGGAAATAATGTGGAAGTAGAGGATATGGATTCCGGAACGTCATCTTCCGCATCCAGTTCCACCTTCAAGCGGCGTAAAATTGCTTATGATCCACCAAACTCGAAGAGATATGATGGGAATGTTCATTGGGTTGTGTGGGGAGATAAAGGTCGATGCCGTCTTTGCAAAACGGAAACACCCTTATCAAAATGTGAAAAATGTGGTATTCACCTATGTTCCAATACAAGTAAAAATTGTTTTATATCCTATCATACATGACTTATTACAATGCCTAAAAAGTATTCTTCAAAAATAAAGATTTAAAAATCAGTTGACATAAAATTGTTTTGGCTTACAATACCATGAAATGTATACCCAACTGCCCAAAGTTGCTTATAAGCAACTTACAATATCTAGGGACCCGATATTTTCAGAAGTCTGAAATCTTCAAAAATCCTTAATTTAGGTCTAATAACCACGGAAATGAGAAAAAAAAAAAATTCTGATAGCTGGTTGAGAAGCGGGGTTGAAAGGGTTAAATAAAAGTAATGAACTTAACATAATATAAGATCCCTACAATACTCCCCCTTCCAGAGAGTTTATGTTATTTAAATAAGTTAAATGAAACTTTCTTTTTTGTTACAATTGTGTTGTGATTATCAGTACTAGATTCAATTATCGCTGGTGTTAACCTGTCAGTCGGGATAGTTTTGATTTCATTATCGATTTCTATTTTAAAATACTTCTTGTTTTTTTCAAAGACCCTGAATGGCCCTTCATAGGGTTGTTGTAAGGAACGTTTATTAATTGAACGTACGAAAGCAAACTTACAGGTTTTTAAATCTTTCGGAACGTAAATACCAACATCAGAACTATAATGATTTAAACCCGAATGTACATTTCTAAATTTTTCACGAAAAGAATCCAGAATTTCGGATGACGTTAAATTTTAAAAGATGGAACAACAAGTTCACCGGGCAATCGTAAGTTTTGTCCAAAAACCATCTCAGCCGGTGTTGCTGAAATATCCTCTTTATATGTTGATCGCAAGCCTAACAGTATTAGAGGTAGCTCATCATACCAACCCCTGGTCACATTTCTAGCCATTAAAGAAGATTTCATTTGCCTATGGAAACGCTCTATAATACCATTCGCTTTAGGATGGTAAGATGACGTTGTAATTTGATGACTGCCTAATAACTGTGTTAATTCTGAAAACAATTTAGATGTAAATTGAGCACCCTGATCAGTAGTTATTTCTAGTGGAACGAAACGAGATATATATTCACGTACAAATTTATAAGCAATTGTCGCTGCATAAAACGAGTGAACCTATCGATTATCGTTAAAATATAGCGATTTCCTTTCGAAATGGGTAAAGGCCCTACAATATCTAAATGTATGTGCTGAAATCTTTTCGTTGGTATTGTAATTTTACACACTGGAGATTTTGTATGCCGATAAACTTTAGACTTCTGACAACTAATACATTCTCTGGACCATGTATTAATTTCTTTGTTCATGTTTTGCCAAAAATATTTTTTAATTATTAATCGGCGGGTAGCTTTAGTACCCGGATGCGCTATCCCATGTAATTTATCAAATACAGTTTTCCGCAAAGGACTTGGAACAAATGGCCTAGGAAAATCTCCTGAAGATTCACACCATATATTGAAATTTAAAAGGGGAATTTTAACTAACTTTAAATTTTGAAATGTTTGTTCAGATACTAGATTGGTTAGTTCACTATCTTTTTGCCGTTCATTTTCTAAGATTTTAAAATTTAGTTCCGAATTCTTAATTGCCTCTATCTCAAAGGCTCTGGATAAAGTATCAGCCACAACATTTGTGTGTCCCTTAATGCACTGTATATCATTTGTAAATTTTGCAATAAACTCAAGATGCCTAGTCTGCCGTGGACTCCGTTCAGTTTTGGAATTAAGTGCAAAAATCAGGCGCTTATGATCAGTAAAAACAGTAAGTTCTCTTCTTTCTAATAGATATCGAAAATGTTTAACATTCAGATAAATTGCTAACAATTCTCTGTCAAACACACTATATTTCAATTCTGCGGGAGAAAGTTTCTTCGAAAAGAAAGCGAGTGGTTCAGACATGTTATTGAATTTTTGCTCTATAACACCACCAACTGCCGTATTGGATGCATCTACAGTTAAAGACAATTTTGCATCTTTGCTAAAATGATTTAACAAAATCTTAGATGCAAATTTCTCTTTAATGCATTCAAAAGCTTTAATTGAAATATCATCCCAAACTAAAACTTTATTTCGCTTTTTACTTGTTTTGTTAATTAAATCATATAAAACCCCAATAAATTCTGCTAACTGTGAAATATATCTATGATAATAGTTAACCATACCTATAAACTTTTGTGCCTGTTTTATAGACTTTGGCCGCTCAAAATCTAGAATAGCTTCTATTCTACTTTCAGAAGGTTTAATTCCTGTTTCCGATATACTATGCCCCAAAAAATCAATATTAGCAACTCCAAAAATACATTTGCTTGGTTTGACGTTTAAACCATACTCAGCCAAACGCTAAAAAAGAATACGTAGATCCTTAAAATGTTGTTCTTCACTCTCACTCGCTACTAACAAATCATCAATGTATGCATAAACAAAATCGAATTCACCTACAATTTCATTTATGAACCTCTGAAACGTCTGTGCTGAGTTCCTCAGACCGAAAGGCATTCGGATGAACTCAAGCATGCCAAAAGGAGTGGTAATCGCTGTTTTATAAATATCCTCTTCTGCCATTGGAATCTGATGATATGCTCTAATTAGATCTAATTTTGAAAATAGTTTTTTATTTCTAAGGTTCATGTTAAAATCGTGAATATGGGGCAAAGGGTAACGGTCAGGAACAGTAACAGTGTTAAGTCTTCTAAAATCACCACAGGGACGCCAGTCATTGCAATCTTTTTTTGGTACTAAATGACGGGGTGATGCTACAGAGGGATTTGATGGTCTACAAATTCCAGTCTTTACTAAAAAATCAAACTCAGTTTTAGCTACTTTGAATTTGATAGGATCTAGGCGTCTCGGTTTTGAAAAAGGCAGGTTACCTTCTGTTACAAGTCTGTGAACTGTGGTATGTTTAACCGGCATCGAATAATTAGGTTCAGCAATAAGGGAAGGAAATTCCTTAAACAATTTTGTGTATTGATCATCGACTGAAAAAATTTCACAGACGGACGGACGGACGGACATGGCTTAATCAATTTCTCTTTTCGTCCTGAACATTTTGATATGTATAAGTCACTATCTATCTCGATCCGTTTATGCCGTTACGTACTGCTGTTAGGCGACTAAAGTTAATATACCTTGTGTGCGTAGCACTACTAGGTATAAAAAGGGTTTCTTTCATAGGCGCCAAAGAACTCAACCGATCTTTATGAAATTTTTGGGTTCACTTGGTATAGACAATATATAGTTTTGGAAAAGTAGGCGGAGCCTCGCCCCAGGCTATATAAAGTTTCAATTCGTCATAACTCCGAACTTTTTTTGTCCAAATTAATGAAATTTGGATATATGTGTCACTTAGTCAATATCTATATAATTTTTCAAAAGTGGACGGTGCCGCACCCACATATTTTGCGTTTTCTTTTGCTCTCGAACTTTCACGATAGGTTCAGGAGTTCGCTGGGCACTACACAGTCTGTATATAGCTTTGGGAAAAGCCCCCAGGTTAAGTAAAGCTGCAGTTCGCTATAGCCAGGAGTTTATTTGGTTCAAGTTAATGACATTTTATATATGGATGTATTCTATGTATCAAAACGTCAAAACAATGTCTACCGGGTTTGCTGGTATATTATAAAATGGTGAAAGCAAAAAACGAATTTCAGCATTCTTTTGTAGAACTGAGATACTGGTTTGCGTTCAAATAGACAGACGGACAGACAGACAGACGGAGGGAGAGACTTCGCTATTGCAGTGGGCCATTAACTACGTCCCGGAATATTTTGCTTGTGTTTTTTCCGATTTGGCTAATTTTTGGCTGACCATATTTCATTGAAATATCAAGATTGAAATATAATCGATTGCCTTTGAAAATAGCAGAAATTTTATGCTGAAAAGTGGGCGGCGCCACTCCTACTTCTTCAAAATTGACACACTTTTTTGCAGTCGAGTTTTTCTTAAAAAGTTTATTATGTGTGCAAAATCTGACTGATATAACTTGTTTAGTTGTAGAAATATCGCTTTTTAAATTTTCCAAAAAAATTTTTTAGATCTATGCTAAAAAACTGGGCGTGGACATAAACCGATTTCGCCCAACAACATCTACCTTTGTATATTGAACATTATCACCAAATTTCGTTTCGGCAAACCAATTTTTGGAATAATCCAATATAAAAAGGGCGGAGCCATGCCCATTTTCGAAAATTTATATTTTTTGCATTTCTTAGTTTACGGAAACTTTAAAAGTGAAATATGATTGATGTAAAGCTACTTTAGCAATGTTATTGCTTATTTAATATATCTACGATCCTCTTCAAAATCTTTCATATGGAAGTGGGCGTGGACCTTAACCGATTTCGCCCATTTTTTCCTCGAACATTCCATGCACCGCTGGAAACATGCGTGCTGAATTTCGTTTCGACTTGAACTGTTTTTGATTTATAATTAATAACATTTCTAAATTTGACTTAGTCAAAAGCAAGCGGTGCCCATTTTCAAAAATTTCTTGAAAATCTTATTTTATGCCTCAGTCTTAACATATACACCAAATTTTATCCTCGGAGATGAGTGCAAGGAACCTGCATACCAAACTTCATTAAGATATCTCAAAATTTACTCAAGTTATCGTGTTCACATACGGACGGACGGACGGACGGACATGGCTTAATCAATTTCTCTTTTCGTCGTGAACATTTTGATATACATAAGTCAATATCTATCTCGATCCGTTTATGCCGTTACGTACTGCCATTAGGCGACTAAAGTTAATATACCTTGTGTGCGTAGCACTACTAGGTATAGATCCCAATAATAACAATATCAGGTTAGCTACCTAATTCTATCATTCTATCTGCATCAGTGATCTAGATATGGCATGTTCCGGTTTCTTACTTCTCTTGTAGAAAGCTTTAGTACAAAAGTGGGCGTGGTCGTCCACCGGTTTTGCTTATTTTTCGGGAGCATACTCTGCGTGCCAATGGAAATCCTTGTGTCAAGTTTTCTGATTCTATCTTTTACGGTTAGAAGTTATTAACAGTCGAATTTGACTCAAATATTGCAAAAATGGTCTAAAGAATATAAAAATGTATGTAACTGCCAAATGATATCATTCTACCTGTATCAGTCAATGAGGTATGGTCAGTTCAGTATTTTCACGTAACTTTTATGAAAAAGTAGGCGTGGTTGGAAAGCGATTTCACTTCTTTTATGGGTGTATTTACCGCAACCATAGTATACATGCTACTAAATTTCGTTATTCTAGCATAAACGGTTTTGTAGTTATTGACGAAGTTTGAAAATTTGTTTACTCATATGTGGGCGGTGCCACGCACCTTTAAAAGAAGTTGATAAAATCGTCAATAGGGCAACCAATTAAATAATTCTACCAAATTTCATTATTGTAGTTTCTTTTATTATTGAATTATCTCATTTAAAATGATTTTCGAAATTTTAGTTATCGAAAAAGGGGCATGGTTATTGTTCGAATTTTCCCATTTTAAATATCAACCAACCTTGGCCAGAAAGCAACCTGCGTGCCAAATTTCATTCAAATATCTCAATATTTACTCAAGTTATCGTGTCCACGGATGGACGGACATGTCTAATTGATTCCTCTGTTCGTTTTAAGAACTTTGATATATGGATCTCTATATCTATCTCCATTATTTTTACAAACCAGCTGTTTATTCATAAGCGCATTATACATATTTAGTAGTATGGCACTAATTTCTTATTACTACTTTTTACTATGTTCGAACACTGACAGCAGTATTAATTTATCATCAATGCTATTTTACCATTTGCCGTTTGCAAGATTCAACGTACATATGCATATATTTACATATTGCTATACATAAATGCATAGCCGTCGCTTGCTTTGATTCTGCCATCCCACCAATGCTTACTGCAAGCTATGCAGAGAAACTTCACTATACACGCAAAGTTACATACATATGTACATATGGTAGCATTAAAGCAGCTGATGTGCAGTACCGCTGTCTGTACTTATGGTCGGATATGTACTTCATATATTTGCTAAAATAACTTGTTTATATTATGTACGTTGCCGTTAAATCAGGTGATATTCCTGTATCAATGCGAATTGTTGCTTTTTACATTTCTTTTGAATATAAGTAATTACATATATTAAGAATTTGAATTTTGTATGACATTTAAGTAGAATTGAATTTAGTTTTTGGTAGTCTCGTCAAAGTTATGGTGCAAGGCACATTAATAAACCTCTCGTAATAAAGAGACAACAAACCTATATATTGTGAACAAAAAATATAGCTATCGTGCTAACAAAATAAAACATTGTGATTAAAACCGAAATATAGTTTAGCCATTTGGATACAAATTAAATATTTGAATTGAAGCTATTGTGCTTAATAAATTAACTTAAAACGGACAATAAAAAAGCTTATTGTTCTCAAAACATTGGTGACCCCGACGTGATCGCGGAATCGGTAGTAACAAAGTCAATAGTTAAAGTTTAAATTTATTTTCTAAACGTTCGATTTGTCTAAACATGGCACCAGCTAAACGGCCTGATCCAGCAGACATTAAAAAAAAGTTGGAGGCACTGGTCCAACAAATCACCAACATCAACAACTCCTTTACGGCTGAGGCGGTTAATGGCTTCGATGAGGCTGCAGTGGAGGTACGCCTCGATCAAGTGGATCGCCTTGAGAAGAGGTTCGACTGCATACACTCACAACTTGACGATAGTGATGAAGAAACGTTGACTGAGTTCACAAATAACTATATTGAAGCAAAAACAAAGCTGACCAGGCAGATGCGCACGCTACGGACTTTGGATCCACATAACTCTACGCAGAAAAATTCAACAGAACAACCATCGTTTATCGTAACGCAACCAAAGCAAAAATTACCCATCCTGCAAATTCCCAAATTTAGCGGTAACTATGTAGATTGGCCAGATTTCATTTCGATGTTCAACACCGTTGTTCATCAAGATGCAGATTTGACCAGAATAGAGAAATTCCAGCACCTTCGATCGAATCTACCCGATGCGGCGCTAGATACGATTCGATCTTTAGAAATATCCGAACAAAATTATGACAAGGCATTAGCCTTATTAAAAGCTCGATTTGATAATAAAATATTGAATTTCCAGGCTCATATCAGAGACATCGTACAGCTCAAGAAGGTAGAAGAGGGTGATAAGGTTGCCAAACTTCGGGAACTTAGCGACACTATAAATGCTCATCTGCGCGCATTACAAACCATGGGCACAAAGGCACAGATCGCAGATTGCCTATTAATTCAACTCGTTTCTCACAAGCTCGACATCAAATCTCGCTCTAAATGTAAAGAACAAGCACCAGGCAATGAAATACCAACGTGGAATTCAATGGCGAAATTCTTGGAGCATCCTTGTCAACGTTTAGAAAATGTGGAAAATGCAGCTCCACCGAACATAGAATTTCGAGATGCGATAGGTTTTTAAATTTCTCTCCTATAATGCGTTACAGGGAAGTAAAAAGGTTACACCTTTGCCTGAATTGTCTCAAAGGAGGCCATTCCGTGAAGGAATGCAAGGCTGGTACTTGTAGACAATGCTCATTGAAGCACCATAGTTTGATCCATCAAGGCACAAATTCAGCCCAGCATTCGCTCCAAGCGCCTTCTTTAGCGAAGCCATCAACACAATCGCAAGTAGAAACTGCGCCAACCACTGCTGTTAATACATATTTTTCATCTTCATCTTTCGTCCCATCAGCTTCAACACTTGTTAGTTCTGCAGCTCAAACTTGCGTTTCTGATATTGATTTCGTTCTCTTAGCGACCGCCGTAATATACATAAAGGGTCAATCTGGCTCGTTAATCCCCTGCCGAGCTCTCTTAAATCCTGCGTCACAGCTTAATTTTATAACCAATCGTCTAGTTAACCAACTACAAATTAAGAAAATTTAATCGCCACAGCGGCCGCCGTGGTGTGAAGGTAGTGTTGCCGGCCTACCACACCGAAGGTCCATGGTTCGAGCCCTGGTACAGGTAACATCAAAAGTGATTTGAAAAAAGAAAAGTTTTTCAAAACGGGGTCGCCCCTCGGCAGTGGTTTGGCAAACTCTCCGAGTGTATTTCTGCCATGACAGGCTTCTCAGCAAAAATTCGTTTCCTTTGTAGATGCCGTTCGGAGTCGGCAAAAAACTGTAGGTCCCACCAATTTGTAGGGAAAATTCAAATCGGCACACCACAAATTGGAAGAGAAGCTTGGCGCAAAAATCTCTTAGGAGGTTTATGATGATATACCTGTTGTATATCGCGCCATAGAGATAGAGAGAATCGCCACAGCTCATTTCTGGTATAGGCCAAAATGATTTTTTCGCTAATCACATAGTTGATTTAGATCTGCATTCTCGCATTAACGATTATAGAGCCAAACTGACGGCTGTCGTCACATCTACTATAACAGACATGCAACCAAGTCGCTCGTTAAAAGATGTTAATTGGAACATACAGGTGGCGCAAAAGTAAGCTTCCGATGTTCAGCATATCGGTTGTGGCACGTGCAGTGTGTGCTGTTGCACCGTCTTGTTGGAACCACATGTTTTCCAATCCCAATTCATCAAGTTGCGGCAAAAAGAACTCGTTGATCATTGCTCTGTAGCGCTCACCATTCACAGTAACCGGTTGGCCCCGACCGATTATTGGTCAAATAAATAGTCAGCAATATTCCGCGTTCTGGAGCAGGGTAACGTAACATTGTTTATTAACATGTATTTCGCATGTGGTTACTACACAAATGTCAAAACAGAATTGACTTTAGGGGCCAATCGCAAAATTTATAGCATTTTCTGATAGGAGGATTACTTTCGCGCAGTAACCGTTTTTCACCGACCGAAATAAATAGTCAGCAATATTCTGCGTTCTGGAGCAGGGTAGCGTAACATTGTTTATTAGCATGTATTTCGCATGTGGTTACTACACAAATGTCAAAACAGAATTGACTTTAGGGGCCAATCGCAAAATTTATAGCATTTTCTGATAGGAGGATTACTTTTGCGCAGTAACCGTTTTTCACCGACCGAAATAAATAGTCAGCAATATTCCGCGTTCTGGAGCAGTGTAGCGTAACATTGTTTATTAACGTGTATTTCGCATGTGTTTACTACACAAATGTCAAAACAGAACTGACTTTAGGGGCCAATGGCAAAATTTATAGCATTTTCTGATAGGAGGATTACTTTTGCGCCACCCTGTACCTTCGAATATTCGTCTTGCTGACCCACAATTTTTTTAGCCTCAGCGTATTGATATGCTTATTGGAGCTAGCCTATTTTTTGATTTGCTTTGTGTCGGTCAGATACGATTGGGTGAAAATTTACCATGTCTACAAAAAACCAAATTAGGTTGGGTTGCATCAGGCGCCACTACATACAACACTACAAAACTATCTTGTTTAGCAGCCATCGACATGGCAATAGAAAATGATACAGAAACTGAATTAAACAGGGTGGTCGAAAATTTTTGGACAATTGAGAATTGCACTGCAGATTCACCAAAGAATACAGCAGAGGAGGACTTATGTGAAGAGCACTTCAAACAAAATTATAAGCGTTTAGAAACCGGCGAATTTTCTGTACACTTGCCAATAAAATCACCTACGTTAGAATTAGGCAATTCATACGAACAAGCTGTAAATCGTTTCAAAGCCCTGGAAAAAAGGTTTCAGCGCAATGCTGAACTAAAGCAAAATTATTCATTATTCATAAAAGAGTACCTCGATTTGAATCACATGTCCGTACTCGATACTATACCAAATCAAATTCCTTTACATTTTTTACCGCATCACTGTGTTTTTAAGGCTGACAGTACAACAACAAAATTACGTGTGGTTTTTGATGGCTCGGCTGCAACTAGTAATGGGCGTTCGCTAAACTCGATTTTGATGAAAGGACCCAACATTCAACCCCCGCTTTTTGACATTTTACTTAGATTTCGAACGTTCAAAATTGCTCTTACCGCCGATATTGGCAAAATGTATCGCTGCGTAAGAATGTCATATCCTGACAATTTACTTCAATGTATAGTATGGAGAGATAATCCTAATGAAAACTTTCGTATTTTTAAACTAGATACAGTCACACATGGAACAAAACCAGCGTCATTCTTAGCCATTCGATCAATGCTGCAGCTTGCTCACGATGAAGCCCGGTTTTACCCAATTGGAGCGGAGACAGTACAAAATGGTTTTTATGTTGATGATATGATTGCCGGCGCTGATTCCGTAGATGATGCCAAAGAACTTTTGAGCCAGACAAAGAAACTTTTATCTCGCGGAAATTTTCACTTGAGAAAATGGTGCTCAAATAATACTCTTGCTTTATCTGATGTTGCTGCTGAGGACAGGCAGGAATTCCTTACGTTTGATGATGGTACAAGTATAACAAAATCACTTGGTCTGGTATGGGAACCCAGTTTAGATGTGTTTATATATTCATTTTCGCCGTTTGCCACGCCAAATAAGGAAACTAAACGTACAATTCTCTCAGCTGTTGCTAGACTTTATGATCCACTCGGTTTGATTGGCCCTGTAGTGGCCAAAGCCAAAATATTCATACAGAATTTGTGGAAGGACAAGTTGCATTGGGATGAAAGTCCACCCCAATCTATACAAACCGAATGGCTAAATATATGCGACCAATACAAATTTGTTACTCGCTTTAGTTTCGACCGATATCTGCTCATCACAGAGTCTGTCATTCAAATACATGGTTTTTGCGATGCGAGTGCTGCTGCCTATGGAGCTTGCATCTATATACGAGCGGAATTTGCTGGAACTATTCGAACTAACCTTCTTTGTTCCAAATCCCGTGTAGCGCCGCTTAAATCACTCACCATACCGAAATTAGAACTTTCTGGTGCTTTACTGTTAGCAGAATTGATCGCGAAGGTCGTTAATGCAATTCCTTTCAAAGAAAGCAAAATATTTTGTTGGTCGGACTCAACGATAGTATTATCGTGGCTTCGAAATGAGCCATCTAATTTCAATGGGTTCTTCGCAAACCGGATTAATACAATTCAAACTTTAACCAAAGGAATGGTTTGGAGGTACGTTCCAACCAAATGTAATCCAGCTGACATCCTTTCGAGGGGCGCAAACCCAAAGGAATTACTAGCCATGCCCTTGTGGAAATACGGGCCATCGTATCTTAATGATGAGCTTCAAGATTGGCCAAACTCCCCCTTACTACCCATTAAGGAATTACCAGAATTTCGAAAACGAGCGTTTGTATTTACAACAACGTCTGATATTTCTTTAAATTGCAAATTCGTTAACTCATCTGAAAAATTACAGAGAGTATATGCATACATTTATCGATTTTCTAGACCACCCAAAACAAGAGCATCGGGATTGCTAAGTGCAATGGAGCTACAACAAGGCACTTTCCTACTTATTCGCATGATACAGAGGACACATCTTAGAGAGGAATACAAGGCCATCGAAGCTAAATAGGTGTTAAAGAAATCATCTGACCTCAGTTCCGTGAACGCAGTTCTCGACGACTATGGTTTGCTTCGAGTCGGCGGAAGGCTTCAAAATAAAACTTTAGATTTTTCATCAAAACATCCAATAATTTTACCGAAGCACCATCCTCTAACGAACTCAATTATTAGCAGCTTTCATAAAAGGCTTTTGCATGCTGGACCACAATCTTTATTAGGAAATATCCGTCTTCAATATTGGCCCATAGGCGGCCGCAAAACCGTAAGTCAAGTCATTAACAAATGCATTCGCTGCTTTCATGCTAAACCTAAACTTATGGAACATATAATGGGAAATTTGCCAGCCGCAAGAGTTCAATGTAATCGAGCATTCCTTATTACCGGAGTGGATTTTTGTGGACCATTTTTACACAAATCCGATGTACGAAATCGACCCCCAATAAAATGCTACATTTCCATATTCATTTGTTTTTCAACCAAGGCCATTCACATGGAGCTGGTAAAAGATTTGGCAACCTCATCATTCCTCGCAGCCCTAAAGAGATTTATTTGTACACGTGGTACACCGCAAATCATATGGTCGGACAACGCTACTAATTTTGTTCTAGCTAAAAATGAGCTATCGGACCTGAGAAAACTATTCTTCTGTCAAGAGCATTCGAAAGCGATTCATGAGCAGTGTGCCAACGATGGAATTGAATGGAAGTTCATACCCCCTCGCTCTCCTCACTTCGGCGGCTTATGGGAAGCCGCAGTAAAGTTGGCCAAATATCATTTTTACCGAGTTGTTGGCCTTTCAAATTTAAATTTCGATGAACTTCGCACACTTGTGTGCCAGATATCTGCTACTTTAAATTCACGCCCTTTATGTCCCATTTCAGAGAACCCTGACAACATTGAAGTATTAACACCTGGGCACTTTGTTATTGGCGCATCTTTCACGTCTGTGGTAGAACCTGATATCGCAACAATTGATATGAACCGACTTAGTAGATGGCAGCGTGTGTGTTTCATGCAACAACAATTTTGGAAGAAGTGGCATTCCGAATATTTAACGCTTCTTCAGCAACGCCAAAAATGGAACTCATCTACACCGAATCTACAGCCTGGGGATGTGGTCTTAATAAAGGACAAGAACAATTCGAAGTTAAAATGGCCGCTGGCCAGAGTCATTGAAACAATTATGGGAAAGGACCAGGTAGTACGAGTTGCCGTTCTGAAAACTGCAGATGGCATCTACAGACGATGTGTGTCAAAGCTATGTCTACTTCCAATTGACGACAATATCTTGAAAGCCTTAGCCTTCCAACGGGCGGGGTATGTTTAGTCATAAGCGCATTATACATATTTAGTAGTATGGCACTAATTTCATATTACTACTTTTTACTATGTTCGAACACTGACAGCAGTATTAATTTATCATCAATGCTATTTTACCATTTGCCGTTTGCAAGATTCAACGTACATATGCATATATTTACATATTGCTATACATAAATGCATAGCCGTCGCTTGCTTTGATTCTGCCATCCCACCAATGCTTACTGCAAGCTATGCAGAGAAACTTCACTATACACGCAAAGTTACATACATATGTACATATGGTAGCATTAAAGCAGCTGATGTGCAGTACCGCTGTCTGTACTTATGGTCGGATATGTACTTCATATATTTGCTAAAATAACTTGTTTATATTATGTACGTTGCCGTTAAATCAGGTGATATTCCTGTATCAATGCGAATTGTTGCTTTTTACATTTCTTTTGAATATAAGTAATTACATATATTAAGAATTTGAATTTTGTATGACATTTAAGTAGAATTGAATTTAGTTTTTGGTAGTCTCGTCAAAGTTATGGTGCAAGGCACATTAATAAACCTCTCGTAATAAAGAGACAACAAACCTATATATTGTGAACAAAAAATATAGCTATCGTGCTAACAAAATAAAACATTGTGATTAAAACCGAAATATAGTTTAGCCATTTGGATACAAATTAAATATTTGAATTGAAGCTATTGTGCTTAATAAATTAACTTAAAACGGACAATAAAAAAGCTTATTGTTCTCAAAACATTGGTGACCCCGACGTGATCGCGGAATCGGTAGTAACAAAGTCAATAGTTAAAGTTTAAATTTATTTTCTAAACGTTCGATTTGTCTAAACATGGCACCAGCTAAACGGCCTGATCCAGCAGACATTAAAAAAAAGTTGGAGGCACTGGTCCAACAAATCACCAACATCAACAACTCCTTTACGGCTGAGGCGGTTAATGGCTTCGATGAGGCTGCAGTGGAGGTACGCCTCGATCAAGTGGATCGCCTTGAGAAGAGGTTCGACTGCATACACTCACAACTTGACGATAGTGATGAAGAAACGTTGACTGAGTTCACAAATAACTATATTGAAGCAAAAACAAAGCTGACCAGGCAGATGCGCACGCTACGGACTTTGGATCCACATAACTCTACGCAGAAAAATTCAACAGAACAACCATCGTTTATCGTAACGCAACCAAAGCAAAAATTACCCATCCTGCAAATTCCCAAATTTAGCGGTAACTATGTAGATTGGCCAGATTTCATTTCGATGTTCAACACCGTTGTTCATCAAGATGCAGATTTGACCAGAATAGAGAAATTCCAGCACCTTCGATCGAATCTACCCGATGCGGCGCTAGATACGATTCGATCTTTAGAAATATCCGAACAAAATTATGACAAGGCATTAGCCTTATTAAAAGCTCGATTTGATAATAAAATATTGAATTTCCAGGCTCATATCAGAGACATCGTACAGCTCAAGAAGGTAGAAGAGGGTGATAAGGTTGCCAAACTTCGGGAACTTAGCGACACTATAAATGCTCATCTGCGCGCATTACAAACCATGGGCACAAAGGCACAGATCGCAGATTGCCTATTAATTCAACTCGTTTCTCACAAGCTCGACATCAAATCTCGCTCTAAATGTAAAGAACAAGCACCAGGCAATGAAATACCAACGTGGAATTCAATGGCGAAATTCTTGGAGCATCCTTGTCAACGTTTAGAAAATGTGGAAAATGCAGCTCCACCGAACATAGAATTTCGAGATGCGATAGGTTTTTAAATTTCTCTCCTATAATGCGTTACAGGGAAGTAAAAAGGTTACACCTTTGCCTGAATTGTCTCAAAGGAGGCCATTCCGTGAAGGAATGCAAGGCTGGTACTTGTAGACAATGCTCATTGAAGCACCATAGTTTGATCCATCAAGGCACAAATTCAGCCCAGCATTCGCTCCAAGCGCCTTCTTTAGCGAAGCCATCAACACAATCGCAAGTAGAAACTGCGCCAACCACTGCTGTTAATACATATTTTTCATCTTCATCTTTCGTCCCATCAGCTTCAACACTTGTTAGTTCTGCAGCTCAAACTTGCGTTTCTGATATTGATTTCGTTCTCTTAGCGACCGCCGTAATATACATAAAGGGTCAATCTGGCTCGTTAATCCCCTGCCGAGCTCTCTTAGATCCTGCGTCACAGCTTAATTTTATAACCAATCGTCTAGTTAACCAACTACAAATTAAGAAAATTTAATCGCCACAGCTCATTTCTGGTATAGGCCAAAATGATTTTTTCGCTAATCACATAGTTGATTTAGATCTGCATTCTCGCATTAACGATTATAGAGCCAAACTGACGGCTGTCGTCACATCTACTATAACAGACATGCAACCAAGTCGCTCGTTAAAAGATGTTAATTGGAACATACAGGTGGCGCAAAAGTAAGCTTCCGATGTTCAGCATATCGGTTGTGGCACGTGCAGTGTGTGCTGTTGCACCGTCTTGTTGGAACCACATGTTTTCCAATCCCAATTCATCAAGTTGCGGCAAAAAGAACTCGTTGATCATTGCTCTGTAGCGCTCACCATTCACAGTGACCGGTTGGCCCCGACCGATTATTGGTCAAATAAATAGTCAGCAATATTCCGCGTTCTGGAGCAGGGTAACGTAACATTGTTTATTAACATGTATTTCGCATGTGGTTACTACACAAATGTCAAAACAGAATTGACTTTAGGGGCCAATCGCAAAATTTATAGCATTTTCTGATAGGAGGATTACTTTTGCGCAGTAACCGTTTTTCACCGACCGAAATAAATAGTCAGCAATATTCTGCGTTCTGGAGCAGTGTAGCGTAACATTGTTTATTAGCATGTATTTCGCATGTGGTTACTACACAAGTGTCAAAACAGAATTGACTTTAGGGGCCAATCGCAAAATTTATAGCATTTTCTGATAGGAGGATTACTTTTGCGCAGTAACCGTTTTTCACCGACCGAAATAAATAGTCAGCAATATTCCGCGTTCTGGAGCAGTGTAGCGTAACATTGTTTATTAACGTGTATTTCGCATGTGGTTACTACACAAATGTCAAAACAGAACTGACTTTAGGGGCCAATGGCAAAATTTATAGCATTTTCTGATAGGAGGATTACTTTTGCGCCACCCTGTACCTTCGAATATTCGTCTTGCTGACCCACAATTTTTTTAGCCTCAGCGTATTGATATGCTCATTGGAGCTAGCCTATTTTTTGATTTGCTTTGTGTCGGTCAGATACGATTGGGTGAAAATTTACCATGTCTACAAAAAACCAAATTAGGTTGGGTTGCATCAGGCGCCACTACATACAACACTACAAAACTATCTTGTTTAGCAGTCATCGACATGGCAATAGAAAATGATACAGAAACTGAATTAAACAGGGTGGTCGAAAATTTTTGGACAATTGAGAATTGCACTGCAGATTCACCAAAGAATACAGCAGAGGAGGACTTATGTGAAGAGCACTTCAAACAAAATTATAAGCGTTTAGAAACCGGCGAATTTTCTGTACACTTGCCAATAAAATCACCTACGTTAGAATTAGGCAATTCATACGAACAAGCTGTAAATCGTTTCAAAGCCCTGGAAAAAAGGTTTCAGCGCAATGCTGAACTAAAGCAAAATTATTCATTATTCATAAAAGAGTACCTCGATTTGAATCACATGTCCGTACTCGATACTATACCAAATCAAATTCCTTTACATTTTTTACCGCATCACTGTGTTTTTAAGGCTGACAGTACAACAACAAAATTACGTGTGGTTTTTGATGGCTCGGCTGCAACTAGTAATGGGCGTTCGCTAAACTCGATTTTGATGAAAGGACCCAACATTCAACCCCCGCTTTTTGACATTTTACTTAGATTTCGAACGTTCAAAATTGCTCTTACCGCCGATATTGGCAAAATGTATCGCTGCGTAAGAATGTCATATCCTGACAATTTACTTCAATGTATAGTATGGAGAGATAATCCTAATGAAAACTTTCGTATTTTTAAACTAGATACAGTCACACATGGAACAAAACCAGCGTCATTCTTAGCCATTCGATCAATGCTGCAGCTTGCTCACGATGAAGCCCGGTTTTACCCAATTGGAGCGGAGACAGTACAAAATGGTTTTTATGTTGATGATATGATTGCCGGCGCTGATTCCGTAGATGATGCCAAAGAACTTTTGAGCCAGACAAAGAAACTTTTATCTCGCGGAAATTTTCACTTGAGAAAATGGTGCTCAAATAATACTCTTGCTTTATCTGATGTTGCTGCTGAGGACAGGCAGGAATTCCTTACGTTTGATGATGGTACAAGTATAACAAAATCACTTGGTCTGGTATGGGAACCCAGTTTAGATGTGTTTATATTTTCATTTTCGCCGTTTGCCACGCCAAATAAGGTAACTAAACGTACAATTCTCTCAGCTGTTGCTAGACTTTATGATCCACTCGGTTTGATTGGCCCTGTAGTGGCCAAAGCCAAAATATTCATACAGAATTTGTGGAAGGACAAGTTGCATTGGGATGAAAGTCCACCCCAATCTATACAAACCGAATGGCTAAATATATGCGACCAATACAAATTTGTTACTCGCTTTAGTTTCGACCGATATCTGCTCATCACAGAGTCTGTCATTCAAATACATGGTTTTTGCGATGCGAGTGCTGCTGCCTATGGAGCTTGCATCTATATACGAGCGGAATTTGCTGGAACTATTCGAACTAACCTTCTTTGTTCCAAATCCCGTGTAGCGCCGCTTAAATCACTCACCATACCGAAATTAGAACTTTCTGGTGCTTTACTGTTAGCAGAATTGATCGCGAAGGTCGTTAATGCAATTCCTTTCAAAGAAAGCAAAATATTTTGTTGGTCGGACTCAACGATAGTATTATCGTGGCTTCGAAATGAGCCATCTAATTTCAATGGGTTCTTCGCAAACCGGATTAATACAATTCAAACTTTAACCAAAGGAATGGTTTGGAGGTACGTTCCAACCAAATGTAATCCAGCTGACATCCTTTCGAGGGGCGCAAACCCAAAGGAATTACTAGCCATGCCCTTGTGGAAATACGGGCCATCGTATCTTAATGATGAGCTTCAAGATTGGCCAAACTCCCCCTTACTACCCATTAAGGAATTACCAGAATTTCGAAAACGAGCGTTTGTATTTACAACAACGTCTGATATTTCTTTAAATTGCAAATTCGTTAACTCATCTGAAAAATTACAGAGAGTATATGCATACATTTATCGATTTTCTAGACCACCCAAAACAAGAGCATCGGGATTGCTAAGTGCAATGGAGCTACAACAAGGCACTTTCCTACTTATTCGCATGATACAGAGGACACATCTTAGAGAGGAATACAAGGCCATCGAAGCTAAATAGGTGTTAAAGAAATCATCTGACCTCAGTTCCGTGAACGCAGTTCTCGACGACTATGGTTTGCTTCGAGTCGGCGGAAGGCTTCAAAATAAAACTTTAGATTTTTCATCAAAACATCCAATAATTTTACCGAAGCACCATCCTCTAACGAACTCAATTATTAGCAGCTTTCATAAAAGGCTTTTGCATGCTGGACCACAATCTTTATTAGGAAATATCCGTCTTCAATATTGGCCCATAGGCGGCCGCAAAACCGTAAGTCAAGTCATTAACAAATGCATTCGCTGCTTTCATGCTAAACCTAAACTTATGGAACATATAATGGGAAATTTGCCAGCCGCAAGAGTTCAATGTAATCGAGCATTCCTTATTACCGGAGTGGATTTTTGTGGACCATTTTTACACAAATCCGATGTACGAAATCGACCCCCAATAAAATGCTACATTTCCATATTCATTTGTTTTTCAACCAAGGCCATTCACATGGAGCTGGTAAAAGATTTGGCAACCTCATCATTCCTCGCAGCCCTAAAGAGATTTATTTGTACACGTGGTACACCGCAAATCATATGGTCGGACAACGCTACTAATTTTGTTCTAGCTAAAAATGAGCTATCGGACCTGAGAAAACTATTCTTCTGTCAAGAGCATTCGAAAGCGATTCATGAGCAGTGTGCCAACGATGGAATTGAATGGAAGTTCATACCCCCTCGCTCTCCTCACTTCGGCGGCTTATGGGAAGCCGCAGTAAAGTTGGCCAAATATCATTTTTACCGAGTTGTTGGCCTTTCAAATTTAAATTTCGATGAACTTCGCACACTTGTGTGCCAGATATCTGCTACTTTAAATTCACGCCCTTTATGTCCCATTTCAGAGAACCCTGACAACATTGAAGTATTAACACCTGGGCACTTTGTTATTGGCGCATCTTTCACGTCTGTGGTAGAACCTGATATCGCAACAATTGATATGAACCGACTTAGTAGATGGCAGCGTGTGTGTTTCATGCAACAACAATTTTGGAAGAAGTGGCATTCCGAATATTTAACGCTTCTTCAGCAACGCCAAAAATGGAACTCATCTACA
This sequence comes from Merzomyia westermanni, assembly GCA_949987695.1. Classification (NCBI taxonomy): domain Eukaryota; kingdom Metazoa; phylum Arthropoda; class Insecta; order Diptera; family Tephritidae; genus Merzomyia; species Merzomyia westermanni. Next base: position 94,664,218 of record OX465288.1, read on the forward strand.
CCGAATCTACAGCCTGGGGATGTGGTCTTAATAAAGGACGAGAACAATTCGCCGTTAAAATGGCCGCTGGCCAGAGTCATTGAAACAATTATGGGAAAGGACCAGGTAGTACGAGTTGCCGTTCTGAAAACTGCAGATGGCATCTACAGACGATGTGTGTCAAAGCTATGTCTACTTCCAATTGACGACAATATCTTGAAAGCCTAAGCCTTCCAACGGGCGGAGTATGTTTAGTCATAAGCGCATTATACATATTTAGTAGTATGGCACTAATTTCTTATTACTACTTTTTACTATTTTCGAACACTGACAGCAGTATTAATTTATCATCAATGCTATTTTACCATTTGCCGTTTGCAAGGTTCAACGTACATATGCATATACATATTGCTATACATAAATGCATAGCCGTCGCTTGCTTTGATTCTGCCATCCCACCAATGCTTACTGCAAGCTATGCAGAGAAACTTCACTATACACGCAAAGTTACATACATATGTACATATGGTAGCATTAAAGCAGCTGATGTGCAGTACCGCTGTCTGTACTTATGGTCGGATATGTACTTCATATATTTGCTAAAATAACTTGTTTATATTATGTACGTTGCCGTTAAATCAGGTGATATTCCTGTATCAATGCGAATTGTTGCTTTTTACATTTCTTTTGAATATAAGTAATTACATATATTAAGAATTTGAATTTTGTATGACATTTAAGTAGAATTGAATTTAGTTTTTGGTAGTCTCGTCAAAGTTATGGTGCAAGGCACATTAATAAACCTCTCGTAATAAAGAGACAACAAACCTATATATTGTGAACAAAAAATATAGCTATCGTGCTAACAAAATAAAACATTGTGATTAAAACCGAAATATAGTTTAGCCATTTGGATACAAATTAAATATTTGAATTGAAGCTATTGTGCTTAATAAATTAACTTAAAACGGACAGTAAAAAAGCTTATTGTTCTCAAAACACCAGCGTTATATGGACAAAACTATAATACCCTGTGTACTAGTATATAGTATAAAAATAATAATAAGAAAACCGTGTAACACCAAGATAAATATCTCGACCATGGTCATTTGCGGTTGCCTTGTTGGACTCTTTATGATGTAATCTCCTCAAATTTCGACTTAGTTCGATTGTATGGAAGAAACCTTTCATTACGGGGATCACATAGTCAGGATAATACTAGCGGACTGAACGCGTCTTGCGTGAACTTCACCTTAAGCACTACCAGAATAGCTGGATATATAAATGGGATTCCAGATATTCTATTCGTTGCGCCAGTTTTCACCAGTCAACAAGCAAAATTTAGAAATGTCTTTAAGGTTTTAGTATTACTCTCATTTTCATCGATTATCCACTTTCGCGGGAATTTAAGTAGTTTGACAATGTTGGGTTCACCTTTATGCACTTTCTCAGGGATTTAGTTTGACCCTAATTGTTTCACTTTTATGCACTTTCGCAGGGATTCGGTTCACTATCCGGTTCACTATTGGCGGATTTTGTTGTTTTTTTTTTAAATATTTCTTGTAGGCTTTTAACAGAAATATTTCACTGTCCTGGACTCGCGATTACTTTATCACCTGCCGTGATGTCTGATCATATCTGAGCATCTCTCGCAAAACAATTGTCCTCCAACAAGTACTCGTGAAGAGTTATCTTTCCGCTATGAAAATTACCATTCTATTTATACCCTCCTCCTTTGCTTGCATGGTATTGTGTATTTCGCGTTAGCATAGAATAACTGAACAATCTGACTAATTGGTTATCCTGATTAGACAATTGCCTCGTTGCGCAGGGTATTAGTTTGGAATTGACATCATCAATCACGCCATCTAAGAATACCATACCAAAACCAAGCTTCCAATCTACCGTTTCAGTAGGTTCACAGAGGTCGTGCTAGACATTCCCACAACAGCCGGTTCTATCGCACCTGAATGCCCCGGGTTTTTTTACCCGGCCAAGGGCTGTTATTTCAGTGTAACCCTGCCCAATCTGTCCCGTCCCACCCTAAAATTGTCATCATCGGAGCTAACCCTGGCAGCTGGGTTGCTCCATTGTCTCTAGTTACGGACTGGGGTCGAACCCAATCCTGGACCAAGAGATTTTATCTGCTGCGTTTGCTGGAAGAAAGTTATATTAAACGGTCGCATTCGGTACAATGCGCCAAGTGTAAGAGATGGTTACATAAATCTGGATGCTCCGGGCTTAACCCTGCCATTCACAGACCCCGTACTTTCTTTAGTACTTTTGAGGCACCATGCTGTACACGTCCAAGGACGTCCCGCGGTAGTCGCCGCCTTGGCACTCCCTTACCGCTTCTACATACTTCCAATAGCTATAATAGGGGCTCAGTCTATACGACTAGCAGCACCGCTGCCATTCCCGCCTCACCCACTCCCGACTGTCGCTCACGCACACCAGCGTCTCAATCTCACACGGCGGCTGAACACTCCTATCCCCTCCGGAATAGGTCAGATATGAGCATCGCCGAGCGTCAGTCCCCTATTTCTCTGCCTTTAATGCCCCCCCTGCTTCCAGCCCGCACGTGGGTCAGGAACATCACTTCCTAGTACCTTTCACTACGTGCACCGTTTGTCGGCAAAGATTATATACGCCGGCGACATCGGTCAAGTGCAACAATTGCCTTGGCCTGTGTCACACCCTTATGTGCTCTGAGCTCACAAACGGTAACCTTTGGACGGATTCGTTCATAGCCCCCTGTTGCAGTACACAGCCGACTTCCACGCCAGACAACATCGGCCATGGCGCTGTCAACTCTAGACTGCGACATAGTTTAGCCCTTAGCCTACCTCCACCTAGGCAAACGCATCCGTCCCTCACGCCTAGTATGTCCCCCGTCTCCCCTCCTACACACTTCAAAATTTTGCAGTTGAACTGTAATGGATTAGCTGGAAAGGTCGCGGAGATAACTGACTTTATGTAGACGCACAACATCAAAATCGCCGCAATACAAGAGACGAAATTGAACACAAGATCGCACTTACGAACTTGTGATGGGTATAATGTACATCGAAAAGACCGTCCCAGCGGTTTTGGGGGTGGCCTTGCGTTCATTACACATCACTCTGTACAATATAATCTATTTTTCCCTGACGTCGACCCCAGGGACTCTACCTTAGAATGCCAAGGCATAGCAGTCCGGTCAGGAGACGCCGACCTGCAAATCATAAACATCTATATTCCTCCTGTCACGTGTTGTCCTAGAGATTATCATCCCGACATTAGTACGTTGCTAAGGGGCGACAACCGTCTAATCCAAGGCGACTTCAACGCACATCACGATCTCTGGCACTCCAACTTGCCAGCAGACAGCAGAGGACACGAAATTGCAGACCAAATGGATAATTCAGCATTCTGTGCAGTCAATGGAGATGCCCCCACCAGGGTGGCAGGTAACTGCCACAGTTCGCCAGACATCTCCATAACGAGCGCGGGCCTAATTTACTTCGTCATCTGCCGACCAATGCTTACATTAGCTTCAGACCACCCACTCATCTTACTCTCTGTTGAACGACCGACCGACTTCATAACGACTGATAAATTAACATACATCAACTTCACCAAAGCGGACTGGGACCGATTTACTGACTATACAGAGCGCTCCTTCGCTGCCTTACCCACTCCTACGGACGTACGCAAAGGCGAAAGAGAGTTTCGCAAGATCATTGATTCAGCCTCATTCCGCTTTATTCCTGCTGGTAGAATACCAGAAATTCGTCCGAATTTTGCGACAGAAGCTGTGGCGATGGCAAGAGAACGTGACCAAGTGAGACTCATCAATCCCGCAGATCCCAGAATCAAAGATCTCAATGCGGAAATTCGTAGGATAGTCAACGAGCACAAGCTGACCAAGTGGAAACAACACCATGAGACATGCAACCTCTCCGGCGGAGTCGGCAAATTATGGTCGACGGTCTAGGCCCTATTAAATCTCACCAAACCCAATGACAAGGTCGCCATTGCGTTCGGCGACAGCGTCAAATCGCACGCCAGGAAATGCACGAGCTCCTTTTGCCGGCTGTTTATAATGCTTCCCCCTGCGGATAGGACTAAGAGAAGAGTCTTCCGACGTGCGCACAAACGCAAACACTCTACTGCGCCCTTTGCCGTCTCAGTCGCACAGGTTAAGGAAGCCATAATCAAGGCCAAACCCTTGAAAACCATCGGACCTGACGGAATCGCGATTGTAGTTCCCCTACTAAAACCAGGGAAGCCGGCGAACCAAGGAGAGTCTTATCGCCCAATTTCCCTCCTTTCGCCGGTAGCGAAATTACAAGAGACCATTCTGCTCCCTTACTTCATTGCAAATATGAAATTGACCGATCACCAGCATGGTTTCCGCAAAAATCACAGCACGACATCCGCTTTGAACGCCATTACGGTTTGAATCAACACCCACCAAACCATAGGACGGTTCTCGTGGCACTTGACCTATCAAATGCATTCGACACGGTCAATCACGCCACACTGCTGCGAGATCTGGAAGAGACACCGCTCCCTGCCGGCCTTAAAAGGTGGACCGCTAATTACCTCAATGGTCGACAGGCAACAGTCAAATTCAGGAACAAGAAATCTGCACCACGAAGAATAAAACAAGGGGTGCCGCAAAGTGGTGTTCTCTCTCCCCTTTTGTTTAATTTCTATATCTCGAGACTTCCCCCCCCCCCCCACCAGAGGAAGTCTCCGTTGTTTCCTACACTGACGACTGCACGATAATTGCCTCGGGCAAGAGACCCTCCATTGACGAACTCTGTATTAGAATCAACAGTTACCTCCATGACCTTTCTATCTCCGACTAAATCGACGGCGACCCTGTTTACTACATGGAATTCGCAGATGGGGCAAGAGTTAAATGTCCACGTAGACGGAGTACCTCTACCTACTGTCAACCACCCAAAAATCTTGGGTGTGACATTTGACAACGGCCTCACCTTCGCTGGTCATGCCACCGAAATAGCCTCAAAGGTACAGAGCCGCAATAAGATCCTCAAGTCACTGGCCGGCAGTACTTGGAGAAAAGACAAAGAAACATTGCTTGCTACATATAAGGCTATTGGCCGGCCGGTTATTGACTATGCTGCGCCCATATGGTCGCCCAATCTTTCTGACACCAACTGGAGAAAATTGCAAGTCTGCCAAAACACCGCCATCAGAACTGCTGCGGGATGTCTGCTTATGTCATCTGAGTCTCACCTCCATCAAGAGGCAAAATTGCTCAATGTTCAAGAGCACGCGGAACTCTTGAGTAGACAGTTCCTTCTGAACTGTCATAAGCCTAGTCATCCAAATCGACATCTTTTGGATGTAGCACCGCCCCCCAGAGACATAAGGAGACACCTCCGTAAGCATTACGATGAGATCCGCCACCATATCTCTTTGCAGTTTGATCTGCGGAACCATAGACGGGCACCGAGTCGGTAGACAGATCTCTCAGATCTCGGCCTGTGAATCCCGTTATTAATACTCAACCACCTGAATTGGCTGAAGAGGAGCGTGTACTTCCGAGGGAGACTAAAGTCATACTAGCACAACTTCACTCTGGATATTGTAATAGGTTAAACCCTTACTTATCCAGACTGAACCCCAACATACCAAACACATGCCCTGCATGTGGTATGTCCCCTTATCTTACCATACATCTCTTCCCCTGTTCAGTTGAACCCACTCTTCTAACACCTACATCACTCTGATCCAACCCTGTGGAAACTGCGCGTTTCCTTGGACTTCCGTTAGAAGAGCCTGATGACAATTTAGAGTGATCGAGCCCATTGGGCAGGGCGAGGCACTGTTAACAACAACAACAACAGGTCGTGCTAGTCCAAAAAATTCCAAATCTCCAACATTGCAGCGTTGAAACGAACCAAAATTTAAATTTTCTAATTCTCTAAGAGTACAGCCTCAGGGTAAAAGGCTGCACCTGTTGGCCTTACTGGAAATTGATGCCGTTGCGTAGTACACCCTAGCGGCCCCTTGGATGAGTGTGATTCTCGGTATATAAGTTAGCACGTCACATATAAAACATGTCTTAAGTCGACAGCAAATTCGTATGTGCAAATTTGTTGCGCATGCAAGTAAACAAAATTCCATAAAGGAACATAACACCAGACAAACAAGCAGGAAAACAGGTGGTAACCACCCTGTCAGCAAATTGCAACAAGTGCGGCGGCAGAGCGAAGCGTCAGAGTTAAGTTAGGTTTAAGGACAAACAAGTTTGTAAATTTAGTTCTAAGTTTGAAGTGAACAAATAAAGGAGCATAGTTCCCGAAAAAACATTTTTTTTGTCAAACTTTATGTAATATAAATTAACTTATAAACTTCTTTGCCGGATTTTTCTTGTCGAACAAAAGTGGGAGCCATACTTAGAAATGTTTTTTTTTAATATGCAGGAAAGTACATTTCGTTTGATACCATATTTCATTTAATTAAAAAAAAAAATTCATATAGGTGGCAACACTGTAAAGACATCCTATGTGGCAGCAAATAGTGTTTAGACCACCGGCCTAAATATCACGGTCGCCCCTCCTATTTGGGCAGACTTCCGTATCTGCCCACGCGGTTACATTTATCTTTCTACCGATAACAGCTCTGACCCCTCCAAACCTAACGAAAGTAGGCATTCGGCGGCGGTACAGAACTAAAATTATCTGAAAGAATCTTTCACTAGCAGCCAAACCAGGTAATTGTACTGTTTCCATAAATTTGCTTCATAATCCTATAGTACATTTAATTTCAATTCCACTTTAATAAAACCCACATATCTATTGTAATTATTTACATTGAATTCCGGTGTTTATTTATTTATTAACTAGTTGCCTTTTTCTTTCCTTTATTACGTGCGAGCGCGCCCTACTATTGCGACGTCGACGCCCGTAACATTGGTCCTATCGCGCCAGAAAAACACAACCATATTTAACCAGCAAAATTATACACATTTTATCACCAGCCAAGCAATCACAAAAAAAATAATGAACACAGAACAAATAAACAAATACCAAACTAGCAAAGGATATACCAGCGAGTGACACAAACATAGACATCCACTGGCATCACCACATCGCATCATCACACACAGTCACATTATCACATACGGTCACATCATTACATCCTGTCACATCAGCACATACAGTCCATTTTAAGCATCATTCCAGCTAGAATCACAATATACAGTCCATCTCTACACGAAGCACCCATCTGTCAACTAATACTGCATATTAAACTCTTCAACTACACAAGGATTGTTAGGCATGTGGTTAGCTTATTTCTTGCACCACTTCTTTTTTAAGTCCAAAACGTAGTGAATTTTGTGATTGTTTCGTAGAAAGCAAAGTAAGTGAAAAGTTAGTGTTCTCGTGAGCACACTTTTGACTGTGGGTTAAGTCCCCCTTCAGTGGTAAGACTTATCCGATACAGCTCTTTCAGCAGTCAGTGAATTTAAAAAAAAAAAAATTTTTCACACATCACATATACAATGCATCTCTTCATTTGCCACATCTAGTGGAAATTCTTCGATTACATATACAGGGTGGCGCAAAAGTAATACTCCTATCAGAAAATGCTATACATTTTGCGATTGGCCCCTAAAGTCAGTTCTGTTTTGACATTTGTGTAGTAAACACATGCGAAATACACGTTAATAAACAATGTTACGCTACACTGCTCCAGAACGCGGAATATTGCTGACTATTTATTTGACCAATAATTGGTCGGGGCCAAACGGTTACTGTGAATGGTGAGCGCTACAGAGCAATGATCAACGATTTCTTTTTGCCGCAACTTGATGAACTGGGATTGCAAAACATGTGGTTCCAACAAGACGGTGCAACAGCACACACTGCACGTGCCACAACCGATATGCTGAACATCGGAAGCTTACTTTTGCGCCACCTTGTACATCACTAATTTTCACTTGGTTGATGCTTTTTTATAGAGCTATCACAAAATTCACATCAACTATGGTTTCACAATACAAATAATTGTGGATTTACAAAGCTATCACTGGGTATGGTGGCTTGTGGTTAAAAAATCGATTGCGGCTTCATTTATTACCACTACATTGGGTGGCTTGTTTTTTTGTTATTAATGATTCCCATATTTATTGATTGTATCGATATAAATTTCAATAAACATTTTTATATATTTCCACTTCAATATTATTTTGGTTTGGCTATTCAGGGAATTACATTCACTGTTTTATTTTTCCAAAGGCACATTAAATCTGTACCGAGATTTCTATCTGTGCCACTTTCAAATATCACTTTCTCCCTTTCACAATTGTTAGACCCACTAAGTCTGCACCCAGATTTCTATCTGTGTCGCTTTCAAATAACTTCGCTTAGATTCGAAACATGAAATTCCTGGGTCGTTACTTCTGATCTTGTTTCAACTGTAAAAGAGACAAAATATTTAAATTAATTAAAAAAAGGAGACATATATCCGACGAGACCAGAACGACGTATGAGAGTATTCTTAGTTCCACAGACTTATCCAAAGAAGACCTGCAGTCTTTGAGACTGCAATATGTTAAAATTAGTATAAGAGAATGCATTCAATATACATTCAGCGTTTCGAACCCCTGCTAGTTCGCTTTAAATCTCTTTTACATGTAATCAACTGGCGAATTTAACGTGGCGATGTCCTAGGCGGTGGAAATTGTCCCCGGCTGCCTTACCTTTTTGACAGTTCCGAACTAGTTAAAAATTCGGCAGTTTGGATGCAGTTTGTTTATTGCTACTATTGCTCTAGTTCTGGACCATTTCCAAATTCTGCAGTTTGGATGTGGTTAGTTAAAAATTAATAAAAATATTTCCAGAAGGCGCCTTCCATGGTAGAAATATACAAGGTGGCGCAAAAGTAAGCTTCCGATGTTCAGCATATCGGTTGTGGCACGTGCAGTGTGTGCTGTTGCACCGTCTTGTTGGAACCACATGTTTTCCAATCCCAATTCATCAAGTTGCCGCAAAAAGAACTCGTTGATCATTGCTCTGTTGCGCTCACCATTCACAGTAACCGTTTGGCCCCGATCGATTATTGGTCAAATAAATAGTCAGCAATATTCCGCGTTCTGGAGCAGTGTAGCGTAACATTGTTTATTAACGTCTATTTCGCATGTGTTTACTACACAAATGTCAAAACAGAACTGACTTTAGGGGCCAATCGCAAAATTTATAGCATTTTCTGATAGGAGGATTACTTTTGCGCAGTAACCGTTTTTCACCGACCGATTATTGGTCAAATAAATAGTCAGCAATATTCCGCGTTCTGGAGCAGTGTAGCTTAACATTGTTTATTAACGTGTATTTCGCATGTGTTTACTATACAAATGTCAAAACAGAACTGACTTTAGGGGCCAATCGCAAAATTTATAGCATTTTCTGATAGGAGGATTACTTTTGCGCGGTAACCGTTTTTCACCGACCGATTATTGGTCAAATAAATAGTCAGCAATATTCCGCGTTCTGGAGCAGTGTAGCGTAACATTGTTTATTAGCGTGTATTTCGCATGTGTTTCCTACACAAATGTCAAAACAGAACTGACTTTAAGGGCCAATCGCAAAATTTATAGAATTTTCTGATAGGAGGATTACTTTTGCGCAGTAACCGTTTTTCACCGACCGATTATTGGTCAAATAAATAGTCAGCAATATTCCGCGTTCTGGAGCAGTGTAGCGTAACATTGTTTATTAACATGTATTTCGCATGTGTTTACTACACAAATGTCAAAACAGAACTGACTTTAGGGGCAAATCGCAAAATTTATAGCATTTTCTGATAGGAGGATTACTTTTGCGCAGTAACCGTTTTTCACCGACCGATTATTGGTCAAATAAATAGTCAGCAATATTCCGCGTTCTGGAGCAGTGTAGCGTAACATTGTTTATTAACGTGTATTTCGCATGTGTTTGCTACACAAATGTCAAAACAGAACTGACTTTAGGGGCCAATCGCAAAATTTATAGCATTTTCTGATAGGAGGATTACTTTTGCGCCACCCTGTTCTTAGGGCCGTTTACTCAATATCTGATTAACTGCTTAATTAAGACTTTATCAGAGGTTTGCCCAAAAAACCATTTACTCAATGTCTGATTATCCTCTGATAAAAGTTATCAAAGGATGGACCTCTGTTTATGTGCTTAGCAAAACAAAAAGTGACAGATGAAAGCAAAGATCTGATTTTGTGATAAATTGTTCTGCTAACAAGCTCCGCTAGTAATAGAATTTCAAAATATAATAATATCCAAATAAAGAAATATCGCAATCGAAATTTCTACTCCAAAATGGTTCGTTTAAGATTGAGAAAAGAGCAGCTGCCACTTTTTGTTCGTTCACAATGCAACTTTTGTGAATTTTTTCCAAAAACGTTCACAATGACGAACTTTATCATGATAACCTTATTAGAATTTTGTGTAAACGAAAATGTCATGCTGAGGCAAGCCATGATTACGTTATCATGTGATAATGTTTATCATAACCAGACATTGAGTAAACGGGCCTTAGAGAGTTTGCCAAATGACTGCCAACGAGCGACCCCATTTTGAAAAACTTGTTCAACCCACTTTTGATATTAAATTTTCCAACACTCGGTGTGGTAATCCAGCAACATTCATGCACTACTAATAATTTGAGCCAAATTTTAAACCATTCATTCATAATGTATATAAATAAATGTATACTTATCTCGCACTATTGATGAGTGCGACGTAGGTCCATGAGTAGAGAGCTCGACTCTGATGCGGAACGCGTGGATTCGAATCCTATCAACTGATATTTTTTTTTTTAATTTAAACCTCTTTTTAAAGAACATTATATGAACAAAACATTTTTCCAAATGCGAATGCAAATGCCTTTGAATGATTACACAACTGCCGGTTTAGAACTAGTGAAAATCTAGTTCCTATCACACTAGTTCTTATTAGCCACTTTATCTCTAGTTCTGAATCAGAAATTGTTCTCACTAGTTACTGACTTCCCATAGGGTTACTTAAGAATATTTATTGTTCTTTAATATTAAGTTGCGGTAGGCGTATGCATTGTGGTCAGTGTCCGCCTTAAAATGCATTGTTTTGTCATTGTGGACACCCCATATGTGGCATTTCTAACATGAAATGTTTATTGAATTTTTTCTCCTCTCCCAAAATGGTGATATTCTCAAATTCCGGGTAATGTCCTGTATCTTTACAAGGGGATGCTAAGCCGTTTTGTTGTCCAAAAATGTGTTTTTTAGGGCCGTTTACTCAATGTCTGTTTAACTGTTTTATCAAGACTTTATCGGACGTTGGGGCCGTCGCCAGTTCAAGGAATCCTACACACGACATCCGCTTTCTCCTGCTATGGTATTGAGTTTTTGAGTTTGCTGAACACATTTTTTTGGAATTAATATAGGTAACGGAAAGGTGCACCTTTTCCTTATCGTACATTTTAGAATTTCTGATCCTCTCCGAACGCCCCGTGACTTAGGTGACTGATTTGTAAATTTTGGCATTTTGATCTTTCTTTTTGTCCTTGCTAATGTTAAAAATAAGTTATTTCAAACCCATTTACATTAGCTCATTTGCATATTGTTCGATATTTTCTTCATGCGAAACTTCAAACGTAATGCGTTCGAAAAAAATTTCATGTTGTAGCGGCCGAATGCGATGAAATCAGTCATTTGGGAAATGCGATTTGTATGGGGAAATGCGACGCATTTGGATTTTTTCGCCACAAAATGACACATTTGTTGCAGTGTAAATGAGGTATAAGACGGGAGTAATAATTGCAAATCAATTTGTTTATTAATTTTATGGGGAAAAACGATGGATACACTTTATAATTTAAATGTTTTTGATATGATAAATTGTGTGACTGATGGAGAGAACCCGTCTCACAAAATTATTGGCAGTGATCACAATTATTTTTCCCTCTTGTTGCGAGTTAAAGTTGATCAATCTACCAGAAGCAATAGGTTTTTTGTATCCGTCTATTGCTATTTTATTGTTTCTCCTAATCACAAGGGGGTCCAAAAAGGTATTTTCCGGGCTTTTTCTATTTGAATTGTGAACTTAATCGATGTGTGATGTTCGTTTAATAAGTGTGTGTTTGCGTTTTCGGCTTTTAGAATGGCAAATAAATCATGACAATACTTTGTTAACAATCGTGGTTTGTTGACCGACTCCATCTCAAATCCCCCATCACAATATCTGCTATGACTGGTGGCGCTGAAGGTCTCACGGGCATTCTTGATCGTTGCTCATATATTTTATCTCTGAATTTGAAGTATCGATTTTCTTTAATGCAAAACTTGACTACCTTCAGAAAAAGTTCTTTTGTCATGGACGTGTTCTCCTTTATCTTGCCCCACTTCGACTTGAAAATAAAGACACAACATCGAACGACACTAGACACACGTACTTTGTTTCTTGTTCTTGAAATTACCGCTATTTCCAATTTATATTGTTTTCGCATTTTCAGTATTTTAAGCACAGCTAAAGATTGAGTTGTGCTATTGCATTTTGTCAACACTTTTACATGTTGTTTTTATGTTGAAAACTTATGTATTTGTTTTGTATTGTTTTCTGCAGTCCTGATGATGACTTCAGACTGAAGGCGGAATACTGAATTAAATATTAACAACAAAACTAATTGTTTTATTTAAAATCAGACCTTGAGCTCAACAACTATATAAGTTTGCATATTTATCAACGGCCAAAAACCAAATCAATCGTTAGAAGATACCCATACGAAAAATAAAGGTGGAAACCCAACTAGTCAAATTTGGATAACAGAATAGAATGTGCAACTTTATCAAATGCCTAACTAAAATCTGTATAAATGACATCAGTTTCGCATTTGGCTTTTCAAAACATGCGTTTTGAACTCAAGCAAGCTAGTCACAGTAGACTTACCCTTGCAGAATCCATGTTGTGATAGGCCAATGACCGAAGAGACGAAAAGGCTAATCTCTTTGTGACAATAGATTCGAAAAGTTTGGGAATAACACTGAGTTCCTCTATAGTTTGTTACACTTGATCTACTCCAATTTTTATACGAAGGTATTATAAATGACTCTTTACACTTTTTAGGAACTATACCTTGCTTCAGAGGTGCGGTAAACAAAGATGTTAAAGGTTGACAAAGGAACTGAGCACAAGTTTTCAATACAATTGCGGGAATTTCATTGGTTCCACTAGAATTTAAAATTTCCAGATTCTCAAGATGCACTAGTACACCTTCATAAGAAATAAAAGGAACAGGTTTTGAATTGAGCAAAGACAATCTGTAAGGATAATTCAAAGGCCCTGAATGTAACGAAGTTGAGTGGATAGATCTAAAGAAGGTGGCAAACATATTAGCAATTTCATCACCATCCTGAGAAACTACATCTTTAAATTTCATTACTGAGGGAACCCTTTTTGTCTTCCTCTTCGAATTAACGAAACTGTAAAACTATTTGGGGTTTTAGAACATTAATCAGGTAATCCTTGTAACTCATTCTGTTTAACGTGTTATGTTTGTGACGCAAAACGGAATAGGCCTAGTAGTCCGTAATTAACCCAGACATTTTATATCGCTTAAATAAGCTCGTCTTCTGATTTTTTTCATTTTTAAATTCTTTTGAGAACCATGCAGTATTATACGATACTTTAGAGCTCTTCGAAAAAGGCAGACATTTGAGAAATACGGAATGCATACTATTAGTAAAATGGGGAATACTTTCTTCAATACCTCCAAAGTATTCGGGCCAAGTTATTTTTGAGACTTCCGAGATAAACTCAGGAAAATTAGCTTTTCTAAACGTGAAATCTGCTAGCAGGAACTTTTTCTGTAGTAGAACGGCTGACAGTAAGATTCTATACTCAGCGAAAGTGCAGGGTGATATACATTTTCGGGCAAAACCAATGGTTCACATTTAAATACTGAATAGTTCGACGAGTCGTCTGTAAAAGTTAAGTCCAGGCATTTAACGAAACTATTCTGGTGTCTGTTTAGTTGACTAAGACCACCATGTTATAGGTCATTAAGAAACCCATAAACGATATCACGAGAAGAAGTAGGTACGAGGAGGCCATCCATGAGGCTCCACGTCACACAAAGGAGATAAGGGATTTGGTTTCAACCAGGTCTCACTAAACACTAGTACATCCTAGTTTTTGTCATGGCTTTTAAGATACAGATCAATAAGCTTAGTGTTAGATTTTAAGAGTACTATCATTAATCAGTTTTTTGAGACATAAGCTGAGAGAACTCACGAACAAAGACACCATCAGGCTAGAATGATTTATTCAGAACCATATTAAAGCAATCTGGAGAGATGTTAATCTTGAACGATACATACTACCAGCGTCACTTTGAACTGTATTAACGAAAGTTTAGATCTTCCCGAGTAGTTTCTTTGGCAGATCGCGACACCAAAATGGGTTTCTGCCGAGGGTTAACAACTAGTTCCATGGGTTGAGTATTCTCAGAACTTAAGTCAGGTTTCTGATTCTCGAGAAAGTGGTATGCGCATTCGTTAAAATAATATCGTCTGCCCCTACCGGTTTTGATGTGGTTTGTGCAGACGGGATAAGGACAACATTACCAGCTAAAGTTTTTGATCTAGTAACACGGCCACTAGCTACCGCTTGATGCGGGCACGGGAAATTGAAAGAGACAAAGGAGTAAGGCCATTCTTAGTAGGCTTCCGATTCATCGATGGCTTCTTTGCATTGGAAAGTTGTATCGAATTGAGACACTTAAAGAATTTAAATTACTCCTCGCTCTAAGAAAACTTTTTGGTAAAGACATTCAACTCCTTACCGATTTCTTTAAAGCCATTTCGCAAGGTCCTATGCAACTTACTAAACTCAATATCTGTAGCCATACATTTTCGGCATGACCAGCGGCAGGTCTCCGTTTCTTTTGAATTCTTAAAAGAGAAATATTTACTTATCAATTTCCAGGCAAAAGCAAAGCGAAATTTGTCTTTCCAAATAGTAACAGTAAAAAACCAACGCAAAAGTTTGACACTTTGAATCATATCAGGTGGAAGCATTGGCCAAGCTGATTGCTACATGATTTTACAGTACAATCACTTCTCAGTGGGATTTTCACTTCAAATCAGCTAATTACGATAGCAAAATGCATTAAAAGCGCATATATGGTCGTATGTTCATATCTCTAGCAACCACCACCTGTAACTATTATTCCGCCATGCCTAAAAATGCTGTAAAAATTCAACAATCAAGCATTGTTGTGATTATCGTACAAGAAAGTTTTAGCTCACACAAAAAGCTAAGACTTAATTACGAAATGAGTCAACATGAATACTGAAAATGTTCAAAATAGGAGTTTTATGATAAAAAAGTATCAAACATAAATTTTAAAAAGTGTATTACAAATGATACAATAGTATCATAACGGCAACGCTCGTGATATTGCACTATCGGTTTGTTATGTTCCGATAAAGGTACTCTACTCAAGTACCGAGTTTTTTTTTGTCAGTCGATTTCCTCGTACCAGTTCAAGTACAGAATTGTTGTTGTTGGTGTAGCAATTCTTCTCCATGACTTGTTGTCACTTTCCTTACCAACGCTGAAATCCGACGAACAGTCAACGAATACAACTGACTAAGTGGAAACCACATTTTGAGACAAGCAACCTCTCCGACGGAGTCCGCAAAATATGGTCAACAGTCAAGGGCCTATTAAATCCGACCAAAACACCACGAGAAGGTCGCCATTACATTTGGTAACAGTAACAAGTCGAACCCCAAGCGATGTGCGAGCTCCTTTTGCCGATAGTTTATAATGCATCCACCTGCTGACAGCGCCAAGAGACGAACCAACATCCGAAAAACTTAAGCTTATACACAGCCTTCTACACAGTCAACCACGCCACACTTCTAAAAGACCTGGAAAAGACACTGCTCCCTAATGAAAACAGGAGCATTTTAGCGTTTTGACCAAGAGTTATTACGGACCACTGTAAACAGCTGGATGTAAACAATAACAGCAAACCGCAAACAGCGAACAGCGAACACAGCAGAATAAAAAGTGCAGGCACTAAATTAAAATCAGCAAACACCAACAACTCCACAGCTGATTTTCTATATTCGAATAAAAACTTACGATGTCGGAATCAAAGTCACTTGATTTGCCACTTATGTTCCGTTAATATAGCTTTAACAGGATAACAATAAAAGGTAGAACTAAGTTAGATCAACGTTATCAACTTTGTAATAAAACAAATTTATAAAACAAGAAAAATCACAGAGCGCCTAAAGAGTTGTCAATGTATCTGTTCTTCTGTTGTTATTGTTTTACCATTTTGCTTGTTGACTATTGCTGTTGTTATTATTGTTGTTGTTTTTAAAATTTGTTGGAAAAAATACCCTCAAAATTGATGTAATGCCCGTGTAAAATAATATTATAAAGTGTTGTTTCGTTTCTTAAATAAATAATTTAATGTTCTTAGATTTTAAAAATTTGATTTGCGCATATGATTTGAATAATTCGTAAAATATGATGATAGGATAGACATTCAAACCAACCATGTAGAAACTGCACAGAAACCATAACACTTTTGATACACACACTTATTATTAATGATACACATCATTTATTAACTACTAGCGGACCCGGCAGAGGTTGTTATGCCTAAAATTTGACTTGCCTACTATTAATAAATTGTTCCTCCTCACTTGGCACCTCTTCTACATTTATCCGTGTATCTTCCTTTGTCTTTCTGCTTTTGCTTTTCCCCCAACCCCATATACCGTTACTCTTCTTAATCCTCTTCAGTTTTCTCTAACACCACCTGTATTTCAAATTCCTATTCCCACTTCCCTTCTTCTCCCATTTCCTCTGCGGATACTGATATGTACATAGCTTCGAAAATATGTAGACATAGCTTTTATTTGCTCCTGGTACCG
The DNA here is from genome assembly GCA_949987695.1 of Merzomyia westermanni. Lineage (NCBI taxonomy): Eukaryota > Metazoa > Arthropoda > Insecta > Diptera > Tephritidae > Merzomyia > Merzomyia westermanni. Next base: position 94,681,142 of record OX465288.1, read on the forward strand.
CTTTCTGTTGCCAGGGTTTTTTTGATGTATAGAACACATATCTATATATAAAATACCATTAACTTGAACCAAATAAATTCCTAGCTATGCTGAATTGCTATTTTAAATACCCGGGGGCTTTTCCAAAATCTATAGGTAGCCTATGTCGTACCCAGCGAACTTCTGAACCTATCGTGAAAGTTTCATAAAGATCGACTATAAATTTTGGACATTAATGAAGAACAAACAAAACACAAAAAAGGTGGACGTGGCACAGCCCACTTTTCCATAATTATGTTAGTCTTGACTAAAGGACACATATATCAAAATATCATTGATTTAGACCAAATAAGTTCAGAGTTATGACGAATTTAAATTTTATATAGCCTGGGGGCGTGGCAACGCCCAATTTACCAAAACTATTTATATATGGGCAAATCCGCCGTAGTGTTACATTTTTGGATACTCGGATGCTACACATGGGTTAATGAATTAAAGCCGGTAAAAAGCATATGGATATTTAGCTTGACGTATTCACTATCACTTCTAAAGATATGGATGGAAAAAATGTAGACAAAAAGTTTTTTCAGAACTTTGAAGAGTGAAAAACGTCGATTTTTCCGTTTTTTCAAGTGATACTCGTTTTTTTTTTGGTATTTGTTCTATAAAATTTTGATGCATCAATGTATCGCTTTTAACTGGGTGTAGTTTTTGAGACGGAGATTCTAAAAATGTAAGCGGGGTTAATGTGCTCCTCAAATATTTAAACTTATCATCAATGAAAGTCGCGATACTCTATTTTTGGCCCTTTTCAATATTTGTGAATTTGTGCTTATAAGTTTTTGAGGCAACAGAGTATTAAAAATTTGGTTATACGCGATGATAGCCTATTATACAGCAAACCTTTCGGTGGTTTTGAATTTGATGTGCTCTCTGTAGTTTTGAAGTTAGAGGCAGAAATGTTGAGGTACTTTGCTGCGTAATTTTTTTCGGTAGCAGGTTTTTTTGTTGGCACAGCTACAGTGTTACTTTTATTACATGTTACTCTTATGTAACACACTCAGTAGTATAAAACCAAATGCCTCATTTTGAAAGATTAACATAACGAAAGTTATTGAAATTTGTACAAAGGGCAAATATGGGAAATTTTCGAGATAAATCAGAAACCGTAAAAAAATTTGGAAAAATATATCTAATTACTTCCAAACTAATTTTTATTCAAACGTTAGTGAAATGAAACACAAATTAAGTATAATAATTAAAAAAAATCAAAACATGCAAATATACATATCATCATTATTTCTCTGTAATAGCCTTAAAGTTAAAGCTTTCATAAAGAGACTTAAAGTTCTCCTGTTCGTTAAATAAAATTTAACGAAAAGCTGGAGAACAGAGGTAAGATAAATATATGTATTACGTCCGACTATCTCATAACTGTAATTGAGCCATTAATAGGAAAAAAAAATTTACATTTGCATGAATTCCGGATTTGTCACTTTAGCAGGGAGGGCATAGTCGGCGTTTTACGGTTTACAAAAATAAACGTGTTTTTTGTGGGTTAGTGTTCTGATCATTTTATAATAATAACATAGCACATCGTTTTATTTTTCCACACTTCTTTTACCCATGAAGTCGAAACCACCTCGCTTCTACGTCTATTTGATATCCTTATTGTTTAGACAAGTTTTGTGGGTCCCTGGGTCGAAATATCGGAATACACCTCCGAAGAAGTAGGAATATCGATATGAGAACCATAGTACGTCAAAGCTCTCTTCAGTACCTTTCGTTTGATAGCCATATTGCAGGTAGAAAGATTTTTTACCCGGTTTCATATTTTTGAGGATATCTCGAAAACCGTACTTCGGGTATCCAAAAAAAAAGTTTATTACGTCAAAGCTCTCTTCAGTTCCTTTCGTTTGATACCCATATTGCAGGTAGAAAGATTTTTTAACCGGTTTCATATTTTTGAGGATATCTCGAAAACCGGGTTTCGGGTATCAAAAAAAGTTTACCCAAATATACTTTACATAAATATCTACATGCTGCTAAACTTTTAACATAATCGGTAAAGAAGTGCTCAAATTAGCAAAAATATTTAACGGTTTTTCGGGTTTTACTTTCATCGATATATTTTAAACCGGTTTTCGGATATAGACAATTTTTTCCCAAATCATTCTTCGCTTATTCGTCAGTACGCTGGAAAATTTCAAGATGATTGGTAGGAAACTGTTAAAATGAATGCATAACCAACTTGGCACTAACAAATATTAGACGGTTTTTCGGCTATATATTTTTAACGATATCTCCAAAACCGGATGTCGGATATTAAAAAAATTTGGCCTAAATATAAGCTTCTTATATCTCCACACTTTGCTAAAATTTCAACAAAATCGGTGAAGTAGTGTTTAAATAAATGTATATTAAACACTGCGACTTGAATTTATATATATTATCTCCGATCTATTGACTATATCTTTTTGAGGCATTATGTAAGACGAATTACGCCGATTAATTTAAGCTCCTCTTTATCTACCAATGTACCAGAAAAAAACTTATTCTTGTGCTTCGATGTTTAGAAAAAATGTTTGAATTCGCTTTTTGTCGCAATTGAGTTGAAGATCCAATTCTCGATAATTCTCACGCTGGTGCCTGGAATATGAACACCGATGTACTAATGCGATTTGTTAAGTAGTTTGCAGGATCGCTAATTGTAGCTGCACCAACTCTTGCAATGATATTTATATTTATTTTTTAAAGGAATACAAAATTGAGAACAGTTTGAAAATATTTTAATAATAGTCATAAAGCAATGAAAATTTTTTAAATATAAATATTCAAACAATTGAAATCTTGAAAATACAAAATTCAAAATTTCATCAACACAAATTAAATTAAGTTCAAAGTTATTTAGGAACCAATTGCCGAATTAGCCTAGGCTTATAATAACTTGACTTGGCTTAGTTTAGTTGCAGACGAGGTGTTCTACCGTTTCCTCCTCTTCGTCATCTTTGCAGCTCCTACAGTAACGACGATAGGGAACACCTAGCCTCTCCGCATGCCTGCCAATAAGGCAATGCCCAGTTAGTTATTTAGTATGCTATACAATAAATGTAAACCTGGTAAGGCCACTCCGACATAATCGGTTTAAGGGATTGCTGGGGGGTTCAAACAGCAGCGTCTGATCACCATGTGGTGCGGCTGCAAGCGGGCGTCTGTCTTGGATCAAGCGGCTCGCTATACAAACGTGTAATAGAATTCAACTTCCCGTGAAACGGGTTGTGCGTTGGGTTTGGGACCCACCACATAAAACAACGTTCCAATGAAATTCAACAACAAAGCCTCGGATATGAGAACCCCTTTTTTAGATGACAACACCCGCAAACGAAATAAGGATTATGAGATGAGGGCATGTACCTGGAATGTCCGGTTCCTTAATGGGGAAGGTGCCGCTGCCCGGCTGGTTGAGGTCCTGAGGAAAGCAAAAGCTGACATCATCGCCATACAAGAGATGCGATGGACGGGGCGAGGAAATACGATCAGAACACCTTGTAACATCTACTGGAGTGGGCATGAAGACAAGCGCAGATTCGGCGTGGGATTTTTGGTGGGAGAGAGACTCCGTCACCGAGTACTGTCGTTCACACCCGTGAACGAGCGTCTCGCAGCAATCCGCATAAAAGTACGATTTTCCACCATATCGTTTATCTGCGCTCATGCACCGACGGAAGAGAAGGACGACGTAGAAAAGGATGCACTCTACGAGCGTCTGGAAGAAGCATACGAGCGCTGCCCCCGTCATGATATCAAAGTCGTGCTTGGCGACTTTAACGCCAGGGTGGGTAAGGAGGGTGTATTCGGCCCCACTGTCGGGAAGTTCAGTCTCCACGATCAGACTTCGCCAAATTGATTCAGGCTGATCGACTTCGCCGGTGCCCGAAACATGGTCATATCCAGCACTAGGTTTATGCACAAGAAGATCCATCAAGCTACATGGCTGTCCCCCGATCGAAAAACACGCAACCAGATCGACCACGTTGTGATAGACGGACGGCATGCTTCCAGCGTTTTAGATGTTCGCACAATACGAGGACCTAACATCGACTCTGATCACTACCAATAGCAGCCAAGATTCGTACCCGCCTCTGTACGACAAAACATGTGCAACAAAAAACGCAGGGAAAGCTGGACGTCGAAAAGCTGCAATCGCAACAGACCGCCAATTATTTCGCAGATCGCCTCTCACACCTGCTCTCCGAGAGCACAATTCAACCTAGTGGAATGCATGAGCAGTGGGATCATATCTCAGGAGCACTCCGTACCGCAGCCGAAGAAGAAATGGGATTCCGGCGAACGCGAAGAAACAACTGGTATGATGATGAAGAGTGCCGCGCTGCAACGAAAAGAAAGGACGAAGCCTACAAGGCAACGCTGAGATCGAATGCAACGAGGAGTGTGTGTGAGTTGAAGAGGGAAGCGAGGCGGCTTTTCCGGGCGAAAAAAAGAGAGGCAGAAAAGCGTGAAATAAAGGAACTTGAGATGCTGGCCAACGGGAATAATGCCCAAAACCAATGCCCTACCAAAAACTTCGGCGAATGACAGAAGGTTTTAAGCTCGCGGCAAACTCCTGTAAGAATGAGAACGGCGACTTGGTGGCCGATGTTCAGAGAGCACTCAGAATATGGAGGGACCACTTCTCTGCCCTTTTAAATGGAGAAACTGAGCAAGAAACCAGAGAAGATGCCGAACCCAAGCCCACAATCGAAGATGATGGAATTGACGTTCCACAACCCGACTATAATGAGGTGCGAATAGCAATATCCCGATTGAAAAACAATAAAGCAGCTGGCGCTGATGGTTTGCCTTCTGAGCTATTCAAACACGGAGGCGAGGAGCTGGTAAGGCGCATGCATCAGCTTCTATGCAGAATATGGTCGGATGAATGCATGCCTGAAGATTGGAATCTATGTGTTCTCTGCCCAATCCACAAGAAGGGCGATCCTGCAAACTGCGCCAACTATCGCGGAATCAGCCTTTTGAATATCGCATATAAGGTCCTATCAAGCGAATTGTGCGAAAGACTGAAGCCTGATGTGAACAGACTGATTGGACCTTATCAGTGTGGCTTCAGACCTGGTAAATCTACCATCGACCAGATTTTTACAATACGCCAAATCTTGGAAAAAACCCGTGAAAAAAGAATCGACACGCATCATCTCTTTGTTGATTTTAAAGCCGCTTTCGATAGCACGAAAAGGAGCTGCCTATATGCCGCTATGTCTGAATTTGGTTTCCCCGCAAAACTTATACGGCTATGCAAAATGACCTTGAGGAACACCGCCAGCTCGGTCAGAATTGGGAAGTACCTCTCCGAGCCGTTCGAAACTAAACGAGGTTTCAGGCAGGGTGACCCCCTATCGTGCGATTTCTTTAATTTAATGCTGGAGAAAATAATACAAGCTACAGAACTTAACCGCGCTGGAACAATATTTTATAAAAGCGTGCAACTGTTGGCATATGCTGACGATATTGATATCATTGGCCTTAACAACCGCGCCGTAACTTCTGCTTACTCCAAATTAGAAAAAGAAGCGGTGAAAATGGGATTGGTGGTGAACGAGGGCAAAACGAAGTACCTTCTGTCATCATGCAAAGAGTCAGCGCAGTCGCGCCTTGGCAACCAAGCCACTGTTGGCAGCAATAATTTCGAAATAGTAAAGGACTTCGTTTATCTGGGAACCAGCATCAATACCAACAATAATGTTAGCCTAGAAATCCGACGAAGAATCACTCTTGCAAACAAATGCTACTTCGGACTGAGTAGGCAATTGAAAAGTAAAGTCCTCTCTCGACGAACGAAAATAACACTCTACAAGTCACTCATCGCACCAGTCCTGCTATATGGTGCAGAAGCGTGGACACTAACAACATCTGATGAGGCTCTGGGAGTATTCGAGAAAAAGGTTCTTCGAAAGATTTGTGGACCTCTACGCGTTGGCGACGGCGAGTACCGAAGAAGATTTAATGATGAGCTGTATGAACTTTACGCAGACGCCGACATAGTTCAGCGAATTAAAACACAGCGGCTTCGCTGGCTAGGCCACGTAGTGCGAATGAGCGAAGATGCTCCAGCCCAGAAGGTATTCTTATCGGCACCCGCCAGTGGAAGCAGAGGAAGAGGGAGACCATGGAAGGACCAAGTGGAGACCGATTTGCGATCCCGCGGTGTTTCCAATTGGCGCCAGTTGGCGCAACGAAGAAACGACTGGCGAGCTCTGTTGGACGGTCAAAATCGCCCAGGCGGTTAGATGACCATTTAAAGAAGATACAATATATGTATGAATTTCATTAAAAATTATATATCGACCATTGGTTGAGATTCACCCACAAAACTTTATTTTATTTTAATAATTTTTAGTTTATTTTGTTGTTTTCTATTTTATTTTTATATTTTTTTGCTTACCCATTGCTTCCATTTCCTTTCCTTTCGTTTCCTTTCCTTTTCTGTCATTTCCTTTAATGAGCCGCCGACACTGGGCATCGTATCCAGTGATCAATACAATAACAACAACTAAAGCAAAAATGCATGACAATTTTACTTACACAAAAGCGGCTTTATAGTGCGAATACTTGTTTTTCATTGGTCCACTACCAACTTTTCGCACTCACAGTGCGAGCCGATCACACGAGTAGTACAATAACACGCATGACATGTCTACTCACACAACTACGGCTCTATAGTGTGAATACATGTTTGGCATTTGTGTTGGTGTATTTTTAAACTAATTTTTCAATATTATAACTAATTTTTTTTAAGTTTTTTTGATTGACGGCACTGCAGTGTGTCAATACCTTTCCATCCATGTACATTTGTTAATACCTTATATGTATAGTTTGGCCATAAAGTGGGACAATTCCCCCCAACTTGCGCATTTATATTATATACATTGAAAAAAGTTATATGGTAGCACAGTTTTCTCACGCCTTTCTTTGAACCTAGAAACTTAACTTGGAAATCAAAAATCTGTAGTTGTCCAAGTTTCTAAGTTAAGTTATTTTCTGGGAAACTACGTACACCTGCTGTTTATTTGTTAGATATAGGGTTTTCTAGTCAAGTTAATTCTAATTCTAAGCTAATTCGGCCATAAGTTCCAAGTTATTTAGTAATTTACAGGTCCCTACAGTCAATTAGAAGGTGAGTTGCCTGTATACTGCCATGTTTGTATTTGACTTCCCTGCGAAGGCTATATGGCTATGCCAAATGGCGTTAAGCAATACGAACAGTTCTATCAGAATTGGTACGGATGTCTCCGAGGGATTCGTAACCAAACGAGGTTCCAGACAAGGCAACTCACCTTCGTACAATTTATTTATTATTGATGGTAGAGACGATAATTCGAACAGCAGAGCTACACCGCACTTTTCTGGTATGAGTATAGAGGCGAAGATAGTGGGTCTTGCGACGAACGAAGTCAAAACGAAGTATTTGCAAATAAAAAATCGAACAACAATGGTAACAACGTCACTGCTGCTAATTACAAATTTGAAACAGTAAGGAGCTTCGTCTATTTGGGAACCAGGATTCACACAGAACATTCCTATAAGTCTCTAGTCATACTTGCCGTTATGTACAGCACAGTATCATGGACAGTGTTGTAAGAAAATCAGATGGCTCTTGAAGTATTCGAGAGAAAAGTTCTCCGTAAGATTTATGGCCTTGCCACGTTTTGGAAAATGATGAGTTCTACAAACTTAGATTTCTCGTTATAATCTTTTATGTGCATCTCTTTCGCTTTTTTCTCCTTTTACACATGGAGCGTTATTAGTTTCTTTATTTTCTTTAGTTTAATATATTATGATTCCAATATATAGCATTTTACTTACCCCTCGTGATGTAAGGTAGTCCATACCTCTCGCCACTTGGTACATGAATGACGTTAAATCACTTGATGTCAGAATGTTGGATTTTCCATGAGTATTACCGTATAGTCTTACAAAATAGAAACAATATATAAATTAAATTTGTTAACTATGAATGTGAACTTCAAGACTTTCTTATTAATATGGTAAAATTTATATTCAAAAGGATGGAACGAATTTTAAAGGATGCGTGGTCTCTACGTAGATGCCGTGGTATGATATGAATCCATGTCGTGACTTAGACTCGATGGTAGTGAATTTTATGGATACGTGTGAATTCCGTAGAGTAACAAATATACCTTGAAAATCCCGGCATGCTCTCCAATTCGAGGAAACGTAGAAAATTTATTATATCTTGGCAACAAAACAAACCATCTTAAGTGTACAGAGTTTAAACGTGTTTGAAGTCTAGTTATAAAAAAAGTTGATAACTGGGCCTAAACAACGACATATTATAGGGGTCTATTACTTCGCGAAGGTAACTTTATTAATGAATTTATGAGTTTAGATGAAGGTTAACACAGCTTAAAGCTTACAACTAGGATACAAAGCGAGAGTATGGAGCATTCTCCTTTTTGTTGTTGTAGTAACTATAATACAATGTACTGTAACTTATAATGAGAGAATTTGTTGTTATTGTACTTAAAGGGTTTAAACCATGGTCCAACTTACAAGTCGTAGCAGCTCGACAAATAAACAGACACACATACATTTTCCATGTATTTTGCTTTGGTAATTCATAGGTTTAATGTCAAAATCGCAATGAGAAATGAGTGTACTGTCAAAATTTGAAGAAAAAAAGTAGAAATCAGCTGGTTTAATGGCACGACTTGTTAATTGGAACATGGTTTAAATAAGAAAGAACAAGCTTGGTAAATGATGAGAGAGAGTAACTATAGCATCAGTATGAGTTGTTGGTAGCACGGGCAATAGTATGTGGCCCCTCCAACTCCGTGACATTACATGCATACTAGCTCAACTTATTTAATTTAAATTTTGAAATATGTATTTGCATTGATCTTTATAATATTATAAATTCCGAATATTTGATGTGACATAATTTCCATTTTTCTTATAGACTACAAGTTTGCGGTTTTTGGTTTATTTTTGCCAATTTCTCTATTACATACAATATTTTCTACCTGTTCATCTGGCTTCCAATCTTTCTTTTGATTTAATTTCTTAATTCTTGCACTTTTCTCATCTTGGAAGGAATTTCCTCTTTACCAAAATTTTTTATAATAAAGTCAATGCGTCTTTTTTGGTTGTAGAATGAATCGTGTTGTTATAACAGGCAAATATTTTAAAAAGTTTTTCATCTAGATCTAAGTTCTTATTTTCCTTTTCAGCTTCTAAGAGTCTTAAATGTTAGTCTAATGTCCTGTGAAGGAGCTCTTTGTCTGAGTTTCCGGTTTTCAAATATGCTGTGGTTGTATGAGTGTCAAGATTGTGTTCTTTTAAAAATAAACGTACTGCGCTGTGTATAATACAAGGTGGCGCAAAAGTAAGCTTCCGATGTTCAGCATATCGGTTGTGGCACGTGCAGTGTGTGCTGTTGCACCGTCTTGTTGGAACCACATGTTTTCCAATCCCAATTCATCAAGTTGCGGCAAAAAGAACTCGTTGATCATTGCTCTGTAGCGCTCACCATTCACAGTAACGGTTTGGCCCCGACCGATTATTGGTCAAATAAATAGTCAGAAATATTCCGCGTTCTGGAGCAGTGTAGCGTAACATTGTTTATTAACGTGTATTTCGCATGTGTTTACTACACAAATGTCAAAACAGAACTGACTTTAGGGGCCAATCGCAAAATGTATAGCATTTTCTGATAGGAGGATTACTTTTGCGCCACCCTGTACATAGGTCGTTGTCAAATATTATCTTGATCATTTTTGCCGAATAATGTATGCGTTGCTTTAAGGCTTCTTAAATGGTAGCCCAATTTCTATCATTCAGCTTCAGAAACGTGACATATTTAGAAAACTGAATTTTAGAAACACATGACATTTCTGTATGGAAGCCAAATATCGATATGCACCATTTCATTAAAATGTGTTGGAGTTTCAGTGATTTGAAATGGAGTTTTAACTGGATTTCTATCATAATTAGCTATTTGGCATATTATTCACTACATATGTTATTAGTTTGTATAACCAATAAAGTATAAAAGTACTTGTTTTTTAGCTCAAAGAATATATTTTTAATACCTCTATGATTATTACGCAAATGTTCGCTTTCGACCATTGTAAGAATCTCATTTTTATCTGTTATTTCTTTTAAAATAACCGTTGATTTGTAAATAATAAGATTATTGTTTTCAAAAAAAGTTACATACAAATATTGAAATTTAATAAACAGCTCATTATTCTCTCAAAAGATTCACATTATAACTTTATAAACTTTATGCTATTACAACTTCCTTCATGATAAGGGTGTCATTTAAAATATCGAAGGTTTCGTTACTGTTACATGGTTTTGAAATAGCTCAGATATTTCTGATTTTTGTAGTAATAAATATATTTCCCTGTAATAAAAAAATATTTTAAATTATCCTCATCTGCACTATGTGCAGTGTCTTTGGACATTGTTTCCATATTTTTATGATTTTTACCGCCAATCCCCATTTTGTCGTCTGAAAAATTACTGAACCTATTAGCAGTTTTATGATTTGTATTATATTGTCCAAAGTATCTGCTTAATGTATCTGCTACGATATTATTTTTACTACCTTTATATTGAGCCACTTTCTTGTTTGTCCGCTCATTTCCATACGAATTTTCGGAGTATTGCAAAGTTTTTTTAGGGAACTTCCCGTTGAGTTAGACACTTAAATCTTGTAACATAGTTCCGAGCTCCGTGACAATGCAATGTGGACAGAAAAATATCCCATAGGTGGCGCACGGATCGATATATGCGCAAAATTGATTTAAAATTTGGTATTTTGCGATGGTTTTTGAGGTAACTTCCCCGTAAGCTAGAACCATGAAACTTGACACATAAATCAGCAATGAAATGCCATGCCATACCTGGTACACAAAATTTCGCTAGATGGCGCGCTTATGAACTAAACTGAAAATAGCTGAAAATCGGCAGATTTTTGAGTAACTTATCAGTCGAAACTTCGCACATAATTCAGAATCCGGTGGCAATGCAGATAGTATAGGACACGATCACAATATAATTTGCAGAAATCAAAATTCCGATAGGTGGCGCGCTGATCGTGATAACTTAAAATTACGCAAAATCTTTTAAAAACGTGCTGAATCTTCCGATCGATATTTAAGAAACTTCCCGGTAAGCTATAGACTTGAAACTGAACACATGCTTCACAACCCAGTGACAATTCAATATCTGGTCCAAAAATTTTCGCTAGGTGGTGCGCGGATCTACCAATTTCGAAAATTAATTTGAAATTTCGATGTTTGCGATTAATTTTTAACTAGCTTCTTCTTGACGTGGGAACTTGAAATTTAGCACACAGTTCAGGGCGCTATGACAATATAGTTGTTAGAAATCAAAATTCCGCTAGGTGGCGCCCTTATCGTGATAACGGAAAATTGCTGAAAATTGGGGTGAATCTTGCGATCGATTTTGGAGTAACTTCCCGGTAAGCTAGAGACTTGAAACTGAACACATGCTTCTGATTGAGAAAGGTGAAAAACGATTTGAGAAACTTCCCAGTAAGCTCACAGCTTTAAATTTAACATATGGCCAGGCATATTACTGAACATATCCAGTAATCACTTTGTGCCAAATGTGCTGTTCACTATTTTGAGTGAATTCGATTTCTTTGCGTAGTAGGCTGTAAATAATGTATATGCACCTATATCGATGGCCCCGAGCAGCTTTGTACCAACTCGTGGAGAACGTTTTGTTTTATCTTATCTCGCACTCGGTTCAGTAAACTGTTTCAATTCGCGTTCTCCGTTTCATTCTGTACTACCTGAGGTACGCTCATTTCATCTTATCTCGAACGCTGCGAAGTAAACTATCTTAACTCAATCGCGTCTTTTCATAATGTCTCAACTCCCGGCGTTGCCTATATACCTTCTCAACTAATTTTTTTGGTATTTTTTTTTTTTAATTTTCAAATACATATTTCGATGTTAGTTCATCTGAGAAAATCCCAAAGCAATCAAAAATACATTTATATATTTAAAAATGTTTAAACCGAAGAGCTCAACTTAGTTTGAGGAAAAATATTCCGTTCTATTTTATCTCAACACGCGTATAATTGCCATGTTTTTACTCATAATAATTATCAAGCATCCTAAAATTAAATTTTGACTTATAATTATTATTTCCAAAAAATAAACCAAACGTTGACGAGAGAATATTATTGGAAAAAAATATTTTTTCTTTTGTTTTATAAATTTTACAATGCAAAGTTTTGAATAAATTTTGAAATTCGGGCAAAGTGTTTAATGTATAAATTTCAAATAATAATTATTTGGAGTCTCTAGAAAAAATATTGAAACTCTCATCAGTATTTATTTTTAAAAATGTTACAAAACAATCAAATATTACATTTAAGCAAATGTGATGAGCTTTATGTGAGTTTCCATTTTTCAAATGATATATGTACATATGTATTATCATTTATTATCATAAAAACTTGATTTAACGTCTTAGATTGATGTAGGCACAAATACTTGTTACAATAAAAAGCGCGGGCAACTACATTTCCAATTTAAGTCTTTCTATTCATTGAAAATACTGAGAATTCTATTGTTTAAATTGAAAATATGAGTTAAGTTATATTTTATATACCTAGGAAAGTTGAAGGATATTACGTTTCTACATTATTTTCATTACTTTTAATTAAAAAAAAGGTCTTAATTCACTTGCTTCTGCAGAGTCTTTTATCATTAATTAAGCATTTGAGAAGATTGTGTTATGTATGGACTCGAATTGGATTTTTATTTTTACCTTAAACATTAAAGCAGATCGTTCTCGAAATTGTACGCAACAGAGTTGAGATAGTTTATAAGCAACGCCGGGAGTTGAGACATTATGAAAAGACGCGATTGAGTTAAGATAGTTTAGTTGATTTGGTTTTGTGTTTTTCCGACAGGGTGGATACTGGATTTATATTGGAACGAATTTTCGTCATCCCTTGTCAATTTTGGTTTTGTAACAAACCGGTTTCGGCGAACCGCCATCTTCAGTGCTTGATTTCGTTCTGATCTGTGTCTATCCGTTGTCATGTATTTATAGTCTGGATGCTGTATCAGGTAGTGTTAGTATTCGTGTATATGAGTCGTGTCTTGCGAACGTATCCGAACGGGTACCTGCAATGAGGGTTGTTTTTAACGCTCGTTTATTAGTTGTGGTGTTATATCGGATAATTAGTTTGAGGATGTTAGGTCAGGTAATGTTAAGTGTATATTTAAGGGTGGGTTTTGACGCTCGTTAGTCATGTAGAAGTCATTAGTTCTGGTTTTAGATCAGGTAATTAGTTTGAGGATGTTAGGTTAGGTAATGTTAAGTGTATATTTAAGGGTGGGTTTTGACGCTCGTTAGTCATGTAGAAGTCAGTGATTTTTGTTTTCTGATTTGTTTTGTGTGTGTGTTCGTTTATTGTTACTCGTTTTGTTATTGTACCTGCGGTGTTGTTTGGTCTTCTGTAAATTAGTTTTAGCGGTTCAAATATTGCGTCAGAAATGGTGTTTGTTTGTTCGTTACTCTCCCGTCAAATGTCATAAGTTTGTATATTTCCATGTTTTCTAGCACATTTAAGCGCCGCCCTTTTCTTTGTACGTGAAGTATTCTGGCTGTGTTTTTGATATTGGTCGGGGTGCATTTGTTTTTGAACATGTGATTTGCATAGTTTGACTCTGTTGTGATAGTGGGTTGCCGTGTTTTTCTGTTGTAGTCCCTGATGTGCTCCCGGAATCGTGTACTTATTTTTCGTCCTGTTTGCCCTATGTAGCTGTGCTGGCATTCGCAGGTAAGCTTGTATATTCCTTGTTTCCTGAATGGTTCTTCCGAGTTAGTGTTGGTTGTTAGTTTTTGTCCTAAGTTGTTCGATGTTCTGAACGCTGTGTTGATATCGTGTTTCTTGAAGAAGTTTGCCAATTTGTGTGTCGTTTTTCCAGTGTATGTCATTGTAGTCCAGATCTTGGATTTTTCTTCTGCGTTGTGTCTTTTTTGCGATACATGGTTCCTTCGGAGTTTGTCTATTAGGCATTTTTTGTATCCGTTGCTCGTGGCTATGTTGTATATGGTGGTTAGTTCTTTCTTGTATGATTCCTGAGTGAGGGGTGTTCTTTGAAGTCTGTCCACTAGGTGCCTTAATGCCGCATTTTTGTGCTGTTGAGGATGGTTTGACTTAGCATGAATTATGGTGTCTGTAGTTGTTGGTTTCCTGTAGATGTCGTATTTAAACTTGTTTGTAATTCTGTCAATTCTTATTGTTAGGTCCAGGTAGTTCAGTTCTCCTGCTTTCTCGGTCTCCATAGTAAATTTTATGTTTTCATGTTGTCTGTTTAGGAATTCTAGTATTCGTTCTTCATTGTTATTGTTCAGTATGTATATGATGTCGTCGACGTACCTTGCGTAAAATGTCACTGCTAGTTCGTTTTTTAGTTCTTGCATATATTTTGTTTCCAAGTTCTGTATGAATGCCTCCATGAGAATTGATGACGTTGGGTTTCCCATTCCTGGTCCGTTTGTTTGCCTATATATTTTATTGTTGAACTTGAAGTAGTTTTGCTGTAAAGTTGTTCTTAGTGTGTTTGTGATTTGTGCTGTTCTGATCATATCTTTGGTTTTGTCTCGTAGTGTTTTGTTTACTATGTCTAATGTCTCTGGAAGCGGTATGGAGGGATATAAGTCTTTTATATCAAATGAGACGATTGTGCTGTTCTGTGTGAGTTTGCCGGTTTCAAGTCTTTCTATTAGTTCGTTTGTATTCTTTATTGTATGTTCATGGTCGAGTTCCAGCGTGTCATTCAGTATCGTCTTTATATGTTTTGAAAGTTTATAACCCGGCGTTGATTTGAAATTTATTATTGGTCGCATTGGCGTGTCCTGCTTATGAATTTTTGGTAGCGCTATTAGTGGGGGAGCTGATGGGTTCATTTGTGTCAGCGCTATTAATGGCCCTTTTGATCTCCATTTGGTATTTATCGGTGGGATCCTCGCTGATTATGCTGATTATGCAGCGAAGAACTTGGAAACAAAATATATGCAAGAACTAAAAAACGAACTAGGAGTGACATTTTACGCAAGGTACGTCGACGACATCATATGCATACTGAACAATAACAATGAAGAACGAATACTAGAATTCCTAAACAGACAACACGAAAACATAAAATTTACTATGGAGACCGAGAAAGCAGGAGAACTGAACTACCTGGACCTAACAATAAGAATTGACAGAATTACAAACAAGTTTAAATACGACATCTACAGGAAACCAACAACTACAGACACCATAATTCATGCTAAGTCAAACCATCCTCAACAGCACAAAAATGCGGCATTAAGGCACCTAGTGGACAGACTTCAAAGAACACCCCTCACTCAGGATTCATACAAGAAAGAACTAACCACCATATACAACATAGCCACGAGCAACGGATACAAAAAATGCCTAATAGACAAATTCCGAAGGAACCATGTATCGCAAAAAAGACACAACGCAGAAGAAAAATCCAAGATCTGGACTACAATGACATACACTGGAAAAACGACACACAAATTGGCAAACTTCTTCAAGAAACACGATATCAACACAGCGTTCAGAACATCGAACAACTTAGGACAAAAACTAACAACCAACACTAACTCGGAAGAACCATTCAGGAAACAAGGAATATACAAGCTTACCTGCGAATGCCAGCACAGCTACATAGGGCAAACAGGACGAAAAATAAGTACACGATTCCGGGAGCACATCAGGGACTACAACAGAAAAACACGGCAACCCACTATCACAACAGAGTCAAACTATGCAAATCACATGTTCAAAAACAAATGCACCCCGACCAACATCAAAAACACAGCCAGAATACTTCACGTACAAAGAAAAGGGCGGCGCTTAAATGTGCTAGAAAACATGGAAATATACAAACTTATGACATTTGACGGGAGAGTAACGAACAAACAAACACCATTTCTGACGCAATATTTGAACCGCTAAAACTAATTTACAGAAGACCAAACAACACCGCAGGTACAATAACAAAACGAGTAACAATAAACGAACACACACACAAAACAAATCAGAAAACAAAAATCACTGACTTCTACATGACTAACGAGCGTCAAAACCCACCCTTAAATATAAACTTAACATTACCTAACCTAACATCCTCAAACTAATTACCTGATCTAAAACCAGAACTAATGACTTCTACATGACTAACGAGCGTCAAAACCCACCTTTAAATATACACTTAACATTACCTGACCTAACATCCTCAAACTAATTATCCGATATAACACCACAACTAATAAACGAGCGTTAAAAACAACCCTCATTGCAGGTACCCGTTCGGATACGTTCGCAAGACACGACTCATATACACGAATACTAACACTACCTGATACAGCATCCAGACTATAAATACATGACAACGGATAGACACAGATCAGAACGAAATCAAGCACTGAAGATGGCGGTTCGCCGAAACCGGTTTGTTACAAAACCAAAATTGACAAGGGATGACGAAAATTCGTTCCAATATAAATCCAAGATAGTTGACTTCGCAGCGTTCGAGATAAGATGAAATGAACGTGCCTCAGTTTGTTAGTACAGATTGAAACGGAGAACGCGAGTTGAAACAGTTTACTGAACTGAGGGCGAGATAAGATAAAACAAAACGTTCTCCACGAGTTGGTACAAAGCTGTTCGGGGCCATCGATATATGCTTTCATCAATTATGCACATCCACCAAAGATGATAATTCACCCGCTTAACCAACTGTGATAATTACCACCAACATGTATCATCACTACTTTCATTTTCTTTGTCCAATCCCCGACTCCACCAATAACAAAAACACGAACAGCGATACGATTTCTCCGATGTATATATCACACAAATACACCCAAATAAGAGTAATCTAAGCTGCATATAGACATATACGCGCTATGTCAGAGCAACACCGAACAGCGGTAGCAATTGCCTGTTTGTAGGTAGCACTAAACACTAGAAAATAAAAATATGATAAAAATTTTTAAAGACTGCCTTTATATCATTGTTTACCCGTACTAGTTTGGCATCTTCTTTTACGAATCGGAGTGGAAGGTAGTAGATGAAGGTACTCCGAGAGAGTGTAATGAAGGAAATCGCGTTCAGAGTTGTTTTAAAGTAAAAACTGCAACTAAAAACTTCAATTTAAACTCAAATATACATTCTATAGTAACTGATAACGTGTTATAACTGCTTTATATTCAATAATTTGGGAGTTTCAAGTCTTCATGTTCAATATTGCAGGATTTAAGTTTGATTGTTTTATGACTGCATACAACGCACCCTGTGTGGTTTGTGTGTGTGTGCAGATTCAGAGTAAGTTGCGCTGCTAGTAGACATATACTATGCTTTATATTTATGTCGCCAAAATACAGCAGCAAATTGGTATTTAAGCAAGGACAAGGTACCTATGAGTTTCAGTTTTGAAACTTTAATCGTCCTACTTGTAATCAATGTTTGATACATGAAAATACAAAGGTGAAGTGTACGCTTCCACGCTAAGGCAATACATTTTTATTTAGAATCTCAAATGGAAGTTCGGCAGTTGACAAACCATTTAAAGTATATTAATTGCTCTCCACCTCTATATTTTCAAACCTTGATTACAAGTGGGACGATTAAAGTTTCAAAACTAAAACTCACAGATACCTTGTTTTTGCTTAAAGACAAATTTGCTGCTGTATTTTGGCGACATAAATATAAAGGTAGCCTTTAAAATTTTTTTATCATCTTTTTTTTTTTTTTGAAGCCGAAACGGAACGAGCCCGACATAAACGTTGAGGAACGATTCCGTAACCGAAACCGAAACATGTTATAAAACCGAAAACGAAACGTTATTTTAATCGACCATACCTTGGCAGTAATAAAAAAATTTTTTTCCGTAAATTCGTATCGGAAAGAGATAAGTTTTTTTATGTGAGTCAAAATATAATACTGTCTTGAAATTCAATGTTAATTTTAAATATCTTTCTAAACAAATTGAAATTTATAGAATTTCTCAACCTACCAGAAAACTTTTAATAAGAATATATTGAGCGGATAACAATCGTGAATTTATTCCTGACACAGTCTTAATGAGCTAGCGTATTCTCGTATACTGGTTATGAACAGCTTCATGATTTAAGAAGTAAGGAAGTCTAAGTTCGTGTGGAACCGATTCGGGTGGAAGTGATCTATTATGTCATCCCAATTTACGCAGGTCTATTTTAATACTTTCGGTTCGTATTGTTCAAATAGACAGACGGACAGACAGACAGACGTATCGAGAGACGGACATGCCTACATCGACTCAGCTCATCCCCCTGATCATTTCAGTATACTTTTTGATGGGACTATCTCTTTTTCTTCTCATACGTACAAACATTTCATGTTCATGAAAGGCATGAAATACAAAAAAGATATATAACTTCACTTTTGCAGTGGGGTGTACAGTACTTGCCCGGATATTTTACTTTCATCCTGAACGTTTTGATATACATTAATAAATATATATCTCGATTCGTTTATGGCGAATAAAGTAATATACCTTGTGTGCGTAACAAAAATAGATATAAAAAAGGGTGTCTTTCCTAGGCGCCAAAGAACTCAACCGATCTTTATGAAATTTTCACAATATATACTTGGGTTCCCTGGGTACAGCATAGATTATATATAGTTTCGGAAAAGTAGGCGGAGCCACGCCCCCAGGCTATATAAAGTTTCAATTCGTCACAGCTCCGAACTTTTTTGGTCTAAATTAATGAAATTTGGATATAGTGTCACTTAGTCAATATCTCTTTATAATTTTTCAAAAGTGGGCGGTGCCACGCCCACATATTTTGTGTTTTGTTTTGCTCTTGAACTTTCACGATAGATTCAGGAGTTCGCTGGGCACGACACAGTCTGTATATAGCTTTTGGAAAAGCCCCCAGGTTATATAAAGCTGCAGTTTGGTATAGTTAGGAGTTTATTTGGTTCAAGTTAATGACGTTTATATATAGATGTGTGCAATGTATCAAAACGTCGAAACAACGTCTACCGGGTTTGCTGGTCTATTATAAAATGGCGAAAGCAAACAACGAATTTCAGCATTCTTTTGTAAAACTGAGAGACTAGTTTGCCTTCAAATAGACATACGGACAGACAGACAGACGGACGGAGAGACGGGCATAGCTAAATCGACTCCGCTTATCGTGTTGATCATTTAAGTGAACTTGAATCTTTTTGTTCTCATACTTACATACATTTATTGTTTATGAAAGGTAAGAAAACCAAAAAAGATATATAACTTCGCTATCGCAGTGGGCTATTAACTACGTGCCCGAATAATTTGCTTGTGTGTTTCCCGATTTCGCTAATTTTTGGCAGGAGTATGATGCATACTACTGAGAAGCAGCTGACCAATTTTCATTGAAATATCAAAATTGAATTATGTGCGATTGCCTTTGAAAATAGCAGAATTTTTATGCTGAAAAGTGGGCGGCGCCACGCCTACTTCTTCAAAATTGACAAAGTTTGTTTGCAGCAGAGTTTTTCTTAAAAAGCTTATTATGTGTGCAAAATCTAATTGATATAACTTGCATAGTTGTAGAAATATCGCTTTTTAAATTTTACAAAAAAATTTTTCAGAACTATGTTCAAAAACTGGGCGTGGACATTAACCGATTCCGCCCATTTTTACCGCAAACAGTTGCCTTTATATATAGAAGATTATCACTATAAAAGGGGCGGGCCACGCCCATTTTCGCAAATTTAAAGTTTTTGGATTTCTTTGTTTACGGAAACTCTAAAAGTTAAATATAAATGATGCAAAGCTATTTTACGCAAAGCTATTGCCTATTTAATATATCTACGATCCTCTTCAAAATCTTTCATATAAAAGTGGGCGTAGACCTTAACCGATCCCCCCATTTTTTTCTGGAACATTCCTTGCATAACTGGAAACATGCGTGCTGAATTTCGTTTCGCTATCTTGAACGGTTTTTGATTTATGATTAATATTATTTCTAAAATTGATTTAATCAAAAATGGGCGGTGCCAAGCCCATTTTCAGAAATTTCTTGAAACAAATATTTTATGCCTGAATCTCAATGTACTCACCAAATTTTTTCCTTATAGGTGTATTATGTACTGAGTAATCACTTTTTTTGTGTTTTCGAAAATATTCTATATATAAAAAGTGGGCGTGACTACCACCCGATTTTGCCCATTTTAAATAGCGCTCGGAGATGAGTGCCAAGGAACCTGAATACCAAATTTCATTAGGATATGGCAAAATTTACTCAAGTTATCGTGTTCACAGACGGACGGACGGACATGGCTTAATCAATTTCTCTTTTCGTCCTGAACATTTTGATATACGAGTATATGAGTCAATATCTATCATGATCCGTTTATGCCATTACGTACTGCCGTTAGGCGACTTAAATGTATATACCTTGTGTGCGTAGCACTACTAGGTATAAAAAAGCAGACAAGACTAACGTGTAGAATGATAATAGATAATGCGGTAGGGATGTTATAAGAAACTAAACGAAAATGCAACAGAGATTTGGACTGAAGGTGCTACCATGATCACTGCGATACCTAAAATTGCCTAAACCATGGTCCACCAAAATTAATACTTTTTGTGACCAATGTTGCTTTAGCATGGTACACTGATCAAAAGAGAAGCAAAAACTCAATACAAAAAAAAACGCACAAGATATGCTCAAGAAAATTTCCTGGCCTAAACCTTTTTTAGGTAGTACGCAGTTCTCAGGAAATTTAATACAAAACTTTACTACTATTTTTTCTTGAAATTTGAGTACGGCAACACAGGTTTCCTTAAGAAATATATCAAGTGTCATATATTTCCTGAAGGAGAAAAGTAAACAAAACGAGTAAAACAAGTTAACGGGTTGTTTTTTATATTTATTCAATAAATAAATATTATTTTATTCCAAAAATGGATGTTACAGTAGCTGTGCCATCGAAACGCAAGAAGCGCTTCGTGAATTTCACGGAGGAGGAGCACTCATAAGGGAGGTGAAAGAGTGGCCCAGGAGCCGGGACATTTCTGATCCAATGCATTCTGATAAAAATGCTGTAAATCAAGTCTAGGTCCACTTAAAGGTAATTGTTTCCTTTAGAAGACCACTGCTAAATCACTTTTAAAAATGTCGGGAGAGGTATCAAAAGACGCATTTTGACCTCGGTCTCAATAATCCGAATACGGATTTCGGATTTTTTGTTTCAGTGAAAAGTTCTTATATACCGTTCGAAACTAAACGAGGTTTCAGACAGGGTGACCCCCTATTGTGCAATTTCTTTCAAATAATGCTGGAGAAAATAATACAAGCTGCAACAATATTATTTAGCCGCGCTTTAGCAATATTTTATAACTGTTGGGGTATGCTGACGATATTGATATCATTGGCCTTAAAAACCGCGCCGCAACTGCTGCTTACTCCTAATTAGAAAAAGAAGCAAAAAAATGGGTTTGGTGGTGAACGAGGGAAAAACGAAGTACCTTCTGTCATCATGCAAAGAGTCAGCGCATTCGACCCTTGGTAATCACGCCACTGTTGGTAGCAATAATTTCGAAGTAGTAAAGGACTTCGTTTAGCTGGGAACCAGAATTAACCCCAACAATAATGTTAGCCTAGAAATCCGACGAATAATTACTCTTGCAAACAAATGCTACTTCGGACTGAGTAGGCAATTGAAAAGTAAAGTCTTCTCTCGACGACCGAAAATAACACTATGCGAGTATAAGTCACTCATCGCACCGCGTCCTGCTATATGGTGAAGAAGCGTGGACACTAACAGCATCTTAGGAGCCGGCTCTGGGAGTATTCGCCAGAAAGGTTCTTCGAAATATTTTTGGACCTCTACGCGTTGGCGCCGGCAAGGACCGAAAAAGATTTAATGATGAGCTATATGAGCTTTACGCAGACGTCGACATAGTTCGGCGAATGAAAACACAGCGGATTCGCTGGATAGGCCACGTTGTACGGGTGAGCGAAGATGCTCCAGCCAAGAAGGTATTTTTATCGGCACCCGCCGGTGGAAGCAGAGGAAAAGGGAGACCACCACTCGATGGAAAGACCAAGCCGAAACCGAGTTGCGACCCCGCGGTGTTTCCAATTGGCGCAACGAAGAAACGACTGGCGAGCTATGTTGGACATTCAAAATCGCCCAGGCGGGTAAATTACCATTTAAAGAAAAGAAAAGTTATTGGCAAAAAACCGGTTAAGGGTTATTTTTTTGAAGCGCTGTCGAAGGTTTGATTTTTTGCCAATTGCTTTTCATTGAAAGAAAAAATCCGAAATCCGCATTGCGTTTTTGATACCTCTCCCGACATTTTTGGAAGTGTGGTCCCCTAAAGGAAGCAATTACCTTTAAGTGGACCTGGTCCTGATTTACAGCATTTTTATCAGAATGTATTGGATCAGAAGTGTCCCAGATCCTGGGCCACTTTTTCACCTCCCTTATGAGTGCGCGTTGCTCCTCCTCCGTGAAATTCATGACGCGCTGCTTGCGTTTCGATGACAGCTACTGTAACATCCATTGCTGGAATAAAATAATATTTATTTATTGAATAAATATAAAAAGCAATATATGACCCTTGATATATTTCTTAAGGAAACCTGTGTTGCCGTACTCAAATTTTAAGAAAAAATAGTAGCAAAGTTTTGTATTAAATTTCCTGAGAACTTCGTACTACATCAAGAAAGTTTAACACAAGAAGTTATCTTGAGCATTTCTTATGCGTTTTTATACTCAGCGTACACTTGTACACAGGGTATTATAGTTTTGGTCATATAACGGTTGTTTGTAACGGTACAAAATAATATAGATAGATATGGAGTTCCATATATCAAAGTTCTTAGAATGAACAGAGGAATCCATTGAGACATGTCCGTCCGTCCGTGGACACGATAACTTGAGTAAAAATTTAGATATTTGAATGAAATTTGGCACACAGGTTGCTTTTCGGCCAAGGTAGGTATGTTGATATTTGAAATGGGCGAAATCGAACCATAGCCATTCCTTTTTTTCCGATACCGAAAAACGTATAAAATCGGTTAAGGGGCATGGCACCGCCCACATATGAGTGAAGAAATTTTCAAACTTTGGCTGTTAATAACCTCAGAACCGTTTATGCTAGTGTAACAAAATTTCGTAGGAGGCTTACTATTGTTGCGCTAAATGACCCATAGAAAATAAGCGAAATCTTTCGACCACGCCTACTTTTTCATAAAAGTTACATGGAAAGGAGGTAGTAATATTGAACTGCCCATATCTAATTAACTGATGTGGGTATAATAATATAACTAGGCAGCTGTCTCATCGTTCTTATTCTTTATATGATTTTTGCAACATTTTGGAAAGTTGGCGTGGCACCGCCCACTTAAGAGTCAAGCAAATTTTAAATTCGACTGTTAATAACTTAAGGACGGTGTAAGATAGAATTACGAAAGTTTATACGAGATATACTATAGACATGTAGAGCATGGGGGCGTGGCACCTCCCACTTTCCCAAAATTATTTATAGCCTATACTGTACATAGTGAACCCAGAAATCCACTGTGCAAATTTCATAAAGATCGGTTAGGTTCTTTGGAAGCCAGACACGCAGACACACATTAATTTTCATACCCAGCGTGTACTTGTACACAGGGTATTATAGTTTTGGTCATATAACGGTGGTTTGTAACGGTACCAAGTAATGGAGATAGCTATGGAGTTCCATATATCAAAGTTTTTAGAATGAACAGAGGAATCCATTAAGACATGTCCGTCCGTCCGTGGACACGATAACTTGAGTAAAAATTTTGATATTTGAATGAAATTTGTCACCCAAATTGCTTTCCGGCCAAAGCAGTTTGCTGTGTGAAATGGGCGAACTCTAAGTATAACCACGCCCCTTTTTTCGATATCGAAAATTTCGAAAAACTTAGAAAATTGGTTAATTCAATAATAAAAGCAACTCCAATGATGATATTTGCTAGATTTATTAATTTGGTTGTCCTATTGACGATTTCATCAAATTGTTGGAAAAGATCGGTTGAGTTCCATGG
Organism: Merzomyia westermanni; assembly: GCA_949987695.1. Classification (NCBI taxonomy): domain Eukaryota; kingdom Metazoa; phylum Arthropoda; class Insecta; order Diptera; family Tephritidae; genus Merzomyia; species Merzomyia westermanni. The sequence continues at coordinate 94,705,289 of OX465288.1, forward strand.
ACGCTTATACAAGATTAAAATTTTATATAGCTGGCGGGTGTGGCACCGCACATTTTCCACTTATATATATCATAATGTTCAGGAGGAAAAAAGAAATTCATTAAGCCATGTCCGGCCGCTCGTCCGTCCGTCCGTCTGTGAACACGATAACTTGAGTAAATTTTGAGATATCTTAATAAAATTTGGTATGCGGGTTCCTTGGCACTCATCGCCGAGCAATATTTGAAATGGACGAAATCGGGCCATAGCCACGTCCACTTTTTATATATAAAATACAAAAAAAGTGATTACTCAGTAAATATGCAATAACTTTGCGTAAAATAGCTTTACATCATTTAGATTTCAGCTTTAAAGTTTCCGTAAACAAAAAACTCCAAAAACTTAAAATTTTCGAAAATGGGCGTGGCCCCGCCCCTTTTATAGTGAACTATTCCACAAAACTTTTTATGCCACCACTCCGCCAAAAATTGAGCTGTCGAAATGAAATTTGGTGATAATGTTCTATGTATAAAGCTAACTGTTTCCTGTTAAAAAGGGCGAAATCGGTTTATGTCCACGCCAAGTTTTTTAGCATAGTTCTGAAAATTTTTTTTGTAAAATTTAAAAAGCGATATTTCTACAACTAAGCAAGTTATATCAATTAGATTTTGCACACATAATAAGCTTTTTAAAAACCACTCTGCTGCAAACAAATTTTGTCAATTTTGAAGAAGTAGGCGGGGCGCCGCCCACTTTTCAGCATAAAATTTCCGCTACTTTCAAAGGAAATCGCTTATAATTCCATCTTGATATTTCAATGAAAATTGGTCAGCTGCTTCTTAGTAGTATGTATTATACTCCTGCCAAAAATTAGCGAAATCGGGAAACACACAAGAAAAATATTCGGGCACGTAGTTAATAGCCCACTGCAATAGCGAAGTTATATATCTTCTTTGATTTTCATACCTTTCATAAACATTAAATGTATATAAGTATGAGAACAAGAAGAGAAAAGTTCACTAAAATGATCAACACGATAAGCGGAGTCGATTTAGCCATGCCCGTCTCTCCGTCCGTCGGTCTGTTTGTCCGTCTGTTTATTTGAACGCAAACTAGTCTCTCAGTTTTACAAAAGAGTGCTGAAATTCGTTGTTTGCTTTCTCCATTTTATATTATACTAGCAAACCCGGTATACGTTGTTTTGACGTTTTGATACATAGAACACATCTATATATAAAATGTCATTAACTTAAACCAAATAAACTCCTAACTATACCGAACTGCAGCTTTATATAACCTGGGGGCTTTTCCAAAAGTTTATGCAGACTGTGTCGTGCCCAGCGAACTCCTGAACATATCGTGAAATTTTAAGAGCAAACCAAAACACAAAATATGTGGGCGTGGCACCGCCCACTTTTGAAAAATTATAAAGAGATATTGACTAAGTGACACTATATCCCAATTTCATTAATTTAGACCAAAAAAGTTCGGAGTTATGACGAATTGAAACTTTATATAGACTGGGGGCGTGGCTCCGCCTACTTTTCCATATTGTCTATGCTGTACCCAGTGAACACAAGTATATATTGTGAAAATTTCATAAAGATCGGTTGAGTTCTTTGGCGCCTATGAAAGACACCCTTTTTTATATCTATTTTAGTTACGCACACAAGGTTTATTACTTCATTCGGCATAAACGGTTCCAGATATATATTTATTAATGTATATCAAAACCTTCAGGATGAAAAGTAAAATATCCGTGCAAGTAGTTAATACCCCACTCCAAAAGCGAAGTTGTATATCTTTTTTGATATTCATTCCTTTCATGAACATGAAATGTTTGTACGTATACTGAAATGATCTTTCGGTACGTCTGTCTGCCTGTTCGTCGGTCTATTTGAACGCAAATACGAACTGAAAGTATTAAAATAGACCTGCGTAAATTGGGATGACATAATAGATCACTACTAGGTATATAATGTTCGGTTCCACCCGAACTTTGACTTTGTTACTTGTTTTTAATTGTGTACGAAGCTGGCTGAGAAATTCCAAGCGAAAAATCCATGTGTTTACATTTTTTAAGGTTAAGTGGCATATAATTTTAAATCGCACCAAGTAACTAGTGTATCTAGATCTGATTGTAGCTTATTTCTATCTTCAAGTGACGCGAATGGCATGAAAAGCTTTACGTCGTCAGCATACATTAACATTTTTGAAAATTTTATTATTGTAGAAATATCATTTATAAACAACAAGAACAGATGGCTTCCTTGAGGAACCCCCGAAGAGACATAAATGACATCGAATACTAAATTTTTAAACACTACTCTTTGTGTCCTATCACTAAGGTAAGAAGAGATCCAGCGATTGAGACTAGGCTGGAAGCCCAACTGATCGAGTTTATGAATAAGTAATGAGTGACACACTTTGTCAAAAGCTTTGCTGAAATCCGTATAAATAACGTCGGTGTGCAGATTTTTTCTAAAGCCATTTGAGACATGACTGGTAAACTCAAGTAAATTCGTAACTGTGAACTTTCTCTTACTGAACCCGTGTTGGCCGTCAGGTATCCATGAAGCAACATTGTTCACAAAAAGTATTAATTTTGTTGGACCGTAGTGTAGGCAATTTTAGGTATCGCAGTGATCATGGTAGCATAGATATATATATACTCATATTCTTCACGCTAACTTCGGTCTAAATCTCCATTGCATTCTTCTTCTCTGTCTCTATTTTCGTTTAGTTTCTTATAACACCCCTACCGCATTATCTATTATCATTCTACATGTTAGTCTTGTCTGCCTTTTTTAAATCATGAAGCTGTTCATAGCGAGTATACAAGAATACGCTAGCTCATTAAAAATGTGTAAAAACTTCTAATATCCGCACAAACTTTTTTTCAGGAATAAATCCACGCTTGTTTTCCACTCAATATATTGTTATTAAATGTTTTCTGGTAGGATGAGAAATTCTTTAAATTACAATTTGTTTTAAAAAATATTTAAAATTTACATAAAATTTCTATGACAAAGTATACAGTTCAAAACAGTATTATATTTTGACTCACATAAAACAACGTATCTCTTTCCGATACGAATTTACGGAAAAAAATTTTTTTATTACTGCCAAGGTATGGTCGATTAAAATAACGTTTCGTTTTCGGTTTTATTACATGTTTCGGTTTCGTTTACGGAATCGTTCTTCAACGTTTATGTCGGCCTCGTTCCGTTTCGGCTTCAAAATAAAAGAGATGATAAAAAAATTTTAAAGACTACCTTTATATTTACGTCGCCAAAGTACAGCAGAAAATGTGTCCTTAAGCAAAGACAAGGTATCTGTGAGTTTTAGTTTTGAAACTTTAATGGTCTCACTTGTAACCAATTTATGAGGTTTGAAAATATATAACTTGATACAATCTTCTTATTTCATAGACACACATATATAATGTGTAAAATTAAAATTTGGAATATAAAATCGTGCAACTTCATTGACATTATGAATTTATGTCATTGACATTAATTTCATTGACATTATGGCCGGCCGCAACCTCCATTCACAATGCTCGCATCAACTACAACATGCGCGGCTCGACGAAAAATGCGATACCTACTGTCCGAGTGAAAATAACAATTTTTTTCTTTTCGGAACACAAACATAAGCCTTCGAAGATAATTGTGTAATAGTAGGCCTAGAAGGCCTTAAAAAATTATTTGTTTCAATAATTGTTATTAAAAACCAAGTTAATTAACAAATATTATTTTTAAAATACATCTATTGTGAAGAGAAACCGATTCGAAAATATATACAAGGTGGCGCAAAAGTAAGCTTCCGATGTTTAGCATATCGGTTGTGGCACGTGCAGTGTGTGCTGTTGCACCGTCTTGTTGGAACCACATGTTTTCCAATCCCAATTCATCAAGTTGCGGCAAAAAGAACTCGTTGATCATTGCTCTGTAGCGCTCACCATTCACAGTAACCGTTTGGCCCCGACCGATTATTGGTCAAATAAATAGTAAGCAATATTCCGCGTTCTGCAGCAGTTTAGCGTAACATTGTTTATTAACGTGTATTTCGCATGTGTTTACTACACAAATGTCAAAACAGAACTGACTTTAGGGGCCAATCGCAAAATTTATAGCATTTTCTGATAGGAGGATTACTTTTGCGCAGTAACCGTTTTTCACCGACCGATTATTGGTCAAATAAATAGTAAGCAATATTCCGCGTTCTGGAGCAGTGTAGCGTAACATTGTTTATTAACGTGTATTTCGCATGTGTTTACTACACAAATGTCGAAACAGAACTGACTTTAGGGGCCAATCGCAAAATTTATAGCAATTTCTGATAGGAGGATTACTTTTGCGCCACCCTGTATATATAAATATAAAATTTCGTCCGTATATGACAAACGAGTCGTGAGTTATGAATTTTTCTTCGAAATGTTCAAAAATTCTTTATTGTTGAAAATAATGAAAACCTTGCAGGTTTTCGAAAAAAGTTTCAAAGTGTTTTTAATTTTGTCTTTAGCTACAAATTTTTATTGTTTTTATTACTATCGTAAAGATTAGGGAAAGAGCCGTGGACACAGTTGATGAGGTCTGACCCAGCATCAAATGAAAGGCATTCAAAGGGTCTATAAGATGCTTCAGTTATCGAAATGGGTTCCTGAACTTTTGCCCAAATACGATCCACAAAAATTCTAATCTTCATGAACAATGTTGTTATCAAATGAAATTCATTCAAAGGAGCTACATATAAGAGCTTCCATAGGTTCCGCGATAATTGAATTAGTTTCGTAGACTTTTTCCAAGACATGGTCCAGATACAACTCTACTTGTTGGTATCAAATAAAAGGTATTCAACTGGGAAGTAAAATAGTTCAGTAGTGTGTGGAACATAACATTAAATACCCAGCTGTTTAAATCGGTCGCGTTAAATTAGTAAATTGTACTTTAGTTATGACTTGTAGAGGTTTCAAACTTTTTCTACTACCATGTGGGCAATCGTATAAATGAAAATGAATGTGTGTCTGGCGTCCAAAGTACTCAACCGATCTTTACGAAATTTTCGCAGCAGATTCTCGGGTTCACTGGTTACAGAATAGACTAATGTAGTGTATCCACAACTAATACATATCTACATACAAAATACGCAGCACGAGCGGCTACTAAGTTACTTGGTCAGTAAAGTAAACAAAACGCTACCAAGTAATTGCTGACGCTACGTAATTCTCTGCTGCAACACTTTCCCACGATTTCGCAAAAGCATTGAAGTAGTCTGCGGTTATGCACATATGAATGTATGTGCATATTTGTGAGCGTACGTTTGAATGCATGCCCTTTGTTTAGTTTGTAAGAATTAGAGTAAATATGTATTGTAGTAAATAAGTAGTAATAAGAAATGTAAAGTATAAATAAGCTGAATTTTTACAATAAAGAGAGATTGTGAATTCGGCACTGAAAGGTGCCTGACCACCAAATATAATACTTCACTATATATGATTCTTGGAAAAGCGTAAGTGGGTGGTGCCACGACCCCATGTTGTTTAAAATTACAATTCGTTAAAGCTCTGAACATCTTTGGTATAAATTAATTAATAAATAATAAATCCTTTAATCAAAATCTACACAATTCTAGAAAAGTTGACGTTGGATATTTATGACACTTTCACTTTGCTTCCAGATAACGATATTTTATATAAACGTGTTCTATATAAAATAAAAACATGATACAAAAATTTTAAAGACTACCTTTATATTTATCTCGCCAAAATACAGCAGCAAAATTTGACTTAATCAAAAGTGGGCGGTGCCAAGCCCATTTTCAAAAATTTCTTGAAAAATAATTTTCTGCCTTAACGTTAATGTACACACCATATTTTATCCCTAAAAGTGTATTATGTACTGAATAACTAATTTATTTTCGAAAATATTCTATCTATAAAAAGTTGGCGTGGCTATCACCCGATTTCGCCCATTTTCAATAGCGCTCCGAGATGAGTGCCAAGGAACCTGCATGCCAAGTTTCATTGAGATATCTCAAAGTTTACTCAATTTATCGTGTTAACAGACGGACGGACGGACGGGCATGGCTTAATCAATTTCTCTCTTGAATATTAAGAAAATGATAGAATTTTTAAGTAACTGGTTCTGCAGATGTCGTTGACCCAATACAGCTGTGCGATTGGACAGGGTAGTATGTAACGTCATAAACATCGAGAAAGATATTGTCTTATACATATCAAAATGTTCATGAGGAAAAGAAAAATTGATTAAGCTATGTCCGTTCGTCCGTCCGTCTGTTAACACGATAACTTGAGTAAATTTTGAGGTACCTCAATAAAATTTGGTATGTGTAGGGTTATATACTTGCGTAATATATTACTTTATTAATTTTTAAAATTGTTTTTGGTTCACTGTTGTATAATGTTAAATATCAAAATGAAAAATTTCTATTCAATTTCGACTCTTTAAAAATACAGACATAATTTTTGTTAAAATAAATACATATTCAATAATTTATTAATGCTGATATATTGGTGATCCTGAGAACCTTCCATACTATAACTTTTGATAGTACCAGCCTTTGTTTCCTACAATCAACAAGCTTTATATCTGCAATATTATCTTCCGATCCTACGAACTTTATTAATAAACTTACGAGTTTTCTAAATCAACATATTTTCTTTGGAAATAAACTATTGGAAAGAACACATTCTATACATGGCGAAAATGTAATTAAATGAAATAGAATTAAAATATCAAATTTAAAATATTAAAATGTACTAAAATAACTAATTTGATGTGAACTTATAACTGTATTTGCGAATTTATTGTGAAAATTCAAGATTGTGAAATTCATCTACACATATTTCGTGCGTGCACTTCAGTAAAAAAATCAGTGACCTCTACGGTCCAACATACTTATAATAAATCCAATAAATAATACGAGAACAAAGCATACCTTGTTTTCATCTCAAATTAATAACGGATACAATATACAATTCAATTTTCAAAATATCATCTATATCCAAATATCACATCAATCAACTGCTATATTTTAACGGAAAGAAATTAACTATCGCACCAATAATCAACAAATATAAATACTGCTTCTTCTAACATATGCATTTACTGGATTTTTTTACTATATCTTCGAATACTTTACTTCATCTTTTATTCAAATAGACGTCCTTTATTTTTGATAATATCTTTCATCTACAATCAACAAAAAATTCGGTGAGCTGTATTGTGAACATATTTTAAAATAATTATAGTAAATGTAAGGTTTATATACTTTGTTAAGTGTACTATATTAATATTAAATTACAATTATCTAATTAAATATCCATACATTTTCAAATATTTATCAAATTTTAAACAAAATATTACATTTCATTCAATTAATTAAAAACCAATTACTTTATTACGAATAATTAATGAAATTATTAAAATCAAAAGCCATTAATTGTATTTTATAATTAACTTTTCCAAATTATAATCTATTTTAACATATTTGAATTAATTTTCTAATTAAATTGTTAATTTAATATTTATTTTTATTAATCTTAATATTTAAATTTTTATTATTGTGTACACTCTTTTTCCAGTTAACTAAAATTATTCGATCACCTATTCATACAAGAAGTTTCACAGCAACAGAAACTCAAAACGAAAACAACAACTCAATTCCAAGACACTCCACATCAACAGAGACACAAAACGAAAACAACAACTCAATTCCAAATTTGAACCTCACACAAAATATTCATACTGATAATAACACAATGTTTAGAGATAATTTTAATTTTTCAAAATCAGTTAAGTTGCCTTATTTTTGGGAACAATCCCCTGAACAATAAAACTACTGATAAAATTATTACTTTAGCAGATAAAATTTTTAATTTAATTAATATCAACAATCTTCTAAAATTGTTGCGATAGATAGTTCTGAAAACATTGCCCTGACACAATGTGTTAAAAATTTGACTGATTTAACTACTGTCATGTTTCAAAATTTAAATAAAATTAGTGAAGATATAAATGAACTTCAAATTCGATCTAGATCTAGACAACAACATCGATCTACATCACGTAATTTTTCTAATCCCCGAAATTTCAATGAGCAAAATAAAAATATTATTTGTTGGTATCATCAAAAATTTAAACACAACGCTTATAAATGTATTAAACCATGTAATTTTAGCTCAAATTATAATACAAATTCAAAGACTTTAAACTAAAACGTCACGTTATGACAGTGGCTAGTAGCGAAAGTGACGTTAAACCTTCTCGACGCCTATTTATTTTTGACAGATTTAATAAATTAAATTTTTGAATAGATACGGGTGCTATTGTTTCTTTAGTTCCCTCTTCCAAATGCAAATCTCATAAAATAAATTCTGATCTAAATTTAACTGCAGCTAATGGTTCTTCAATTTCCCACAATAACTTGTGAACCAGATTACACCAAACCAGTGCAACGCTAAACGGTTCATAGAATTGAAACTAAAGGAGTTTTACCGTTCTCAAAACCTTGTCGTCTAGATCAAATTAAATTTAAAATTGCAAAAACAGAATTCGAGTTTTTGGTCGAAATAGGTATATGTAGACCTTCTAGTTCTCATACTGCATCTCCTTTACATTTGGTCCAAAAAAAAGAACCAAATGATTGGAGACCATGTGGAGACTATCGTAGACTGAATTTCATTACCATACCTGATCGATATCCATTACCCCATATACATGATTTAGCTATTGATTTAAAAAACAAACAAATATTTTCGAAAATGGATCTAGTCCGAGCATATCATCAGATACCCATGGCCAAAGAAGACATTCATAAAACAGCAATAACTACACCATTTGGAATGTTTGAGTTCGTACGCATGCCTTTTGGTTTACGAAACAGCGCACAAACATTTCAACGTTTTATAAATGAGGTATTTTCTGGGTTTGATTTTGTTTTTGTCTATATTGATGATATACTTGTTGCTAGTGATGACGAAGATCAACATTTTGAACATTTAAAATCTGTTTTTGAAAGGTTGGCGGAATATAATTAAAATATTAAACCTTCGAAATGTATCTTTGGAACGAATAAGTTAGATTTTTTTAGTTATGAAATTTCTAGTGAAGGAATTAGGCCATCCTTAGAAAGAATTGAGACAATAATCAACTTCAAAAAACCTATTTCTATAAATAAATTACAAAAATTTTTAGGAATGGTTAATTATTACCATAGATATGTTAAAATGTTAGTAGCAGAACTTGGTCCACTGCATGAAATGTTAACATTTGCTACTAAACATTAACTTAAACAACTTAGTTGCTCAGAGAAGACTATTAATGCTTTTGAAAATGTCAAACAGCTTTTTGCACAGAAAACTTTACTCACTCATTTTGATAAAAACGGTAAATTATCTCTTGCTGTAGATGCTTCAAATTTAGCACGTAAATTATCTCCTACTGAAATGAATTACTCAACTTTTGACAGAGAGCTTTTAGCGATTTATAATTCAGTTAAACACTTTAAACATTTTCTTGAAGGTAGCACATTCACTATTTACACTGTTCATAAACCCTTAACACAAATTCTTAATTCAAAAACAGACAGATCACCACGACAAATTCGACATCTAGAATACATAGCACAATTTACAAATGACATTCAATACATTTCAGGAAAAGAATATATTGTTGCTGATACACTTTCTCGTATTCCGGATATTAACACAATTTTAGCGAAAGACATAAATTTCCAGACCTTATATGAAGAACAGCAAAAAGACAAAACTTTTCAAAACATAATATCTGATCAAAATTCAAACAGTAATTTAAAAGAAATTTGTATTCCAGTTCTTAATCTTAATATATGGTATGATATTTCCCAAAAACCTTTTAGGCCGTTTGTTCCTAAATCTATGAGAAAAATTATTTTTGACAAAATTCACTGTTCCAAGTGTTCGCACAACTAGACGATTGATTCAATCTAAATACTTCTGGCCTAATATGCGCAAAGAAATAAATAATTGGTCTACTACTTGCTTAAATCGTCAAAACTCAAAAATTTCCAAATATACAAAAAATTGAGATACCTTTTGGACGATTTGAACACATTTGGTTGGTCCATTACCTGTATCAAAAGAAAATCGTTACATTTTAACTATCATTGACAGGCATACACGTTGGCCTGAAGCATATCCGCTTAGGGATATTTCAGCAAATACTTTAGCAACAACTTTTGTCTATAATTACATTCCTCGTTTCGGTATTCCACTAAACATAACTGTTGATCAAGGATCACAGTTCACATCAAAATTATTCACAGAGCTAACTAAGTTATTAGGATCTCACAAAATTCATACAACTCCATACCATCCTCAATCAAATGGAATGATAGAAAGATTTCATAGGACATTGAAAACAGCTATCACTTCATCAGATGATTCAATGCACAGGTCTGAAATTCTCCATTGATTTTATTAGGTTTACGCACATCTTTCAAAGAAGATTTAAAATGTTTTTTTGCGGAATTAGTATATGGACAAACACTTAGATTACCAGGTGAACTAGTTGTTTCCAATAATAATGGTAATGAAGTAGATAATACGATTGAAATTCTTTCTAAATTAAGAAAATATTTTTCACATGTTAGATCAAATGTCCTACATCACAACACTGAGTATTCTTTCATTCCTAAAAATTTATATTCTTGTGAATATGTAGTGGTTAAAGTTATTAACAAGTCGAATTTACAATCACCTTATGATGGTCCGTTTAAAGTTATTTCTAAACATGATAAAGTATTCAAAATTCAACATGGAAATACTATTAAAACAATTTCAAAAGATTTACTTAAACCTGCAAACATAATTACAAATACAGTACTTAACACTAACTCATCAACACTTTCAAAAAACAAAAAGAAAATAACATTTAACATAAATTAATTGATCGTTTCACTGGAGGGGGAGTATATGTGGGGTTATATACTTGCGTTATATATTACTTTATTAATTTTGAAAACTGTTTTTGGTTCACTGCTGTAAAATGTTAAATATCAAAATGAAAAATTTCTATTCAATTTCGACTCTTTAAAAATACAGACATAATTTTTATTAAAATAAATACATATTCAATAATTTATTAATGTTGATATAGTATGCAGGTTCCTTGGCACTCATCTCCGAGCGTTATTTAAAATGGGCGAAATCAGATGATAGCCGCGGCCACTTTTTTTGTATAGAATATTTTCGGAAAAAGTGATTATTCAGTATATAATACACTTAAACGAATAAAATTTGTTGAAAATGGGCTTAGCACCGCCCACATTTAATGAAGTCTAACTTAGAAATAAGATTAATGATAAATCCAAAACCGTTCAAGATATCGAAACGAAATTCAGCACAAAGGAAAGACACCATTCAGGAATGTTCCGGAAAAATAAGCAAAGTCGGTCAAGGTCCACGGCCACTTTTATAAAAAAGATTTTGAAAAGAAGTATAGATATATTTAATAGGCAGTAACTTTGCGTACAATAGCTTTACGAGTATATCATTTCTATTTCACAAATGTTAGATTTTTAGCGAACTTCTTGGTTTTTAATTTAACTAATGGTTAAAGCTAGCTCTAGGTCTGGTGTATTAGAATAAGTTATTTTTGTTTTTTCCCAATATATTTCAATCTCCACCGGAGATCGGCGTCAGGGACTACAGCAACAATTGATAATTTTTATTATTATACATATATCACATGCATAATTACATATTTTTAAAAACATACATACATTAATTCAGATGATGCACAACATCTAGTCAGTTCGCCATGCTGTTTTGTACTAGTTTTCGCGAGTCAAGTAAATGTCTACATGTACATGTTTCAGAGTCTTTCTAGTAGTTCAGTCTCTTGTTCTCTTCCGTGTCTATTATGTGAAGCATCTCTAGTGTAAAACGTTTTTCGTAATTTTAAACATTTTATATCCGATAGATAACCTGCTAGGATAGTTTTAAGCTTATTTTTGGTTGTGACAACATATTCTTTGTTGTATTACTTGTCTCCGTCACCCGCACATGGTATCTTGTATGTAATATTATTTTGGTCCATCTTAGTAACTTTGCTTTTCATATTGCTAAAAAAAATATATTGTTTGTGAGCTATTCCTATGCTTTTTTTTGTCAGAAACATTCAAGCCCTGCAATCTCTCCGAAAAGCCAGGTATATATACAACAGATTTATATGATGGAGGCCTTTGATTTAAGGTTTTATACCGTTTCTATATGTATTTATCAGCCTATGTATAATACTGGATCTAAAATCGATTATCCTCAGGATATGTTCTATACGTTTTCTGTTCTCAGAGTGAAATAGTACGTCGCTGGTATCTAATACTTTCCCGATAAAGTTTTTTGCCGTGTTAATGATTATTTATGTAAGTCCTATTATTTATGTAAGTACTTGACTAATATTTTAAAACACCTGACGACGAAATCTGTTTAACGTTTGTTGGGTATAACTATGAATTATCTACAACAATTATCTAATCTCTCTCTGAGCATCTCATTTATCTTAGTCACGTTAACTGTAACTTAGAAGTAAGAAAATGTAAAATGAATAAATCACTCGTTGACTATCGTCTAGCAGAACGCACGCATTTTTACTCGGTCCGTCTTATTGAGACACAACAAAATGGCGACGAGAAAAATATAGCCAAAAGACAAAAAAATAAAAAAAAGTTATTTAAAACAAATAAAGTGAAGCGCGGTAAAAAAAAAACAGAAGGATTTACCATAAGTAATACACATCAGTGTTACTCTCTGATGAATAGTGAACTTTGCCTTAAAAACCTAGTTGTAATTACAACTACATTGCAATAAAAGTGCAGAAACAGTGTAAATACAAAAACAAAATAGCAATAGTCATATCGAGTGCGGTTATTGCAACATAAGACGTGCATGAAAATCATTAAAATGACAAATGGTGACGGTTCTTTAAATCAAGCCGAAGCTGGTACATTTATTATACACCAGTCAAGCAACATTCCAGAATTTTCACCGCAGTCAGACACGTGGCTGCTATGGAAAAAAAATTTGATATACATTTCTGTGAAATTGGGTGCACTGATGACAACAAGAAAAAAGCAATTCTCTTAAAGTCAGTAGGCGCAAATGCATATGCTCTTCTTCACACTCTTTGCAGTCCAATGTCACCGGTAAGCAAAACATACAAAGAACTGTGTGAGTTTCTTCATCAAGATTTCACTCCACCGACAATTGTATTTGCTGAGCGCAAAAAATTCCATGAAGCAACAAAGCAATAAACAGAAACGATATCTGAGTGGTTCTCTAGAACGAAGAAGCTTGCACTTAATTGTAAATTTGGCGAATGCCTTGAAGCATTCATACGTGATCGTTTTGTAATGGGTTTGCCGGATAAAATATTTGAAAGAATATGTGAAGTAGATGAGAAAATTTCACTCAACGATGTGCTAAAGAAAGCTCTCATTATTGAAAAGAAACACACGAAAACGAGTCAGGTGAATTACGTAAAGAACTCAAAACAACAAAAAACTCAATTGGCGCAGCAAACAACGAAATAGCAAACAAAAGCGACAATAAGAACAGCAAACAGCAGCAATACAACAACAACAAGAATAGCAAGCTAGGGCCATGTGTACATTGCGGGTGGCGTAACCATCAATCAGCAAAATGCCGGTACAAGGAATATAAATGTCACACCTGTGGCAAAGTTGATCATATGACTACCATATGTCGTAAAAAAGATAAGAAAAACAATAATAATTGTTCATGTGAAACTAATAATTTATTTGACAATTCTATTTTTAGTATTATCAACACGAATTCCGACAATAGATTTGTTATGTCCGTTGTCGTTGAGAGAGCAAGGGAGTTTTTTGCGACGCAGGTGCACCTTGTACGCTAGTTCCTGCTTCATTTTATAATGAACTAAAACACAAAGGTCCGCTGAGACCGTGCAAAACCAAATACATGGATTACAATGGCTCTGAAATTCCACTATTGGGTGAGTATGATGCAAACATTACGTACGAAGGGACCACTAAACAAATTGTAGTTGTTGTATCAAGAACTAAAAGTCCGCCTTTGCTTGGCCGACCGTTTTTAAAGGCATTCAATTTTGAGTTAATGCAGGTTAATGCTATTGAAGAAGAAGGTATGCACTCAGTAATTACTGAGCAAATCAAATGTGAATTTTCAAGCGTTTTTAATAGTCAATTAGGACATTGCAAAAATTATGAAGTCAGTCTACCAATAGAAGGCAATGTTAAACCAATATTTTTTAAACCACGTTCATTGCCGTTGGCATGGAAAAAGAAAGTTGAAAAACAACTTAGCTGTCTAGTAAATGACAATGTACTTGAGCCAATTCATAATCCGGATTGGGGAACTCCATTGGTACCCATTTTAAAACCCAATGGAGATCTTCGATTATGTGGTGACTACAAGGTGACCATAAACAAGCAAGAAATTTTTGCGGCGTTACAGGGTGGTGAGTTGTTTAGCAAACTGGACATGTCGAATGCATATAATCAGTTGGTCCTCGACGAACAAGCACAGCTATTGTGCGCATGGAGCACACACGTAGGTGCGTTCAAATTAAAGCGATTACCGTTTGGGGTAAAGACAGCTGCTGCTATTTTCCAAAAGACGATGGAAAATTTATTACGAGAATTACCTTCGGTAGTCGTTTATCAAGACGACATCACCGTCACTGGTAGGAATTTGAAAGCACACATTTTGAATTTAAAGGCAGTTTCTAAAAAGTTGAGTTTCGCTGGGTTCACATTGAATATGAACAAATGCAAATTTTTTCCAAAATCGAATTTCATATCTTGGGTTCATAATTGACAAAAATGGGTTAAGTAAAAATGATGAACGCATTTCAAGCGTAAATAAAGCGCCAACCCCAAAAGATGTATCTGAAGTTAGGGCCTTTATCGGAATGGTTAATTACTATTCGAAATGTATAGACAATTTCTCGAAGAAAATTATGCCTTTATATGAGCTGCTACAAAAAGGGAAAACATTCAATTGGTCACAAAGTTGTCAAGAATCTAATGAGCGAATGAAATCTGAAGTCACGTCTGATCAAGTACTTGTGCACTTCTATATCCCAAGCTACCAATTTTGTTGACAACAGACGCGTGTAGCAATGCAGTTGCAGGTGTTTTCACACAAATTTCCTGGTAATACTGTGAAACCGATTGCCTTTATATCACGAGCTCTCAATAAAAGCTAAAGAAATTACAGCACCCTTGAGAAGGAGGCCCTAGCTATAGTGTACAGTGTAGTGAAACTTAAACAATATTTGCTGGGCAACAGATTCACATTAAAAACTGAGCACAAGCCCCTATTATCAATTTTTAGTGAAAGAAAAGGCTTGCCTGTTATGGCATCTGCGCGTATGCAACGTTGGGCTCTAATACTGTCAGGTTTCGACTATAATGTGGAGTATGAAAACGGTAATTTAAATCATGCTGACAGTTTGTCTAGAATGCCACAATAAGTGATGATTGAAGACCATGAAGAAAACAACTATATTAATTATATAGAGAAAGAAAACTATCTCAATTTAAATTTCAAAGACATTGCTCGTGAAACGAGACGCGACCTCACCTTGTCCCAAGTTAGTGATGCAATCTAAAAGGGGATCGTTTGTAACTTACGGGGAGATGATTTTATGGCCTTCCGAAACAAAGCCCAAGAACTAACGGTCGAATATGATTGTGTACTGTGGGGATATCGAACAGTTGTTCCAAAAAAACTGCGTCATCGGATTCTTGAACAGTTACACTGTTCACATTTCGGAATAGTAAAAACAAAGGCATTACCGAAGTACAAAGCATGGTACTACGGGCGAGTCACCTGCAAAAGTTTTCATAGGGCGATCAGTAAAAACTCGATTCAATGCACTTAGACCACCGCTAACAAAATCGAAAGTCTTAGAAAGTCAGGCAAAGAGCGTAGACAAAGACAAACATAGAAGAAATGTCGAATTTTATGAAGGGCAAAAAGTTCTCATACGTGACTACACTAATCCAAATAAGGCAAGTTGGTCCCCGGCTGTAATTAAAAAACAGTTGGGATCGCGTACGTACTCTTGCATCATTAGCGGAAGCAATAGAGAAATCAAGCGTCATTTAGATCAAATAAGAGGAAGAGAAGTTATCACTGGCAATGCAGAAGGTGCACAGAGTGCGGACGGTGTCGAGAACAATTGCTCATCTTCTATCAGTGACAACGCATCACACTCAGGTATTGTGTCTGATAAATATAATTTGCAAAATACTCCTAAAAGGGTATTAAGACCACGAGTTGGTGGAAAAATTGTTAAATTATAATACAAAAAAAAAAATTTTTTTTTTTAATCTATCTTTTGTAAAATATGTGATATGCATATATGTATGTACATATATATCCTATTCACACGCACACAAATTGTTCATCGTTAAATATAAAAAAAAAAAATTTAATTTACATTACTAAAGAAACATATTTACCTTACGCCATACTATGATATTGTCATAACATTTTAGTAACATCATTATCCATCTTATCTTTATATTTTTTTAACTTAAGGGGGAGAGTGTTGGGTATAACTATGAATTATCTACAACAATTATCTAATCACTCTCTGAGCATCTCATTTATCTTAGTCATGTCAACTGTAACTTAGAAGTAAGAAAATGTAAAATGAATAAATCACTCGTTGACTATCGCCTAGATAACGCACGCATTTTTACTCGGTCCGTCTTATTGAGACACAACAATATTAAAAGTGCAATAGAATTTAAGGACAAATTCAACGACACCTATATATGTGATGATGAAGGTCTTGTATCGTTTGATGTCGTATCACTTTTACCACATATACCAACAGACTTGGCTATACAGACAATACGGGCAAAGTGGGAGCAGATAAAGGAAGACACGAATATTCCAAGGCTTAACATTTTGTGTATGCCCAAACACATATTTTAAGTAGGAAGAACAAATGTATACACAACAAGTAAGGAATTCTAAGTTCGGGTGGAACCGAACATTAAATACCCAGTTGTGTAAAAGTGGTCGTAGTAAATTGTTAAATTATGGTGGAGTTATGACCTATAGAGGGTTTAAACTTTTTCTACTACCATGTGGGCAATCTTATAAATAAAAATGAATGTGTGTCTGCGTCTTGCTTCCAAAGTACTTAACCGATTTTTATGAAATGTTCACGGTAGATTCTTGGGTTTACTAGTTATAGTACAGGCTATATATAATTTTGGAAAAGTGGGCCGTGATACGCCTCCAGGCTACATAAAATTTAAATCTTGTACAGGCGTCCAAGGTACTCAACGATCTCATCCAAAAATTTGATGAAATCGTCAATGGGACAACCAAATTAATAAATCTAGCAAATATCATCATGGGAGCTGCTTTTATTATTGAATTAACCCATTTTATACGTTTTTCGAAATTTTCGATATTGCAAACAGGGGCGTGGTTATGCTTCGATTTCGACCATTTCAAATAGCAACCTACCTTGGCCGGAAAGCAACCTGTGTGCCAAATTTCGTTCAAATACCTCAAGGTCTACTCAAGTTATCGTGTCCACGGACGGACGGACATGTCTTAATGGATTCTTTTGTTCATTCTAAGAGCTTTGATATATAGAACGCCGTATTTATCTCCATTATTTTGTACCGTTCCAAACCACCCTTATATGTCCAAAACTATAATACCCTGTGTACTAGTACACGCTGGGTATAATTAAACGGACTTCCAATGGAATCTCCGACATTATTATGGATGAAATTTTAGGCAAAGTAGTGACAAACACGAGATTATTTAGTAAATACGTAGACGATGTAGACGATGTGAAGGAGGATAAACTAGATGGAACCTTAAAATTTTTCAACCCATACCACAAAGATATTCAATTTACCATGGACCTGGAAAAGACTCACAAATTACCCTTTATAGACTTGTTAGTGTGAAAAATGTAACAGTAAAATAAAGCTAGATTGGTACGAAAAGCCCATGTTCTCAGGTCGTATTATCAATCATCCGAAAAACATAGTTATTAACAAGAACAAGAGACTGGACTACCAGAAAGACTCTGAAACATGTGCACACATATACATGTAGACATTTACTTGACTCTCGAAAACTAGTTCAAAACAGCATGGCGAACTGATTAGATGCTGTGTATCCAACATCTGAAATAATGCATGTATGTTTTTACAAATATGTAAATATTATGCCTGTGATATTTTCTTTAAATGGTCATCTAACTGCCTGGGCGTTTTTGACCGTCCAACATAGCTCGCCAATAATTTCTTCATTGCCCCAACTGGCGCCAATTGGAAACACCGCTGTATCGTGTATCGGTCTCCACCTGGTCCTTCCATCGGAGTGGTGGTCTCCCTCTTACTCTGCTTCCACCAGAATACCTTCTGGGCTGGAGCATCTTCCCTCATTCGCACAACGTGGCCTATCTGTGTTTTAATTTGCTGAACTATGTCGACGTCTGCGTAAAGCTCATACAGCTCATCATTAAATCTTCTTCGGTACTCGCCGTCGCCAACGCGTAGAGGTCCACAAATTTTTCGTAGAACCTTAGTCTCGAATACTCCCAGAGCCGCCTCATCAAATGTTGTTAGTTTACACGCTTCTGCACCATATAGGAGGACGGGTGCGATGAGTGACTTATAGAGTGTAATTTTATTTATTTATTATTACGGCTGTTTAAGACTAAGCCTTAAAAACTAACTACATTTTATTAATAAATTGTATTATTGATGTCGGAATGCGATTTGATTCCGATCATCACTTTGGCATTACAAACGGACGAGTCTGTGATCATATCTTTGGAGGTTGGAAAAGAACATTTCCAATCCTCATACATTCGGCTTAACATGTAGATATAAATTTAAATAAAGATACAATCGCAAATAATAAATATATTTAAACGTATACGCTCATAAGGGAGCTGATATGAAGTGCTCATAATGGAGCTGAAATGAAGTGCTCATAAGGGAGCTGTTATGAATTGCTCAGAAGGGAGCTGATATAAAGTGCTCAGAAGAGAGCATTACTCAAAAGGGAGAATCCAGTATTTGATTCATATTATATATACATATGTATGCTGGCTAAATGGACATGATTTCTATCACAAAATAAATGGCAGTCGCCATTTCCTTCCTTGGCCAGACTGACTGGGGCTTCGCCTGGTCACGGTTTCAGTTATCCATTAGTGAATATGTTTAACGGATTTATTGTACTCCGCCATTATGTCCAATCATAAACGAAAAGAAGAAATTATTGAATTTTATCTTATTGGGAGGGTTTTACAATATTCCATGAATTTTTTTTTGAATTTGCTTAGATCTGTGGTGCCTTTTATATGACTTGGAAGTTCATTAAATGATTTTAAGCCTTTATACATAATATTTTGCTTGTCCAGTTGTGTTCTAAAAAGAGGTACTCGGAAATTATTATTTTCTCCAACTGCGTATGCGTGGGCTTCATTGACATACCTAAGTTTCTCACTCAAATACTCAGGCAATAGACTACACTTCATACTAAACACAAATTTCAAGGTATGATAGAATATTAGCTGTTTTACACTGAGTGTTATCGCCACTATCTATTACATGCTAGAATTAATCGACTACTATCAATTTTCTTATCGATAAACTATAAGACATATGACAGGTCGTAGGATGACTTCTAGAATTGCGCAAAATCCTCTTTTTCGTTTTTGTAATTTAATAAGCTCGAATGCACAAAGAGCAGCTAAAAAGCAATTTATATCGAGATCATCTTACGTCCTGGTTTTCGTACCATAAAGAATTTTAACAAAACGCATTGCTATATATTCAAACGCCTGGCTACATGTGTAAAACTATTCCGAATAAAGCCTATGTCTACATTTACCTATGGCCGTTTTCGTTCAAGACTCTAAGGAAATCAGGACTCTATCGTTCCGTTGGGAAACTGTCTCAACATTTTAAAATTCTTTATGTAACTCCAAGTTCCTGTGACCAAAGTTGCAGACAAAAGGATTCGCTTAAGTGCTGCTGGTATACCTACACGTGCCCGTGCTAACCTCAAAGTAAGTACAATATGAATTTTGCATTTAGAAGTCAACCTCAACACCCGCCGCAATGTTCACATTGCAAAGACGATAAGATTAAAGAGGACTTCGTATTCTGCGTTAAATGTCAAAATGCGTTCCATGAATCTTGTGCCTATGCGGTCTCCGACTCCTCTCTGCAAGTATGGAAATGCCTAAAATGTTTAGAATCGGCTTCATCGCCATCAACCAGAAGTTCTTCAAGCCGCAGTTCTAATTTGACAAATTGTGCAGCTGAACTGGAGCTTCAACGGTTGCAGGAAGAGAGGCAGATGGCCATAGCGCGTGACAAAGAGTTTCTTGACAAAAAATATAAGATTCTTGAAATGCATAACTCCAACATGCCACATCGGCATCTGGAAAATTCAGATGGTCGCAGCTCTGTAAGATCAATGTATTTCGATACCATAGCAGGCAATGTCGTAACAAATTCGAACAACGAAAACTCGTCATTGCACCCTAATGTATCCATTACCGATAAATGCGAGCAAAACAAAATGCAAAATAAGTCAATGTTTGCTAGTGAGGTTGCTGCTACAGTGCAGTATCCAAATTCCCTACTAACCTGCGTGCCGAAGAAGTCAGCGAATGCAGCTGCAGTCGCTGCTCAGCCTGACGCTAGAGTGCAGCAAACGAATTCTGCGCTAACGTGTGCGCCTTTGACATCGACAACCTTCGATGAGCAAGCTGCTAGAGTGCGGCATACAAATTCTGCGCTAACGTGTGCGCCTATGACATCGACAACCTTCGATGAGCAAGCTGCTAGAGTGCGGCATACAAATTCTGCGCTAACGTGTGCGCCTATGACATCGACAACCTTCGATGAACAAGCTGCTAGAGTGCAGCAAACGAATTCGGCGCTAACGCGTGCGCCTATGACATCGACAACCTTCGATGAGCATGCTGCTAGAGTGCGGCAAGCGAATTCCACTCTTACGAACATTCCTATTACGACAGCAACTGCTCAATCTAATAACCTAGTGCATCTGATAAATGGTTCCCTAATGTGGGAGCCTACGACGTCGACGCAAGCAGCAGCAGCTGCTACGCAGACCGCTACTATAGCACAACATATGCAGTCTCGGCCTACGCCTTCAGCGGCAACACAATCTGGCTTTACATCCACTTTCGCAAACTCTGTGCCTATATGTGCACCACAATCAAATTTAATTTTCCAACAGCGCAAAGAACACCCAGCCTAATTCAACATATTCTATGATCACCAACTTATCTAGGACTCAAATAAGGGCACGCCAATCTGTGCCTAAAGAGTTACCTACTTTTTCCGGCCAGCCAGAAGAATGGCCGCTCTTTAGTTCTACGTTTCAATGGTCAACAACAGTATGTTATTTACCAGATGCCGAAAATTTTAAAAGGCTCCAACGATGCCTCCGCGGCGGAGCCTTGCAAGCTGTTAAACACATTCTCGTCCATCCCTCCTGTGTTAGTACAGCAATGGACACACTTAAATTGCTATATGGTCAGCCAGAAAAAATATTGTATTCTGTAAAAAATAGATTAAAGTTATTACCACAAGTAAATCAAAACAAAATAGAAACATTTACATTTTTTGCCATTGGTGTAAAAAACCTGCAGACAACTATCGAGGCATGCGGATTACACGAAGAAATGAATAACTCGTCTTTGTTACAAGAGCTGATAGAAAAACTGCCACCCATTTATCAAATTAGTTGGGGTACACATAAACTTGATTTAGCCAAAATTAATAGGCGTCCAAATTTAGGTGAATTCTCCAATTGGATATATAATGTCGGTTTGTCTGCTAGCAATGTTGTTTCACCAAATAATTCTGCTTCTATTGATAAAACAGCTGTTCGTAAAAATGACAACAAGAAAGCTTTTATTTACCTTCATAAAGAAGAAGAGAAAACATGTTGCGTATGCAAGAAGCTCTGCAACAATGTTGCTAGTTGCAAAATGTTTAAATCGCTAGACCGTGGTGAAAAATGGAATGTAATAAGAAAAAACAATTTATGTAAACAATGTTTGCAAAAACACTCAAATTTCAGATCGTGTGCAGAGGTATGCTGAGTAAATAATTGTCGGCTCAAACATCATGCTCTGCTTCATAGAAACATAGATTCCAAGCAGAATTCCTACTCACCACAATTAAAATCGACTGAAATGATGCAAAGACCGAAAAACATAAACTAAATGCGCATAGTTCACAAATTGGTGACATTCTATTTAAAATTATCCCTGTAACGTTAAAGGGAAATAACGATGAAGAAATTGCTAACGAATTGCAATTAAGCGGTCAGCCACAAGCATTGTGCTTGAAGTGGACAGGCGAAATATAGCGCGAAGAAAAGTTTTCAAAAAACTTGAATGTTGAAATTTTAACAAGCAAAGCAAGGAAAATAAAACACAATGTACACATGAATGTACACATCGTCAGTAACTTGTCGCTGTCAATAAAAACAATAAATGTTGCAGCTCTATGTAAACAATTTAAACATTTGCAAAATATTCCAATTCAAGGCTACGAAAACGCCAAACCGCGCCTTCTCATAGGAGTAGATAATTGGAAATTAGGAATTCCGTATACCATTCGAGAGGGAAAGCCTACGGAACCAGTAGCGATCAAGACTGCACTTGGGTGGTTGATTTACGGAGCATGTAGTAGCAAACAAAATTTTAGTGAATCTTACAGCTTTCACATCTGCGAGTGTAGTTCTAATGGTGATACAAAGTTACATGAAATGGTCAAACAATTCTACTCATTAGAAAATATTGCCGCTAATTTAGCGCCACAACTAAAGGTAAATGCCGAAGATGAACGTTGTCTAAATATGCTAAAGTCGCTAACCAATAGACGTTCCGATGGTCACTACGAAACCGCACTTTTGTGGCGGTATGATAAATTTGAACTCCCAAAAAGCTACGGCATGGCAAAGAAAAGACTTTTGTGTCTTGAGAAAAGGCTGATTACTGATCCGCAATTGCTAAGCGTTTTTAGAAAAACCATGTCAGACTATTTGGCTAAGGGTTACATCCGCAAGTCAAATGAGAACAAATTACGCGAGAAAGTTTGGATTTGCCAATCTTCCCTGTATTCAACAAAAATAAACAGGGTAAAACAAGAATAGTCTGGGACGCTGCCGCCAAGGTTAACGGAGTGTCACTCAACAGTCTACTACTGAAAGGGCCCGACATGCTGGAATCGCTCCCTGGTATATTACATCGATTCAGACAGAAGTCTGTAGCGGTGTGTGGTGACATCGCCGAAATGTTTCACCAAATCTTTATTCGACCTGAAGATCAATACGCTCAATGTTTCCTATGGCGAGATTGCAAAACCGACATTGAACCGGAAATTTATACAATGAATGTTATGATTTTTGGTGCCACTTGTGCACCGAACATTTCGCAATACATTAAAAATCTGAATGCATCAAAATTTGAAAAGAAATTTCCACTAGGAGCTGATACTATTAAGCATAATCATTATGTTGATGATTATTTGGATTCCTTTGATACAGTAGAAGAAGCGATAAAAATAACCAAGGAAGTTAAATTTATACATAGTCAAGGCGGCTTCTACATACGTAATTGGACATCGAATGCAGACGAGGTTCTGCAAGAGCTCAATACCGAAACACAGGCTACTAGTAAAAGCCTAATACTTGGCAGCGTTGCGGCTACGGAGAAGGTGCTTGGAATATTTTGGATTCCAAGTGATGACAAGATTACATTCAAAATATCAGTGATGAAATTAGAGAGCGAAATCTTCACTGGTGATCGTGCCCCTACAAAAGGAGGGTTTTACGCTTGTTAATGTCAATATACGATCCCCTCGGTCTGCTGGGTCACTTTCTAATGTACGCAAAGATCTTAATGCAGAAATTTGGCGCAGTGCTATTGCATGGGATGAGACGATTTTGCCGGAGCAGTTTTCAAAATGGCTTAAGTGGGTAAAAATGCTTCCGGATTTAGAAAATATCCGTCTAAGTCGCTGTTATCTTAAAAGTTTCGCCAACTACAACTCGCTTGATGTGCAGCTGCATACTTTTGTAGACGCTAGCAAAAATGGATATGGTTCAGTTTCATATTTTAGAATTACAGACGGTAAGGATATTGCGTGTTTATTAATTGGGTCCAAAACTAAAGTGGCACCATTAAAGCTGACATCCATTCCTCGCTTGGAACTCATGGCAGCGCTTACCGGAGCTAGGCTATCAAACTATATTCTTCAAAATCACGAATTAAAAGTTACCCGAAAGGTATATTGGTCAGATTCTAAGACGGTATTGAGTTGGCTACATTCTGATCATCGCAAATACAGCCAGTTTGTAGGATTTCGTGCAAGTGAAATTCTAGATTTAACTGATCAGAATGAGTGGAGGTGGATACCGACGCAACTTAACCCTAGAACACACACCCGGGTACAAATGTATCCACTTTCAACTTTGAAGTGTTGTAACTTTTGAACCGCTATACCTCTAGCTTCGGATCTAGGAAGATTATTTAGTTTTGAGTTCAAGTTGAAAATTTGAACCAGATGGGACCATTGGTTCAGGACCTACAGCCTTCCAAACACATTATATACGTAAACACACACCCGGGATACGTTTGTACCCCAATAGTAAAAATCCTCATAATAATCAAAAAAAAAACATTTTTTATATTATTTTTTTATTTTAAAAATTAAAAACATTCATTTCACACATTATATTATTGACTTTTATTATAAAAATTATAAAAATGCATCTTATATCTAAGGAAAATCATGGCAAATAGAGCAATTTGTTGATGTGACCGAATGTTCAAGATACATTGGCTTCTTACATTTGGCACACAGCTTTCTGGTTTTTCTACGGCGTTTTTCCTCTTGTGCGTAACATAAATAGCAAGATCCGGACACAGGTTTTGGCGTGCGCGCTGCGGCAGATGTTGATGCTGCTGTTGACACCATTGATTCCACCGGTCGGTTGAAATATGCTTCAATAGCAATTTTAGTCGAAAAATTTCGCGCCACTTGACGATTTATGGCTCTGGCTTCAATAATGGGCATACACAATGCTTCAGCCAAGCTGCGCAGGATCTGCTTACGCTTGTTGTTTGTTCTCCAAGGCAACATAGGGTTATTCAAATCGTAGACAATGTAGGCTGCAAGAGCTGTAATGTCCAACATGTTGAAGAACATCGCTAGTGGCCATCGTTTTGTTTGTCTTTGTGTTGGATATTCCGCAAACATTTGGTCCATTCGATCAACACCACCTTTGGTACGATTTTAATATTCAATTATTTCAGGTTTCCCACTGTCAGCTATTTCAGCAACATTATGCATGGTCGAAAGCAAAATTAATGCTTTATTTTTTTTGGGAACATAAGGCACATTGTCACATTATTTTTGAAGCCAAATGTCGTTGAACCTGTTTTTGTTCTGCTTCATTTCTTGAGGAATATATGATTTGTTTTTGCGCAAAGTTCCAACGATCGTGAGTTCCAGGTGAGAAGCAGTTCTGCAACTGGCAAGGTCGTAAACAAATTGTCCATTGTAATGTTTCGGCCACTTCCTTGGTATTTGGCAGACAAATCCTTCACCACTCGTTCGCCTTGGTTCGTTTCCCTACCAGTTTCTGCTTGGCCAGTATATATTTGTCCATGCAGGGGATATGCATTTGTGGCATCGCAAATCCACCAAACCTTGACACCATATTTAGCAGGTTTTGACGGTATGTACTGCTTAAACCGTGTGCGTCCACGGTAAGGAAATAATTGTTCATCAATCGTCAAGCATGAGCTGGGCTTGTAATGTGCAGCAAGATTATTGTTCATCATCGTCCACAACTCACTGATCGGTGCTGCTTTATCAGTTAGTAAGCGTGTTGCACGAGTGTTTTTAT
Source organism: Merzomyia westermanni (assembly GCA_949987695.1). NCBI lineage: Eukaryota > Metazoa > Arthropoda > Insecta > Diptera > Tephritidae > Merzomyia > Merzomyia westermanni. The sequence goes on from OX465288.1 coordinate 94,731,294, forward strand.
CGTCAAATCTTAGAAACCGCAATATCGAACAGAAACGGTTGACTCCCATTGTGGCGCGATATAAAGGATAGTTTTTGACGCTCTATAAATCTCGAACATGTTCTCCATTGCTATGGTTCGCACCAGTCATAATAAGTATGCCAAAAAATGCATACAGCTCTGTTATTGACACAGGCATTGTTGTAAGCATTATAAGTTTCTTTTGCTAACTTTTTGTGTGGCGCATAATTATATCAGCCATTTCAACGTTCATGAAACATTTGAATGTTTGCTCTGTTGACAACATTTCAGTGCATCTAGCTGGTCCAGAACGTTCTCTTATAATATTTTGTCTGAGTACCTGACGACTTACATTTGGTTCTCTCATCCACTCAGTACCATCACGTGCAACAAATTTTTCGGCACTAGCAGGTAATTCATTATTTTTTTCTACTTCTTCTTCTTCATCGTCTTCTTCATCATCCTCATAGGCCGCATAATCAGGTAATACTTCTGCGGCACTTTGCGAAACTTCAGCATCGTCATCAGCAATTTCAATGTCATTGATTTGAATTTCTTCTTCATCTTCTGAGTCAAAGTCATAGGGAGCGTCATCGTCACAAATTTCATCAAATAAAGATTGTATATATGATTCTCGCTGTTCCCCAGTTAGCCTGCATAATAAAAAAAATTACTATATGTTTACATTGTTGCTTATTTTACATTTTTTACCTTCTATATTCTGCACTTGATAAATATTCGTTTCTTCTTGAAGTCATTTCGTATCCAGTTATTTATAGTTTCAGTTATATTTATTTTCACTTATATTTTCACTTCTTACACTTTTGAGCACCAAAACAATAATGAAAATATCAACAGGCAGCATTTATAACAACACCTCGTGTGAAAACAACCCTTGCAGCTGCATATAAAATACAAAAACCAGTTATACCAGTGTATTTGCTACCTACGTACCCATACCTTGCGCGACCTTTTTGCACATATCTTTTGAACCATGTAGAATATTTCAATGAAATAAAAACCAAAATGCGTATTCGTTGTTACTCTACAAGTATATTATTATAAATTATATTATTTTGTTTTGCATTTATCAGGCCAACAACAAAAACAAAAATCCACTGTTACATGTCCTGACTTTATTGATATCGCTGGAACCATTAGGAATATTTGAATGAAACAAAAGACAAAATTCTTGTTATATATTAAAATATACATTTAAAAAAAAAATCATAGAAATCGGTTGAATGAGCATTAAAAAAACCGCAAAATATGGTCCCGGGTACAAACGTATCCCGGGTGTGTGTTTACGTGGTATTTTCTGGGTGTGTGTTCTAGGCTTAATGTCGCAGATGAAGCCACTAAGTGGGTGCGTAAGATAGACCTACAAAACGATAGTCGCTAGTTTAATGGCCCACAATTTGTATACATGTCTGACGAGAAATGGCCGACAAGCGCAGAGGAGCGCTTTCGCTGAGGAAATTGAGAGATTAAAAAATATAAGCCGTTACCTAGAGCGAGCCCATTATATAAAAAATCTCCGTATTTAAATGAAAATAACTATTTGCGCATGGATGGCCGCGTAGACATGACATTTATTGCAGACGAGCCGAAAATGCCGATAATTCTTCCATTTAAATCATGAAACTGTGGTAAATGAAGTTCGCCAAATTTACTATATACCGCGCCTACGCGTCGTTTATAAGAAGCATGTTCGAAATTGACACATGTGTAAAATCCAAAAGGCCATACCGCAGATACCAGAAATGGCTAAGTTACCTCGCGCTCGAATAACTGCTCATATTGCGCCTTTTACTTTCACGGGCGTAGATTTTTTCGGACCTATTGTGGTCACAGTAAACCGACACAAAGAAAAGCGATACGGAGTTTTATTCACGTGCTTAACCATAAGAGCGGGGCACGTTGAAACTGCGTATTCTCTTAATACAAGTTTTTGTATATTAGCTATGGCAAGACGAGGTACCCCGCAATAATTCTTTAGCGACAACGGGACAAATTTCATTGGTTCTGAGAGAGCGCTGCGCGAAGCAGTTGGCGAAGTTGATCGAAATGAGCTCGCCCGTACCTTCACTTCTTCGTATACGAAATGGAATTTTAATCCGCCTCTTGCTCCACATATGGGAGGCGCCTGGGAACGTTTAGTAGGCTCCATAAAAACTGTTCTATATAAAATAGCGCCAACTCGCACACCAAATGAAGAGCATGCTGGTTGAAATTGAAAACATTGTTAATTCAAGGCCCTTAACGTATGTTCCCCTCGACGATAGCAATGCTGAAGCTATCACACCCAATCACCTTTTGCTGGGAAGTTCCAACGGCATGAAACCGTATGCAGTATTTGACGACAGCGCAAGTGTGCTAAGAAGTAGTTGGCTTGAATCGCAACGATATGCAGACAACTTTTGGAAACGCTGGTTGACAGAATATTTACCGTCATTAACGTGTAGAACAAAATGGAATGAGAAGGTGAGACCATTATGCGTCGGGGACCTAGTCGTGGTGGTTGACTCTTCATGTCCTCGCAACGTCTGGCCACGAGGCAAGGTACTCCAAACGAGGTTATCAAAGGATGGACAGGTACGTAGTGCAAAAATCATAACTAATAGCGGCATCCTAGATCGGCCGGTTTCAAAGATTGCTGTTTTAGACGTGGCTCGAGATCCGGAGTAAGGCGACGAAGGAACTTCTTGCCGTACTGGGGGTGGATTGTTATCGCCACTATCTAAAATCTATTACATGCTTGAATTAATCGACTACTATCAATATTCTTATCGATAAACTATAATGACATATGACAGGTCGTAGGATGACTTATAGAATTGCGCAAAATCCTCTTTTTCGTTTTTGTAATTTAATAAGCTCGAATGCACAAAGAGCAGCTAAAAAGCAATTTATATCGAGATCATCTTACGTCCTGGTTTTCATACCATAAAGAATTTTACATGTGTAAAACTATTCCGAATAAAGCCTATGTCTACATTTACCTATCGCCGTTTTCGTTCAAGACTCTAAGGAAATCAGGACTCTATCGTTCCGTTGGGAGACTGTCTCAACACTGAGCCAATTGAGTGTTTCGAGCATGCTTTTTATTGGAGTGTCATATGGCAGGTTTAGGATACATCTCATGGCTTTGTTTTGCATAACCTGTAGTTTATCGACTAGTGCGTCGCTGGCGATAAAAAAAAGTGCAATATATAAAATGCGCCTCTATGATGGATCTATGAACTCTTACCTTATATCTCTTACTAATATGCTAACACGATCTTTTCCAGAAACCAATTTTCTGGCCAATTTTGGCGACTATGTAATCAATGTGATCCTTAAACTTTAATTTATTATCGATCTGAACCCCTAAGTACTTAAATGTTTTAACTTCCTTAATGTTTGTATTCATTATTTTTAGGTCTACATTGCGCAATTCTTTATTTGCTCTTGATATCACCATAAAATTGGTTTTCTTAATATTTAGTTTGAGCTTATTGATGCATAACCATCTCTATATTGAGTTTAAATCCTCTTGCATATTATTTTCAGCTGCCGTGATATCCGTCTCACTTACTTCAAGTAATGCATCATCCGCAAACAATCTAATTTTGCTGTGTTTCAGCGCTGAAGATATGTCATTTATATAAATATTAAATAAGATTGGCGCTAATACTGAGCCTTGTGGCAATCCTATATCTACAGCGGCCTCCTTCGAGACAACCGATCCAATAGCTGTTTTTTGTTAAAAAATTCCTAAACCATTCCAGTTCATTGTGTTGAATCCCAATTTTTTGTAATTTAGCGAGCATTATGCTTCTGTAAATTGTTTCAAAAGCTCTTTTAAGGTCAACGAACACGGCAACTATACTTTTCTTTACATTAAGGTCTTCCTTCCAGCTAGACATGACATAGTTTAACGCCGTTTCACATGAGTGTTCTTCTCTGAACCCCGATTGCTCTTTAATAAGTATCTTATTGCTTTCCAGATTGACAAGTTGATTTTTTACTACTATTTCGAGGATTTTTTCGATGTTCGGTAAGGTATTTATCGGTCTTAGTTCTTCTGCCATTATCGTGTTTTTGACCTTCTTTATGGGACTATTGTAGATATTTTCCATGGGTCCGGTACTACTCCCGCGTTCATTGATTTATTTATAATATCTGCATAGAAAAAACCCATGTATGCCACCGAGTCTTTAATTACACCTTCCGCCAGTAAGTTAATACCTCCAGTTTTATTCTTAAATCTTTTTACCATATGTGAAACGTCCTCAACCGAGATTTCATCGAACTTCAAACATGTATCAATTCTATCAGGAGAGTCGTCATAATTGCCTATGACTTCAATTTCCCTATTTATATCTACAATGCTTTCAATAAAAAAGGAGTTCAATGCTTCAGCAATATCCTGCGGTGTGTCATAAGTCACGCCTTTTACGATCACTGTCAAGAGCATGTCCTGTACCTCAGTTAGGTTTACAGTTTGCTTAAGGTGATTCCACATTAGTTTGCTATCGGAACCATTTATATCAATATTGTGCTCCATATATTTAATCTTTTTAATTTTTATTAGCTTTTTGTAATGCTTTGCAACCGAATTGTATTCTGTAAAGTCACGCGTAGTTCTGGCCTGAGAATACAAGTGGTATTTCAGCTTATTAAGATCTGTCAATTCTTGGTCATACCACTTATTTCGCAGTTTTACTGCTCTGTTTTTTTCAAAAGTTAATAACCCCATACAATCAGTTAAGCACGCATTTATATAATTGACCATGTCATTGACATCCATATTTCTCAGTAAGCTGAAATCCCATCTTCCTAACAAATTTATGAGGTTATCGGTGTTATAATTCTCCCAAGACGTTAATGACCATCCTTCGCAACGGATTTGAATTACTTACTTTAATAGCGAATGAAAAAGTTTCATGATCAGAAATTCTGTGGTTTGAAAGATTTGCACAAGACAAAATGTTAGCACTAGCATATAATAAATCTATTCTGGTTTGGGACATCTCAGCAACTCTTGTATTGAAATTTATAAACTGTTTCATTGCGCTAAGTGCAAAAATTTAATTTAGCTTACTGCTAGAAGCGGAGTTAATATTTGCGTTTATATTGAAATCACCCACTAAGAGGGAATTCGTATCTGTTTCTAAGACTTCTGCTAGAATAGTCTCAAGGTGATCTAAAAATTCATTGTCGTTGGAACTTGGGGAATGGTACAACACACCTATTTGCCATTTAATATCAATTTTTTTTAATTTGATGATTGCACACCAGATATTTCTGTCTATCGAATTATTATATCTGACTTTGTACTCGATTCCTTTCCTCACTAGCAAAACTACACCTCCTGTATGTCTACTATGGGAGTCACAACGTACTAGTGTAAAATGCGAATTATTAGTTTCAGCCTCACTTATATCTGACGTCAAGCATGTTTCTGAGCATAACACAATATCTGGATCCACTTCTTCAATCAATCTTTCAAGTTCCACTTTATTAGATAGAAAGCTGCAAATATTTAAGTATACACATTTCAAATTAAACGGATTTCTCCCCAGGTTAGTATATCTTGGTTTCTAGAACCCAACCCGTTGTTTTTCCAGCTTAAGCTTCCTTTGATACACTGGACAATCGTGACTCATAATATTATGTTCCACGTTAACCTTCAGACCTAACTGATTATTCACCTCTATGCAATTTGGACATTTATCAAAGGTTATACTCTCTCTACATTCTTCAAACTTATGTTCCCCCAAACATTTGCCACATCTCTGTTTCAACGTACAATTACTCGCTATATGGTTAAAGCCTAAGCATTTATAGCATCTTCTCACTGTTTGACCGTCATACACCGGGCAACGATCCCAGCCTACATTAATTCTTTTACATCTAAACACGTCTTCGTAATATTTGTGCTCTATTTCAATAATTGCATTAACAAATGATGCTCTATTTTCCTTCCTCGAATGTGTTATTTTAACGCACTTCATTGTAGCGTCTCTCAATAGCTCATTTTGACTTCTTATCCTACCAACTACTTCCTCTTCTGTATACTCTGCACTAACATAAGCTACAACAATTCTCGGCAAATACACTTTAGGCTCAGCAATACTGTATACATTCTTGTCTAGCTTTTCTGTTAAAACATCTTTAATTTTATCCTTATCACCGGTTGTATTAGCATTTATAATTATTGTTCCATTGTTTTTGTTTTGTACCCTTCCTATATTCAAGTGAGATGGATCTATTTTATTTAAATCTGTTTTTGTTTTCTCTATAGCTTGCTTTACTTTAGGCTTTATTAGTATAGGAGGAACACCCTTTGTTTTGACTAGCAACCTTTTTAGCCTCTTTTATTATTTCGTCTGCTTGCTTATTAAGCGACTCCATCGGCATATTAACTTGGTTCAGCTTATCCTTATTTTCTTTACACATGCTTTCCACTTTTTTAATAAATCTAGCTTCTCAGTGTTTACTTTGTTTATATATTCTATTATTCTTCTCATCTCTCTTTCGTTTTGAGTTATTGATGCGCTAATCTCTTTTTTGTGCTCATTTAAAATTTTTTCTATTTCTACCTTTTGTTCCCTTATATTTATTTTATTCGTCTCGGATATCGAAAGAATTTGCCGAAAGGCCTCATCAACATTATAAATATAAGTCATGCAGTCATCGCAAATATATTTCAAATATGGACAACTTTCCATGCATTTCAGGCCAAAACCATCTATAGATGCGCACGGCAATGTTTTATGGAAAATTTACCACACACACCCGCACATCGTATATCTGCATCGTCAGACTTCACCTTTATTTTGCATTTATTGCCTTTTTCTTCCATTTCTACTTTTTAGCTTTTCTCCTTTCACAGTTACACAGAACTGTGCAAGCAAAATATTTTTTAATTAAATAATTAATAAGGCACCAAAATTACACTTAATAAACACTTTATTTCATAAATATTGGTACATCACCTTTATTTGCTTTTTATATTTCAGTAGTTACATGCATAACAACAGCAACTACGCTTTGTAAATGATAAATTTTACGAGCTCTATAAAACACGTCTGTCCGCGCGCGTTGTATATTTGTTTTCGTTTGTCGAGAGAGGACTTTACTTTTCAATTGCCTACTCAGTACGAAGTAGCATTTGTTTGCAGGAGTAATTATTCGTCGGATTTCTAGGCTAACATTATTGTTGGTGTTAATGCTGGTTCCCAGGTAAACGAAGTCCTTTGCTATTTGGAAATGATTGCTGCCAACCATGGCGTGGTTGCCAAGACGCAAATGCGCTGACTCTTTGTTTGATGACAACATGTACTACATTTTTCCCGCTTCTGTTTCTAATTTGAAGTAAGCAGAAGTTACAGAGCGGTTCTTAAGGCCAATGATATCAATATCGTCAGCATACGCCAACGAAAGCGGCTTTAAAATCAACAAAGAGATGATACGTGCCGGTTCTATTCTCACACTGATAAGGTCCAATCAGTCTGTTCACGTCAATCTTCTTGATAGGACCTTAAATGCTATTTTCAAAAGGTTGATTCTGCGATAGTTGACGCAGTTTGCAGGATCCCCTTCTTGTGGATTGGGCAGAGAACACCTAGATATCAATCTTGAGCCATGCATTCATCCTACCATATTCTCCTCGAAGTCGTTTTTGAATAGATCAGCAGGTAAACCATCAGCGCCAGCTGTTTTATTGTTTTTCAATCGGGATATTGCTATTCCCACCTAATTATAGCCTGGTTGTGGAAAGTCAATCCCATCATCTTCGATTGTGGGCTCGGGTTCGGCAACTTCTCTGGTTTCTTGCTCAGTTTCTCTGTTTAAAACGCCAGAGAAGTGATCCCTTCATATTCTGTGTGCTCTCTGAACATCAGCAAGCGCTGAAAGCATGCCGTTCGTCTATCACATCGTGATCGATCTGGTTACTTGTTTTTCGATTGGGGGACAGCCACGTAGCCTGATGGATCTTCTTGTGCATAAACCTAGTGCTGGATATAAACATGTTGCGGGCACCGGCGAAGTCGATCAGCCTGTTCCCATTTAGGGAAGTCTAATCGTTAAGACTGAACTTCCCGATATTGGGGCCGAATACACCCTCCTTACCTACCATGGCGTTAAAGTGGCCAAGCACGACTTATATATCATAACGGGGGCAGCGCTCGTATGCTTCTTCCAGGCTCTCATAGAATGCATCTTTTTACACTTTGTCCTTCTCTTCCGTCGGTGCATAAGCGCAGATAAACGATATGGTCAAAAATCGTAATTTTATGCGGATTGCAGCGAGACGCTCGTTCACGGGTGTGAACGACAGTACTCGGTGACGGAGTCTCTTTCCCACCACAAATTCCACGCCGAATCTGCGCTTGTCTTCATGCCCACTCCAGTAGATGTTGCAAGGTGTTTGGATCGTGTTTCCTCGCCCCCTCGATCGCACCTCTTGTATGGCGGTGATGTCAGCTTTTGCTTTCCTCAGGACCTCAACCAGCCGGGCAGCGACACCTTCCCCATTAAGGGACCGGATATTCCAGGTACATGCCCTTATCTCAAAATCCTTATTTCGTTTGCGGGTGTTGTCATCTAAAAAAGGGGTTCTCATGTCCGAGGCTTTGTTGAATTTCGTTGGAACGTGGTTTTATGTGGTGGGTCCCAAACCCAACGCACAACCCGTTTCACGGGAGGTTGAATTCTATTACACGTTTGTATAGCAAGCCGCTTGCCGCTTGATCCAAGGCAGACGGCCGCTTTGCAGCCGCACCACATGGTGATCAGACGCTGCTGTTTGAGTTCCCCCACAAGCCCTCAAACCGATTATGTCGGAGTGGCCTTACCAGGTTGTCGCCTGTACACGTTTAGCTCACCAGCAAACGTGTGTTCGGTGGTTACCCAGAGGATACTTGGACGCAAGCGCCTGGAAGTAGTGAGCTGCTTGAACCTCACACAAAAGAATCGCTCTGCCCATTGCCAGGTGAATGCCGATCAAAAACGTTTCCCACTTACGTGGACTTCTACACACGGCCCCACCCCGTCATTTCATCCCGCCGTCGATAGTCGATATAATGTTTCAAAAAGTTCTTAAATTTGCGACGATTTGGGTTTCTCGAAACGTCTTTTTGTCACAGAACGCTCTACGAAACGCAAGTGTTTGATTGATAAAGGCGCAGATGTTTCCCTTATTTCTTCCTTCGGTTTCAAAAGTCTTTAAAGAAGCTCTTCCGTCATTTTCGTGGCAAACAACAGTCCTATTGAAACTTTTGACACCATCCGAAAGGTCGTTGATTGATTTTTATACGTAGTAGTGCTACGCTGTAGGGAAAATTCAAATCGGCACACCACAAATTGGAAGAGAAGCTTGGCGCAAAAATCTCTTAGGAGGTTTATGATGATATACCTGTTGTATATCGCGCCATAAAGAGAAAGAGTGCTACGCACACAAGGTATATCAACTTTAGTCGTCCAACGGTGATATGTAACGGCATAAACGGATCGATGTAGATATAGACTTATATATATCATAATGTTCAGGAGGAAAAAAGAAATTCATTAATCCATGTCCGGCCGCTCGTCCGTCCGTCCGTCTGTTAACACGATAGCTTGAGTAAATTTTGACATCTCTTAATGAAATTTGGTATGCAGGTTCCTTGTCACTCATCTTCGGGCGCTATTTAAAATGGGCGAAATCGGATGATGTCCACGCCCACTTTTTATATGTAGAATATTTTCGAAAATACATAAAAAGTGATTATTCAGTACATAATACACTTATAAGCATAAAACTTGGTGCGTACATTACCTTAGGCTAGGTTGGGTTGCAACGGCTGAGCTTAAACCCCAAGTTAACAGTCCGACACTTGGGCCACCAATGAGCCCACTGTGATTTCCTATACGGTCTCAATAAACCCCTTCCGTGCCTACAACTAATAAATTTCGCTAAAGACTTGACTTCACATCTTGAGAAGTCAGTGAGGTCGTGTAAAAACGGTGTACCTAGAATGGCCAACCGCCTTCTGCTGAGTGCTTTACACTGACAAAGGAGTTGCTGGACGCTATCCCCCTCTTCGGTACATCTGCAGCTGCGACAATAATCGAGGGTCTTTAACCCCATTCTAGCACCGTGAGTGCCTATTAAACAGTGCCCTGTTAAAACCCTTGTCAAGGATGCTTAAACCGATTTGTGTAGATTCGCCGCTTATCATATGAAGGCCAAGTTAGCATGGATGTCTCCTACGATGAGATGGATGTCCATATTCCATTTGTATTTCTTATAGTACTTGAGTTCACACGAAGCCTGAAAGTGGCCATGGGTATACCTACCGAATCATTTCCCGGAAAAATATGGTCGGTGGTACCTCTCCTCGCCAGCTCGTCTGCTCTTCAGTTGCCTTCAATACCCCTGTGCACTGGCATTCATATAAGGCTGATAATGAAGTGCTGAGCCATCTCGTTAAGAGATCTGCGGCATTCAGTGACCGACTTAGTGTTGTCGACGAATGAGTCCAAAGCCTTTAGTGTGGCCTGGCTGTCTGAGAAGATAAAAAGCCATTTACCATCCTTAGGTATAGACATTAGATTGCTCACATTCCTGGTGAAAAGATGCCCGCTCCCACCTTCCCATCAAGCTTAGAGCCATCGGCGAATATGTTGGTGGCACCCGAGACCCTATGCTGCCGCATGCTCCAGTCTTGTTGTGATGGTATGTCTACTACATAGTTCTTAACGAATACGTTCTTTGACGTACAATAGTCAGTGCCTACTGGTATAATGACTGGGGCGTTAGTGCCCAGGATTGTGGCGTGCCAACTAGCTCCATTTGACCAGAGACCTGTTTCTCAAATACGTAGAGCGACGATGGCCGATACTTCCTTCGATACCAGATCAAGAGGTGGTAGGTATAGCATCGTGTTGAGTGCTTCAGTCGGAGTAGAACAGAGCGCCCCGGTTGTACAGAGCTCTGAACTCCTTTGGACCTTTTGAAGCATTTTGAGGTAAGTATTTTTAGCTACTGCAGGCCACCGGACCAAGGCACCATATAGAAGAATCAGGCGCACAATGGCTGTATATATCCAGTAAACCACCTTAGAGAGAGCCCCCAGGAGATACCAATTGCCTTCTTGCAGGCAAATAGTGCTGCTGCGGCCTTCTTGGCTCGCTCCATTATGTGGTCACTCCACAGCAGCTTCCTATCTACAATGACTCCTAAATACTTGGCTTTCTCGCTAAATGCTAATGACGTACCACCAATTTTTGGCGGTGTTAGACTTGGTATTTTGCACCTCCTCGTGAAGAGAATAAGCTCAGTTTTATCCGGGCTAACTTTCAAACCTGAGGCTTTGGACCAGTGTGATATTTTGGATAGTGCCCTTTCCAATAAATTGCAAAAAGTTTGCAGGAATTTTTCCCGCATAATAACACAGATGTCATCAGCATAAGCGATCACTTGGTGACCTTCTGATTCCATGAGGCGTAATAGTTGGTTGACGGTAACCACCGTTAGTAGAGGAGAGAGAACGCCTCCCTGCGGGGTATCTCTGTGAACGAGTCTATGAATCGCGCTACCACCTAGCTCTGTTTTAATCCACCTGTACGTACGAAGATTGTGAATAAACTATACCAGGCACGCGTCAACCCGCAGACCCGTTTGCGCCAATGTGATGGCTTCTGGGAGAACATTGTCGAAGGCGCCCGCTATGTCTAGAAACGCCACCAGTGTACATTCCTTGAGATCAAGTGAACTTTCGACAACGGCATGTTAAGCTTGCGATAAAAACAATGGGTCAATCAGCCTCCGGATGTAGTCCTCCAGGAGTCTTTCTAGGGTTTTAAGAAGAAAAGAAGATAGGATTATAGGCCTATAGTCATTAGGTTTCGAGTGGGAGGTTATCTCTGCTTTGGGGATAAAGACCACATTACCTCTCCCCATGATGCTGGTACGTAATTAGGCCTAAGACAACTTATAAACATCTCCTTTAGCCAGAACTTTCTAAGTTCGGCAGCGTGTTGAAGCTGAGCCGGGTATATTCCATCCGAACCCGGCGACTTATAGGACTTGAAGGTGGATAGAGCCCAGTCTAACTTTTTATCATCTGTTATTTCTCTTATTAGCTGACCAGAGACTAGCTCTCCTCTATACTATTTGCAGAGATGCTCGCACATGTCGGGAAGTGTGTGTGAGTTCGAAAGCACCCTCCTTAAACGGGAGGCGGCCGATGTAGATTCAATCTTGCCGCAGTACTACACCCAGAAGGATCGCTTTTCCTTTCGGATTGCTTTTTTATATATGTTGAGTTTCGTCTTGTAATCCGCCCATGATGATTCATGCTTCGATATATGTAAGGCCATCCTCCTAGACTTCCTAAGCTTATCAAGATTATACGACCACCATAGCGGTTTGTGGGTTTCTGTTAACTTCCTAGTCGGGCAAGCCCTATCTAAAGCACTCTTGCATTGCTGACTGAAATTGTTTGCGAGCACGTCCAGCTCATTTTTTTCCCCTTTAGATATATTTTTACCTATAAGTTTCTTGTAGTAGCTCCAGTTTGTTCTTCTAACATTTTTAATATACTTAGGGTCAGTGTCCAGTGTAGGTAAACTAATATACCTGAGGTCTGAGAAGGAGTGTTCCTTTAGAACCCTCCAGGATATGACAAGGTCACTGAGGGAGTCTGTGACCAGAGTTATGTCAAGGACCTCTTCGCGATTTCTTGTGATATTACATATGTTTAGGTTAGTACCCAGAAAAAAGTTGTATAGAGACTCACCTCGGTCATTTGTGTCAGTGCTGCCCCATTGGGCATGATTAGCATTTGCGTCCCCACCAAGAATTAAGAGGTCATATCGCGGGTATGATCCCCTCACGAGCTCCCTGAAATTATATGGTGGTAGTGAGCCTTGGTGATCATGGGCTAGATAGAAGGAAGCGAACCTCCTACCCGGCCCCTCGACGCTGATCGATGTCAGATCTCCGTCACTACATTGGGGAAGAAGAAAAACATTAAGAATAGACTTAACCGGAATACATGTGCTAGGCGTACTCTTATCTTGGCCGATATAGCCATGTATGCTGTTGCCCTCAACCCACAGATCGTTTTACCAGTGATCCACGGCTCTTTTTCTAGGATAATGTCTACCAAACCTGACCTGATGACAGGTGTAGCAGAAATTCAGGCGGCGCTGTTTTGCTATGATGAAGGTTTATTTCGAGGACCCTCATCATAATTGTTTCACGCTCTCCTCCGTGAGCGCAGCATCCGCCTCTTCTTCAGTCAGAAGCTGAGTAAAGCCTCCTGAGAGCCAAACCACTTGGTTCAGCCTCTTTGTCCTCGTCCACCTCCACACGAGACTCGCGGTTTACTAGCGATTCTACATCGGACTTGTATACCCGAAGGTTTATATTTTTGAAGCCGTTGCTGACCCTAAAGTCACGCTTCGCCAGGTCTTCCACGCCTATGCTGTCTAGCAACAAAACAAGCTGAACCGTGGCCCGTTCGGTTTTTTCAACGTGGACCACTTTCCAACAGACGCTTGACGCTGAATGGCAGCGCTGCTGGTAGAGGCTATGGGATAGGCGGCAGAAAATCAATTTTTAAAATGGGCTTGGCACCGTCCACTATTGATTAAGCCAAATTTATAAATAATATCAATCCTAAATTGAAACCGTTCAAAAAAATCGAAACGAAATTTAGAACATATATTTATATTAATAGAAAGAATGTTTCGGAAGCATGGGCGAAATCGTTTAAGGTCCACGCCCACTTTTATGGGAAAGATTTTGAAAATAATCATAGATATATTTATTAGGCAATACAAAAGCTTTCAAAAGCTTTATACCATTTCTATTTCCTGAATAATTTCTATTTGACTTTCAAAGTGTCCGTGAACGCAGAAATTCGCAAAATAAAAATTTTCAAAAATGGGCGTGGCCCTGGCCCTTTTATAGTGGATTATTCCACAAAACTTTTTATGCCATAACTCTTACAAAAATTGATTTCTCGAAACGACATTTGGCGAAAATGGTGAATATATAAGGGGAAATGTTCGTTGTAAAAATGGGCGAAATCGGTCAACGGCCACGCCCAGCTTGTTAACATAGTTATTAAAAATTTGTTTGTAAAATGTAAATGTATATCAATAACATCTTGCACACATAATAAGCTTTTTAAGCAAAACCCGACCGCAGAAAAAGATTGTAAATTTTGAAGAAGTAGGCGTGACGCCGCCCACTTTTCAGCATAAAATTTCTGCTATTTTCAAAGGCAATCACTTATAATTCAATATTGATATTTGAATAAAAATTGGTCAGCAGCTTCTCAATAGTATGTAGTAAACACCCGCCAAAAAATCTGGCAAATCGGATAACACGCAAGTAAAATGTCCGGGCAAGTTTTTAATACCCTACTGCAATAGGGGAGTTATATATATTTTTTGATTTTCATATCTTTTATGAACATGAAATGTTTGTGAGTAGAAGAGGAGATGGGCCCATCAAGAAGTTAACTGAAATAACAAAGACGATGAGCTTAGTCCGTCTCCCCGTCCGTCTGTCTGTCTGTCTATTTGAACAAATTTTTCAAACATAAAATGTGCATATATTGGTATTTTGAAAAAATATCGTTAGCAGTTGTTGATAAGGAAGCTATTTATATACAAATAAATTATTTGCGGCCCCGTGGTATGCCGGTAGTGTTGCCGGCCTATCACACCGAAGGTCCAAAGTTCGAGTCCTTGGACAGGTTACTCCAAAAGTGGTTTGAAAAAGTCAACTTGTAGGAAAACATGCAAATGACACACCACAAATTGGAAGGAAAGCTTATCGCAAAAATCTCTTAAGAGGTTGATGATATACTCGTACCTGTTATGTATCGCGCCATACACACATATTTTTGCAAAATTAATTTACCCTTCAAAACTCATAACAGAAGTGTTTTTATTGAAAACAATCCGAGACATGATACCTTTCGTTCGATACCCATATTAGCATAGCGCAATTGATTTTTTACAACTTTCTACAAGGTGGCAACTCCAGTAAAATTTTGATAAGGGAGAAACACTTAAATAAAGGAGCTAACGCTGACGCAGATAAATTATCTACAAACTTCCATAGATGTGTGTAAGATAAGAAATGTACTCGACCGGCTAAGCTAGGCTCTTCTTATAATACTAGGTTATATATAATTAAAGCGATGTGGTAACCCTACAGATAAAAATTGCTGTAAGTAGATATACACAGAATGATCTTCTTTTAACTTTTCAATACCTGATTAAGGTATTTATAATACGAACTGAAAAGTATTAATTTAGACCTGCGAAAAATGGTATGCCATAATAGATTACTACTAGGTATAAAATGTTCGGTTCCACCTGAACTTAGATTTCCTTACTTGTTTTAACGAAAATTCGTGTGGTCTTTGTCATAGCACTCACTGAACACAATATAATTGGGCCGATTTTTGAAATGATTTCGGTTTAATTGTTGATGTTAAAAATGTATCAACATTTATGCAAAAATTCCACTTCAATAAAAAAATTGATCCTTCTTACCTGAACAAATGCGACAATGGTGCTTCGCTGGAGCGGCCGTGGCTCGAAAGCACCGCGGTCGAATTGTGATTTTGAAAAGAAATAAGAGAAGACAACGAAAATTCTCGTTATAATAAAGTGGCCGTATATTTGGATAAAATGTAATTACAAAACAATTGATTTACCTTTTTAATATTTTGATGCGGTGAAAAATCCTGGGGTGGCCGTGACGATGTGACTGCGTTGATTGTTGCTGAAAGAGTAGACGGTTTTCCAATCGAGGACAACCGTTGAATCTGAAAATTATCCTCCGGTTTTAAGGGGAGGTGAACCCACACATGCACACCCCCATGCATGTATGTGTGTGCTGACAAAACACGAATATGCATGCATGCCCACACAGGTGGGTGGGTTGGTGTTAGTGATTGGAAGGGCGTTGAAGTTACATTAGGGTGGCACATTTAGGAATTTAGGCATCTCGCCTAAACATGCCGGCCCCTTGGATACGCAACATCTTGACCTGCCCCAGGATTTCCGACCGCATTCTTTTACATCTCTGATCTTAACCTAGAACTTGTGAGGGCCGGGTGGCCCCGTCATAGCTCCGTCTGCCTCCGACTACCTCCCGAAATTTGGAGTTTCTTTGACTCTGGTGGCCCCATCGTTTCGCACTTAGAGCTAAAGAATAGGAGGAAGAAACTTTGAAAAATAAAAACGCTGTATATTTCTTGCCAGGAAATTGTGTATATTATTTATTTTTTGTTCCGGGAGAAAAAAATTATTTTAAGCTTAAGCCTAACCTTACATACTAAAGGCACCCGACAGTACCCAATCAAAAATTGCGCTTTGGGCAAGCAACGGCCCAAAGGACGGTGGTAGCGTGGCCGAGGTTACGACGTCGGCATATACGTTGCCCCCGAGCAGGAGTTGTATCGGCGCCGCCGTATAAAAGTGCGGATCCGCCAACGGGATGTGCAGGTAAGGAGCAGCGATCTGGGCGTCCGCGTTATGCACCGGGCTGATTCGGCGCATATGTTTCACGCACAATGCGTGGGCGGTGACAGCTTTATTATTTCCGTGGTTGCCACGGATGCGGAGGAAGCAACCGCGCTCTCCGCCCGAGTGGGTGGTGTGTAGCTCTAGCTCTTCCGCCAGCCCGCGGTCGATGACTGTGCGAGGGGAGCATGCATCGAGAAGCGCACGAATGCGCAGTAGTCCCCCCCCGGCTTCCAGTTTCACGACCGCGGTTGGCGCAAGAGCAATCATGGGGCGTAGCGGTGGACCCACCCGGGCGAGAGCGCGGCTGAGACCGTCCCGGAAACCAGTAGTTTGTGGTAGCTGGCGCGGCTGGGAGGCCAGTCTACGCTCGTCCGTAGCTGTGCGGCGATTGTGGCTGAGACGTCGCTGGCGCGGCTGAGTGGCCAGTCGACGTTTGCCGCTATTTCGGTGGGCGCATCGTGGAGTACGGTTTGACATGTTGTTATGATGTCCGGCGTTGTGGGTGTTGCCCTGCGGTGACCGCGCGATGTAGCGTTCGCAGTTGTCGGAACGACAGTGGGCAGGGGTCGGAACGACAGTGGGTCCGATACTCCCTGCGCCGGTCGGAACAGCCGTGGTTCCGATCTCGGCTCGGCGATTTCGTTGTACTCTGACGTCCAAGCGGTCTCCGACGCATGGAGTGAGAGCGCCTGTTCCTCAATTGCGTCGAGTGACGCTTCTTCCTGTTCGGCCTCTTCCACTTGTTGGGCCCAGCTTTCATAGGCCGTCGGTGCCGATTGCGGGTCGTCCATCGGCAGGTGGAGGGTGGTGTGGTGTGTTCCACCACATCGCCGGCACCTGGCGTCGCTAGTGCACTCCCTGGCGCAATGGACCAGCGATAGGCAGTTATCGCAGTAGCCCACACGGATAACTTCCTAAAGGCGCTGCAGGGGCGCCATCCCCTGGTATCGGGCGTAGTAAAAGGGCAAAGGTAAAGTTCGTAGCAGCGTTATAAATGACCATTCAATTGTAGTTTGCAGGCGTGTGTGAAATAGAAAGAACAGTGTACCAGTGTTTGAGTCGCGCTTAAAAAAAAAAACCCCTTAGTCGGTCCCACACCGGCTACGCGGTCCACAGTATTTCTGCGCAGAACACACCTTTTGCGCCTTTCGGTACACCCTAATCTGTGATTACAACAACCATATGAAATGACAGAAAATTTCCAACTTTGATTTCAAAAATGTCTTCTCTATCTCTATGGCGCGATATACAACAGGTATTCATCATAAACCTCCTAAGAGATTTTTGCGCCAAGCTTCTCTTCCAATTTGTGGTGTGCCGATTTGAATTTTTCCCTACAAATTGGTGGGACCTACAGTTTTTTGCCGACTCCGAACGGCATCTACAAAGGAGACGAATTTTTGCTGAGAAGCCTATCATGGCAGAAATACACTCGGAGAGTTTGCCAAACCACTGCCGAGGGGCGACCCCGTTTTGAAAAACTTTTTTCAAATCGCTTTTGATGTTACCTGTACCAGGGCTCGAACCATGGACCTTCGGTGTGGTAGGCCGGCAACACTACCTTCACACCACGGCGGCCGCTGTCTGTCTTCACTGAGACAAAAACTCGAAAGTCAGCTTCCGGATTATTGTTACCGAGGTCAAAACGCGTCTTTGGATACCTTTCCCGATAATTTCGGACGTGCTTTAGCAGTTGTCTCTTAAAGGGAACACTTACCAAAATTTTCCTCCAATGTCGCTTGCTTTAACCCGTATAAATTTTACTTCACGTTCGCCATATCCTGGTTTACCTAACGATTTTGTCGGCTGAAGATGAATATTGACGTTGTTGTTGCATATATAGATGTCCATCCCCTTGGAATATATGTACTAATATTTGTCCTACTTTCAGGTACGTGAGCAATTGCGATATAGGGGGTGGTTATGAGCGCCACTAGACCATATTGGATTAAAGCTCGATGCGAGTCTCCAAGGATAGGGAGTGAGTGACATTTTTGGTTTTCTTATGAATATTTGAATAGATTTGATTGCTATCTCACAATTCTTGAAAAAAAAATAAAAGTAAGATTGTTATTTTATTCGCGTATTGCTAAGTGGTTACTTTTGTGAGCTTCTGCAGTGAAGATCGTGATGGGTATCCGCGAAAGGTAAAAGGCCTTCAGCACAACCGATTACAGGGTGTTTAGGCGAGATGCCTAAATTCTTAAAAAATGTGCCACTCTAATGTAACTTTAGCGCCCTTCCAATCACTAACACCAACCCACCCACCTGTGTGGGCATGCATGCATATTCGTGTTTTGTCAGCACACATATACATGCATGGGAGTGTGCATGTGTGGGTTCACCTCCCCTTAAAAGCGGAGGATAATTTTCAGATTCAACGGTTGTCCTCGATTGCAAAACCGTCTACTTTTTCAGAGACAGTCGACACGACCACATCACGGCCACCCCAGGATTTTCAACCAACGTCATCAAGAATTAACTCAAGGTAAAACTCATTTGTAATTACAGTTTTTCTTTCTACACAATAAACTGCCAATTTGTTATAACGAGAATTCTCGTTTTTTCTTATTTATTTCTATTTCCGAGCACAAATTCGACCGCCGTGCTTTTGAGCCACCGCCGCTCCAAGTTAGCACCTCGCTCGAATTTACATGGTCCATCTCCCCGTCTCGAGGAACCAGCATACAGTCCACAACAACAAAAATTGGAGAATTCATATTAAACAACAATAATTGGGTCAATATCAATTTCACGCACTGCCGCAATATCATCGCAAACACCAACAAACAACTCTGCCACATACCACAACCAACAACAACAAACAACTCTGCCACATACCACAACCAACAACACAAACTATATACAACAAATTCAATTCGGCCAATCACCACATCAAAGCACGTAAGTTGTATATTTCTTGCCACTTAGTTTTTTTTTGTGTTGCATACAATTGTATAAAAGTGCCGCCCGCGAGTGTAATCAAACGTAAGTGCGTTTAGTGAATATTTAACAATAGTGATTTTTTTTGTTCAGTTAAGTGCTTTATTTTTCTTTAAATTTTAAATTAAATTAAACGCTTAAAAATCCTTGTGACTATCCGGATTATCGCCCCACCAGTGGCAAGGTTTTTTGGACACAGCGCAAGGCAAGAGGTAACATAACCTCATTTTCACAATAAGTTCACTTAGCCTTTCGATCTTCAGTTTGTTTTTTGTTTTTTCCACTTGTTTTTTTTCGTAATATATAGAACAGAATTTTAATCGAAGGCTAGTTTATTATTTTCGTATAAAATTCACTATTTTTATAGCACTTTTCTTTGGTTTTTACATTTTTTCATTTAATATTCACTTTCGCTCGTTTGATACACCGCGCACTTTATCTGTGTTTTGTTGTGTATTTCGTTATTGCGGCAACACATACACATATTTATATATACATATTCCCCTTATACGTGTGGGTGGCGAGTAAGTCACAGAGATTTTGTTTAAATTTTGCTTCTGTAGCAAACAAAATATTCGTCAGACAAATCGGCCAAGTCTGCAATATATGAATAAAATTAATTATAAATAAATATAATTGAAGTAATATACTCGTATACATTAATTGAGTTGATTGAAATTTTATTGAGATGGGTTTTTTTTTTTTGGATTTTCCTGGGTAAAATACTGCCTTTACCTTTTCTATTCAGCATTTATCTTGTACGGTTGAGCATTCATCGTACCTTCAGCTATATTTTTTCGGTTTTGTTTTGATTCCACAGATCCTCTAAGTCCAAAATATGGAAAGTTTCATTAGGCTGGCTGATACGATTTTTGAATTCGAATCAGACTACAATGAATTAGAGGATTCAGTCCACAGCAAGTACACTCTAGGGCTTCAACAAGAGGACTTGAAAGCAATGTGGAGAAAAACCAGAACGGCTTATGACGACTTACTGAATTCAGATAAGTTAGAGGCCACTGGTATAGTTTCTGTCAAACAGAAATATAAGAGAGCATATGCAGTATATTTACGCTTCATGTCAGACATGGCTACACGCCAAGCGACATACAACAAACCAGAAAATAAATCTGAAGGAAAGCCCGAATTTGAACACAGTATCCGCCTGCCTCCATGTGATACTGAAGTTTTCAAGGGCGATTATCTGTCATGGCCAACATTTCGTGACATGTTCACGGCCATATATATCTTGAACAAACGCCTAACTCCTGTGGAGAAATTGTTCCATCTGAACAATAAGACACAAGGTGAGGCAAAAGATATTGTGGAAAAATGGCCGCTCACGAATGAGGGATTTGATACGGCCTGGAGAAATTTATGCGAGAGATACGAAAACAAACGTATCCTAGTAAACTCGCAACTCCAAATTTTATTTAACTTGAAAAAGGTAGAGAGTGAGTGTGGTAGCGCAATTAAAACACTTCAGCGCGAAATAAATAATTGCCTTTCGTCCCTGCGAAGTCATAAAATTGTCACTTCGAACTGGGATGCAATTATAACGTATTTGTGTTCGACGAAATTGCCGGAGAGTACGCTTGGTCTATGGGAGCAAAGCATAGACCACAAAGTGGAAATATCCAAGTGGGAGGATATGGACAAATTCTTGTCCAACCGCTTCCAGACACTGTTTCGAGTGTCTGGGTTCATAGGGAGTTCTTCGAAAGTGCAAAAACCGCAAAGTACGCGGATTGCCAACGAAACCCCTGCAAAAAGACTTGGTACATACCAAGCAAACGTGACAAAATTACTGTGCACAAAGTGCAAATCGAATGCCCACAGATTGCGAAACTGTCCCCGTTTTCTCAAATTAACTCCGGTGGAGAGGATTAATTTTGTCAAATCCACCAAGGGCTGTTTGAACTGCCGGTCCCCAGGACATACTGTTTCGAAGTGCACCAGTTCTTATGACTGCAACAAGTGCCACTCTCGACATAATACGCTCTTGCATGCGGAGTCTCTTCAGACGCAGGCAACCATCAGCCCTAATCAGTATCATGCTGATAATGCTGCCTCAACTTCAAAACAGGCACAAGAGAGACGGGAAGCTGAAAAATCTGTTTCGGCCGTAAACCGAAATTTTAAATCCTGCCATGTTCATTCAAGTGCAAGTGTGCTGCTAGGGACAGCTCGAGTAACCATTCATCATAATGGTACAGACTTCCCAGCAAGAGCACTAATTGATTCTGGGTCAGAGTGCTCGTTTATGACAGAACGGCTCCAACGCAGAATCAATTTACCGGCAAAAAGGATGCACGCTCAAGTTTCGGGCATCAATAATGCCGTCTCAGCTCAAGTCAAGGAGGCATCCAATATTGAACTCCATTCACCAGTGGACCCTTGCTTCAGACAACGACGAAGTTGATATTGTACTCGGCGGAGACGTATATCCGCAAATTATATTGAGTGGGCTGAAAAAGAATGTACTTAGTACACTTCTCGCCCAAGAAACGGTGTTCGGTTGGATATTAACCGGGCGCATAGAAGCACCGAATCCCACCCGAAATATAGTGTCCTTTTACAGCGAAGTTGCCTTGGACAAACAGCTTACAGCATTCTGGGAGTTGGAAAATCTGCCCAGAAACAAAAGCCCAAACGCAGATGACAAGTACTGCGAAGATTTATATAGGAAAACTACAAGTCGTAGAGAGGATGGGAGATATGTCGTCTCTCTTCCATTCAGACAGGACTACCCAGATCAGATAAACATAGGAGGGTCTCTTAGGCGGGCGTGTTCACAATTTTTTAGAAATGAGACGCGGTTAGCAAAGAACCCGGAATTAGGGAAAGAATATATAAGGGTCCTGTCTGAATACGAGACATTAGGGCATATGCGAAAAGTCACTGCCATTGTACCAGCGGATTCGGCGGACAATTACTTTTTGCCCCATCACGCCGCAGTAAAGGCGGAGAGTACCACCACTAAGGTACGCATCGTATTCAATGCGTCGAGCCCAACGGCAAATGGCACAAGTTTGAACGACATTCTCCTGCCAGGCCCAGTACTTCAGTCAGATCTTCCAGTACTTATACTGCGATGGAGACTATATCGCTTCGTTTTCAATAGTGACATCGAAAAGATGTATAGGCAAATTTGGATGAGCGATGATCACGTCAAATTCCAACGGATTATTTACCGAACATCGCCTCAAGAACCCATAAGCCTTTACGAGCTGAAAACGGTCACTTTCGGGGTTAATTGTGCGCCTTATCTGGCAATTAGAACCCTTTTACAACTATCAGATGAAGTAGAGAGTTCGCACCCTACAGCATCTAGCATATTAAGGGAAGGCATGTACGTAGATGACGTACTAGCGGGGGGACACACACTCGCATCGGCCATTAACGCAAGGAATGAGATTCGACAAGTCTTACTCTCCGCGGGCTTCCCACTACGAAAATGGACTTCGAATGCTGAGGAAATTCTCAACGACATCCCAATATCGGCTCGGCTGACCGAGGACTTTCTGGCATTCGAAGATACCAGCACCGTTAAGGCATTGGGCATAAGATGTAATGCCCATTCAGACCTGTTTTACTTTAAGGCAGGGTCACTAGAAGAAAGTGAAAAGTTATCAAAGCGAGCGATTCTATCCGCCATCGCCAGACTCTTCGACCCCTTAGGAGGGCTTGCACCAATGGTCATTGTGGCAAAAATTTTGATGCAGAACATATGGTTAGAGGGCACCGATTGGGATGAGCCAGTTTCGTCCAAGGTTTTAAGGGGAGGTGAACCCACACATGCACACCCCCATGCATGTATATGTGTGCTGACAAAACACGAATATGCATGCATGCCCACACAGGTGGGTGGGTTGGTGTTAGTGATTGGAAGGGCGCTAAAGTTACATTAGAGTGGCACATTTTTTAAGAATTTAGGCATCTCGCCTAAACATGCCGGCCCCCTTGCGATACGCAACATCTTACCCCGCCACAGGCTTTCCACCACGCATCCTCTTAAGCTACGGACTTAAACTAGGATGGTGAGTGCCGGCTGGCGCTGTCCCAGTCGTATGCCTCCGAAATGCCTCCAAACTGGATTCTGCGATGCTTCGAAAAAGGCGTACGCTGCAGCTGTCTACATGCGAGTCAAAAGCAATGATGATATTTTCGTGAATCTCTCTCTATGGCGCGATATACAACAGGCATATCATCATAAACCTCCTAAGAGATTTTTGCGCCAAGCTTCTCTTCCAATTTGTGGTGTGCCGATTTGAATTTTTCCCTACAAATTGGTGGGACCTACAGTTTTTTGCCGACTCCGAACGGCATCTACAAAGGAGACGAATTTTTGCTGAGAAGCCTGTCATGGCAGAAATACACTCGGAGAGTTTGCCAAACCACTGCCGAGGGGCGACCCCGTTTTGAAAAACTTTTTTTTTTTTCAAATCACTTTTGATGTTACCTGTACCAGGGCTCGAACCATGGACCTTCGGTGTGGTAGGCCGGCAACACTACCTTCGCATCACGGCGGCCGTGAATCTACTCCTTGCCAAAACCAGAGTAGCACCAGGGAAGACCATCTCACTTCCGCGTTTGGAACTTTGCGGAGCAGTACTGTTAGCGGAGATGATGGAATCAATATTCCGAAACATCAAACTGGGACCAGTGAAACAATATCTATGGACGGATTCCACCATCGTTTTGGCATGGATAAGGAAACCACCCTGTTCCTGGTCAACTTTCGTTGCACACAGGATTACAAAAATCATCGACCTAGTCGTCAGCAAGGCCTGGCTTCATGTCAACTCGGAAACGAATCCAGCAGACTTGGGAAGCAGAGGACTACCGGCATCGGATTTGGTCAACAATTCTTTGTGGTGGCAGGGACCTTCTTGGCTACAAGAAGACAATTCCCAATGGCCAGTACAAGAAAAGAAGTATAATACATCCGTGGAGGAAAAGAGAGCGCAGGCCTACGCAATATCAACGCAAAAAGAGATCGAGATTCTTGACCGGTTTTCGAATTTACCGAGGGCTTTCAGGGTACTATCATATATTATGAGATTCTTTCGAAGAACTCATCCCAAGACATAAGCTTCCTTTCAGGAAAAATCGTGCCTAATCTCATCCGGTGAGATCAAGACCACGACGCAACTCTTGATTAAACTCTATCAGAAGCAACATTATAATGAGGAATATGTAAACTTGAAGAAGGGACAGGTAATCGATAGGAAAAGCGAGATATTGCCACTCAACCCATTCATCGACAAAGATGATATTATTAGGGCGGGTGGTCGTCTTGGAGCGTCTCAAGACCTCGCCTATAACGAGCGCCACCCAATCATACTGCCGTACAATTGTAGGTTGACGCGTTTGACTGTACAAATGATACATCAAATCTCCCTCCTTGGGGAAAACCAACTGATGCTCCGTCTCATCCGCACCCAATATTGGATTCCGAATGTTAAGAACATGATTAGGGCCACCATCCATAACTGTAAGGTCTGCACCATTTATAAAAAAAGAGCGCAAACCCAACTTATGGGTACCCTTCCTTGCGAACGCACTACGTTCACCCGCGCGTTTACCAGTACTGGGCTACGGTTGCCTCTTTGTTTGTTTCACGACTAAAGCGATCCATCTGGAAGCGACCAGTGATCTTAGCACCCCATCCTTTCTAGCAGCGTTTTCGCGTTTTATCGCTAGACGAGGATGTCCGAGAAACATTTACTCCGACAATGGCACTAATTTTGTCGGAGCTTTACGATCAGTAAGATCTGAATTTAAAGCATTTATCTCGGAAGCCCGAGATACGACTATTTCCAAATATAGCCATCAAGCCATGACATGGCATTTTATTCCGGCCGGGGCTCCAGATATGGGGGTACTCTGGGAAGCGGGAGTGAAGAGCTTCAAAAGCCACTTCAAGAAGTTAGCCTCCCCTCATAAATTCACGCATGAGGAATTCCATACGCTATTGTGCCGGATTGAGGCATGCCTCAACTCGCGGCCACTTAGTCCAGCCTCAAATGAGCCCGCGGACCTGGAACCCTTGACCCCTGGACACTTCCTAACTGGAAGTCATCTCCTGGCTCCGCCAGAACCTGAGGTGAATGAGAGCCCTGCCTCCATTATTAATAGGTGGCAAAAGCTCAAGGCTCTTCATCAAACCTTCTGCAGGCGATGGAAAGTGGAATACTTATCCGAACTTCAAAAACGAGTGAAGTGGAAGCATCCGAAACAAAATATTAAGGTGGGGGATCTCGTTGTCATCAAAGAAGACAACCTGTCTCCCAATGAATGGAGGCTCGGCCGAGTTACCCACGTACACCCCGGCGAAGATAACCGAGTGCGTGTAGTGGCCCTCATGACCGAGAAGGGGCAGATCAGAAGACCGTTGGTCAAGCTGATTCTGCTCCCTATGGAGGGACTGGCTGGCGAGAGGCCCGGGGCCTCATCTTAACCATCCCCTTCCATCACCTCCCTGCCGTTTTAACCGCCCCTATCCCAAAATCTTCCACCCTTCACTCGCTACCCTTAACGAGGACACCAGAAAGCCTACCGCAGAAGGGCGATCCATTCTGCCACAGAAAGCGCAATTGCACTCGATATCGAGGCCAAAGAAAACCTAACGCAGAAAGGCGAACCAATCTGCCACTGAAAACCTATCCATCTGCCACGACAAGTTGGTAGCAGATGGTCGCACCCTCGTATACATATACATATATGTTCATTTTTTCAAATGTACATATGAGAAAATATATATTTTTGTTAACACACAACAAGCAAAGTAAACTTAAAATAAATCTTTAAAAAGCTTTCGGAAATAAGTATGAACCTTACAAAATTCAGATCTTTCGTTTATCAAACGTTTGAAAATAAACGTTGTTTAATTAAAACGGCACGTTATTTGAAAGCTTATTAATTTAAACCTACAAGAAAGATTTGAAAGAAAGCTTTCTAAAAGTTTTTTTTTCAACTTTATTCAAACCAGATTTTGTATATTATTTAGCTATTGCAATAAAATAAATAACTAAGTTCTAGTCATACATTGAGTGCTGCAACTTAAACTAACTATTACCAGTTTTTGGAAGTGGTTACGATGCAGCAACGACCAATGTTTTTTCGCAGTCATTCTCATATAAAAATCTTGTTTGGAAAGAATTGGAAATAATTTAAGTTGAAAAGGAAAAAATTTACAATTTGAATTGAATTGAATTTTTATAAACATTTGTATTTCACTTTAAAATTGAAATAATTTGTAACAGTTTTTCTTGAAGTTTATAGAAAGTTTACTTGAAACTTTCAAAGAAATTAAAACTACAAAAGCCTACATATCGCTTATTGCAGCAAACTTATTTTGAAAAATATTTACAGAAATGATTGTTGGGATGTTTGTTGGGTGCACATATTTCTATGTAATAATATAACTGACTTACCCTCTTCCTCCGGTGCGCATCGCCTATAGCGCTAATCCCATATGGCCCAGTGGCGCGCCAAGCCACCCCCTGTACTGCAAGTTGCTCACGTACCTGAAAGTAGGACAAACATTAGTATATATATTCCAAGGGGATAGATATCTATATATGCAACATCAAAACATCAGAACAAAATCGCTAAATCAGGATATGGCGAACGTGAAGTGAATTTTGGTAATTGTTACCTTGAGGAGACAACTACTAAAACACGTCCGAAATTATCGGAAAAGGTATCAAAGGACGCGTTTTAACCTCGGTAACAATAATCCGGAAGCGGACTTTCGAGTTTTGTCTCAGTGAAGAGATATTTGAAATCAAAGTTGGAAATTTTCTGTCATTTCATATGGTTGTTGTGACCACAGATTAGGGTGTTCTGAAAGGTGCAAAAGGTGTGTTCTGCGCAGAAATACTGTGGACCGCGTAACCAGTGATGGACCGTCTAAGGGTTATTTTTATGAAGCGCGACGATGTTCTTTCTATTTTACCCACGCCTACAAACTACAATTTAATGGTCAATTATAAGGCTGCGAACTTTACCTTTGCCAGCACTACTCCCCACAATGACCATCATTTTGATTTTAAATTAAAATTAAGCAATTTATTTTGTTCGAGATTGTAGAAGTGTAAGAAAACTTTTAGCAAGATGAAATGATACTTTTAGGAAAATGTCTTAAATGTTAATAGACGGCCATTGCTGAATTTTTATTGATACCAAATTTAATTAAATTATTCAAGCAGGTAAACTAAATAGAACGTGTCGCTAATGTAACC
The DNA here is from genome assembly GCA_949987695.1 of Merzomyia westermanni. NCBI lineage: Eukaryota > Metazoa > Arthropoda > Insecta > Diptera > Tephritidae > Merzomyia > Merzomyia westermanni. The sequence continues at coordinate 94,759,016 of OX465288.1, forward strand.
AAACAATACATCTGAACGATAGTAATTCTGATTTGACACATACGTTCGCTTAAGAAGTTAACCATGTATGCATGAGCATATATCTTAAAACTTTATATCTCGACGTAGAACAGTAAGCCAGAGAGTTTGTTTATAATGTGATAAATATGTATCAGGGTTCACGATTGAATTTATCAATCGTCGATGGTATATTCTGGTAGCTTCTCATAGTTTTGCTTAGTTGACTCGTGGTCAGTATCTACTAGTAAAAGAGTATGCGAATAACCCATAGCAACCTGAGGTATTTTCATATTATCTAGTTTGGGGACTTCTTTAGGGACAGTGGACGACTTTGGAACTCGCCTATTCCTAATTCCCCATAGGTGGGAGAAGCACTCCATGCGATTAAGGTATCGTCATATATACTTACATATTTGCTTCGCCGGTCTTCTTGTTTTGCCCAAACAGAAAGAGAACGCCAAGTTCGTTGACGATAAGACTAAAAGTAGCGCCACAATATATGTTTCGTCCGCCACGTCCTTGAATGTCAAACAAATTTTTGAGTAAACGAGGTACCATCTCATCCTTTGGCTCAGATTATCTATGCAATCATACAAAATTGTGAACTGTCGTGTTTGGTGGGACTTGGTATCAGATACGTCCTAGAAAAGCAAAAGAATGCTGAGCATGAATCGTCGTGGAATCAATAACGTACCTACAATGACAACACAATCACCGATGGACGAAAGCAGTTGGAAAAACATAAGTGTTGCCGACAACTCTTCTCTTTTGAATGGTTCGGGCGCCAATTCTAATTTGAATTCTGATGGGTCGAGTCAAAATACATCTCCCCAGAACGGCATTGCATATAATTCAACCAACGGCCAATACCCACAAGGAGGCCAGTCCTCTCCTGCTGTCAATAAGTCAATAATTTTTCAAAACACAAACCCTCCTGGCTCTAATACTCTTCAGTACACGTCTTCGCCAGCGCCATCTGGTTCTTCAACCCCAGGCCCTGTTGTTTCACAAAACATTGGCGGATCTTATCATCAATCTTCGGGATCGGCTCCATTCAATGGGTCATTTGGATCACCATCCTCAAACATAAGCCAATTCAACAGGCCATCAAGTTCAGGTACTCCATTTAATGCAACGCAAGGAAACCATTTCGCATCTCAAGCAGTTTTTGGAGTAGGCGGCCAGTTCAGCGCGCTGCCAACGGCTTCTCCATTTAGCCATACTGGTAGCCATCCAATGATGGGCAGCGGACAACAAATCGATCGAATGGAGCAGGGTTTTAGACGACATAATTCTTATTTTAGTCATACTGAGCATCGAGTGTTTGAATTAAATAAACGACTTCAGCAACGCACCGAGGAAAGCGATAATTGCTGGTGGGATTCTTTCACTACTGAATTCTTTGAAGACGATGCCCGACTAACAATACTATTTTGTTTGGAAGATGGTCCGAAGAGGTATACTATTGGCCGAACACTAACTCCCCGTTTTTTCCAAAGTATTTACAAAGGGGTGTCGGATTTGTACTTCCAGCTTAAACATGCTAAAGATTCATTCCATAATACAACCATTACCCTGGACTGCGACCAATGCACAGTAATAACCCAACACGGAAAACCCAGCCGACCAAAGCCCTAGCTATACACGCGCTTCTTGGAATCAACAGCGACCGTATGATTATTATCCACTATTTGAACGTTTTCTACAGGTGTTACATGCCCTTCCTTGTTTTTTCGATGTAAAGTACAATTTTTTGGAGAAGTTTCAAAATGAACCGATAATTGTTGGCATTCCAATCATGGGATTAACACTTCCAGTAGATGATATGACGAAATGCGGCATAATGCCTGTGGAAAGTGCCGACATATTTTGTGGAGACATACTGTGAAGCAAATTGTTCATATTGTTATTAGCTGCCATCTTAATTTGGAGAGACAGCAAACAATTCTCAAAAAAAAAAAAACGAAAAAAAACCAGACCAATTGACTATTACACAATTCAAAGCTTGTTGCTATTGATTACCTGCAAAAAGAAAACCATTAATATTTGCATACAATTAATTGCTACATATACGCATATACACACAAAATGTGTCTCAAAGCATGCGCCGGCCGCCACAGCGTTTGAGACATATTTTGTGGTTAAGTAAATTGCGATGCTACCGAAACAATACAAAATTTCGGGCAGCACTAATAGATACGTACCAACGACGTCCATTTCCAACCGCTGGCCAGGCGATCCTCCTGTCCGCACACTCATGTGTCCATTGCCACCTGAAAAAGAAAAAAAAAGGTCAGGATTAAGCACACATAATTTAAAAAAGCAAATTATAATTGTACTTACCGATGTGCTGCTGCTGACCCACGCGTGCCGGAAACAAGAAAATTATGAATTGTTCCAATTCAATGAATTTTCTTTGTTTCTTTTTCACGACTTTGCAAAATCGTGAGTACGCACATGTATGTATGTGTGCAAACCATTAACGACCACTCCATGCTACTCTCATTGACTCGCACAATTTGCGAGCATATGTACATATATATGTAAATACAGGGTGGCGCAAAAGTAATCCTCCTATCAGAAAATGCTATAAATTTTGCGATTGGCCCCTAAAGTCAGTTCTGTTTTGACATTTGTGTAGTAAACACATGCGAAATACACGTTAATAAACAATGTTACGCTACACTGCTCCAGAACGCGGAATATTGCTGACTATTTATTTGACCAATAATCGGTCGGGGCCAAACGGTTACTGTGAATGGTGAGCGCTACAGAGCAATGATCAACGAGTTCTTTTTGCCGCAACTTGATGAATTGGGATTGGAAAACATGTGGTTCCAACAAGACGGTGCAACAGCACACACTGCACGTGCCACAACCGATATGCTGAACATCGGAAGCTTACTTTTGCGCCACCTTGTATGTATAATTTACCACCACGCTAGTGATGCTATATTTTAATCAGCGGGTACCGAAATCCCGATCTGCCAAAATCGGTACCATTCACTTCGGGATCAATAGGGTAACGAAATCTACGTTCTTACCCGATCGGCGAAGATGCCGCTTATAGGAAAATAGGAAATAAATTATACATAATACATTTTGAAACACAAAGCTAAGAAAATTTTTTTTTCGTTATTCATTTTCCTCGGGGTTTTGCTTTTTTGTTTTCGGAGGGGGCAGGACTGTTTCGCCCACAAAACAACAAAAAATAAACCCTAACAGTCACCACATTCTCACTCTCTACCCAGTTCGGTACCGAAACCAAGTACCGAAAAAAGCGAAAATGTCGCTGTGTGCACGGCACTAACGCCACTTTTGACGGCGACCAGGCAAGTGAGAATTAAAAATAAATCTCTGCTTGAGGGCCAGTGGCGAATCGAGATACAAGGTGATCAACGCAATCAACTTGTCGCTACCGTGCCGTGTGCGAAAAAATAACCAATTCCCAGGTACGAATAATATGCACTGTAATTCTAAAATTTCACCATAGATCAGAATAATACCACGTTATATAGCATTGATAAGCTCCGAACGAGGTCGCTCGCCACCCACGTATATGGGCGTCCATACAAGTATACAAATATTCAAGAGGATTTTTTTTGTTTCTTTCTTTCTTTTTCCGTCATATGCAGTATGACTCGCTACGCATCCTTGCGCAAGAGGACCGAACTCCTAGCCGCCCGGTACCCAAAGCCATGCCCGCTGTGTGGCGATAGCCACCCACTGCGTGCGTGCACCCGATACCAGGGGATGGAACCTCTGCAGCGCCTCAAGGAGGTTATCCGGGCGGGCTACTGCGACAACTGTTTGTCGATGGTCCACATTGCCAGGGACAGCACAAGCGACGTCAGATGCCGACGATGTGGTGGAAAACACCACACCACCCCCCATCTGCCCATGGACGACCCACAACACACGCCCACGGACGATCAAGCACGCGCGCCTACGCCCTATAAGAGTTGGGCCCAACAAATGGACGAGGCCGACCAAGAAGCAGCGTCACTGGACGCAATTGAGGACGAAGCGCTCTCACTCCACGCGTCGGAGACCGCTTTGACGCCAGACTACGACGAGAGCATCGAGCCGGTACCGGAACCACGGCCGTTCCGACCGGCAGAAGGGGTATCGGACTCACTGCCGTTCCGGCCCCTTCTAGCCCATGAGCGGCGCAACATCACGAAACCAACCAACCGTCCTCAACGACGCGCACACCAATATCGCGGCAAACATCGACTGGCCACTCAGCCGCGCCAGCGATTTCCTACCCATGACCACCGCAGCAATCGACGACCGTATGACGAGACCAATGAGCGTAGACTGGCCTCTCAGCCGCGCCAGCTACGCATCGCCAACACCGAGTATACCACATCGATTTATGGTAGACTGGCCCCTCGGCTGCGCCAGCTACCGCCCATCAGGGGCTTCCGCGACGGATTCAGCCGAGCTCCCACCTTGGTGGGTCCACCCTTGCGCCCCATGACGACTCTTGCGCCGACTGCGATTGCTTCGACTGCTTCGCATCCGGGCACTTATTGATGCCTGCTCCCCCCGAACAGCCATCGACCGCAGTCTCGCGGAAGAGTTAGGGCTGCATGCCACCCACTATGGCGGTGAGCAAGGCTGCTTTATCCGGGTCCCGGGGAACCACGGAAACAGCACGACGCTGACGGCCCACGCGTTATGCATCGCCAAATTTCAGCGGATCAGCCCAGCCTACAGTATCGACGCGCGAGCTGCTACCCCGTATGCACATATAAGGCTGGCTGACCCGCAGTTCCACCAGTCAGGATCCATTCGGCTGGTTTTCGGCGGCGATGTCTATGGGGACATAATCACCCCGGGCACTCTACCACCGTCCTTTGGGCCGTTGCTTGCCCAAAGCACCATTTTTGGTTGGGCACTGTCGGGTGCCGTTAGCGTGTAAGGTTAGATTTAAGTATTAAATAACATTTTGTTTCTTTTTTCTTGTTTTTATTTAAAATAAATAATACAAATGATTTCCTGGCAAGAAATATACAGCGGTCTTATTTTCTAAAGTTTCTTCCTCGGATTTCTTAGCTCTAGGTGCGATACGATGGAGCCACCAAACTTCAAACAGCAGTTCGGAAGCATACGACTGGGACAGCGCCAGCCGGCACTCACCATCCTAGTTTAAGTCATTAGCTTAAAAGGATGCGCGGTGGGAAATCCTGTGGTGGGGTAAGATGTTGCGTATCGCAAGTGGGCCGGCATGTTTAGGCGAGATGCCTAAATTCTTAAAAAATGTGCCACTCTAATGTAACTTTAGCGCCCTTCCAATCACTAACACCAACCCACCCACCTGTGTGGGCATGCATGCATATTCGTGTTTTGTCAGCACACATATACATGCATGGGGGTGTGCATGTGTGGGTTCACCTCCCCTTAAAACCGGAGGATAATTTTCAGGTTCAACGGTTGTCCTCGATTGCAAAACCGTCTACTTTTTTAGAGACAGTCGGCACGACCACATTACGGCCACCTCAGGATTTTCAACCAACGTCATCAAGAATTAACTCAAGGTAAAACTCATTTGTAATTACAGTTTTTCTTTCTACACAATAAACTGCCAATTTGTTATAACGAGAATTCTCGTTTTTTCTTATTTATTTCTATTTCCGAGCACAAATTCAACCGCACCTCGCTCGAATTTACACAGGGATTTCCTTACTTCTTTGTAGATAATTTAGGTAGATAAGAAAATTGATTGCGAGAGTGATAAGCTAACTGTTATTGGGCCGCAAACTCTTTAAAGCTCTAGCCATCATAATTGATGCATAGTCTATTTTTAGAAGAAGATCGAACTTCAATTTGCTATATAAAGATATATATACCCAGTAAGCCTCAGTAACCCTTGTTTTTTTCTTTTTTTGCAAGCCTTGTGGTCTTAATTGATTTAATTTGAAATTAAAGGGCAAAAATAATGGCTGCATCTTAACCACTTCCGCAATTTGTTAATAATTGGTTTAAGTTGCAGCATTCAATGTATGATTGGAACTTAGTTATTTATTTTATTGCAATAGCTAAATAATATACAAAATATGGTTTGAATAAAGTTAAAAAAAAAACTTTTAGAAAGCTTTCTTTAAAATCTTTTTTGTAGGTTTAAATTAATAAGCTTTCTATCAACGTGTCGTTTCAATTACACAACGTTTATTTTCAAACATTTTATAAACGAAAAATCTGAATTTTGTAAGCTTAATACTTATTTCCGAAAGCTTTTTAAAGATTTATTTTAACTTTACTTTGCTTGTTGGGTTTCTACGTTTGGAAAATATTGTTTATTTGGAGTGTTACCATGTGTACGTATAAGTATGTATGATGGGGGTATGTACACGAGGGTGGCACCATCTGCTACCAACTTGTCGTGGCAGATGGATAGCTTTTCAGTGTCAGATTGGTTTGCTCTTCTGCGTTAGGTTTTCTGTAGCCTCGTTCTCGAGAGCAGTTACGTTCTCTGTGGCAGAAAGGTTCTTCTTCTGCGTTAGGCTTGTCTGGTGTCCTCGTTAAGGGTAGCGAGTGAAGGGTGGAACATTTTTGGGATACGGGCGGTCAAAACGGCTGGGAGGTGATGGAGGGGGATGGTTAAGATGAGGCCCTGGGCACCTCGCCAGCCATTCCCTCCATAGGGAGCAGAATCAGCTTGACCAACGGTCTTCTCATCTGACCCTTCTCGGTCATGAGGTCCACTACAAGCACTCGGTTATCATCGCCGGGGTGTACGTTGGTAACTCGGCCGAGCCTTCATTCGTTCGGGGACAAGTTCTCTTTTTTGATAACAACGAGATCCCCCACCTTAATATTTTGTTTCGGATGCTTCTACTTCACTCGTTTTTAAAGTTCGGATAAGTATTTCACTTTCCATCGCCTGCAGAAGGTTTGATGAAGAGTCTTAAGCTTCTGCCACCTATTGATAATGGAGGCAGGGCTCTCATTCACCTCGGGCTCTGGCGGAGCCAGGAGATGACGTCCTGTCAGGAAGTACCCAGGGGTCAAGGGCTCAAGGTCGGCGGGCTCATTTGAGGCTGGACTAAGTGGCCGCGAGTTGAGGCATGCCTCAATCCGGCACAATAGCTATATTTGGAAATAGTCGTATCTCGTATCGTGAAGCGCCGACAAAGTTAATACCATTGTCGGAGTAAATGTTTCTCGGACATCCTCGTCTAGCGATAAAACGCGAAAACGCTGCTAGAGAGGATGGGGTACTAAAATCACTGGTCGCTTCTAGATGGATCGCTTTCGTGGTAAAACATACAAAGACGCAAACTTAGCCCTTTGATAGTCGACATCCTCATACGCGGTAACTTTTGATGTCAAAAGGCCCAGCAAAGTCTACACCGCGGGTGAACGTAGTGGGTTCGCAAGGAAGGGTACCCATCAGTTGGGTTTGCGCCCTTTTTTTATAAATGGTGCAGACTTTACAGTTATGGATGGTGGCCCTTATCATGTTCTTGACATTCGGAATCCAGTATTGGGTGCGAATGAGACGGAGCATTAGCTGGTTTTCCTCATGGAGGGAGATTTTATTTATCATTTGTACAGTCAGACGCATCAACCTACAATTGTACGGCAGTATGATCGGGTGGCGCTCGTTATAAGCGAGGTCTTGAGACGCTCCAAGACGACCACCCGCCCTAATAATATCATCTTTGTCGATGAACGGGTTGAGTGGCAATATCTCGCTTTTCCTATCCCTTCTTCAAGCTTACATATTCCTCATTATAATGTTGCTTCTGATAGAGTTTAATCAAGAGTTGCGTCGTGGTCTTGATCTCATCGGATGAGATTAGGCACGATTTTTCTTGAAAGGAAGCTTTTGTCTTGGGATGAGTTCTTCAAAAGAATCTCATAATATATGATAGTACCCTCAAAGCCCCCGGTAAATTCGAAAACCGGTCGAGAATCTCGATCTCCTTTTGCGTTGATATTGCGTAGGCCTGGGCTCTCTTTTCCTCCACGGATGTATTATACTCTTTGTCTTGTACTGGCCATTGGGAATTGTCTTCTTGTAGCCAAGAAGGTCCCTGCCACCACAAAGAATTGTTGACCAAATCCGATGCCGGTAGTCCTCTGCTTCCCAAGTCTGCTGGATTCGTTTCCGAGTTGACATGAAGCCAGTCTTGCCAGGTAGATGATTTTTGTAACCCTGTGTGCGACGAATGTAGACAAGGAACAGGGTGGTTTCCTTATCCATGCCAACGCGATGGTGGAATCCGTCCATAGATATTGTTTCACTGGTCCCAGTTTTATGTTTCGGAATATTGATTCCATCATCTCCGCTAACAGTACTGCCCCGCAAAGTTCCAAAGTGAGATGGGTTTCACTGATGCTACTCTGGTTTTGACAAGGAGGAGATTCACGAAGATATCATCATTGCTTTTGACTCGCATGTAGACAGCTGCAGCGTATGCCTTTTCCGAAGCATCGCAGAATCCATGTATTTCGATCTCATCTTTTGGTGAAAAGTTTACCCATCGTGGTATCTTTATTTTGTCGATTTCGTGGTATTGATGTCTGAAGTTGCGCCATCGTTCCAATGTTATGGACGAAACTGGCTCATCCCAATCGGTGCCCTCTAACCAGATGTTCTGGATCAAAATTTTGGCCACACCAACCATTGGCGCAAGCCATCCTAAAGGGTCGAAGGTTCTGGCGATGGCGGATAGAATCGCTCGCTTTGTCAACTTTTTACTTTCTTCTAGTGACCCTGCTTTGAAGTAAACCAGGTCTGAATGGGCATTCCATCTTATGCCCAACGCCTTAACGGTGCTGGTATCTTCGAATGCCAGATAGTCCTCGGTTAGCCGATCCGATATTGGGATGTCGTTGAAAATTTCTTCAGCATTCGAAGTCCATTTCCGTAGTGGGAAGGCAGCGGAGAGTAAGAAGTACGAATCTCATTCCTCGCGTTAATGGCCGATGCGAGTGTGTGTTCCCCCCGCTAGTAAGTCATCTACGTACATTCCTTCCCTTAGTATGCTAGATGCTGTAGGGTGAGAACTCTCTACTTCCTCTGCTAGTTGCAAAAGGGTTCTAATTGCCAGATAAGGCGCACAATTAACCCCGAAAGTGACCGCTTTCAGCTCGTAAAGGCTTATGGGTTCTTGAGGCGATGCTCGGTAAACAATACGTTGGAATTTGACGTGATCATCGCTCATCAAAATTTGCCTAGACATCTTTTCAATGTCACTATTGAAAACGAAGCGATATAATCTCCATCGCAGTATAAGTACTGGAAGATCTGACTGAAGTACTGGGCCTGGCAGGAGAATGTCGACGCATTGAATACCACGCGTACCTTACTGGTGGTACTCTCCGCCATTACTACGCCGTGATAGGGTAAAAATCGGCTGGTACCGTTTCATTAATTTTTTGCATATGCCCTAATGTCTCATATTCAGACAGGACCCTCATATATCCGATACCTAATTCCGGGTTCTTTGACTACCGCGTCTCATTTCTAAAAAATTGTGAACACGCCCGCCTAAGAGACCCTCCTATGTTTATCTTATCTGGGTAGTCCTGTCTGAAGGGAAGAGAGACAACATATCCCCCATCCTCTCTACGACTTGTAGTTTCCCTATATAAATCTTCGCAGTACTTCTCATCTGCGTTTGGGCTTTTGTTTCTGGGCAGATTTTCCAACTCCCAGAATGCTGTAAGCTGTTTGTCCAAAGCAACTTCGCTGTAAAAGGACACTATATTTGCACTATAATACTAATATCCAACCAAACACCGTTTCTTGGGCGAGATGTGTACTAAGTACATTCTTTTTCAGCCCACTCAATATGATTTGCGGATATACGTCTCCGCCAAGTATGATATCAACGTCCTCGTTGATGTAGGATCGCTTATTTGCCAAGACTAAGTCTGGGAAAGCCTGCATAGTCGTAGCATCGATATAGCAGGATGGCAGATTCCAAGTTTGTTTGGCTAGAATTAGAACAGAAGTTGTTAAGCTGAAGCAAGGGTCCACTGGTGAACGGAGTTCAATATTGGATGCCTCCTTGACTTGAGCCGAGACGGCGTTAGTGATGCCCGAAACTTGAGCATGCATCCTTTCATCTGTCATAAACGAGCACTCTGAACCAGAATCAATCAGTGCTCTTGCTGGGAAGTCTGTACCATTATGATGAATGGTTACTCGAGCTGACCCTAGCAGCACACCTGCGCTTGAGTGCACATGGCAGGATTTAACATTTCGGTTTACGGGCGAAACAGATTTTTCAGCTTCCCGTCTCTCTTTTGCCTGTTTTGAAGTTGAGGCAGCATTATCAGCATGATACTGATTAGGGCTGATGGTTGCCTGCGCCTGAAGAGACTCCGCATGCAGGAGCGTATTATGTCGAGAGTGGCACTTGTCGCAGTCTTAAGAACTGGTGCACTTCGACACAGTATGTCCTGGGGATAGGCAGTTCAAACAGCCCTTGGTGAATTTGACAAAATTAATTCTCTCCACCGGAGTTAATTTAAGAAAACGGGGACAGTTTCGTAATCTGTGGGCATTCGATTTGCAAGTATCACATGGAGGCAGGCGGATACTGTGTTCAAATTCGGGCTTTTCTTCAGTTCTGTTTTCTGGTTTATTGTATGTCGCTTGGCGTGTAGCCATATCTGACATCCAGCGTAAATATACTGCATATGCTCTCTTATACTTCTGTTTAACAGAAACTATACCAGGGGCTTCTAACTTATCTGAATTAAGTAAGTCGCCATAAGCCGTCCTGGTTTTCCTCCACATTGCTTTCAAGTCTTCTTGTTGAAGCCCAAGAGCGTAGTTGCTGTGGACTGAATCCTCTAATTCATTGTAGTCTGATTCGAATTCAAATATCGAATCAGCCAGCCTAATGAAACTTTCCATATTTTGGACTTAGACGATATACATAATCAAAACAAAACCGAAAAAGTATAGCTGAAGGTACGATGAAATGCTCAACCGTACAAGATAAATGCTGAATAGAAAAGGTACCCAGGAAAATGAAAAAAAAACTCAACTCAATAAAATTTCAATCAACTCAATTAATGTATTTTTTAATTCAATTATATTTATTTATAGTTAATTTTATTCATATATTGCAGACTTAGCCGATTTGTCTGACTAATATTTTGTTTGCTACACAAGCAAAAATTTAAACACAAGCTCTGTGGCTTTCTCGCCACCCACACGTATAAGGGGATATATTTATGTAAATATGTGTATGTGTTGCCGCAATAAAGAAATACACAAAAAACATAGATAAAGTGCGCGGTGTATCAAACGAGCGAAAGTGAATATTAAATGAAAAAATGTGATAACAAAAGAAAAGTGCTGTAAAATTAGTGAATTTAATAAGAAAATAATAAACTAGCATTCGATTAAAATGCTGTTGTGGATTATTACCAAAAAACAAGTGGAAAAAAACAAAAACAAACTAAAGATCGAAAGGCTAAGTGAGCTTATTGTGAAAGTGAGGTTATGTTACCTCTTGCCTTGCGCTATGTCCAAAAAACCTTACCACTGGTGGGGGGATAAGCCGGATAGTCGCAAGGATTTTGAAGCGTTTAATTTAATATAAATCAAAGAACAATAAAGTAGTTAATTGAACAAAAAAATCACTATTATTAAATATTCACTTAACGCACTTATGTTTGATTACACTCGCGGGCGGCACTTTTAGACAAATTGTTTGCAACACAAAAAAATAAGTGGCAAGAAATATACAACTTACCTGCATTGATGTGGTGATCGGCCGAATTTGACTTGTGTGTGGTATTATGTTGGATGTGGTATGTGGCAGAGTGATACTTTGCTGCAGAGTATAATCTCTAAACCTTGTGAATTGCGGCAGTGCGTTGTGGCAACTTAAATATTGAGTTTTTTCCAATTTGTGGTTATGTATGGCAGCTTCTAGTATTGACCCACCTAATTATTTTGTTGAAAAAATGTTGGTGTTGTGGACTGTATAGGCTGGTTCTTTTCTACGGGGAGATGGACCATGAACAATTGCGACAATGGTGCTTCGCTAAAGCGACCGTGGCTCGAAAGCACCGCGGTCGAATTGTGATTTTGAAAAGAAATAAGAGAAGACAACGAGAATTCTCGTTATACTAAAGTGGCCTTATATTTGGATAAAATGTAATTACAAACCAATTGCTTTACCTTTTTAATATGTTGATGCGGTGGAAAATCCTGGGGTGGCCGTGACGATGTGACTGCGTTGATTGTTGCTGAAAGAGTAGACGACGGTTTTCCAATCGAGGACAACCGTTGAACCTGAAAATTATCCTCCGGTTTTAAGGGGAGGTGACCCCACACACGCACACCCCCATGCATGAATATGTCTGCTGACAAAACACGAATATGCATGCATGCCCACACAGGTGGGTAGGTTGGTGTTAGTGATTGGAAGGGCGGTAAAGTTACATTAGGGTGGCACATTTCTTAGGAATTTAGGCATCTCGCCTAAACATACCCATATTGCCAACTCTTAACTGAATTTTCCGACGTTACTCAGAAGAATTTTCTTTTCGCACATAGATTGGCAAATTAAGACAACCGAAAAGCTCATATGTTTCACCACTACATATGGTTAGCAAATCAAATGGTTCTTATTATAACAATCGGCCTTTTTGAGTTTGCATAGTGACATTTGGGCATTGTAACGCGTCACAGACGTTTCAACGTTTCATGCATGAAGTTTTAGCAGGTTTGGAATTCACATTTTGCTACCTGGATGATATGTGTGTGGCATCTTCATCTTCATCCGAACATGTAAAACTTTTGCGCATAGTTTTTGAAAGGTTGCGTAATTTCAATCTCACCATTAATTAACCCATCTAAGTGCGAACTTGGAAAATCAGACATACTTTTCTTGGGACATATGATTTCTAGTTCAGACATTTCTAGTACACGAAATCCAGCAAAATTGAAGCAGCAGTAAATTATCCGATTTCTTCTGAACTTTTTGGGTTTAAAGGCTTTCTTAACATGATAAATTTTTATCGGAGATGCATTTTTCATGCCATTGAGCACCAGAAATCCCCTATCAAATTAATTCCAGAAAATAAGAATAAAGACAAAAGTCCAGTTCTATTGACGCTACAAACAAAACAAAATTTCGAGCAATGTAAGCAGGCACTTGCCAACTTTACTCTTTTGACTCATCCTCAGCCCAAAGCAGACCTCGTACTATGCAGCGATGCCAGTAACAGAGCAGTAGGTGCTGATTGACATCAAATTGTAAATAATCAACCACAACCACTTGGTTTCTTTCCAAAAAAAAATATCTGATGCTCAACAAAAATATAGCACATATGATCGTGAATTACTGGCTATATATTTAGCTGTTAAACATTTCAGATTTGCTTTAGAAAGACGCGATTTTGTGACCAAGCTCGTTACTTACATATATTTCATAGGTAAATTTTCAACTTCTATGAAGCATGTTCTAGGAAAGATAACGTTACAGTCGATATATTATCACGAATTAATGCCTTACAATTGACGAGCACAGCTATAGATTTTGAGAATATCGCAACACAACAGCTCAAATGCGCAGAACTAACAGCTTTTCTTGAGTCTTAAACAACTTGAGCCTGTTATTTTTGCTCAGATTTTAAATCCTATCGTTTGCGATTTTTCAATGTCTAATGCAAGACCTTTCCTGCCAAGTCCTTGTGAAGAAAATTGTATTCCAAAAATACATAACTTAGCTCATACCGGCATTAAACCTACTTCTGTAGCCCTTCGCAAACGTTTTGTATGGCCGAACATGCAAAACGATATTGCATTTTTTGTAAAAATTTCCTTAATTGTCAAAGCGCAAAAAATATGTACACACATCAACAATTCGTCATATCTGAACATATTTGGTGTAAATTATGATTTTTTTTAAAAAAACTCCTTTAGTTCAGATTTACATAAGTTAATAGATATAGATATGTGCTCTGTCTATTAAAAAAAAACCTTGGAAAAACTAAGCGGTACCATGACCAAAAAAAAGTTAATTCGATATATCTTCGAAACTTTGTACATATCAGTACCCGCAGAGGGAAAGGGAGTAGAAGGAGAACAGAAAATTTCAGATGTAGAGGAGGTGTTAGAGAAAGGTGAAGAAGAGTAACGGGATAAAAAGTTAAAAGAAAAAGGAAGATACAGGGATAAATGGAGAGGCAGCGCCGAGTGGAGAGGGAAGAGATTACAATTTGTTAGATGTAGGCAAGTCATATTTTAGGCAGGAAAACGTCTTCCGGGTCTGCTAGTACTATATTTATGTCAAAATTTGTGGGGTCAGATATTATCTTTGAGAACACTATTTTTTAAATTGTTACTGCCCTTTTCCCATTTGGTCTAGATCCATTAAATTTGGTATATGGGTTTCATAGATCGACGTCTAAGCAATTTTGGAAAGTTGGGCATTGGGATATACCCCACTCTGCGTACTAAGAATAGGAGTTATATTTACTTCATTGTAAATTTAACCTTTCAATTGAGCAAAATGTTGTGCTTCACTTTCTAGATGCTGACAAGGCGCGGGTAAAGGCTAGTATTATATATAACATACTTTGTAAATTTTTATGAACCTATACAACCTTTTTCTTTTTGTATTTATTTATATACTAGCAGACCCGGCAGACTTTGTCCTGCCGAAAATTTGACTTGCCTACATTTAACAAATCGTACTCTTTTCTCTCCGCTTCGCGCTTCTTCTATATTTATCCCTATATCGTTACTTTTCCTTTCTACTTTTGCTTTCCCTTAGCACCATGTCTCGTTAGTTTATATTAACCTCCTTATTTTCCTCTAACACCGCGTCTAATGCTCATATTTTCTATTCCTACTCCCCTTCTACCCCCTTATCCTCTGCGGGAACTGATGTTACTTTTTCCAAGATTTTTCTGATATGTAAGACATATATTTATATATAAAATATCATAACTTGAACGAAATAAATTCCCAGCTTTACCGAATTGCAGATTTATATAACCTGGGAGCTTTTTCAAAACCTATACACAAGGCAGAAATCTTCATGATTGCATTCAAACGTCGAAATGAGCCACTCCAAAAAAAACGATTGGTGAATCAACACTATGCGCCTTACAAACGAACCCTACCAACCATAGCTATCCACTTTTTGTGGTTCATATAATACAGCAAGCTTAAATAAAGGTTTGTCATTTTCTTCTCTGTGGTTTGTTGAAAAACCGAAGCGAAAGATAGTTTTATGTTCAGTGCATCGACTTTCTAAAAAACAGAAATCTTTAAATAAACATCTAGGTTACATGCTTGCAGACTTTGACAAGATTTAAATCTGTTCTATTTGATTTCAATATCCACAAGTCACAAGTTTTGAACAATTTCATGTTCCTCAAAGTTTAATGTTGACCCAAGAATTTTATAATACTAAGCAGTAGAGGATATGTTGAAATTTTTTAAATTAAATTTATCAATAAATGCCCATAATTCTCACTATTTTTTGCCAACTTCACCCTGACATTTTATTACAAACACTAAAATTTAATAGGTCATAAAACTGCATATACAAATTTTTTATAAAAAATCGGATTAACATGTGTGGAGTTTTGATGAAACTTGGTTAAACTTTCCTAGGTTTCGAACAAAGTTTGAAATTTGTTCTTGAATGTTTTTTTTTTTTGGATAATGGGATATACTTTTATAAAAACGTGTAAGAAAATCTCGTTGCTATCTATTTTTCCGCCGTTGTGTGCTCTGATTAAATTAATGAGCCTGCCTTCTCTATTATTTTCAGACCGCCTGAGTTCGGATTTTTAGAGACGTGAGAGATAAAGGAGTAGAGTTTTAGGTCAGCAATATCAGACCTCGAAAATTACGGTATTATTTCGATCTGTTAATTTATTACTACCTGAATCAATGTGTACGCATACCTCGAAACCGGTTTTATCGTCTTGAAAGCCTAGCAAATTTTGTAAAAGGTCTGAAAAGACTAGTATGTATATAGGCTTAATATTCCACTAACCGATAGTTTCATATATTCATAAAAATTTACTTTGTCATTAGTCTAAAATAAGAAAATTATAAATCAGAAGCATCAAATGATATTGTATTATTCAAATTGAGGATCTATCCCCCATTCATTTATCTTACTACTATACAATGTGGATTTTAAGAAATTTTTCTCTGAAATGCATGTTTTTGACTCGAAACCAAAAAAACATTTATATTTGACTTTTATAATAAAAGTTATTTTTAACATTTATTTTTGACTTTTATTATAAAGGTAATTTTTACTAGTTTTTTTGGAATTTTCTAATAAAAATCATGTTTAACCGTTATTTTTGACTTCTATAATAAAAATACTTTTTGACTTTTATAATAAAAATAATTTTTAGCCGTTATTTTTAACTTCTAGAATAAACGTAATTTTTAACAGTTATTTTTGCACTTTTTTCATAAAAATCAAAATAAAAGTAATTTCAGATAAATATTCTCTGCCTCGCAGGCATTACTCTGGTGCATTCAAATGTTAAATAGAAATATTCTTTCTATCAGACTTTTTGAATTGAAATTTCGAAAAAATCGTTAAAATCGGTCCCTGAAATAAGCTCATTGAACTTTGCGAGCATGTAGCATCTGCAATGCTTAGTACACATTGTATTATTCATAGGAGAATTTCGGATTCCAAACAGCGATTAACCTGGGCTCTGCTATGAGGGCTGTAAACTACATCTAGGCCAACGATTTTATTTACTTCTCCTTTGGCCCCCAAGATTCCCAATTTCAAACGAATTTTCAAAATATGTAGATCTGTGCGCCATCTACCGAAATTTGTTTGATTGTCATCTTTTATGAATTATCTGAGAAGTTTCGTGTCTCTAGCTCACTGAGAAGTTACTCAGAAATCGATCGTAAGATTCCCCACCGTTTTTAGCGATTTTCAGTTTCCTTGACAAGCGCACCATCTAGCGAACTTTTGTGTACCAGGTATTGCATGGCATTTCATTGCTGATCTATGTGTCAAGTTTCATGGTTGTAGCTTACCAGGAAGTTACTTAAAATCAATCGCAAATATCTCGATCCGGGCGCCACTTATCGGATATTTTTTCCCATACTGCATTGTCATGGAGTTCGGAAGTATGATACGAGTTTCAAGTGTCTAGCTCAACAGGAAGTTCCCTAAAAAGACTTTGCAAGATTCCCAAAATTCGTATGGAAATGAGCGGGCAAACAAGAAAGTGACTTAATATAAAGGTAGTAAAAAACAAGTAAGGAAGTCTAAGTTCGGATGGAACGAACATTATATACCTAGTAGTGATCTATTATGGCGTCCCAATTTACGCAGGTCTATTTCAGTACTTTCAGTTCGTATTTGCGTTCAAATAGACAGACAGACATATCGAGAGACGGGCATGGGTACATCGCTCAGCTCATCCTCCTTATCTTTTCAGTATAGTTTTTGATGGGGCTATCTCTTCTTCTTCTCATACGTACAAGCATTTGATGTTCATGAAAGGTATGAAAATCCAAAAAGATATGCAACTTTGCTATTGCAGTGGGCTATTAACTACGTGCCCGCATATTTTGCTTGTGTACTTTCCGATTTGGCTAATTTTTGGCACGATATAACACCTACTACAGAGAAGCAGCTGACCAGTTTTCATTGCAATATCAAGATCGAATTATAAGACATTGCCTTTGAAAATAGCAGACATTTTATGCTGAAATGTGGGCGGCGGCACGCCTACTTCTTCAAGATTGACAAAATTTTTTTTCGGTCGACATTTGCTTAAAAATTTTACTATGCGTGCAAAATCTGATTGATATAACTTGCTTAGTTGTAGAAACATCGGTTTCTAAATTTTTAGGTGACATCAAAACCAGCGTATTGTTAGCTTAATGGTTAGCAATGCGTTCCAAAATTTCTCTGATGAGTGAAGTCTAGCAGCTTCCGAAATGGATCTATAAGAAAAGCTTTGGCAGTCGTCTCTAAACATCTTTCCTGCTCTATTCAATAAAAAAACTTTTAATAATTAATTAAAAATGATTATTAAAAAATAAAAACAATAATAATTTTCATAAAAACTCAAAAAGTGAAAAATTATTATTCTTGGCCTTGAGCTCGTTTCATGAATACTTGAAAATATACAGGCCGTAAATCAACAAATATTGTTGGTATAAAAAAGCAACAACAAAAAAAACCGAGAGCACACGGTAAGGCAGTTCTGCTGATAAAACAGATCTGTCAAAAAATCCATCATGATCACACTACTAACTGGCAGATGGCGGGGTTTGTTCATGCATATGGTAAAGAAGAATAGAACTAGGAGTTTAGGTGACATCAAAACCAGCGTATTGTTAGCTTAATGGGTAGCAATGCGTGCCAAAATTTCTCTGATGAGTGAAGTCTAGCAGCTTCCGAAATGGATCTATAAGAAAAGCTATGGCAGTTGTCTCTAAACATTTTTCCTACTCTATTCAATAAAAAAACTTTTAATAATTAATTAAAAATGATTATTAAAAAATAAAAACAATAATAATTTTCCAAACCATCTCTATTTTTTTTCACCTCCATACCAACACCAACGCATATTTATGGAATATATTTCCCAAACAAAAATCGTTCTCTTTTTTCGCTATTGCTACTCCTATGAGTCCTATGAGTGCGAATGAAAAAGTAGGATTTTAATAATTGAAAACCAAAATCATAACAAGGGGAAATTATTCAGCTGTTTCCATAAATTGAATTTTCTGTCAAAATAAAAATTGATTTTTTTTATGTTTTTGGTCAACAATCAAAATTTCATTGAAAAAAAAGGTAAGTACTATAATTTCAAGGCTTTTAGTGATAGTATTAATATTTCTAATACATTCTATGTTTTCGCAGGTCGCAACTTTGATTTGAATTGCAGTTGAAAGGTTAGTGCCCAAAATTCAACAATAAAGATTTTGGGGCGGTTTAAATACATTTGCTTGTACATTTGTTTGCTATGGCTGTTGCCAAAGTGAGTTTAGTTTAGTGTACCTGGCCAAGATCAGGAAAATGTTATAGTCTTACAACAATATGCAATTGTACAAGCGCTTGTACATTTGTTTGCTATGGCTGTTGCCAAAGTGAGTTCAGTTTAGTGTACCTGGCCAAGATCAGGAAAATGTTATAGTGTCACAACAATATGCAATTGTACAAGCGCTTGTACATTTGTTTGCTATGACTGTTGCCAAAGTGAGTTTAGTTTAGTGTACCTTGCCAAGATCAGGATATATGTATGGCGTCACCACAATATACAAATGTACAAGCGCTTGGGCGTTTGTTGATTAAAGTTGTGGCCAAAGCGGTCATTAAAAAATAGGGAACAAATAATTGATAAGAATATTATTAGTTTGTCCATAACTTAGCTAAAAACTTGGGTAATTGTTTCCTTTCGGAGACAACTGCTAAAACACGTCCGGAAACAGATTTTTCAGCTTCCCGTCTCTCTTGTGCCTGTTTTGAAGTTGAGTTATCAGCATGATACTGATTGGGGCTGGTGGTTGCCTGCGTCTGAAGAGACTCCGCATGCAGATCGTATTATGTCGAGAGTGGCACTTGTCGCAGTCTTAAGAACTGGTACGCTTCGACACAGTATGTCCTGGGGATAGGCAGTTCAAACAGCCCTTGGTGAATTTGACAAAATTAATTCTCTCCACCGGAGTTAATTTAAGAAAACGGGGACAGTTTCGTAATCTGTGGGCATTCGATTTGCACTTTTTGGTATGTACCAAGCCTTTTTGCAGGGGTTTCGTTGGCATTCCGCGTACTTTGCGGATACAATAAACCAGAAAACAAAACTGAAGAAAAGCCCGAATTTGAACACAGTATCCGCCTGCCTCCATGTGATACTGAAGTTTTCAAGGGCGATTATCTGTCATGGCCAACATTTCGTGACATGTTCACGGCCATATATATCTTGAACAAACGCCTAACTCCTGTGGAGAAATTGTTCCATCTGAACAAGAAGACACAAGGTGAGGAAAAAGATATTGTGAAAAAATGTCTGCTCACGAATGAGGGATTTGATACAGAATGGAGAAACTTATGCGAGAGATACGAAAACAAACGTATCTTAGTAAATTCGCAACTCCAAATTTTGTTCAACTTGAAATAGGTAGAGAGTGAGTGGTAGCGTGATTAAAACACTTCAGCGCGAAATAAATAATTGCCTTTCGTCCCTGCGAAGTCATAAAATTGACACTTCGAACTGGGATGCAATTATTACATATTTGTGTTCGACGAAAATGCCGGAGAGTACGCTTGGTCTATGGGAGCAAAGCATAGACCACAAAGTGGAAATATCCAAGTGGGAGGTAATGGACAAATTTTTGTCCAACCGCTTCCAGACACTCGAAACAGTGTCTGGGTTCATAGGGAGTTCTTCGAAAGCGCAAAAACCGCAAAGTACGCGGAATGCCAACGAAACCCCTGCAAAAAGGCTTGGTACATACCAAAAAGTGCAAATCGAATGCCCACAGATTACGAAACTGTCCCCGTTTTCTTAAATTAACTCCGGTGGAGAGAATTAATTTTGTCAAATTCACCAAGGGCTGCTTGAATTGCCTATCCCCAGGACATACTGTGTCGAAGCGCACCAGTTCTTAAGACTGCGACAAGTGCCACTCTCGACATAATACGCTCCTGCATGCGGAGTCTCTTCAGACGCAGGCAACCACC
The DNA here is from genome assembly GCA_949987695.1 of Merzomyia westermanni. Classification (NCBI taxonomy): domain Eukaryota; kingdom Metazoa; phylum Arthropoda; class Insecta; order Diptera; family Tephritidae; genus Merzomyia; species Merzomyia westermanni. The sequence goes on from OX465288.1 coordinate 94,779,700, forward strand.
AGCCCCAATCAGTATCATGCTGATAACTCAACTTCAAAACAGGCACAAGAGAGACGGGAAGCTGAAAAATCTGTTTCCGGACGTGTTTTAGCAGTTGTCTCCGAAAGGAAACAATTACCCAAGTTTTTAGCTAAGTTATGGACAAACTAATAATATTCTTATCAATTATTTGTTCCCTATTTTTTAATGACCGCTTTGGCCACAACTTTAATCAACAAACGCCCAAGCGCTTGTACATTTGTATATTGTGGTGACACCATACATATATCCTGATCTTGGCAAGGTACACTAAACTAAACTCACTTTGGCAACAGTCATAGAAAACAAATATACAAGCGCTTGTACAATTGCATATTGTTGTGACACTATAACATTTTCCTGATCTTGGCCAGGTACACTAAACTGAACTCACTTTGGCAACAGCCATAGCAAACAAATGTACAAGCGCTTGTACAATTGCATATTGTTGTAAGACTATAACATTTTCCTGATCTTGGCCAGGTACACTAAACTAAACTCACTTTGGCAACAGCCATAGCAAACAAATGTACAAGCAAATGTATTTAAACCGCCCCAAAATCTTTATTGTTGAATTTTGGGCACTAACCTTTCAACTGCAATTCAAATCAAAGTTGCGACCTGCGAAAACATAGAATGTATTAGAAATATTAATACTATCATTAAAAGCCTTGAAATTATAGTACTTACCTTTTTTTTCAATGAAATTTTGATTGTTGACCAAAAACATAAAAAAAATCAATTTTTATTTTGACAGAAACAGCTGAATAATTTCCCCTTGTTATGATTTTGGTTTTCAATTATTAAAATCCTACTTTTTCATTCGCACTCATAGGACTCATAGGAGTAGCAATAGCGAAAAAAGAGAACGATTTTTGTTTGGGAAATATATTCCATAAATATGCGTTGGTGTTGGTATGGAGATGAAAAAAAATAGAGATGGTTTGGAAAATTATTATTGTTTTTATTTTTTAATAATCATTTTTAATTAATTATTAAAAGTTTTTTTATTGAATAGAGTAGGAAAAATGTTTAGAGACAACTGCCATAGCTTTTCTTATAGATCCATTTCGGAAGCTGCTAGACTTCACTCATCAGAGAAATTTTGGCACGCATTGCTACCCATTAAGCTAACAATACGCTGGTTTTGATGTCACCTAAACTCCTAGTTCTATTCTTCTTTACCATATGCATGAACAAACCCCGCCATCTGCCAGTTAGTAGTGTGATCATGATGGATTTTTTGACAGATCTGTTTTATCAGCAGAACTGCCTTACCGTGTGCTCTCGGTTTTTTTTATTGTTGCTTTTTTATACCAACAATATTTGTGGATTTACGGCCTGTATATTTTCAAGTATTCATGAAACGAGCTCAAGGCCAAGAATAATAATTTTTCACTTTTTGAGTTTTTATGAAAATTATTATTGTTTTTATTTTTTAATAATCATTTTTAATTAATTATTAAAAGTTTTTTTATTGAAAAGAGCAGGAAAAATGTTTAGAGACGACTGCCAAAGCTTTTCTTATAGATCCATTTCGGAAGCTGCTAGACTTCACTCATCAGAGAAATTTTGGCACGCATTGCTAACCATTAAGCTAACAATACGCTGGTTTTGATGTCACCTAAAAATTTAGAAACCGATGTTTCTACAACTAAGCAAGTTATATCAATCAGATTTTGCACGCATAGTAAAATTTTTAAGCAAATGTCGACCGAAAAAAAATTTTGTCAATCTTGAAGAAGTAGGCGTGCCGCCGCCCACATTTCAGCATAAAATGTCTGCTATTTTCAAAGGCAATGTCTTATAATTCAATCTTGATATTGCAATGAGAACTGGTCAGCTGCTTCTCTGTAGTAGGTGTTATATCGTGCCAAAAATTAGCCAAATCGGAAAGTACACAAGCAAAATATGCGGGCACGTAGTTAATAGCCCACTGCAATAGCAAAGTTGCATATCTTTTTGGATTTTCATACCTTTCATGAACATCAAATGCTTGTACGTATGAGAAGAAGAAGAGATAGCCCCATCAAAAACTATACTGAAAAGATAAGGAGGATGAGCTGAGCGATGTACCCATGCCCGTCTCTCGATATGTCTGTCTGTCTATTTGAACGCAAATACGAACTGAAAGTATTGAAATAGACCTGCGTAAATTGGGACGCCATAATAGATCACTACTAGGTATATAATGTTCGTTCCATCCGAACTTAGACTTCCTTACTTGTTTTTTACTACCTTTATATTAAGTCACTTTCTTGTTTGCCCGCTCATTTCCATACGAATTTTGGGAATCTTGCAAAGTCTTTTTAGGGAACTTCCTGTTGAGCTAGACACTTGAAACTCGTATCATACTTCCGAACTCCATGACAATGCAGTATGGGAAAAAATATCCGATAAGTGGCGCCCGGATCGAGATATTTGCGATTGATTTTAAGTAACTTCCTGGTAAGCTACAACCATGAAACTTGACACATAGATCAGCAATGAAATGCCATGCAATACCTGGTACACAAAAGTTCGCTAGATGGTGCGCTTGTCAAGGAAACTGAAAATCGCTAAAAACGGTGGGGAATCTTACGATCGATTTCTGAGTAACTTCTCAGTGAGCTAGAGACACGAAACTTCTCAGATAATTCATAAAAGATGACAATCAAACAAATTTCGGTAGATGGCGCACAGATCTACATATTTTGAAAATTCGTTTGAAATTGGGAATCTTGGGGGCCAAAGGAGAAGTAAATAAAATCGTTGGCCTAGATGTAGTTTACAGCCCTCATAGCAGAGCCCAGGTTAATCGCTGTTTGGAATCCGAAATTCTCCTATGAATAATACAATGTGTACTAAGCATTGCAGATGCTACATGCTCGCAAAGTTCAATGAGCTTATTTCAGGGACCGATTTTAACGATTTTTTCGAAATTTCAATTCAAAAAGTCTGATAGAAAGAATATTTCTATTTAACATTTGAATGCACCAGAGTAATGCCTGCGAGGCAGAGAATATTTATCTGAAATTACTTTTATTTTGATTTTTATGAAAAAAGTGCAAAAATAACTGTTAAAAATTACGTTTATTCTAGAAGTTAAAAATAACGGCTAAAAATTATTTTTATTATAAAAGTCAAAAAGTATTTTTATTATAGAAGTCAAAAATAACGGTTAAACATGATTTTTATTAGAAAATTCCAAAAAAACTAGTAAAAATTACCTTTATAATAAAAGTCAAAAATAAATGTTAAAAATAACTTTTATTATAAAAGTCAAATATAAATGTTTTTTTGGTTTCGAGTCAAAAACATGCATTTCAGAGAAAAATTTCTTAAAATCCACATTGTATAGTAGTAAGATAAATGAATGGGGGATAGATCCTCAATTTGAATAATACAATATCATTTGATGCTTCTGATTTATAATTTTCTTATTTTAGACTAATGACAAAGTAAATTTTTATGAATATATGAAACTATCGGTTAGTGGAATATTAAGCCTATATACATACTAGTCTTTTCAGACCTTTTACAAAATTTGCTAGGCTTTCAAGACGATAAAACCGGTTTCGAGGTATGCGTACACATTGATTCAGGTAGTAATAAATTAACAGATCGAAATAATACCGTAATTTTCGAGGTCTGATATTGCTGAGCTAAAACTCTACTCCTTTATCTCTCACGTCTCTAAAAATCCGAACTCAGGCGGTCTGAAAATAATAGAGAAGGCAGGCTCATTAATTTAATCAGAGCACACAACGGCGGAAAAATAGATAGCAACGAGATTTTCTTACACGTTTTTATAAAAGTATATCCCATTATCCAAAAAAAAAAACATTCAAGAACAAATTTCAAACTTTGTTCGAAACCTAGGAAAGTTTAACCAAGTTTCATCAAAACTCCACACATGTTAATCCGATTTTTTATAAAAAATTTGTATATGCAGTTTTATGACCTATTAAATTTTAGTGTTTGTAATAAAATGTCAGGGTGAAGTTGGCAAAAAATAGTGAGAATTATGGGCATTTATTGATAAATTTAATTTAAAAAATTTCAACATATCCTCTACTGCTTAGTATTATAAAATTCTTGGGTCAACATTAAACTTTGAGGAACATGAAATTGTTCAAAACTTGTGACTTGTGGATATTGAAATCAAATAGAACAGATTTAAATCTTGTCAAAGTCTGCAAGCATGTAACCTAGATGTTTATTTAAAGATTTCTGTTTTTTAGAAAGTCGATGCACTGAACATAAAACTATCTTTCGCTTCGGTTTTTCAACAAACCACAGAGAAGAAAATGACAAACCTTTATTTAAGCTTGCTGTATTATATGAACCACAAAAAGTGGATAGCTATGGTTGGTAGGGTTCGTTTGTAAGGCGCATAGTGTTGATTCACCAATCGTTTTTTTTGGAGTGGCTCATTTCGACGTTTGAATGCAATCATGAAGATTTCTGCCTTGTGTATAGGTTTTGAAAAAGCTCCCAGGTTATATAAATCTGCAATTCGGTAAAGCTGGGAATTTATTTCGTTCAAGTTATGATATTTTATATATAAATATATGTCTTACATATCAGAAAAATCTTGGAAAAAGTAACATCAGTTCCCGCAGAGGATAAGGGGGTAGAAGGGGAGTAGGAATAGAAAATATGAGCATTAGACGCGGTGTTAGAGGAAAATAAGGAGGTTAATATAAACTAACGAGACATGGTGCTAAGGGAAAGCAAAAGTAGAAAGGAAAAGTAACGATATAGGGATAAATATAGAAGAAGCGCGAAGTGGAGAGAAAAGAGTACGATTTGTTAAATGTAGGCAAGTCAAATTTTCGGCAGGACAAAGTCTGCCGGGTCTGCTAGTATATAAATAAATACAAAAAGAAAAAGGTTGTATAGGTTCATAAAAATTTACAAAGTATGTTATATATAATACTAGCCTTTACCCGCGCCTTGTCAGCATCTAGAAAGTGAAGCACAACATTTTGCTCAATTGAAAGGTTAAATTTTTGTTGGGAAGTTTTTCCTTAATTCTTTACAATGAAGTAAATATAACTCCTATTCTTAGTACGCAGAGTGGGGTATATCCCAATGCCCAACTTTCCAAAATTGCTTAGACGTCGATCTATGAAACCCATATACCAAATTTAATGGATCTAGACCAAATGGGAAAAGGGCAGGAACAATTTAAAAAATAGTGTTCTCAAAGATAATATCTGACCCCACAAATTTTGATATAAATATAGTACTAGCAGACCCGGAAGACGTTTTCCTGCCTAAAATATGACTTGCCTACATCTAACAAATTGTAATCTCTTCCCTTTACACTCGGCGCTGCCTCTCCATTTATCCCTGTATCTTCCTTTTTCTTTTAACTTTTTATCCCGTTACTCTTCTTCACCTTTCTCTAACACCTCCTCTACATCTGAAATTTTCTGTTCTCCTTCTACTCCCTTTCCCTCTGCGGGTACTGATATGTACAAAGTTTCGAAGATATATCGAATTAACTTTTTTTTGGTCATGGTACCGCTTAGTTTTTCCAAGGTTTTTTTTTAATAGACAGAGCACATATCTATATCTATTAACTTATGTAAATCTGAACTAAAGGAGTTTTTTTTAAAAAAATCATAATTTACACCAAATATGTTCAGATATGACGAATTGTTGATGTGTGTACATATTTTTTGCGCTTTGACAATTAAGGAAATTTTTACAAAAAATGCAATATCTTTTTGCATGTTCGGCCATACAAAACGTTTGCGAAGGGCTACAGAAGTAGGTTTAATGCCGGTATGAGCTAAGTTATGTATTTTTGGAATACAATTTTCTTCACAAGGACTTGGCAGGAAAGGTCTTGCATTAGACATTGAAAAATCGCAAACGATAGGATTTAAAATCTGAGCAAAAATAACAGGCTCAAGTTGTTTAAGACTCAAGAAAAGCTGTTAGTTCTGCGCATTTGAGCTGTTGTGTTGCGATATTCTCAAAATCTATAGCTGTGCTCGTCAATTGTAAGGCATTAATTCGTGATAATATATCGACTGTAACGTTATCTTTTCCTAGAACATGCTTCATAGAAGTTGAAAATTTACCTATGAAATATATGTAAGTAACGAGCTTGGTCACAAAATCGCGTCTTTCTAAAGCAAATCTGAAATGTTTAACAGCTAAATATATAGCCAGTAATTCACGATCATATGTGCTATATTTTTGTTGAGCATCAGATATTTTTTTTTGGAAAGAAACCAAGTGGTTGTGGTTGATTATTTACAATTTGATGTCAATCAGCACCTACTGCTCTGTTACTGGCATCGCTGCATAGTACGAGGTCTGCTTTGGGCTGAGGATGAGTCAAAAGAGTAAAGTTGGCAAGTGCCTGCTTACATTGCTCGAAATTTTGTTTTGTTTGTAGCGTCAATAGAACTGGACTTTTGTCTTTATTCTTATTTTCTGGAATTAATTTGATAGGGGATTTCTGGTGCTCAATGGCATGAAAAATGCATCTCCGATAAAAATTTATCATGTTAAGAAAGCCGTTAAACCCAAAAAGTTCAGAAGAAATCGGATAATTTACTGCTGCTTCAATTTTGCTGGATTTCGTGTACTAGAAATGTCTGAACTAGAAATCATATGTCCCAAGAAAAGTATGTCTGATTTTCCAAGTTCGCACTTTGATGGGTTAATTAATGGTGAGATTGAAGTTACGCAACCTTTCAAAAACTATGCGCAAAAGTTTTACATGTTCGGATGAAGATGAAGATGCCACACAAATATCATCCAGGTAGCAAACCTGCTAAAACTTCATGCATGAAACGTTGAAACGTCTGTGATGCGTTACAATGCCCAAATGTCACTATGCAAACTCAAAAAGGCCGATTGTTATAATAAGAACCATTTGATTTGCTAACCATATGTAGTGATGAAGCATATGAGCTTTTCGGTTGTCTAAATTTGCTATGTGCGAAAAGAAAATTCTTCTGAGTAACGTCGGAAAATTCAGTTAAGAGTTGGCAATATGGGTATGTTTAGGCGAGATGCCTAAATTCCTAAGAAATGTGCCACCCTAATGTAACTTTACCGCCCTTCCAATCACTAACACCAACCCACCCACCTGTGTGGGCATGCATGCATATTCGTGTTTTGTCAGCACACATATTCATGCATGGGGGTGTGCGTGTGTGGGGTCACCTCCCCTTAAAACCGGAGGATAATTTTCAGGTTCAACGGTTGTCCTCGATTGGAAAACCGTCGTCTACTCTTTCAGCAACAATCAACGCAGTCACATCGTCACGGCCACCCCAGGATTTTCCACCGCATCAACATATTAAAAAGGTAAAGCAATTGGTTTGTAATTACATTTTATCCAAATATAAGGCCACTTTAGTATAACGAGAATTCTCGTTGTCTTCTCTTATTTCTTTTCAAAATCACAATTCGACCGCGGTGCTTTCGAGCCACGGTCGCTTCAGCGAAGCACCATTGTCGCAATTGTTCATGGTCCATCTCCCCGTAGAAAAGAACCAGCCTATACAGTCCACAACACCAACATTTTTTCAACAAAATAATTAGGTGGGTCAATACTAGAAGCTGCCATACATAACCACAAATTGGAAAAAACTCAATATTTAAGTTGCCACAACGCACTGCCGCAATTCACAAGGTTTAGAGATTATACTCTGCAGCAAAGTATCACTCTGCCATATATACTCTGCCACATACCACATCCAACATAATACCACACACAAGTTATTTACATCAAATTCGGCCGATCACCACATCAAAGCAGGTAAGTTGTATATTTCTTGCCACTTATTTTTTTGTGTTGCAAACAATTTGTCTAAAAGTGCCGCCCGCGAGTGTAATCAAACATAAGTGCGTTAAGTGAATATTTAATAATAGTGATTTTTTTGTTCAATTAACTACTTTATTGTTCTTTGATTTATATTAAATTAAACGCTTCAAAATCCTTGCGACTATCCGGCTTATCCCCCCACCAGTGGTAAGGTTTTTTGGACATAGCGCAAGGCAAGAGGTAACATAACCTCACTTTCACAATAAGCTCAATTAGCCTTTCGATCTTTAGTTTGTTTTTGTTTTTTTCCACTTGTTTTTTGGTAATAATCCACAACAGCATTTTAATCGAATGCTAGTTTATTATTTTCTTATTAAATTCACTAATTTTACAGCACTTTTCTTCCGAAATGGATCTATAAGAAAAGCTATGGCAGTTGTCTCTAAACAGTTTTCCTACTCTATTCAATTCAAAAACTTTTAATAATTAATTAAAATGATTATTAATAAATAAAAACAATAATAATTTTCATAAAAATTCCAAAAAAAAGTGAAAAATTGTTATTCTTGGCCTTGAGCTCGTTTCATGAATACTTGAAAATGTACAGGCCGTAAATCAACAAAAATTGTTGGTATAAAAAAGCAATAACAAAAACCGAGAGCACACGGAAAGGCAGTTCTGATGATAAAACAGATCTGTCAAAAATCCATCATGATCACACTACTAACTGTCAAATGGCGGAAGTGGTTCATGCATATGGTAAAAAGAAGAATAGAACTAGGAGTTTAGATGACATTAAGACCAGCGTATTGTTAGCTTAATGGTTAGCAATGCGTGCCAAAATTTCTCTGATGAGTGAAGTCTAGCAGCTTCCGAAATGGATCTATAAGAAAAGCTATGGTAGTTGTCTCTAAACAGTTTTCCTACTCTATTCAATCCAAAAATTTTAATAATTAATTAAAATGATTATTAATAAATAAAAACAATAATAATTTTCATAAAAATTCCAAAAAAAAGTGAAAAATTATTATTCTTGGCCTTGAGCTCGTTTCATGAATACTTGAAAATGTACAGGCCGTAAATCAACAAAAATTGTTGGTATAAAAAAGCAATAACAAAAACCGAGAGCACACGGAAAGGCAGTTCTGATGATAAAACAGATCTGTCAAAAATCCATCATGATCACACTACTAACTGTCAAATGGCGGAAGTGGTTCATGCATATGGTAAAAAGAAGAATAGAACTAGGAGTTTAGATGACATTAAGACCAGCGTATTGTTAGCTTAATGGTTAGCAATGCGTGCCAAAATTTCTCTGACGAGTGAAGTCTAGCAGCTTCCGAAATGGATCTATAAGAAAAGCTATGGCAGTTGTCTCTAAACAGTTTTCCTACTCTATTCAATCCAAAAACTTTTAATAATTAATTAAAATGATTATTAATAAATAAAAACAATAATAATTTTCATAAAAATTCCAAAAAAAAGTGAAAAATTGTTATTCTTGGCCTTGAGCTCGTTTCATGAATACTTGAAAATGTACAGGCCGTAAATCAACAAAAATTGTTGGTATAAAAAAGCAATAACAAAAACCGAGAGCACACGGAAAGGCAGTTCTGATGATAAAACAGATCTGTCAAAAATCCATCATGATCACACTACTAACTATCAAATGGCGGAAGTGGTTCATGCATATGGTAAAAAGAAGAATAGAACTAGGAGTTTAGATGACATTAAGACCAGCGTATTGTTAGCTTAATGGTTAGCAATGCGTGCCAAAATTTCTCTGATGAGTGAAGTCTAGCAGCTTCCGAAATGGATCTATAAGAAAAGCTATGGCAGTTGTCTCTAAACAGTTTTCCTACTCTATTCAATCCAAAAACTTTTAATAATTAATTAAAATGATTATTAATAAATAAAAACAATAATAATTTTCATAAAAATTCCAAAAAAAAGTGAAAAGTTATTATTCTTGGCCTTGAGCTCGTTTCATGAATGCTTGAAAATGTACAGGCCGTAAATCAACAAAAATTGTTGGAATACAAAAGCAATAACAAAAACCGAGAGCACACGGAAAGGCAGTTCTGATGATAAAACAGATCTGTCAAAAATCCATCATGATCACACTACTAACTGTCAAATGGCGGAAGTGGTTCATGCATATGGTAAAAAGAAGAATAGAACTAGGAGTTTAGATGACATTAAGACCAGCGTATTGTTAGCTTAATGGTTAGCAATGCGTGCCAAAACTTCTCTGATGAGTGAAGTTTAGCAGCTTCCGAAATGGATCTATAAGAAAAGCTATGGCAGTTGTCTCTAAACAGTTTTCCTACTCTATTCAATCCAAAAACTTTTAATAATTAATTAAAATGATTATTAATAAATAAAAACAATAATAATTTTCATAAAAATTCCAAAAAAAAGTGAAAAATTATTATTCTTGGCCTTGAGCTCGTTTCATGAATACTTGAAAATGTACAGGCCGTAAATCAACAAAAATTGTTGGTATAAAAAAGCAATAACAAAAACCGAGAGCACACGGAAAGGCAGTTCTGATGATAAAACAGATCTGTCAAAAATCCATCATGATCACACTACTAACTGTCAAATGGCGGAAGTGGTTCATGCATATGATAAAAAGAAGAATAGAACTAGGAGTTTAGATGACATTAAGACCAGCGTATTGTTAGCTTAATGGTTAGCAATGCGTGCCAAAATTTCTCTGATGAGTGAAGTCTAGCAGCTATGGCTGTTGTCTCTAAACAGTTTTCCTACTCTATTCAATCCAAAAACTTTTAATAATTAATTAAAATGATTATTAATAAATAAAAACAATAATAATTTTCATAAAAATTCCAAAAAAAAGTGAAAAATTATTATTCTTGGCCTTGAGCTCGTTTCATGAATACTTGAAAATGTACAGGCCGTAAATCAACAAAAATTGTTGGTATAAAAAAGCAATAACAAACACCGAGAGCACACGGAAAGGCAGTTCTGATGATAAAACAGATCTGTCAAAAATCCATCATGATCACACTACTAACTGTCAAATGGCGGAAGTGGTTCATGCATATGGTAAAAAGAAGAATAGAACTAGGAGTTTAGATGACATTAAGACCAGCGTATTGTTAGCTTAATGGTTAGCAATGCGTGCCAAAATTTCTCTGATGAGTGAAGTCTAGCAGCTTCCGAAATGGATCTATAAGAAAAGCTATGGCAGTTGTCTCTAAACAGTTTTCCTACTCTATTCAATCCAAAAACTTTTAATAATTAATTAAAATGATTATTAATAAATAAAAACAATAATAATTTTCATAAAAATTCCAAAAAAAAGTGAAAAATTATTATTCTTGGCCTTGAGCTCGTTTCATGAATACTTGAAAATGTACAGGCCGTAAATCAACAGAAATTGTTGGTATAAAAAAGCAATAACAAAAACCGAGAGCACACGGAAAGGCAGTTCTGATGATAAAACAGATCTGTCAAAAATCCATCATGATCACACTACTAACTGTCAAATGGCGGAAGTGGTTCATGCATATGGTAAAAAGAAGAATAGAACTAGGAGTTTAGATGACATTAAGACCAACGTATTGTTAGCTTAATGGTTAGCAATGCGTGCCAAAATTTCTCTGATGAGTGAAGTCTAGCAGCTTCCGAAATGGATCTATAAGAAAAGCTATGGCAGTTGTCTCTAAACAGTTTTCCTACTCTATTCAATCCAAAAACTTTTAATAATTAATTAAAATGATTATTAATAAATAAAAACAATAATAATTTTCATAAAAATTCCAAAAAAAAGTGAAAAATTATTATTCTTGGCCTTGAGCTCGTTTCATGAATACTTGAAAGTGTACAGGCCGTAAATCAACAAAAATTGTTGGTATAAAAAAGCAATAACAAAAACCGAGAGCACACGGAAAGGCAGTTCTGATGATAAAACAGATCTGTCAAAAATCCATCATGATCATACTACTAACTGTCAAATGGCGGAAGTGGTTCATGCATATGGTAAAAAGAAGAATAGAACTAGGAGTTTAGATGACATTAAGACCAGCGTATTGTTAGCTTAATGGTTAGCAATGCGTGCCAAAATTTCTCTGATGAGTGAAGTCTAGCAGCTATGGCTGTTGTCTCTAAACAGTTTTCCTACTCTATTCAATCCAAAAACTTTTAATAATTAATTAAAATGATTATTAATAAATAAAAACAATAATAATTTTCATAAAAATTCCAAAAAAAAGTGAAAAATTATTATTCTTGGCCTTGAGCTCGTTTCATGAATACTTGAAAATGTACAGGCCGTAAATCAACAAAAATTGTTGGTATAAAAAAGCAATAACAAAAACCGAGAGCACACGGAAAGGCAGTTCTGATGATAAAACAGATCTGTCAAAAATCCATCATGATCACACTACTAACTGTCAAATGGCGGAAGTGGTCCATGCATATGGTAAAAAGAAGAATAGAACTAGGAGTTTAGATGACATTAAGACCAGCGTATTGTTAGCTTAATGGTTAGCAATGCGTGCCAAAATTTCTCTGATGAGTGAAGTCTAGCAGCTATGGCAGTTGTCTCTAAACAGTTTTCCTACTCTATTCAATCCAAAAACTTTTAATAATTAATTAAAATGATTATTAATAAATAAAAACAATAATAATTTTCATAAAAATTCCAAAAAAAAGTGAAAAATTATTATTCTGGGCCTTGAGCTCGTTTCATGAATACTTGAAAATGTACAGGCCGTAAATCAACAAAAATTGTTGGTATAAAAAAGCAATAACAAAAACCGAGAGCACACGGAAAGGCAGTTCTGATGATAAAACAGATCTGTCAAAAATCCATCATGATCACACTCCTAACTGTCAAATGGCGGAAGTGGTTCATGCATATGGTAAAAAGAAGAATAGAACTAGGAGTTTAGATGACATTAAGACCAGCGTATTGTTAGCTTAATGGTTAGCAATGCGTGCCAAAATTTCTCTGATGAGTGAAGTCTAGCAGCTTCCGAAATGGATATATAAGAAAAGCTATGGCAGTTGTCTCTAAACAGTTTTCCTACTCTATTCAATCCAAAAACTTTTAATAATTAATTAAAATGATTATTAATAAATAAAAACAATAATAATTTTCATAAAAATTCCAAAAAAAAGTGAAAAGTTATTATTCTTGGCCTTGAGCTCGTTTCATGAATACTTGAAAATGTACAGGCCGTAAATCAACGAAAATTGTTGGAATACAAAAGCAATAACAAAAACCGAGAGCACACGGAAAGGCAGTTCTGATGATAAAACAGATCTGTCAAAAATCCATCATGATCACACTACTAACTGTCAAATGGCGGAAGTGGTTCATGCATATGGTAAAAAGAAGAATAGAACTAGGAGTTTAGATGACATTAAGACCAGCGTATTGTTAGCTTAATGGTTAGCAATGCGTGCCAAAACTTCTCTGATGAGTGAAGTCTAGCAGCTTCCGAAATGGATCTATAAGAAAAGCTATGGCAGTTGTCTCTAAACAGTTTTCCTACTCTATTCAATCCAAAAACTTTTAATAATTAATTAAAATGATTATTAATAAATAAAAACAATAATAATTTTCATAAAAATTCCAAAAAAAAGTGAAAAATTATTATTCTTGGCCTTGAGCTCGTTTCATGAATACTTGAAAATGTACAGGCCGTAAATCAACAAAAATTGTTGGTATAAAAAAGCAATAACAAAAACCGAGAGCACACGGAAAGGCAGTTCTGATGATAAAACAGATCTGTCAAAAATCCATCATGATCACACTACTAACTGTCAAATGGCGGAAGTGGTTCATGCATATGGTAAAAAGAAGAATAGAACTAGGAGTTTAGATGACATTAAGACCAGCGTATTGTTAGCTTAATGGTTAGCAATGCGTGCCAAAATTTCTCTGATGAGTGAAGTCTAGCAGCTTCCGAAATGGATCTATAAGAAAAGCTATGGCAGTTGTCTCTAAACAGTTTTCCTACTCTATTCAATCCAAAAACTTTTAATAATTAATTAAAATGATTATTAATAAATAAAAACAATAATAATTTTCATAAAAATTCCAAAAAAAAGTGAAAAATTATTATTCTTGGCCTTGAGCTAGTTTCATGAATACTTGAAAGTATACAGGCCGTAAATCAACAAAAATTGTTGGTATAAAAAAGCAATAACAAAAACCGAGAGCACACGGAAAGGCAGTTCTGATGATAAAACAGATCTGTCAAAAATCCATCATGATCACACTACTAACTGTCAAATGGCGGAAGTGGTTCATGCATATGGTAAAAAGAAGAATAGAACTAGGAGTTTAGATGACATTAAGACTAGCGTATTGTTAGCTTAATGGTTAGCAATGCGTGCCAAAATTTCTCTGATGAGTGAAGTCTAGCAGCTATGGCTGTTGTCTCTAAACAGTTTTCCTACTCTATTCAATCCAAAAACTTTTAATAATTAATTAAAATGATTATTAATAAATAAAAACAATAATAATTTTCATAAAAATTCCAAAAAAAAGTGAAAAATTATTATTCTTGGCCTTGAGCTCGTTTCATGAATACTTGAAAATGTACAGGCCGTAAATCAACAAAAATTGTTGGTATAAAAAAGCAATAACAAACACCGAGAGCACACGGAAAGGCAGTTCTGATGATAAAACAGATCTGTCAAAAATCCATCATGATCACACTACTAACTGTCAAATGGCGGAAGTGATTCATGCATATGGTAAAAAGAAGAATAGAACTAGGAGTTTAGATGACATTAAGACCAGCGTATTGTTAGCTTAATGGTTAGCAATGCGTGCCAAAATTTCTCTGATGAGTGAAGTCTAGCAGCTTCCGAAATGGATCTATAAGAAAAGCTATGGCAGTTGTCTCTAAACAGTTTTCCTACTCTATTCAATCCAAAAACTTTTAATAATTAATTAAAATGATTATTAATAAATAAAAACAATAATAATTTACATAAAAATTCCAAAAAAAAGTGAAAAATTATTATTCTTGGCCTTGAGCTCGTTTCATGAATACTTGAAAATGTACAGGCCGTAAATCAACAAAAATTGTTGGTATAAAAAAGCAATAACAAAAACCGAGAGCACACGGAAAGGCAGTTCTGATGATAAAACAGATCTGTCAAAAATCCATCATGATCACACTACTAACTGTCAAATGGCGGAAGTGGTTCATGCATATGGTAAAAAGAAGAATAGAACTAGGAGTTTAGATGACATTAAGACCAACGTATTGTTAGCTTAATGGTTAGCAATGCGTGCCAAAATTTCTCTGATGAGTGAAGTCTAGCAGCTTCCGAAATGGATCTATAAGAAAAGCTATGGCAGTTGTCTCTAAACAGTTTTCCTACTCTATTCAATCCAAAAACTTTTAATAATTAATTAAAATGATTATTAATAAATAAAAACAATAAAAATTTTCATAAAAATTCCAAAAAAAAGTGAAAAATTATTATTCTTGGCCTTGAGCTCGTTTCATGAATACTTGAAAGTGTACAGGCCGTAAATCAACAAAAATTGTTGGTATAAAAAAGCAATAACAAAAACCGAGAGCACACGGAAAGGCAGTTCTGATGATAAAACAGATCTGTCAAAAATCCATCATGATCACACTACTAACTGTCAAATGGCGGAAGTGGTTCATGCATATGGTAAAAAGAAGAATAGAACTAGGAGTTTAGATGACATTAAGACCAGCGTATTGTTAGCTTAATGGTTAGCAATGCGTGCCAAAATTTCTCTGATGAGTGAAGTCTAGCAGCTTCCGAAATGGATCTATAAGAAAAGCTATGGCAGTTGTCTCTAAACAGATTTCCTACTCTATTCAATCCAAAAACTTTTAATAATTAATTAAAATGATTATTAATAAATAAAAACAATAATAATTTTCATAAAAATTCCAAAAAAAAGTGAAAAATTATTATTCTTGGCCTTGAGCTAGTTTCATGAATACTTGAAAGTGTACAGGCCGTAAATCAACAAAAATTGTTGGTATAAAAAAGCAATAACAAAAACCGAGAGCACACGGAAAGGCAGTTCTGATGATAAAACAGATCTGTCAAAAATCCATCATGATCACACTACTAACTGTCAAATGGCGGAAGTGGTTCATGCATATGGTAAAAAGAAGAATAGAACTAGGAGTTTAGATGACATTAAGACCAGCGTATTGTTAGCTTAATGGTTAGCAATGCGTGCCAAAATTTCTCTGATGAGTGAAGTCTAGCAGCTATGGCTGTTGTCTCTAAACAGTTTTCCTACTCTATTCAATCCAAAAACTTTTAATAATTAATTAAAATGATTATTAATAAATAAAAACAATAATAATTTTCATAAAAATTCCAAAAAAAAGTGAAAAATTATTATTCTTGGCCTTGAGCTCGTTTCATGAATACTTGAAAATGTACAGGCCGTAAATCAACAAAAATTGTTGGTATAAAAAAGCAATAACAAAAACCGAGAGCACACGGAAAGGCAGTTCTGATGATAAAACAGATCTGTCAAAAATCCATCATGATCACACTACTAACTGTCAAATGGCGGAAGTGGTCCATGCATATGGTAAAAAGAAGAATAGAACTAGGAGTTTAGATGACATTAAGACCAGCGTATTGTTAGCTTAATGGTTAGCAATGCGTGCCAAAATTTCTCTGATGAGTGAAGTCTAGCAGCTATGGCTGTTGTCTCTAAACAGTTTTCCTACTCTATTCAATCCAAAAACTTTTAATAATTAATTAAAATGATTATTTATAAATAAAAACAATAATAATTTTCATAAAAATTCCAAAAAAAAGTGAAAAATTATTATTCTTGGCCTTGAATACTTGAAAATGTACAGGCCGTAAATCAACAAAAATTGTTGGTATAAAAAAGCAATAACAAACACCGAGAGCACACGGAAAGGCAGTTCTGATGATAAAACAGATCTGTCAAAAATCCATCATGATCACACTACTAACTGTCAAATGGCGGAAGTGGTTCATGCATATGGTAAAAAGAAGAATAGAACTAGGAGTTTAGATGACATTAAGACCAGCGTATTGTTAGCTTAATGGTTAGCAATGCGTGCCAAAATTTCTCTGATGAGTGAAGTCTAGCAGCTTCCGAAATGGATCTATAAGAAAAGCTATGGCAGTTGTCTCTAAACAGTTTTCCTACTCTATTCAATCCAAAAACTTTTAATAATTAATTAAAATGATTATTAATAAATAAAAACAATAATAATTTACATAAAAATTCCAAAAAAAAGTGAAAAATTATTATTCTTGGCCTTGAGCTCGTTTCATGAATACTTGAAAATGTACAGGCCGTAAATCAACAAAAATTGTTGGTATAAAAAAGCAATAACAAAAACCGAGAGCACACGGAAAGGCAGTTCTGATGATAAAACAGATCTGTCAAAAATCCATCATGATCACACTACTAACTGTCAAATGGCGGAAGTGGTTCATGCATATGGTAAAAAGAAGAATAGAACTAGGAGTTTAGATGACATTAAGACCAACGTATTGTTAGCTTAATGGTTAGCAATGCGTGCCAAAATTTCTCTGATGAGTGAAGTCTAGCAGCTTCCGAAATGGATCTATAAGAAAAGCTATGGCAGTTGTCTCTAAACAGTTTTCCTACTCTATTCAATCCAAAAACTTTTAATAATTAATTAAAATGATTATTAATAAATAAACACAATAATAATTTTCATAAAAATTCCAAAAAAAAGTGAAAAATTATTATTCTTGGCCTTGAGCTCGTTTCATGAATACTTGAAAGTGTACAGGCCGTAAATCAACAAAAATTGTTGGTATAAAAAAGCAATAACAAAAACCGAGAGCACACGGAAAGGCAGTTCTGATGATAAAACAGATCTGTCAAAAATCCATCATGATCACACTACTAACTGTCAAATGGCGGAAGTGGTTCATGCATATGGTAAAAAGAAGAATAGAACTAGGAGTTTAGATGACATTAAGACCAGCGTATTGTTAGCTTAATGGTTAGCAATGCGTGCCAAAATTTCTCTGATGAGTGAAGTCTAGCAGCTTCCGAAATGGATCTATAAGAAAAGCTATGGCAGTTGTCTCTAAACAGTTTTCCTACTCTATTCAATCCAAAAACTTTTAATAATTAATTAAAATGATTATTAATAAATAAAAACAATAATAATTTTCATAAAAATTCCAAAAAAAAGTGAAAAATTATTATTCTTGGCCTTGAGCTAGTTTCATGAATACTTGAAAGTGTACAGGCCGTAAATCAACAAAAATTGTTGGTATAAAAAAGCAATAACAAAAACCGAGAGCACACGGAAAGGCAGTTCTGATGATAAAACAGATCTGTCAAAAATCCATCATGATCACACTACTAACTGTCAAATGGCGGAAGTGGTTCATGCATATGGTAAAAAGAAGAATAGAACTAGGAGTTTAGATGACATTAAGACTAGCGTATTGTTAGCTTAATGGTTAGCAATGCGTGCCAAAATTTCTCTGATGAGTGAAGTCTAGCAGCTATGGCTGTTGTCTCTAAACAGTTTTCCTACTCTATTCAATCCAAAAACTTTTAATAATTAATTAAAATGATTATTAATAAATAAAAACAATAATAATTTTCATAAAAATTCCAAAAAAAAGTGAAAAATTATTATTCTTGGCCTTGAGCTCGTTTCATGAATACTTGAAAATGTACAGGCCGTAAATCAACAAAAATTGTTGGTATAAAAAAGCAATAACAAACACCGAGAGCACACGGAAAGGCAGTTCTGATGATAAAACAGATCTGTCAAAAATCCATCATGATCACACTACTAACTGTCAAATGGCGGAAGTGGTTCATGCATATGGTAAAAAGAAGAATAGAACTAGGAGTTTAGATGACATTAAGACCAGCGTATTGTTAGCTTAATGGTTAGCAATGCGTGCCAAAATTTCTCTGATGAGTGAAGTCTAGCAGCTTCCGAAATGGATCTATAAGAAAAGCTATGGCAGTTGTCTCTAAACAGTTTTCCTACTCTATTCAATCCAAAAACTTTTAATAATTAATTAAAATGATTATTAATAAATAAAAACAATAATAATTTACATAAAAATTCCAAAAAAAAGTGAAAAATTATTATTCTTGGCCTTGAGCTCGTTTCATGAATACTTGAAAATGTACAGGCCGTAAATCAACAAAAATTGTTGGTATAAAAAAGCAATAACAAAAACCGAGAGCACACGGAAAGGCAGTTCTGATGATAAAACAGATCTGTCAAAAATCCATCATGATCACACTACTAACTGTCAAATGGCGGAAGTGGTTCATGCATATGGTAAAAACAAGAATAGAACTAGGAGTTTAGATGACATTAAGACCAACGTATTGTTAGCTTAATGGTTAGCAATGCGTGCCAAAATTTCTCTGATGAGTGAAGTCTAGCAGCTTCCGAAATGGATCTATAAGAAAAGCTATGGCAGTTGTCTCTAAACAGTTTTCCTACTCTATTCAATCCAAAAACTTTTAATAATTAATTAAAATGATTATTAATAAATAAAAACAATAATAATTTTCATAAAAATTCCAAAAAAAAGTGAAAAATTATTATTCTTGGCCTTGAGCTCGTTTCATGAATACTTGAAAGTGTACAGGCCGTAAATCAACAAAAATTGTTGGTATAAAAAAGCAATAACAAAAACCGAGAGCACACGGAAAGGCAGTTCTGATGATAAAACAGATCTGTCAAAAATCCATCATGATCACACTACTAACTGTCAAATGGCGGAAGTGGTTCATGCATATGGTAAAAAGAAGAATAGAACTAGGAGTTTAGATGACATTAAGACCAGCGTATTGTTAGCTTAATAGTTAGCAATGCGTGCCAAAATTTCACTGATGAGTGAAGTCTAGCAGCTATGGATGTTGTCTCTAAACAGTTTTCCTACTCTATTCAATCCAAAAACTTTTAATAATTAATTAAAATGATTATTAATAAATAAAAACAATAATAATTTTCATAAAAATTCCAAAAAAAAGTGAAAAATTATTATTCTTGGCCTTGAGCTCGTTTCATGAATACTTGAAAATGTACAGGCCGTAAATCAACAAAAATTGTTGGTATAAAAAAGCAATAACAAAAACCGAGAGCACACGGAAAGGCAGTTCTGATGATAAAACAGATCTGTCAAAAATGCATCATGATAAACTACTAACTGTCAAATGGCGGAAGTGGTCCATGCATATGGTAAAAAGAAGAATAGAACTAGGAGTTTAGATGACATTAAGACCAGCGTATTGTTAGCTTAATGGTTAGCAATGCGTGCCAAAATTTCTCTGATGAGTGAAGTCTAGCAGCTATGGCAGTTGTCTCTAAACAGTTTTCCTACTCTATTCAATCCAAAAACTTTTAATAATTAATTAAAATGATTATTAATAAATAAAAACAATAATAATTTTCATAAAAATTCCAAAAAAAAGTGAAAAATTATTATTCTTGGCCTTGAGCTCGTTTCATGAATACTTGAAAATGTACAGGCCGTAAATCAACAAAAATTGTTGGTATAAAAAAGCAATAACAAAAACCGAGAGCACACGGAAAGGCAGTTCTGATGATAAAACAGATCTGTCAAAAATCCATCATGATCACACTCCTAACTGTCAAATGGCGGAAGTGGTTCATGCATATGGTAAAAAGAAGAATAGAACTAGGAGTTTAGATGACATTAAGACCAGCGTATTGTTAGCTTAATGGTTAGCAATGCGTGCCAAAATTTCTCTGATGAGTGAAGTCTAGCAGCTTCCGAAATGGATATATAAGAAAAGCTATGGCAGTTGTCTCTAAACAGTTTTCCTACTCTATTCAATCCAAAAACTTTTAATAATTAATTAAAATGATTATTAATAAATAAAAGCAATAATAATTTTCATAAAAATTCCAAAAAAAAGTGAAAAATTATTATTCTTGGCCTTGAGCTCGTTTCATGAATACTTGAAAATGTACAGGCCGTAAATCAACAAAAATTGTTGGTATACAAAAGCAATAACAAAAACCGAGAGCACACGGAAAGGCAGTTCTGATGATAAAACAGATCTGTCAAAAATCCATCATGATCACACTACTAACTGTCAAATGGCGGAAGTGGTTCATGCATATGGTAAAAAGAAGAATAGAACTAGGAGTTTAGATGACATTAAGACCAGCGTATTGTCAGCTTAATGGTTAGCAATGCGTGCCAAATTTTCTCTGATAAGTGAAGTCTAGCAGCTTCCGAAATGGATCTATAAGAAAAGCTATGGCAGTTGTCTCTAAACAGTTTTCCTACTCTATTCAATCCAAAAACTTTTAATAATTAATTAAAATGATTATTAATAAATAAAAACAATAATAATTTTTATAAAAATTCCAAAAAAAAGTGAAAAATTATTATTCTTGGCCTTGAGCTCGTTTCATGAATACTTGAAAATGTACAGGCCGTAAATCAACAAAAATTGTTGGTATAAAAAAGCAATAACAAAAACCGAGAGCACACGGAAAGGCAGTTCTGATGATAAAACAGATCTGTCAAAAATCCATCATGATCACACTACTAACTGTCAAATGGCGGAAGTGGTCCATGCATATGGTAAAAAGAAGAATAGAACTAGGAGTTTAGATGACATTAAGACCAGCGTATTGTTAGCTTAATGGTTAGCAATGCGTGCCAAAATTTCTCTGATGAGTGAAGTCTAGCAGCTTCCGAAATGGATCTATAAGAAAAGCTATGGCAGTTGTCTCTAAACAGTTTTCCTACTCTATTCAATCCAAAAACTTTTAATAATTAATTAAAATGATTATTAATAAATAAAAACAATAATAATTTTCATAAAAATTCCAAAAAAAAGTGAAAAATTATTATTCTTGGCCTTGAGCTCGTTTCATGAATACTTGAAAATGTACAGGCCGTAAATCAACAAAAATTGTTGGTATAAAAAAGCAATAACAAAAACCGAGAGCACACGGAAAGGCAGTTCTGATGATAAAACAGATCTGTCAAAAATCCATCATGATCACACTACTAACTGTCAAATGGCGGAAGTGGTTCATGCATATGGTAAAAAGAAGAATAGAACTAGGAGTTTAGATGACATTAAGACCAGCGTATTGTTAGCTTAATGGTTAGCAATGCGTGCCAAAATTTCTCTGATGAGTGAAGTCTAGCAGCTTCCGAAATGGATCTATAAGAAAAGCTATGGCAGTTGTCTCTAAACAGTTTTCCTATTCTATTCAATCCAAAAACTTTTAATAATTAATTAAAATGATTATTAATAAATAAAAACAATAATAATTTTCATAAAAATTCCAAAAAAAAGTGAAAAATTATTATTCTTGGCCTTGAGCTCGTTTCATGAATACTTGAAAATGTACAGGCCGTAAATCAACAAAAATTGTTGGTACATATAAAAAAGCAATAACAAAAACCGAGAGCACACGGAAAGGCAGTTCTGATGATAAAACAGATCTGTCAAAAATCCATCATGATCACACTACTAACTGTCAAATGGCGGAAGTGGTTCATGCATATGGTAAAAAGAAGAATAGAACTAGGAGTTTAGATGACATTAAGACCAGCGTATTGTTAGCTTAATGGTTAGCAATGCTTGCCAAAATTTCTCTGATGAGTGAAGTCTAGCAGCTTCCGAAATGGATCTATAAGAAAAGCTATGGCAGTTGTCTCTAAACAGTTTTCCTACTCTATTCAATCCAAAAACTTTTAATAATTAATTAAAATGACTATTAATAAATAAAAACAATAACAATTTTCATAAAAATTCCAAAAAAAGTGAAAAATTATTATTCTTGGCCTTGAGCTCGTTTCATGAATACTTGAAAATGTACAGGCCGTAAATCAACAAAAATTGTTGGTAGAAAAAAGCAATAACAAACACCGAGAGCACACGGAAAGGCAGTTCTGATGATAAAACAGATCTGTCAAAAATCCATCACGATCACACTACTAACTGTCAAATGGCGGAAGTGGTTCATGCATATGGTAAAAAGAAGAATAGAACTAGGAGTTTAGATGACATTAAAACCAGCGTATTGTTAGCTTAATGGTTAGCAATGCGTGCCAAAATTTCTCTGATGAGTGAAGTCTAGCAGCTTCCGAAATGGATCTATAAGAAAAGCTATTGCAGTTGTCTCTAAACAGTTTTCCTACTCTATTCAATCCAAAAACTTTTAATAATTAATTAAAATGATTATTAATAAATAAAAACAATAATAATTTTCATAAAAATTCCAAAAAAAAGTGAAAAATTATTATTCTTGGCCTTGAGCTCGTTTCATGAATACTTGAAAATGTACAGGCCGTAAATCAACAAAAATTGTTGGTATAAAAAAGCAATAACAAACACCGAGAGCACACGGAAAGGCAGTTCTGATGATAAAACAGATCTGTCAAAAATCCATCATGATCACACTACTAACTGTCAAATGGCGGAAGTGGTTCATGCATATGGTAAAAAGAAGAATAGAACTAGGAGTTTAGATGACATTAAGACCAGCAATTGTTAGCTTAATGGTTAGCAATGCGTGCCAAAATTTCTCTGATGAGTGAAGTCTAGCAGCTTCCGAAATGGATCTATAAGAAAAGCTATGGCAGTTGTCTCTAAACAGTTTTCCTACTCTATTCAATCCAAAAACTTTTAATAATTAATTAAAATGATTATTAATAAATAAAAACAATAATAATTTTCATAAAAATTCCAAAAAAAAGTGAAAAATTATTATTCTTGGCCTTGAGCTCGTTTCATGAATACTTGAAAATGTACAGGCCGTAAATCAACAAAAATTGTTGGTATACAAAAGCAATAACAAAAACCGAGAGCACACGGAAAGGCAGTTCTGATGATAAAACAGATCTGTCAAAAATCCATCATGATCACACTACTAACTGTCAAATGGCGGAAGTGGTTCATGCATATGGTAAAAAGAAGAATAGAACTAGGAGTTTAGATGACATTAAGACCAGCGTATTGTTAGCTTAATGGTTAGCAATGCGTGCCAAAATTTCTCTGATGAGTGAAGTCTAGCAGCTATGGCTGTTGTCTCTAAACAGTTTTCCTACTCTATTCAATCCAATAATTAATTAAAATGATTATTAATAAATAAAAACAATAATAATTTTCATAAAAATTCCAAAAAAAAGTGAAAAATTATTATTCTTGGCCTTGAGCTCGTTTCATGAATACTTGAAAATGTACAGGCCGTAAATCAACAAAAATTGTTGGTATAAAAAAGCAATAACAAAAACCGAGAGCACACGGAAAGGCAGTTCTGATGATAAAACAGATCTGTCAAAAATCCATCATGATCACACTACTAACTGTCAAATGGCGGAAGTGGTTCATGCATATGGTAAAAAGAAGAATAGAACTAGGAGTTTAGATGACATTAAGACCAGCGTATTGTTAGCTTAATGGTTAGCAATGCGTGCCAAAATTTCTCTGATGAGTGAAGTCTAGCAGCTTCCGAAATGGATCTATAAGAAAAGCTATGGCAGTTGTCTCTAAACAGTTTTCCTATTCTATTCAATCCAAAAACTTTTAATAATTAATTAAAATGATTATTAATAAATAAAAACAATAATAATTTTCATAAAAATTCCAAAAAAAAGTGAAAAATTATTATTCTTGGCCTTGAGCTCGTTTCATGAATACTTGAAAATGTACAGGCCGTAAATCAACAAAAATTGTTGGTATAAAAAAGCAATAACAAAAACCGAGAGCACACGGAAAGGCAGTTCTGATGATAAAACAGATCTGTCAAAAATCCATCATGATCACACTACTAACTGTCAAATGGCGGAAGTGGTTCATGCATATGGTAAAAAGAAGAATAGAACTAGGAGTTTAGATGACATTAAGACCAGCGTATTGTTAGCTTAATGGTTAGCAATGCTTGCCAAAATTTCTCTGATGAGTGAAGTCTGGCAGCTTCCGAAATGGATCTATAAGAAAAGCTATGGCAGTTGTCTCTAAACAGTTTTCCTACTCTATTCAATCCAAAAACTTTTAATAATTAATTAAAATGACTATTAATAAATAAAAACAATAATAATTTTCATAAAAATTCCAAAAAAAGTGAAAAATTATTATTCTTGGCCTTGAGCTCGTTTCATGAATACTTGAAAATGTACAGGCCGTAAATCAACAAAAATTGTTGGTATAAAAAAGCAATAACAAACACCAAGAGCACACGGAAAGGCAGTTCTGATGATAAAACAGATCTGTCAAAAATCCATCATGATCACACTACTAACTGTCAAATGGCGGAAGTGGTTCATGCATATGGTAAAAAGAAGAATAGAACTAGGAGTTTAGATGACATTAAAACCAGCGTATTGTTAGCTTAATGGTTAGCAATGCGTGCCAAAATTTCTCTGATGAGTGAAGTCTAGCAGCTTCCGAAATGGATCTATAAGAAAAGCTATTGCAGTTGTCTCTAAACAGTTTTCCTACTCTATTCAATCCAAAAACTTTTAATAATTAATTAAAATGATTATTAATAAATAAAAACAATAATAATTTTCATAAAAATTCCAAAAAAAAGTGAAAAATTATTATTCTTGGCCTTGAGCTCGTTTCATGAATACTTGAAAATG
Source organism: Merzomyia westermanni (assembly GCA_949987695.1). Taxonomy (NCBI): domain Eukaryota; kingdom Metazoa; phylum Arthropoda; class Insecta; order Diptera; family Tephritidae; genus Merzomyia; species Merzomyia westermanni. The sequence continues at coordinate 94,805,129 of OX465288.1, forward strand.
TACAGGCCGTAAATCAACAAAAATTGTTGGTATAAAAAAGCAATAACAAACACCGAGAGCACACGGAAAGGCAGTTCTGATGATAAAACAGATCTGTCAAAAATCCATCATGATCACACTACTAACTGTCAAATGGCGGAAGTGGTTCATGCATATGGTAAAAAGAAGAATAGAACTAGGAGTTTAGATGACATTAAGACCAGCGTATTGTTAGCTTAATGGTTAGCAATGCGTGCCAAAATTTCTCTGATGAGTGAAGTCTAGAAGCTTCCGAAATGGATCTATAAGAAAAGCTATGGCAGTTGTCTCTAAACAGTTTTCCTACTCTATTCAATCCAAAAACTTTTAATAATTAATTAAAATGATTATTAATAAATAAAAACAATAATAATTTTCATAAAAATTCCAAAAAAAAGTGAAAAATTATTATTCTTGGCCTTGAGCTCGTTTCATGAATACTTGAAAATGTACAGGCCGTAAATCAACAAAAATTGTTGGTATACAAAAGCAATAACAAAAACCGAGAGCACACGGAAAGGCAGTTCTGATGATAAAACAGATCTGTCAAAAATCCATCATGATCACACTACTAACTGTCAAATGGCGGAAGTGGTTCATGCATATGGTAAAAAGAAGAATAGAACTAGGAGTTTAGATGACATTAAGACCAGCGTATTGTTAGCTTAATGGTTAGCAATGCGTGCCAAAATTTCTCTGATGAGTGAAGTCTAGCAGCTATGGCTGTTGTCTCTAAACAGTTTTCCTACTCTATTCAATCCAATAATTAATTAAAATGATTATTAATAAATAAAAACAATAATAATTTTCATAAAAATTCCAAAAAAAAGTGAAAAATTATTATTCTTGGCCTTGAGCTCGTTTCATGAATACTTGAAAATGTACAGGCCGTAAATCAACAAAAATTGTTGGTATAAAAAAGCAATAACAAAAACCGAGAGCACACGGAAAGGCAGTTCTGATGATAAAACAGATCTGTCAAAAATCCATCATGATCACACTACTAACTGTCAAATGGCGGAAGTGGTTCATGCATATGGTAAAAAGAAGAATAGAACTAGGAGTTTAGATGACATTAAGACCAGCGTATTGTTAGCTTAATGGTTAGCAATGCGTGCCAAAATTTCTCTGATGAGTGAAGTCTAGCAGCTATGGCTGTTGTCTCTAAACAGTTTTCCTACTCTATTCAATCCAATAATTAATTAAAATGATTATTAATAAATAAAAACAATAATAATTTTCATAAAAATTCCAAAAAAAAGTGAAAAATTATTATTCTTGGCCTTGAGCTCGTTTCATGAATACTTGAAAATGTACAGGCCGTAAATCAACAAAAATTGTTGGTATAAAAAAGCAATAACAAAAACCGAGAGCACACGGAAAGGCAGTTCTGATGATAAAACAGATCTGTCAAAAATCCATCATGATCACACTACTAACTGTCAAATGGCGGAAGTGGTTCATGCATATGGTAAAAAGAAGAATAGAACTAGGAGTTTAGATGACATTAAGACCAGCGTATTGTTAGCTTAATGGTTAGCAATGCGTGCCAAAATTTCTCTGATGAGTGAAGTCTAGCAGCTTCCGAAATGGATCTATAAGAAAAGCTATGGCAGTTGTCTCTAAACAGTTTTCCTACTCTATTCAATCCAAAAACTTTTAATAATTAATTAAAATGACTATTAATAAATAAAAACAATAATAATTTTCATAAAAATTCCAAAAAAAGTGAAAAATTATTATTCTTGGCCTTGAGCTCGTTTCATGAATACTTGAAAATGTACAGGCCGTAAATCAACAAAAATTGTTGGTATACAAAAGCAATAACAAAAACCGAGAGCACACGGAAAGGCAGTTCTGATGATAAAACAGATCTGTCAAAAATCCATCATGATCACACTACTAACTGTCAAATGGCGGAAGTGGTTCATGCATATGGTAAAAAGAAGAATAGAACTAGGAGTTTAGATGACATTAAGACCAGCGTATTGTTAGCTTAATGGTTAGCAATGCGTGCCAAAATTTCTCTGATGAGTGAAGTCTAGAAGCTTCCGAAATGGATCTATAAGAAAAGCTATGGCAGTTGTCTCTAAACAGTTTTCCTACTCTATTCAATCCAAAAACTTTTAATAATTAATTAAAATGATTATTAATAAATAAAAACAATAATAATTTTCATAAAAATTCCAAAAAAAAGTGAAAAATTATTATTCTTGGCCTTGAGCTCGTTTCATGAATACTTGAAAATGTACAGGCCGTAAATCAACAAAAATTGTTGGTATACAAAAGCAATAACAAAAACCGAGAGCACACGGAAAGGCAGTTCTGATGATAAAACAGATCTGTCAAAAATCCATCATGATCACACTACTAACTGTCAAATGGCGGAAGTGGTTCATGCATATGGTAAAAAGAAGAATAGAACTAGGAGTTTAGATGACATTAAGACCAGCGTATTGTTAGCTTAATGGTTAGCAATGCGTGCCAAAATTTCTCTGATGAGTGAAGTCTAGCAGCTATGGCTGTTGTCTCTAAACAGTTTTCCTACTCTATTCAATCCAATAATTAATTAAAATGATTATTAATAAATAAAAACAATAATAATTTTCATAAAAATTCCAAAAAAAAGTGAAAAATTATTATTCTTGGCCTTGAGCTCGTTTCATGAATACTTGAAAATGTACAGGCCGTAAATCAACAAAAATTGTTGGTATAAAAAAGCAATAACAAAAACCGAGAGCACACGGAAAGGCAGTTCTGATGATAAAACAGATCTGTCAAAAATCCATCATGATCACACTACTAACTGTCAAATGGCGGAAGTGGTTCATGCATATGGTAAAAAGAAGAATAGAACTAGGAGTTTAGATGACATTAAGACCAGCGTATTGTTAGCTTAATGGTTAGCAATGCTTGCCAAAATTTCTCTGATGAGTGAAGTCTAGCAGCTTCCGAAATGGATCTATAAGAAAAGCTATGGCAGTTGTCTCTAAACAGTTTTCCTACTCTATCCAATCCAAAAACTTTTAATAATTAATTAAAATGATTATTAATAAATAAAAACAATAATAATTTTCATAAAAATTCCAAAAAAAAGTGAAAAATTATTATTCTTGGCCTTGAGCTCGTTTCATGAATACTTGAAAATGTACAGGCCGTAAATCAACAAAAATTGTTGGTATAAAAAAGCAATAACAAACACCGAGAGCACACGGAAAGGCAGTTCTGATGATAAAACAGATCTGTCAAAAATCCATCATGATCACACTACTAACTGTCAAATGGCGGAAGTGGTTCATGCATATGGTAAAAAGAAGAATAGAACTAGGAGTTTAGATGACATTAAGACCAGCGTATTGTTAGCTTAATGGTTAGCAATGCTTGCCAAAATTTCTCTGATGAGTGAAGTCTAGCAGCTTCCGAAATGGATCTATAAGAAAAGCTATGGCAGTTGTCTCTAAACAGTTTTCCTACTCTATTCAATCCAAAAACTTTTAATAATTAATTAAAATGACTATTAATAAATAAAAACAATAATAATTTTCATAAAAATTCCAAAAAAAGTGAAAAATTATTATTCTTGGCCTTGAGCTCGTTTCATGAATACTTGAAAATGTACAGGCCGTAAATCAACAAAAATTGTTGGTATAAAAAAGCAATAACAAACACCGAGAGCACACGGAAAGGCAGTTCTGATGATAAAACAGATCTGTCAAAAATCCATCATGATCACACTACTAACTGTCAAATGGCGGAAGTGGTTCATGCATATGGTAAAAAGAAGAATAGAACTAGGAGTTTAGATGATATTAAGACCAGCGTATTGTTAGCTTAATGGTTAGCAATGCGTGCCAAAATTTCTCTGATGAGTGAAGTCTAGCAGCTTCCGAAATGGATCTATAAGAAAAGCTATGGCAGTTGTCTCTAAACAGTTTTCCTACTCTATCCAATCCAAAAACTTTTAATAATTAATTAAAATGATTATTAATAAATAAAAACAATAATAATTTTCATAAAAATTCCAAAAAAAAGTGAAAAATTATTATTCTTGGCCTTGAGCTCGTTTCATGAATACTTGAAAATGTACAGGCCGTAAATCAACAAAAATTGTTGGTATAAAAAAGCAATAACAAAAACCGAGAGCACACGGAAAGGCAGTTCTGATGATAAAACAGATCTGTCAAAAATCCATCATGATCACACTACTAACTGTCAAATGGCGGAAGTGGTTCATGCCTATGGTAAAAAGAAGAATAGAACTAGGAGTTTAGATGACATTAAGACCAGCGTATTGTTAGCTTAATGGTTAGCAATGCGTGCCAAAATTGCTATGGTAAAAAGAAGAATAGAACTAGGAGTTTAGATGACATTAAGACCAGCGTATTGTTAGCTTAATGGTCAGCAATGCGTGCCAAAATTTCTCTGATGAGTGAACTCTAGCAGCTTCCGAAATGGATCTATAAGAAAAGCTATGGCAGTAGTCTCTAAACAGTTTTCCTACTCTATTCAATCCAAAAACTTTTAATAATTAATTAAAATGATTATTAATAAATAAAAACAATAATAATTTTCATAAAAATTCCAAAAAAAGTGAAAAATTATTATTCTTGGCCTTGAGCTCGTTTCACGAATACTTGATAGAAAGAATTGATTTTTTTATGCTGAAAAGCGAGTCTGAAATATCAAATCTACCAGAAAGAGAGTTATAATCTTGACACAAACAGCGAAAAAGCTCATTTAACTGAAAATTGGTTCGGCACTGTTTTAAGACTAGAGGTTTAAAATGCCTTGAAGGACGAGACGGTACATTGAAGTTCACTTCACTTAGAAGAAATGGGCTGGATAGTGAACCATTTAGGAAGCCGGCTGAGAAATTCCACGCGAAAACCCATGTGTTTACATTTTTTAAGGTTAAGTGGCATATAATTTAAATCGCACCAAGTAACAAGTGTATCTAGATCTGATTGTAGCTTATTTCTATCTTCAAATGACGCGAATGACATGAAAAGCTTTACGTCGTCATACATTAACATTTTTGAAAATTTTATTATTGTAGAAATATCATTTATAAACAACAAGAACAGAATCGGGCCAAGATGGCTTTCTTGAGGAACCCCCGAAGAGACATAAATGACATCGGATACTAATTTTTTAAACATTACTCTTTGTGTCCTGTCACTAAGGTAAGAAGAGATCCAGCGATTGAGACCCGGCTGGAAGCCCAACTGATCGAGTTTATGAATAAGTAATGAGTGACACACTTTGTCAAAAGCTTTGCTGAAATCCGTATAAATAACGTCGGTTTGCAGATTTTTTCTAAAGCCATTTGAGACATGACTGGTAAACTAAAGTAAATTCGTAACTGTGGACTTTCCCTTACTGAACCCGTGTTAGCAGTCAGCTATCAAAGTAGAGATCGGACCCGTAAGTTGATTTGTAACAATAGCTTCAAACAATTTTGGGATGGCAGAAAGCTTTGCGATGCCACGATAGTTCTCTATAGAAGACCTGCTCCCGCTTTTATGCAGCGGTAGAAGAAACGATTCTTTCCACGCAGTTGGAGAAACACCACACTTTAGTGATAGATTGAACAAATTGGTAAGGGGTTGGTAAATATGGTTCGCACACTTTTTCAAGAAACATGTAGGAATTCTATCAGGACCGTATTTAAACGATTCTTTTAAAGTTTTAAGGTAAATTAGAACACCTTTGGCCCATATAATTGGTGAATTAATTGAATTTGTCCCGTGTAGCTTATAAGGATAGTTTTGAAAGTTTGAACTGGTGACAGCAGAATAGTAAGAAGTGAAAAATTGAGCAAAAAAATTTGCGATATCTTGATTATCGCTAGATATAATGTCTTCAAAGGATACAGCTTAATTTTTTGAAAGGGCTAACAGGTTAAAGTGACTTTTTGCTGAACTCTCGAGTATACCGAGTTTTTTTCAAACCTTGAATTTTTATTCATAACCCCACCAGTGGCGTAGTAAAAGCATTTTTCGGGGGGGGGGGGCGGGTTTACAAAATTTAAAATTAAAATTTTGTTAATTGATGATAAGTACTAATTGTATAGAAATAGGAAAAGTGCCTATTAAAAACCAACGCTGCTTCTCAGCTTCTTGAAACTTGCACTTTATTGCATTCAAATTTAATGGGCTACAAAACTGCATACTCAGAATTTTTCTAAACAGCCTACGTTAAAAAATAAAAGTTTCCGTTAAAATTTGCATATTTTGGCTGAATTTTGGGCAATGTTTGGAACATTGTTTTGAACAGGATTTATTAGGGCTTAAGCGATATGTGGGGGGGGGAGCCATGCCCTTCTGCCTGTTTTTACGCAAACTAGTCCCTAAGTTTTTGAGATACCTTGATGAAATTTGGTAGGGGCCGCCATTTTGCATGAGATTAATAATTTGTCGGAATCAGCAAGCTCGAAGCAATACAACGCATAGCTCCCATACAGTCTATAGTTTCGATAAATGGGTTTTGGGCTATAAATTTTGCAATTAAAAAGCTAATACCGTAAAATTTTGCAGGATTAGTACTTTTTAGATATGTTATATGTGTAGTGAAATCACCCAGATCGAACCAACATAATATATAGCTCGCATACATGGGCTACGTATCTTTAAATTATCAGTTGTGCAGAGTTTTTACGAAATGTAAGTAAGGATCGGACACTTAAAACCGTGATGCGTATTCATGAAAGGTATAAAGTCTTCGGCCCTTTCCTTACTTGTTTTAAATAAATAAATGGTTCTAATTTAAAATTTTTATTTTTTTTTTAATTTAATTAATTTACCCACCATATTTTTGTTTGTGGCCTGCCTAGAACTCTTTTTTTGAAACTAGACATGGGAGACAACTTACTGAATACCAAATCGTCTCAAAATTTAAATTGACCACAAAATGTCTATTAGTGACTAGATACTGCCTAAAGAATTCACCTATTAATGTTGTTTATAACAACATCGCTAGATGTGTTTTTGGGCTGGAACGACTATGCTGAAAAGTTGCTAAACATTTCTTTTGACAATCTGCTTAATGTCAGAGCACTGTTATTCTTACAGAATCTAACTACTTATATTTAAGGCTTCAGTTTCTTCAATCTTCAAGATCAGTACTACTTGTCTATACTAAACATAGTAATTTGACATCTGAAAGTAAATTTTTATTAATGCTGTTCATCTTTGGAACTCACTCCCCGTTAGATTTATAGGTGAATTCTGTAACTAGTACCTAGTCACTAATAGAGACATTTTGTGGTCAATTTCAATTTTGATACTATTTGGTATTCAGTAAACTGTCTCACATCTCTAGTCTCAAAAAAATAGTCACTAATTTGTCAGCTGGTTCCAGGCAGGTCACAAACAGTAAAATATTGGATTAAGAACTAAAGAAATTGAAAAAGTAATACATTTTAAGTGTAGAAACATTTACATATTTAAAAAAATTATACTTAATTAACAAAAAATAAAATAAAGAATAAAAATAATAAATTGGCCGCGATCTTAGATTCGAATCTACGTCGCTCAGTTTTTACTCGAGACGCTTACTACTTGGGCTATCGCTATATCTATACGAGGTGTGTTCAAACGTTATCGCGAATTTTGAATTTTCGCTGGTTACGTATATTCGAATTTCGAATTTTTTGTGGCGTTATGTTGGTACTCATGTCTCTCACTTATGCCGACAAGCTCGGCCATTTTGAATGTTCAGTTAATTGTCGACAGCTGCGTTGCTTGCACGTGTTTTGGATCGTCTTCGATTTTTACCTATTCAAAAAAATGGATCAAAGAACCTGTATCAAATTTTGTGTGAAAAACGAAATTAAGTGCGCGGATGCATTCCGAATGTTGACTGTGGCATACGGAGAAGCTACCTTGGACCGAAGCAACGTTTATCGGTGGTACAAAATGTTCTCAGAAGGCCGAGAAGATGTGCAAAGAAGAAGAAAAATTGGCTTTTGCACCACGATAACGCCCCTGCTCACGCATCGTTGCTTGTGCGCGACTTTTTGGCCAAAAACAACACACTAATGATGCCGCAGCCACCGTATTCCCCAGATCTGGCCCCCTGTGACTTTTTCTTGTTCCCTAAATTGAAGAGGCCCATGAAAGGACGACGTTACGCTTCTCTTGACGAGATAAAGACGGCATCGAAGGAGGAGCTGAACAAGATACAAAAAAATGATTTTTTGAAGTGCTTCGAAGATTGGAAAAACCGTTGGCACAAGTGTATAATATCTCATGGGGATTACTTTGAAGGGGACAAAATAGATATTCATGAATAAATAAATACTTTTTGATCACACCTCGTACATCCACTGTCAATTCCTGTACTTTAGATGTATGCAAGTGTGTTTTCACCACATATCATTGGTGAACTTTTTGTGATTTTCTCTTACAGAATATCGATATTTTTTATATAGATATTATTACACTTCTACATTCTAATACTAGCAGAGTTTGTTTGTAAAACAATTTGTCACAAAATCAGATGTTTACTTGCAGCTGACACTTTTTGTTTTGCTAAGCACATAATCAGAGGTCCATCCTTTGATAACTTTTATTGGGAGATAATCAGCGCATAGTCGATAATCAGACATTGACTAAATGGTTTTTGGGCCAACCACTGATAAAGTCTGAATCGCCTGTTTCCATATTTCAGGAATGACGGAGGTGGTTAACGAAAGGTTAAAAAGAGCCGATAGTTGACTGGCCCCTCCTGGCCAAGGAGTTTCAACATCTAAAGGGCAGCACCTTCGGGTCCGAATGATTTTGAGGGCTTGGCCTTCAATATGGCTTCCTTGAGCTTGGCAATAGATGCTGTGTTGTATCGGCGCTTATGCGACCGACGGATGTCTTGTGTTTTGGCCGGTGGATGCATTATACACTGTAGGCAAAAAGAGTTCGCGCATCGCTTATGGTCTGACCTGACGCTGTCTCCAAATGTCATGGCGACCTTGTCGTTGTGCTTGGTCGAACTTGATAGGGCTTTGACTGTTGACCATAGTTTGCCGACACCGACGGAGACGTTAAAGGTCTAAAGGAAACATTGAGTCGTTGAGTCGTTCGGACGTGTTTTGTCTTCTCTCCTAATTTCATTTTATAAACTGTATAATTCTAATAAGAAAGCGACTTTTTATAATTGCATTTTGCAACAGTTTTAATGCTATGAGATAGTGACTCTTTATATTGTTTTATGTTATAAAACAATAAATAATTTATATTGTAAACAACAATAATGCCCTGTGTATGCGGCCATAGGGTTGATAGAAATCAACAGAAAGTGCAGTGTGAAAAGTGCAGCGAACTGTTTCACGCGAGTTGTGTTGGTATTCGTCCGGCTGATGTCGAATTTTTGCAAAGCTCTGAGAAATGTTTTTTTTGCAAAACTTGTGCTGCTCAGCGTCGTAATTCCCTCCGTTCACCTCCTCCACCTATCGCAAATGAGAAATCATCTACTGCCATTAGTGCTAATATCGGTAATTCTTCTGTATCCAGTGCTAAGAGTTCCCCGACACCGAAGTCCGATGAATCTACGAAGCGTAGTGACATTTCTCTTAGAAATGTGCATAACCAACAAGTGTCATTAAAATCTTTGTTTACGTTGATGGCATCTCTTCAAGCCGACAATGTTCGCGTGTATAATTTGGTGGCTGATCTTAAAGCAGTTAATAACAAATTGGTGTTGGAATCTGCAAATATGAATTCGGCTCTTAAAAACATACATAGCAACCTACTTGATAAAGACAATATGACTAGTTCTCGCACTGCTGAAGTAAAGATACTGCGAGATTCTTTGAATGCCGCTCTTGATAGTTTCAAGCATAGAGCTAACAACAAAGCTTAATACTCTTTGTTGCCCGCTAATAATTCGTCAACTTATGCTCCAACTACAATATCTTTCGTTGGTACACATTCATATGCTCATATTGTTAATCCGAATAAGAGTTTCCCCACACCCACCCCGTCGTCTACAATTGCCAAGCATAATGATGTTACCCATGCAAAAACAACGGCTAGCTTAATGCAGTCAACGGTGTCATGCGCTGTGACGTCGACATTAACAGATGTTATTTCGTCGTCTGCTTTATCACCTGTTCCTAATACTAGTGTTAATACCTCTGCACTGATTGAAAATGCCAATGCTTGCGGTACCTCTACGGCTGCAGAGACTGAGGCACCAGCATAAGCTGCTTCTGTTTCTACTCCTTCGCTTTCTGCTGAGACAAATAATGTGGGTGATAATACTCAGTGGGAGAAGGTGACGTACAAATGGACTAGCAACAATAATAAAACTCGCGCTATTACGACTACAGTGACTGCGGCTACATTCTCCGATGCTGCTTCTTCCGAAATAATTACTGTGGATGATAGTGCACAGTGGGGGAAGGTGTCGCGTAAGCTCACAAATAATAATAAAATAATTGACTATTCGTCGGATTTTTGCGTTAATTTATTTTATTAGGGGTTTTGCGGGATTGATGAGTAGCACTTGGTCACGTTCTCCTGCCAGACCCGCTGCTTCGGCGGGGGAATTTAGGTATTCTTCCAGCGGGAATGAAGCGAGACCTGAGGCTGAATCAATAAACTTGCGACACTCTTATTCACATTGGCGGTTTCAGTCCACCTAGTTAAAGTTGATAAAATGACGGCGTTCGGATGTAATGAAGTCAATAGGTCGCTCCATAAGTATAGCCAGTCGACGCAGTTGATGAGCGCTGCGCTCACGGTAGAGATATCAGGCGAGCCGTGGCAATTACGTGCCACTCTAGTGGGGGCGTCTCCGTTCACTGGACAGATTGTCAAGTCGTATGTTTGCGTGCCGAGTGCCTTTCCATTTCTATCCATTGACAAGTTAGAGTGCCAAAGATCATGGTGTGAGTTGAAGTCGCCGATGATTTAACGATTATCACCTCGTAACAACGCACTGATGTGGGGGTGATAGTCCCCAACATCGCCTGACCGAACTATTATTCCATGGCATTCTAAGGTTTTGTCCCTGGTGTCGATGTTCGGGACAAGAAGATTATGTTGTGATGTAACGCAGTAGAAAGTAGGTGAGGCGGGGATTGCAGCATTGCTTCTAGTAACAGAGACTGGGCTACTATTGTGGCCACTTGAGGATGGAAGGGCAGTGGGTGTGCGATTGACCGAAATGTTCTGAGGAAAATATGGGGATTTTGAATGGTAGGCTTAGGCGGTGAGCATTCGGTGGCAGCAGATCCTGTCCTTGGTCCGTGGTTGGGTTCGATACCAGGCTGTAACAAGAGGAAATGGAGCAGCCCCAGCGAATGGTCTTGACAAATAACACAGAGTGTCAGCGCAGGTCTCATTGAGTTGATCTGCGTGGAACTCATAGAGGTCATAATTAAATTTCCTTCGATACTCGTCTTTGGCCACACAGGAAGGACCATAAATTTTACCATAGAACTTTTCTCAATAAATTTAATCTTCGTAAGCACTATGATGAAATCCGACATCACATGATAGCGCCTTTTAGTCCAAAAGTGCCTCGAAAAGCCCTCAACAACATCCACAAAGAGTCGCTAAACTCCTTTGTCACCTCGCCCGGTAAATGTCTTCATCCATGCCCAAGCTCCACCTGTTTCAAAAGAGGAAAGTCACCTTCCGACGGAAACGAGAGCCACACTAGCCCAACTTCGATTTGGATACTGTAACAGGGCCCAGCCTGAACCCAAACTGAACCCAGACATGAAAAAGGTTTTGCCTATTGAAGCTGGTAGATTGCTTTAGCTCCAGTTAGAAGATATTGATGACAATGTTAGGTAAAGAAAGTGACGACTATACAGGACGGAACATTTCTACAACAACAACAACAGGAGCAAAATCGCCTAGATAATTAAATGTGAATAAATAGGGAATTTCCATTTAAATGTGAAAACAATTTTTTGTAAAGTTCTCACCTTTCAGTTCGTGAGTTCCGAAGGTATGTTTGCAATTTTCCCTTATTAACGAATTCAATTACAACTAATATGGGATCCTTATCAGTGCAACATCCAAGTAGGCGAACGACATTAGTATGAGGGCCAAGAGACTTCATCACCTAAAATTAAAGCGTAACATAATTTAAATTACTTTATTTTTTAAGGCTTTCTCCTAGATTTTTAATATATTACAGTTTATGGAGAAGTTTTTATAACATAGGAGTATACGAGTATAAGGATAGGGTTTGCGGATACGTATTTTGCAGGTTGCTCTCTCTTTAACATATAGTACCTGGGCGACCTAGCTTTGCTCAGCATTTCTAGAGGCTGTAGAATTTAGTTTGTTGGAGGTACTCATCAGTAAGGCATTCTGGTCGTTTATATATGAGTAAAAATTTAAGAAGTGGGCCACTTTTTTTCAAAGTGCGACTTTCTTTCTGAAAGTTGTTTCTGACAACAACAAAAAAATACGTTTCGCCCTATTTTTCAAAATTCAAATTATTTTCAAACTTATAGCTATAAACCTATTTTCGAAGACCCCTAGTTTTTGCCAATTTTCTCGCGATTGATCAAACCGTCTTTACTCATTTTTGAAATATATATAGGAGATGGTATATTCTACCAAAATGACTTAATTTTTTTCATATTTATTTTTATTATTTGGAAATTTTTTAAATATTTGCAACTTCTTGTCCCTGTTGTTGGGCATTCCATTACATACTTTAAGCTTTTTAATTAAATTTTTAGAGGCTTGTAATTAACTTTGTTTAAAAATTTTTTCCGTACGTACTGTGCGTTATAGATGCTGGATTATAGCATTCATTGTACAGGGTGTTTTTTTTACAGGTTTGTTTTTCGAATAGAGATAAAACTGGCATTTTGTGGTCAAATCTGGCAACTCTAATGTCATTTATGTTCAGTTTGGTTTGCCATTTCATCATGAACAGGTTGACAAAAGAACAACGCTTGCAAATCGTGCAAATTTATTTCGAAAATAATGGTTCAGTTCGCGAAGTTTACCGTGGGCTCCGTCCATTTTATGGTCGACATAATCGTCCATCAGAGCAATTAATTCGGTTAACCATGGATCGTTTTCGCACTACGTTTACTCTATGTGATAATACGCATCCGCAGAGACGTCGAACAGTGCGCACCGAAGAAACAATTGCCGCTGTAGAGCAAAGTGTTGAAGAGGACCCGAATGAATCGATTCGCCACCGTGCACAGCAATTGGAGCTTTGTCCATCAACTTTATGGAAGATTTTGCGCAAAGATCTTGGCTTGCGACCTTACAAGATCCAGCTTGTGCAAGAATTAAAGCCGCGAGACCATGCAATGCGTCGTGATTTTGGTGTATGGGCCGAAAATGAGATTGATTTCGATGCTGATTTTCATCGCAAAATTTTGTTCAGTGATGAGGCTCATTTTTGGTTGAATGGGTACGTCAACAAGCAAAATTGCCGCATTTGGAGTGAAGAGAATCCACATGAGACCCTTGAAACGCCATTACATCCACAAAAACTGACTGTTTGGTGTGCTCTATGGGCTGGTGGAGTCATTGGGCCATACTTCTTCCGCAATAGTGCTGGAGAGGCAGCTACCGTTAATGGAGACCGGTATAGAGCCATGATAACCGACTATTTTGTTCCCGAATTGGATGGCATGAATGTGGATGAGTTGTGGTTCCAACAAGACGGCGCTACATGCCACACAGCGCACGTCACAATCGATTTATCGATGAGCGCATAATTTCGCGGAATGGACCTGTCAATTGGCCACCAAGGTCGTGTGATTTGACACCATTGGATTATTTTCTTTGGGGATATGTGAAGTCGCTCGTCTACACCAACAAACCAGAAACGTTAGGGGAATTGGAAGCCAACATTCGTGGCGTTATTGCCGACATACGGCCCCATATGCTCGAAAAAGTGGTTGAAAATTGGACCTGTAGAATTGGCTTTATTCGAGCCAGCCGCGGCGGCCACATGCCCGAAATCATATTTAAACATTAATGGCATAAAATTATCCTTCCAATAAAGCCAAATTGATGGACCTTAAAACGATTTTCTTGTGTTTTATTTCAATTTGAAGTTCTATACCCCTTAAAAAAACACCCTTTACTATGAACAATTTTTCATCACGTTTTTCAATCAAATAAAGCGTCTAGCCGTGTTTGCCATTATTACATTATTTATTTTTTTTTATATTATTTTCTGTATAACTGTGTCACCATGTCCGTCCGTCCGTCTTGGTATGCAGGTTCCTTTGGCACTCATCCCCGAGCGCTATTTAAAATGGGTGAAATCGGATGATAGCCACGCCCACTTTTTATATATAGAATATTTTCGAAAACACAAAAAAAGTGATTACTCATAAGGTTAAAATTTGGTGTATACATTAAAATTTTTGAATTGGGCTTGGCACCGCCCACTTTTGATTAAGTCAAATTTGGAAATATTATTAATCATAAATCAAACACCATTCAAGATATCGAAACGAAATTCAGCACGCTGGTTTCCAGGTATGCAAGAAATGGTCCAAGAAAAAATGGGCGAAATCGGTTAAGGTCCACGCCCACTTTTATATGAAAGATTTTGAAGAGGTTCGTAGATATATTTAATAGGAAGTAACTTTGCGCAAAATAGCTTTACATCATTTATATTTCACTTTTAAAGTTTCCGTTAACTAAGAAATCCAAAAAATCTATATTTTCGAAAATGGGCGTGGCCTCTTTTATAGTGGATTATTCCACAAAACTTTTTATGCCATAACTCTTCCAAAAATTTATTTGTCGAAAACAACTTTTGTGATAATGTTCAATATATAAAAGTAACTGTTTGTTATAAAAATGGGGGATCACTCAGATTTTGCACACATAATAAGCTTTTTAAGAAAAACTCGACCGCAAACTAATTTTGTCAAACTTGAAGAAGTAGGCGTGGCGCCACCCACTTTTCAGCATACAATTTCTGCTATTTTCAAAGGCAATCGCTTATAATTTAATCTTGATATTTTAATGAAAATTGGTCAGCTGTTTCTCAGTAATATGTATTATACTCCTCCCAAAATTAGCCAATTCGGAAAGCACATAAGCAAAATATTCGGGCACATAGTTAATAGCCCACTGCAATAGCGAAGTTATATATCTTTTTGATTTTCATAACTTTCATAAACATTAAATGTATTTAAGTATGAGAAGAAGAAGAGAAAAGTTCACTACAATAATCAGCACGATGAGCGGAGTCGATTTAGCCAAGTCCGTCTCTCCGTCCGTCTGTATGTCTATCCGTCTGTCTATTTGAACGCAAACTAGTCTTTCAGTTTTACAAAAGAATGCAGAAATTCGTTGTTTGCTTCCGCCGTTTTATAATATACTACCAAACCCGGTAGAAGTTGTTTTGACGTTTTGATACATAGAACACAGATATATATAAAATATCATTAACTTCAACCAAATAAATTCCTAGCTATACCGAACTGCAGTTTTATATAACCTGGGGCCTTTCCAAAAGCTATATACAGACTGTGTCGTGCCCGGCGAACTCCTGAACCTATCGTGAAAGTTCAAGAGCAAAAAAAAAACACAAAATATGTGGGCGTGGCACCGCCCACTTTTGAAAAATTATGTAGATATTGACTAAGAACACATATATCCAAATATCAATAATTTAGACCAAAAAAGTTCGGAGTTATGACGAATTGAGACTTTATATAGCCGGGGGGCGTGGCTCCGCCCACTTTTCCAAAACTATGTCTATGCTGACAAAGACACACATTTTTTATATATAAGGTATATTACTTCATTTGTCATAAACGAATCGAGATATATATTTATTAATGTATATCAAAACGTTCAGGATGAAAAGCAAAATATCCGGGCAAGTAGTTAATACCCCACTGCAAAAGCGAAGTTGTATATCTTTTTGGATTTTCATACCTTTCATGAACATAAAATATTTGTACGTATGAGAAGAAGAAGAGATAGTCCCATCAAAAAGTATACTGAAATGATCTGGAGGATGAGCTGAGTCGACGTAGCCATGTCCGTCTCTCGACATGTCTGTCTGTCTCTTCGTCTGTCTAACGCAAATACGAACTGAAAGTATTAAAATAGACCTGCGTAAATTGGGATGCCATAATAGATCACTACTAGATATATAATGTTCGTTTCCACCCGAACTTAGACTTCCTTACTTGTTTATTATTGTTTTTCACCGGGTTTTCTACATTGCGAATGTAAATAAATTCCATATGCAAATTTGTGCTGAATAAATAAATACATTTGTGTATTTTAGGTCGCCTTAAAGTTCAAGTTCTGCAACGAAATTAGAGAAGATCTCCTGCTAATGATACCTTCTGGAACATCAATAACTGATTTACGTCCCTGTGTTAGTTCGCTGGGAACAAAATTGTTTGGTGCCAGAAGATCTTCTCGTAATAATATCTTCTGAAACATCAATACTTAAAATTGTTTGGTTCCACAAGTGTTGGTGGTTTTATTAGTTACCACTTCAGTTTGGTATATTTTTTGGAAATAGCATACTTTAACAATAGAAAATTCTATTGATAAATATCATTCAGACAATACCGAGAAATAGTATAAATTCCATCCCTGGATTTCAAGGCACCCATCAGAAAGGTCACCAACACCAGGCTCAAGGATTCCCCGCACCGTAGGTACCACTTCATATTATCTACAAGGTCGATATTACAATTCAGAGATTAATATTTTGCGAGCTGCTTCCAGTGTTTCTGCTCCGAGTAAGTTGCTCCCAATCAATCATATGCTTTGGAGCAATGGAGCAGTCCGGGTTGGCGGGCGACTCAGGAACGCAGACGCAACAACAACAAATGGCTGATCCTCCTCGATCCCGAGTGCTAGTGGCTGCTCCATTCTCCAACATTGGGTTGGACTACGCTGTCCCTTTTTCGCCCGCCATGGTGGGAAGCGCTCTACCACTTCTACTTGTCATATGCATGTGCACCAAGGCTGTGTACAATGTACACTGTACATACATTGAATTGGCTGAGGATCTAAGCAGCAGAGCATTCCTTGATATCTTCGATAGGGTTGTCAATCGTCGTGGCTATTGCACTATAGAATTCTTCACCTTCGAGAGAGGTCTGTTTCGCAAACATATATGCCAGCGCCCCGTCCAGCGAGTATGCCGCCTTCTTGATTCTAGCGAAGGAATTCCAAGTTCGCAGGATACACCAGGGAGGATGTGGATGGAGACTTAGTCGGTGCGACTAAGCTGTCATGTCATGGTCGCCTTTTGTCGATAGCTGCTTTTTATTTAGCATCACAATTTTTCTATAACGGCACAGTGGCCTGATGTCTAGGCAGTTATTCCTTTGTTTACTTTCTGTATATTTTATTGACTCTTTTGTGTCAAATTTAATCATTTGCGTTTTCATTTCTCGAAACAGGCATATCTCACTAAATTTTTAGAAATGTAGCATGTTTTTTATTAAAAGTTCATCCAAATATTTTAAACCATTTTCGAGATAAATAATGGGTTATATGCAAAAACAAATTGAGTGGGATGAGGTGGCAACCCCATATTTTCATATTTGATTTCATAACAAAAAAATTAAATTGATGGGAGCTTCATAAAATCATCTCGAATGGTATCACCTCGGTAGCAATTCTTAGAATGAAGTACCCTATTTACATAGCAACTTTCATCCAATCGGTTTTGCCGTTTTCGAGATAGTGTAAATATACAAATGCTCAATTATAAAAGAGCAGCTCGCTTAAAGGTATAAGATATCACACAATTAAATTGTAAAAAGTAAATTAGGGGAATTACAAAGTCATATATACATACCTTAAAAATAAGATACGGAAAAATAAGACCTGTGAGCATTTATGATATTTAGCCAATGACATCATGTTCAATGACATTAATTATCTTTGTAAAATCTCTTAGTAAAGTCGAATTAATGTCATTGAACATGATGTCATATAAAGTTTCAATTCGTCATAACTCCGAACTTTTTTGGTCTAAATTATTGATATTTGGATATATGTGTTCTTAGTCAATATCTACATAATTTTGGAAAAGTAGGCGGTGCCATGCCAACATGTTTTGTGTTTTTTTTGCTCTTGAACTTTCACGATAGGTTCAGGAGTTCGCTGGGCACGACACAGTCTGTATATAGCTTTTGGAAAAGGCCCCAGGTATATAAAGCTGCAGTTCGGTATAGCTAGGAATTTATTTGGTTCAAGTTAATGATATTTTATATATATATGTGTTCTATGTATCAAAACGTCAAAACAACTTCTACCGGGTTTGGTAGTATATTATAAAACGGCGGAAGCAAACAACGAATTTCTGCATTCTTTTGTAAAACTGAAAGACTAGTTTGCGTTCAAATAGACAGACGGATAGACATACAGACGGACGGAGAGACGGACTTGGCTAAATCGACTCCGCTCATCGTGCTGATTATTGTAGTGAACTTTTCTCTTCTTCTTCTCATACTTAAATACATTTAATGTTTATGAAGCTATTAACTATGTGCCCGAATATTTTGCTTATGTGCTTTCCGATTTGGCTAATTTTTGGGAGGAGTATAATACATATTACTGAGAAGCAGCTAACCAATTTTCATTAAAATATCAAGATTGAATTATAAGCGATTGCCTTTGAAAATAGCAGAAATTGTATGCTGAAAAGTGGGCGGCGCCACGCCTACTTCTTCAAGATTGACAAAATTAGTTTGCGGTCGAGTTTTTCTTAAAAAGCTTATTATGTGTGCAAAATCTGATTGATATAACTTGCTTAGTTGTAGAAATATCGCTTTTTAAATTTTACAAAAAAAAATTTCAGAACTATGTTAAAAAACTGGGCTTGCGCGTTAACCGATTTCGCCCATTTTTATAACAAACAGTTACGTTTATATATTGAACATTGTCACCAAATTTTGTTTCGAAAAATCAATTTTTTGAGAATTAAGGTCATTGACATTACACTTCGCGCCTTTTTTCCTTGGCTGAATCAAAACAATTCCCTTTTTGCTCGAAATAACCAAGCAAATATCACAACATTTGCGACACATTTGTGTATATTTTGCTCATACACATGTGCTGTGTGCTTTCAGAAAAAATGCTGAGCTAGCGGCACATGTGTGTGCTTTTTGGAAGAAAGCACGTGACCTGCGTTCTTATAGTACGTCCGAACTTTTTAAAAAAAGAAGTTATTTTGTTGAAAGCGAGCTGCCGCTTGAAGTGGTAACATCAGACTGTCTTTATTGGTTTCTTTTACTTAAAATGTAACTTAATACAAATGTATAAGTATGCTTATTTGTTATTGTAGAAAATGCTTACTTATCTTTAAGTGGAAATGCTTGGTTTTGTTTATTCAAATTACAATTAATTGATTTCTGCAATTCTACATTTTTAGGTAAGTTTAGCTTGAATTTACTGAATAATGCAATGCTGAATTATCATGTTAAAATGGGACCGGAAGTTGGTTTCGATTTTGTTATTGAGTTAATGAATTTATCTATATCATCAGAAAATGATATGTATGTACTAGGAGGGTCATTGTCTTTATATGTAACTACTCCCCCTTTTAGCTTAGAATTCTCCTGAATTCTACTATTTAATTTAATTTTAATGTATTTGTGCTTTGATATCAAAATTGCAAAAACCAACAAAATCATAATTGCAAGAAAAATATTTAATCCATATGTTATTTGACTATGCCATTTCAATTGAAAAATGCTTTTGTTTTACAATTTATTTTGCTGATCTATTTCTTCAAATGTAATTTTATGTGTAAAATTTTTTATATTTTCATGTTTCATGCTTACAATATTTTCTTCTACAGTTTCGACAATGTTGGAAAAATAATAATCATTTATTTTTAATGAGCAGTTGTTAAATTTCAAAATATAATTTCCATTAAGAGTAACGTAATCTTTTTTGCATGTGTTATTTACAATCAAATCAATTGCGTTTTTTACAACTATTGTTTTTTCATCAAGAGATATAACTTCTAATTCTTTATTTGTCACAAGTTTACAATTACTTTTTATTACACAATGGGTGCTAGGTTTTAGTTGTTTGAAGTGTTTATTTTCTTGGTATTGTATTGACATATTTTCATAAGAAAAAATTTCCTCTATTTTCGCTTCTATTTCTTTTTGTTCTTTATTAGGAATGGGAATGATTTTTCTTATATTTACTTGTATAAATGATTTTGGTATTTTGATTCCTAATATAAGAAAAGTATTATTTAAAGTTGCTGTCCCTAATTGTAAGTATTTGAGTTTATTAAAATCTATATTGTATTTTGTTATTTCATGGTTTGTTAAAATGTTTGGGTGAAGTATTCCATATTTAGCTGATACCACATTATCTTGTATTTGTTCGATTTTATTTTTTAACAACTGAATTTTCGCAATTTGTTCCAAGTACATATTTTGTTCATGATCCTCATTTACATATTTATTAATTTCATTAAATTCTTTTTCAATTATTCTTCTATCGCTCTTCACAATATTTTTTAATTGTTCTAATGCTAAGTTAAAATGTTCATTTACATATATTTGGTTATTTAAATTTTCGTTCGTCTGTAGGAAATGGTTTTGAATTGTTTTTCTATCGTCGTCATCCATCGTCCCGAATATCCATTTGGATACGCTTCCTACTGCATTTATTAGTCCTCTTCTTAGTCTTCTATTTTTTGGTATTAATGTTCGTAATTTATTTCTAGTGTCTACAAGTTCTGTTTGTAATATGTCTTTGTTTTTAATTTTCATTAAGCTAATATTTTCGGTCATTTCTTTTATTATATTGCCTATTTCTTCTAAGTTTATTACATGTATTACTATGTCTGTATCTTTTACTATATCTTCTGTCTTTATTTGAATGTCAACAAACCCTACCTGGTCCGTTAATTTTGTCGCTGTAAGTGATCCCTCAACTAGAAATATCCATGTCAGTAGTATCATCGTTATCGTTAGGAATTTCTGAAAATTTAAGAGGTTTTTTTATATTACAAGGATGAATATTCTTTAGATACGCCTTCTTATATCTAGGTTGTTTCTTATGTCTAAGTGCTTTATAGTTTTTAATAAAACCCTCTTTTCTCCTTTCTTCATAACTTATCCTGTTTTTATTAAGTTTATCTATTATTTTTCTTTTAGTATTTTCTATATTATTTTTTATTTTTTGTATGTCTACTTTACCTAGGTGTACCTCATTGGGAGTACATTTAATAGTAGAATGGTATCTATCATTATAATTCCTAATTGCTTTTTGGATTAACTGTTTAATAGGCGTGTCTTTATTTGCTTTATATAATATTCTAAACTTTTCGGCTATTGTGTTATGTAATCGCTCTACATCAGCATTACCCGTGTGACTATTTGGTTTAGTAAGATGCAAATCAACATTTTCACTACTTAAAAATTCTTTCATTCTTAATGCGTTAAATTCGTTGTCTGCTATTATTTTCTTTGGTTTCCCTATTTTTGCAAAATGGTCTTCGAGTTGTTCGATTATTGTAATGGGATTCCTATCATTTAATGGATATGCTGCCCCGAATTTAGAAAATTTATCTATTATAGTTAAAAACCGGAATCCTTTCATCACATAAGTGTCTACGTGAACAATTTGATTTTTATCTAATGGAGTTTCAGTATAATAGAATTTAGCTTTTATCGGATTCCTGTCGTATTTCCCTTCTTTGCATATGTCGCATTGAATAATTACTATTTGAATTAATTCCATAATTTTTGGATAATAAATTTTATATTTTATTTGATTATATGTCTCTTGTATACCCGAATGCATACTTTCTTTTACATGATAGAAGGATATTTGCTTAATAGCTTCAACTTCTGTCTCTATATCTTGTGCTCTGTGAGTGCATTTAATAAATTTAAGTTGGTTATCATTTGAATACATAGAAATTAGTTTTTCCTGTACTATATTATATTTGTGATCGCTGAGTTCAGAAAATATTCCTATATTTCCTTTCTTTATATACCTTCTAAATATATCGCCCATATTTTCAAAATCATTTTCTGCTATAAAGATTTGCTTTTTTCCGTGAATTATTTTCAATTCTTCAGTTTTATTATTAGTTAGGATTATTTGCATTTTATATTTATTTACGATTTCTTCTTTGATAGGAAAATAGTCACCTAAATTTTCTTCTGCGGAATGTATAGCAGCAATTGTTACATTATCCTCTATGTTATCGATTATATTCAGATCGGAACAATCATCTTCCGTATTTTTGGAAAAAAATTCTGAAATCGACTTCTCTTTTTCGTTTACTTCATTTTCATTTTCTAATCGACTTAGAAAATCAGCTACCTTATTTTCCTTTCCTTTTAAATACTCTATTTCGCAATCATACTCTCCTAGTTTTAAAAGCCATCTTTGATGTCTAGGAGATATGTCTTTCCCTTTGTATTTTGAATGAAGATATTTTATCGGTTGATGATCAGTTAAAATTTTAAATTTTCTACCGTAAAGGTAAGGTCTGAAATATCCTACACTCCACTATCCGTTGCTGAGTAATTTCTTTCATGATTATTAAGTGTTCTTGATGCAAAACAAACTGGGTGTCCTTCTTGGGATAGTACCGCCCCTAACGCATAATTTGATGCGTCGGTCGTTAACGTAAATTTCTTTTCGAAATTCAGAGATCGAAGTATTGGATGAGATTTAATTAAATTTTTAAGTTTTTCGAATGCTTCAATATATGTAGGATCTTTGGTGTTAATCCTTACACCCTGTTTTAAGTATTTAGTAATTGGTTCTGCAACTTTAGCATAGTCTTTAATAAATTCCTAGAAAACTCCTAGAAAACTTTTAATTTGCCTATCTGTTCGTGGCAATTCTAATCCCTCTATAATTTGTATTTTATTGGGGTTGGGTTTCATTCCTTCATTGGTTAAAATGTGTCCTAAAAACTTTTAAAAAATTACATTTATCTACCTGAATTTTTAACTTGTTTTTCTCTAGTTCACTAAAGATTTCCGTAACTGATTTGACATGTTCTTGTAAGGAAGTACTAAAGATTAATATGTCATCTAAATATACGACACAAGTTTTGTTAATATATTCTCTTAGGATCTCATTCATAAGCCTTTGGAATGTGGCTGGAGCATTTTTTAAACCAAATGGCATCCTTATGAATTCATATAATCCGTGTGGAGTGACAATACTAATATTTGATGGTACCCTTTCGCTAAGTCTATTGTAGTAAAGTATTGAGCTCTTCCTAACTTATCTAGGATTGAATCAATATTTGGTAATGGATATTTGTCATCTATTGTGACCTCATTTAATTTTCTATAATCCACTACTAACCGATATTTCTTCTTACCAGAATTGTCAATTTTTTTCGGTACTACAATAAGGGGGCTTGAATATTTTGATTTACTTTTTCTTATAATACCCTGCTCTGACATTTCTTTAATTTGTCTCCTAACTTCCTCTTCATGTTGTGGTGGGTATCTATATAACTTTGAATTGATTTGTTCATTTGTAGTTGTTTTTATTTCATGTTGCACTGATGTAGTATTTGTTAGCTTATCGCCCTCCTTAAATAATAACTTTTTAAAACGTTTTAGAATTTTGATAACTGCCTCATATTCTTCTCGGTTTAAATGATTTAGTTGTATTCCTCCAATCCTTTCGTCATTTGTTTCTAGTGTGCAAATTTCATTAAATGTGTGTGGTTTATTTAAAATTAGCGATTCTTTGTTATTAAGAATTAATTTTCCCTCTTCGACATTTATGATTGCGTTTAGATAGTTTAAAATATCAAACCCTATAATGAAGTCATATTTTCTTTCTGTTAAAGGTGTCATTTTCCATCTTACTCTAGCATTTTTTGGTAAATTAAATTCTTCGGGTGCTTCTGTATGTGCTTCGTATTTAATTGTGTCCTTATTCGTTAAGGTACTAAATGTGATTGGATTCTTTAAATTTTTTATTGGAAAATCTTTTATGCCGCTATTTATAAGGCTTAGTGTTGCTCCCGTATCTATTAGCGCCACATATTTTCTTGTATTTATTGTTAACGTTATTTTTGGTAAGGATTCCGAGGCTGATTCATAAAAAAAAATTGTATTTACTTCTTCACAAAAATTGTCTTCAGGTTCTCCTTTGCTTTGCCTATCCTCATTTAAGCGATCTTGGCTATAATTTGGACTATGGTTTCCTGCTCTTTGAGTCCCTATGCAATTAACTTCGACGTTATCTACTTCCATTGGTTCTATATTTTGTTTCCTTTGACCTGATCTATTATCCTGTCTTCTTTGAAACGAATTATTTTCATTATACTCCTTATTTTTAGGAATATATTGGGGATTATGTTTAGACTGTCCCGAATTATTAACCCATCTCTTCTGGTCATATGTTTGGGGATTTTGTCTAACTTGACCCAAATTATCTTTATTAGCTTGCCCTTGATTTGCATTGACATTAGGTTGATTGTAGTTGTTTTTATAATATCTATGATCTGAATTATTTGATCTGTTAGGGTATTGTCTATTATATTTCCTGTCGTCTCTGGCTATTTTTCTGTATTCGGGTCTAATACATGCGTCTTCAAATCTTCTCCTAGTCAGAAGTCTTAAAATTTGATTTAAATTTGTTTCCTCATAAATTTTGTCGAGTAGCGTTCCCTGAGTAATTTCTTTTACTGTGTTTACTAATAGGCTGTCCACGTTTGTCAAGTCTATGTAATGTTCGCACCTATAATAAACTGTCAGTTCGTCTGCTTTGTATTTAATGTTTTGAATTTCAACAATTAACTCATTCACTGTATTTACTTTTAGATTGGATATCATCCTATATATATGGTGGGGTTCTACATTTGGCCTATATCTCAATTTTAACGTTTCTTTAATTAGTTGCCAATTGTCTGGCTCGGATATATTTATGACTACATCTTTTGCCTGTCCCTGGATAGTCTTATAGAATATTGTACGTACCGATTCTCGTTTTAATGCTTCATTGTGTATTGTAGATAAAAAGTATTCGACGCTGCTGAAGAAACTGTTTACGGTTATATCACCTGTACCCGTGAACGTTGGTAGATTATTTATCGCCTTGAATATATTAGCCCTGTCGGTACCATGACTTTGTTGTTGTTGATGTTGTAGTTCCAAGTATGCACTTCGAAGTTGCTCGATTTGTTGTTCTCTTCTCGCTAGTTCCTCTACAAGTTCTACTGGAGACATATTTGACTGTTCTTGAGTCTGTGCCATCCTTACTTCGTCAAATGCTCGCTGTCGGTTGATTCGCTTAATGATGATTTTTGTTTTTATTTTTGTTTTCGATTCAGTGGTGTAAGCTACGTTTTGTGTCCACTACACTGACCTTTACACTTTCAAAATTTTTGATCTTCTGTTCTTCAGTGGTGATAATAGAGATTTATGTTCACTGCACTGATATTTTTGCTTTTTAAAAATCTTCTGTTCTTTAGTGGTGATAACAAGGATTTATGTTCACTGCACCAATATTTTTGCTTTTTAAAATTCTTCTGTTCTTTAGTGGTGATAACAAGGGTTTATGTTCACTGCACTAATATTTTCGCTTTTTGTAGTTAAGTGTTTCAAGGATTATAATTCTGGAGGGTCTGGTCAACTCCTGAGTTGGCTACAGAATCGCAGAATTTACTATATGTATTTTATTAACGAATCTTTTTATTTTCTTTTACGGTTCGATCACTGGATTCCAAGTTGTATTGAAATCCTACCGACTGCGCCACCTGCGTACTTTATAGTACGTCCGAACTTTTTAAAAAAAGAAGTTATTTTGTTGAAAGCGAGCTGCCGCTTGAAGTGGTAACATCAGACTGTCTTTATTGATTTCTT
The DNA here is from genome assembly GCA_949987695.1 of Merzomyia westermanni. Taxonomy (NCBI): domain Eukaryota; kingdom Metazoa; phylum Arthropoda; class Insecta; order Diptera; family Tephritidae; genus Merzomyia; species Merzomyia westermanni. Next base: position 94,830,954 of record OX465288.1, read on the forward strand.
TTACTTAAAATGTAACTTATACATTTGTATTAACTATGCTTATTTGTTATTGTAGAAAATGCTTACTTATCTTTAAGTGGAAATGCTTGGTTTTGTTTATTCAAATTACAATTAATTGATTTCTGCAATTCTACATTTTTAGGTCGAATGCCATTGGAGAGGACGGGATCGCGCTGAAATTTTGTAAGGTCATTATGGAGTATATAATAGGCCTTTTAACGCATATTATAAACCACTGCTTTACGAGTTCGTGTTTTCCAGCAGCATGGAAAAGGGCCATCGTTGTCCCAATTGCGAAAAAGCCAAACTCTGTGAGTGCTGGCGACTATAGGCCTATTAGTATACTGCCTTCATTTTCCAAAGCGTGCGAGAGTTTGATGGCAGAGCAGGTTTCAGCCTTTGTTCAAGAGAATAATTTAATATCTCCACTCCAATCTGGATTCAGAAAAAATCATAGTTGCTCGACAGCAATCCTAAAAATACTGCACGATATAAGAATTGACTTTGACAAGGCCACATAACCCTTCTCTGCCTACTTGACTTCTCCAAGGCGTTTGACTCAGTGGATCATGGACTATTGTGTATGGAACTTAAGCATAAATTTGGCTTTACAGACAGCTCCGTGAAGCTTATGGCCAGTTATCTTAAAGGCAGAACACAGAAGGTTAAATGTGGAGAATCTACATCCGAGCCCCGAACTTTAAATACTGGTGTTCCACAAGGATCTGTCCTTGGCCCACTTTTATTTAGCCTCTTTATTAATGATGTGTTTGCGGTGTGCAAGTATGTAAATGTTCATGCATATGCCGATGATATACAATTGTACTTATCAGATCGTATTGGTCTAGTTGAGGACTTATGTTTTAAGATAAACAGCGACTTGTCTGCTGTTTCTGCGTGGGCTAATGCAACCTATTTATGCTTAAATGCGACTAAGTCTTATGTCTTGCCTATATATAATAGCGCAGTATGTGTCAATGATATTCCTAATTTGTTTATTGGTCCCAGTTTTCTTAGCATTGCCGACAAGGTAAACAATTTTGGTTTTATCCTTAACTCTAAACTGAATTGCACTGATCACATAAATAGGGTTGTTGGGCAAGTGTATGGTATACTCCGGAAGCTGCGTCTTTTACGCTAGTGAAAACAAAGCAAAAATTAGTGCAACAACTAATAATGCCACTCATCACCTACAGTGAGGTAGTATACATCAAACTTGATTTCGTATCCTTCCACAAATTAAATATTGCATTCAATAATGGCACTAGATATGTGTACGGAATCGGTAGATATGACCACGTTTCGGATTGGCGAACCAAAATTTTAGGCTGTACGCTTGAAAACTATCTGCTTGCAAGGAATTGTATATTTCTGTACAAAGTTAGCATGTGGAAGCAGCCAACCTATCTTCATGAGAGGCTGATACCAGTAAAGTCTCGCAGACACCACAGTTTCATCATTCCGAAATATCAGTACTTGACGTCGTCTAGATTGTTTTTTGTTAACGCGGTAAGAGCTTGGAATTCAATTCCGGAGTACGTAAAGGCTGGACTGACCAGATTTAATTACAAGACAAGAATTTATAATTTCATTGCAATCTTGTGACTGTTTGACATCAATGCATTATAAATCTATTCTCTGCTTTATCTTTTCCATCTTTTTATTTTATTCTTTTATAACTCTGTTGTTACTAACAAAGAAATCTGTATTCTAATAGTTTTTTAAATAAATAATATGTATTATAATCTAAGCAACAATTGTGAAATTTATTAATATTGAAGTACTGTTAAAAGACTTAAGTCTTACTTTGTACTACTTGAAGAAACAAATAAATAAATAAATAAAATTATAAAGCAACTTAAATGAAAATTCAGTTAATACAGTTTTAAGCTAAATGTAAAAACCATAAACTGAAAGCTCTAAAATTTCCTTGATATTAATTTGTGATGAGAACTTATTAAGCTATTAAGAATAATTGCATGAATATTATATCAAGAGCATAAAAACTAAAGTGGAAAATAGTAAAAAGAATGTATCCTTAATGGTATAGCTAAAATATCTCAATAGCTCTGTTTTTAATTCGAAAGTGGTAGTCGCCCTGATTTCTTCAACTTTTATGAATTATACTGTACTTGAAGACGTTTGGTATCTACAGGAAATATAGGTCCTACCTGCTAGATTTTTTTTTCGTTACCTTTAAACATCCTTCTCCAACGTAATCCCTATAGAGGGTTTAGTCAAAAGCAAAATTTACCACCTCTACGATCGAAGAAACGAGGAAAAATATTCTTAGAAGAATTTTCCGTTCTTGTTTTTAAAATTAAGATGCAAAAAGTTTCAAATAAGAATAATGTACTTAAGTTAAGAAAAAGTGTTCTTAAAACCAAACTTTTATTTTTGATATTTTTATTGTTAGTTCAAAAAATTCGTCCTACATAACGGTCCTGCACTTCAATGAAGAATTTTTGCTTTACTTTTATTTTGGTCGTATGTGCAGTCGTTTGTTTTGCGAAATAAAATAATTGGTGACGTGGAAAGTGAAAATTCAACAACAGACGAAGGTCTGCTAAAATTATGAACAGATTTTGATTTAATTGATGTGCTTCCTTATTTAAATGGTGAGTAAAAAACTGCATTCATTTGTGAAAATTTATGGGTACAGAATGGAATCCTCTTTGCATATACATATCAAACCTAACTAAGTAGACACGTAATTCGTCTTATAAATTTTAGAAATAAAATTATAAAGGCATATCTACGTATGCTAAAAAGTGTTATTGAGGATCGAATGGTTGTGCTTGTATATATTTGTGGTCAAAAGTGGTAACCATTTAAGGGCCGTTTGCACAATGTTTGCACAAAACTGCTTAATCAAGACTATAACGTAATTGCTTTTACCCACTAACTATAACGTAATTGCTTTTACCGAAACTTGGCTAAAACCTCATGCTTTTAATTCTGAGTTTTTATTTAACGAATATCAAGTATATAGAAATGATCGCTCGAACAAAGTTGGAGGTTGAGTTTTACTTGCCGTTAATTCCTCTATACCTTCAGAGGAAGTTAACATACAGAACGTCTATATGTACTTATCTGTTAGCTACATCCCTCCAGCATCAGAGTTTTCCGTATACATGCAACATGTCTCTCTGATCAAACTGTTAACTTATTGACTAAAGCTTCTGACTCAATGATTGTTTTGGTTGATTTTAACTTACCTCATATATCGTGGAACATATCTGATGGAAAAATTATTCCAAATCCATCCAAACTGGGTTACAATGACTTTTTAGATGGAATTTCCGATCTTTACCTTGATCAAATAAATGTTCCCGCTAACAAGTTTGGGAAAGTCTTAGATTTACCCCCGATTCTGCATTCTTGACAAATTTTCAATCTTGATAAATATTTAGGAAACAAATATTTGTATGTATCAATTTTTTCGAATTCTTCGTCAAAAATACAATTATTTTTCTTAATTTTGACTTAAAATTCAAAAAACATGATACAAAAATTTATCAAGATTGACAATTTATCGAAAACACAGAATCGGGGGATTAGTGTATGTTGATGATATAGAAAAATTTTCTGTAAATCGTAATGACCAAGGTACTCAATGCTACTCATGTAGTAGCTTTGATTTTAACTTTTCCAAAGCCAACTACAAGAAATTAAATAAAGAACTGTCTAAATTAACTTGGCCTGACTTTGGTAGCGATAACGTCTCACATTTCAATCAAACTATTTACTGCCTATTCGAGAAGTTTATTCCTAAACGTAAATTAACTTATTATCATCCTACGCAAGCTTGGTTTACTAAAGAGCTAAGAGAGAGAAAAATAGGAAAACGTGATCATTTAATTTATATAAGAAGTACATCGATTTAAATAAAAAGTGCTATAAAGCTTATATCTCTAAAATAAAAAGAGACATTATTCTCAATCCAAAGTCATTTTATGGTTTCGTACATTCTAAATGTAAAGTAGCGGGGTTTCGAACAACCATGAAATATCAAGACATTATATCTAGCGATAATCAAGAAATCGCAAATTTTTTTGCTAAATTTTTCACTTCTAACTATTCTGCCGTCACCAATTCAAACTTTCAAAATTATCCTTATAAGCTACATGGGACAAATTTAGTTAATTCACCAACTATACGCGCCGAAGGTGTTCTAATTTATCTCAAAACCTTGAAAGAATCTTTTAAATACGGTCCTGATAGGATTCATACATGTTTCTCGCAAAAGTGTGCGAACCATATTTATCAGCCCCTTACCAAGTTGGTCAATCTATCACTACATTGTGGCGTGTTTCCAACAGCGTGGAAAGAATCGTTTCTTCTACTGCTGTATAAAATCCGGAGTAGGTCTTCCATAGAGAACTATCGTAGCTTAGCAAAGCTTTCTGCCATCCTAAAATTGTTTGAAGCTATTGTTACAAATCAACGTACGGGTCCGATCTCTACTTTGATTGCTGACTGCGAACACGGGTTCAGTAAGGGAAAGTCCACAGTTACTAATTTACTTGAGTTTACCAGTCAAATAACTACAGAAAAAATCTGCATACAGACGTTATCCATACGGATTTCAGCCAAGCTTTTGACAAAGTGTTTCACTCATTACTTATTCATAAACTCGATCAGTTCGGCTTCCCGGCTGTCTCAATCACTGGATCTCTTCTTACCTTAGTGACAGGACACAAAGACTAGTGTTTAAAAATTTATTATCCGATGTCAATTATGTCTCTTCGGGGGTTCCTCAAGGAAGCCATCTTGGCCCGATTCGGTTCTTGTTGTTTATAAATAATATTTCCACAATAATACAATTTTCAAAAATGTTGATATATGCTGGCGACGTAAAGCTTTTCGTGTCATTCACATCATTTGAAGATAGAAATAAGCTACAATCAGAGTTAGATACACTAGTTACTTCGTTCGATTTAAATTATATGGCACTTAACCTTAAAAGATGTAAATGCATGCGTTTTTCGTGTTGAACTTCTCAGCCGGCTTCTTATACAATTAAAAATTATAGTCTTGAGCAAGTGTATGATTTTGTTGACCTGGGGGTTACTATGGATTGCAAGCTCAATTTCAAACGCCATATTAAGGCAACAGTCAATAAGGCTAGAGGTGTTCTAGCATTCGTTAAACGATGGTCTAAAGAATTTAGCGACCCTCTTTTCACTACATTAGTTAGATCGATACTTGAATACGGTTCTATAATTGGGAACCCGCGTTACCAGGTCCATGTAGATCGCCTAGAATCAGTTCACAAACAGTTTTTACTATTTGCCTTAAGAGATTTTCGTTTGGATCTCTTTTATAATCTGCCACCCTATACTAATCGTTTAAATCGCATTGTTTTTATGGTTAAATTGCTAAATGGTTCACTCTCCAGCCCCATTTCTTCTAAGTGAAGTGAACTTCAATGTACCGTCTCGTCCATCAAGGCACCTTAAACCTCTAGTCTTACACCAGTGCCGAACCAATTTTCAGTTAAATGAGCCTTTTCGCTGTTTGTGTCAAGATTATAACTCTCTTTCTGGTAGATTGGATATTTCAGACTCGCTTTTCAGCATAAAAAAAAATCAATTATTTCTCTCCTAAATACATAGGAACTAATTGTTCCATATTCTTTGACTTTTATATTAACTTCTTACAATAATTTTATTCTGTTAACTTATTATTTCTTAATGTATAATCTACCTTATATCTACTTTACTTAGCTGATGAGGTTTTCGCTATAGCTGAGCAGTTTTGGATCTCGACGATCAACAAACCAAAGAATTTCAACGACTCGGCACGAACGAACAATCCGTGCGTTATGCGGATGCGCCCCTAGCGCCGGTTGGGCGGGATATGGCGGGTAAATCCGTTTGGGAATTATTATAATTATTATTAAGACTTTATCAGTGGTTGCAACAATTCGCTGATTATCTTCTGATAAAAGTTATCAAAGGATGGACCTCTGATTATGTGCGGATCAAAACAAAAAGTGGCAGCTGAAAGTAAACATCTGATTTTGTGATAGATTGTTTTGCTAACAAACTCTGCTAGTAATTGAATTTAGAAATGTAATAATATCCAAGTTAACGAGACCAACGTCTCGTTCTTTAAAAAATTAAAGATGCGGCGATTAAAACCGCCGATAACTAATTGAATGAAACACTGGAATAGGTTTGTAACATTTAATGTAGTGTATTGCTCGACACGCCAAATTGAACTAAACTAAACTAATCGATATTCTTACCAGCTAACTTCTTAACCTAAGACTATAATGCTAAGGTTGCGTGTGCCGTGTCAGCGGAATTATTATACTGAACCATAATTGGGGCAATGCTGACCATTATTGGATAACGAGTATACAGGGTGTGTGGCAATGTAGTACAGAGTTAAGTCTTCCTCCTTCAAAGGTCTGCGTCCCGCAGATCAAATGTTGAGAAGCCTGACTGCGGTATGTCTTGTAGGGTGTATTCACAGCTTTCTGGTGTTATGTTGAGTTTGAGTGTGCTGGATGGTAGGCTGACATTAGGGTAATGAGGTTCGTGTGTGGATTTTTCCTTAATTATTCCGTTGGCGGTAGAGTTTTTTTCCCATTGCCTTGGGATTTGGACTGGTGTTAGGTTCAGTTTTTTCCCGTAGCGTATAGCGAACCCTTCTGTAATTAGAGAGAGATTTACTTTATCGTTAACATGAGTTATGTACCTAATGTTTCCCATGGCGATATCATGAACATATCCTAAGTCGACGCTCATGGTACGGTTTTTGACGTTTGCCACTACGGCTGGCAGGGCTTGCGACGTGATAGCTTCCCTGCTGGTGAACACTTGGTCCCCTAACTTGATTGTTTCGTTGTTTAGTTGGAGTACATAGGTGCCATTCAGGGATTTTGAGGCACTGTTGCTCTCGATCACGCCTTGGTAGTTTGAAATGAATACCGTGCAATAGGTTACCCATTCTACGATATACCGTTGCGCCTGCTGAATTGGCAATCAGCCTCCCCACCTTTGAGTAGTCGTGGTAGGCAACTATCCTCCTCCAATTTTGTTAGGGATTGCATGTCGCATATGGTAGATGCACCAATAAAAGGCAGTTTTTCTTAAGTCCATACGTTTCCTCTTGGTTGACGAGCATCTTGTCGAAGGGTAGGTCTAGTTGTTTGCCATCGTATATACCAGCTCGTGTAATCAGTAAGTTGTATACGTTGTTTGCTACTTTTGGCATTGAGAGGACATAGAGGAGTAGCGTCCCATTTGCATATATTGATGGTTTGCCATATTATATTGCTTGAATTAAATTTTGATAAGTGAGGGTTTCTAGCTCTGATATGATCTGGTTGACTTCGTCCATATCGAGCAGGTTGGTGTTAACGATTTCCCGTTTCGCAAGCTGACATGCCCGCACCATTTCATTGACCTCCTCCCGAACAAGCGCGATATTATGAAGTGCGCTCTCTTCAAATTCTACCCTTTCTGTTTCTTTTGCTACTGAGTTTGTTCGATCCACGACCTCATTTATTCTCCCTAGGACCTCCTGCGTGGTTGCGAAAAGTTTTCTATTAACCCTGTATTGGTGGTTATTACTTTCTATGACTTCATTCTGACTTTGCAGGATATTGTTCCAATCAGTTGCGTCGGGTGATCCCGCAACCACTTCCACGCTGAGCCTATCCAGTCAATAGATCGGGCATTTTGGGTTCTGTTTGTATTTCCTCTTAGCTCTTCGAGACGTTGTAGTGTTTGGTTGATGTATAGCTGCACTAAAAGCTGGTTATCTGTTCGTCTGAATGAGTTACTCGCAAGGTCTTCAATTTGCTTTATTGCCGTAGCATATTGATCCAAATTTACCACGTGGATAAGTTTAAATGATCCACTGACGATCCACCCATGCCACTCTGTATAGTTATGATGGGCGCCTTATAGTGGAACATATGAAGGGCGCTGATGGCTGAAGCCAGTAGTGGGAGTCTGCAACACAAGGTGTTATTTCTAATTTTAGTGTTAGTCAGCGGCCGCCGTGGTGTGAAGGTAGTGTTGCCGGCCTACCACACCGAAGGTCCATGGTTCGAGCCCTGGTACAGGTAACATCAAAAGTGATTTGAAAAAAGTTTTTCAAAAAAAAAAACGGGGTCGCCCCTCGGCAGTGGTTTGGCAAACTCTCCGAGTGTATTTCTGCCATGACAGGCTTCTCAGCAAAAATTCGTCTCCTTTGTAGATGTCGTTCGGAGTCGGCAAAAAACTGTAGGTCCCACCAATTTGTAGGGAAAATTCAAATCGGCACACCACAAATTGGAAGAGAAGCTTGGCGCAAAAATCTCTTAGGAGGTTTATGATGATATGCCTGTTGTATATCGCGCCATAGAGAGAGAGAGTGTTAGTCAGTTATTTATTATTTATAGTTTATTGTTTGTTATATTGCTGATTAATTGTGTTGGTATTAGTGTTACTACATATTAGTATTGTTAGTATTATATTTTCCTTACAAGGGCGTTTGTATTCTTCTTTTAAATATCGTTTTGAAAATGCTTTTGACTTATTATGTTTACAAAAGGATATAAATGAGAGTATTTTGTTAAAGGAGATTTTGTGTTAGTACGGTGTAGGAAATCAAAGAAAAGAAATTTTAATGTTTGGTTTGTGTTTTTTACAATTTACAAATTCTAATTGCCCTTGTTTCGGTTAGTATGTTAGTGTTAGGTGATTTCTTATGATTTGTTGTGTGATTTTTTATTTTTATTTTTTTGTTTTTTCGTTCTCCTGCGAATTAGGTGCAAGGAGTAAATCTCAATATTTTTTTTCTTGCGGATTAGGCGCAAGTTCTTAAAAATTTTCATTTTTTTGCTTCGAAATTTTTCTTTCTCTCTTTTTTTTCTTAACAAAACATTTTATTATTTTTTTTTTTTATTATTTTTTTTTTTTTATTATTATTTTTTTTATTTTCTCCTGCGGATTAGGCACAAGGAGTACATTCAATATAATTGCTTAGCGGATTGGGCGCATAAGCTTAGTTTTTCTTATAGTTTTGTGGATTATTTTTTTATTTTCTCCTGAGGATTAGGCGCAAGGAGTACATTCAATATAATTGCTTAGCGGATTAGGCGCATAAGCTTAGTTTTTCTTATAGTTTTGCGGATTAGGCGCAAAATATTCAAATTTTCGTTTTCCTGGTAGCTAGAGGTGTTACCATGTCTCGAACCAGCTATGGGGGATCGTGTGGTCCCTTTTGCAGGCAGCGTAGCCATTTGTCAAATTCGATGGCGCCGCCCACTAATAAGGCACGATTTGTCCTACTTACAAGCCCGCTCTTGTAAGATAACTCCCCCTTAGCACCACATTGCTTTATTTTGATTCTATTTTTTGTGAAAAATGTTGCCACTTTCGACCTCAAGTGCTAGGATGTGTATTCCTGCGCTTGATGTTCCTAATGTGGGTTTTGTGGATTTTTTGCCACTCAAAGTGGTTACTGTCACTGTGTTGTCCTTGGCGACAACTTCTTTTTTGAAGAGAGGTTTCTGTTTCCCCTTTATCTGCTTATCCTTGACGTATATGACGTCGTTCTCGTCAGAACGCTTCGGTAAGCGTCTTTTCTTATTGTGCTTTTTGATCTGATCTAACTGTTTCTTTTTTAATAAAGTCTTCAAATATCTATTCATTTTCTGACTTTTGTCTAACAGTTCCTGATAATTGGAGGCCCTTGCACGATTAAAAAATACATCGATGGGCTTTCGGTTAGTTACCGAGTGAATTGAGTTATTGTAGCGGTCTACGGCGATGTTTACCAATTCCTTTGTTTTGAGATTCGGGTTGTCTGCTTTTAAACATCTAAAAATTTCAATAAGCGTGGAGTGAAGCCTTTCTACTTGGCCATTTACCTCGCTTTTTTGTGATGGGGTTCGGTAGAGTTGAATCCCTAAGGATTCGAGAAAATTTTGTATAATAGGGCTAATTAGCCCTCTTTCATTATCAGTAACCAAAACTTTTGGGGTGGTGAAATAATGTAGTAGCTTCACCATTTTTTGTTTTAGGTGCAAGGTTGACCTGTTTCTAATGTGGAAGAGTTTTGAAAATTTGGAAAATTTATCTATGCAGCTTAGGAATTTTTCTCCTTGGATCTCGAAAATATCTACGTGGATTATTTCGCAAGGACGTGAAGGAATTGGTGTGCGCTGTAACTCTGGCGTGTTTGGATGCCTATCATACTTACTTAGTTTACATGTCTCGCATGTCAGGACATAGTTTCTAATGGTACTGCTCATTTTCGGGAAATAATATCGTTCTAAAATTTGTTTCCTATTTTCCGTGGGGTTCCTATGAGCTCTTTTGTGTTCTTCCCACACGACTTCGCAGATCCTATCAGGGTTTCGAAGGTCTTCTACAAGAGTCTGGGCTACCCGGACCTTATAGTGTATAAAATGTTCCAAGTACACTTTCTGGAGCATCCCTAAATGGGTTTCTGGCATTTTTACGCCGTTGATCACATCCGGCCTCAGTTTCTCTTTGAGTGTATTCACCAGGTCTTGTTCTGTAATCTCTTCTATTGCTAGGTAATGCCGAGTGTAGTCGGGATGTGGCTCCTCACATATTTGTAGTCTTCCCCCGAATACGATTTGGTTCCTAAACACATTCAGTGGTACCTCGACGAATGGGATTAAATCCGAGTTGTCTTGTTCCGCACTGTGTACAGTGTCGCCAGTTGAACTGCCGTCACTTTCCGGATCCGCTGTTGAACCCATTGTGGCATTTTGACTACCGATTTCGGATGAAGATGTTTCTGTCAAATGATTTACCTACGTCTTTAAACGGGAAAGGGCATCGGCTACGACATTTGATTTCCCTGGTTTATATATCAGCTCATAGTTATATTCCTGTATTCTCGCCTTCCAACGCTTCAGCTTCTCGTTGCAGTTGCGGTTGCTCAATGAAAAGGTTAATGGCTGATGGTCTGTGAATATTCGGATGATTTTTGCCCCGTACAAGTAATTTCGGAGGTTATCCAGTGCCCAAACGATGGCGAGCATTTCCTTTTCGTTCGTTGCATATGCCTCCTCCGTGGAGGTTAAGCTTCGGGATATGAATGCGATAGGTTTGTCTTTGCCATCGTAGTCCTGTGAAAGCACTGCACCAATCGCGTAGTCAGAGGCATCTGTGGTTAGGTTGAAGCCTTTTTCGAAATTGGGGAAGGTCAGGACCTCGGAGGTCGTCAATATTTCTTTGAGATTCTTGAATGCCTCCTGTGCTTCCTCGTTTAGCACTATTGGCACTTTCTTCGACTGAGTTGCCTTTACTTGAGCGTGCTCTCCTCGTGGTAAGGGGTTTCGCTATTTTGGCGTAGTCCCGGATGAACTTCCTGTAATATGAAGTTAATCCTAGAAAACTTTTAAGTTGCTTCAGCGTACAGGGGGGCAGCATGTTCCTTATGGACTCTACTTTCTTGGGGTCTGGTAGTATTCCCTCAGAGGTCGCGATATATCCCAGGAATTCTACACTTGTTTTTAGAAATTGGGTTTTCACTAAGTTAACCTTTAGGCCTGCGGCCATGAGTCTGGAAAGGATAGTTTCGATATCATTTAGGTGAGTAACTTCATCTTTGCTGAAGATGATTATATCGTCAATGTATACAAAACAGATACGGCCTATAAATTCTTTGAGCACGTCGTCTATCATGCGTTGAAAGATAGAGGGTGCATTTTTTAGGCCGAAGGGGAGCCGCAAAAATTCGTATTTTCCATTCATTGTGGAAAATGCCGTTTTTGGGATATCGGACTCTTTCATTGGAATCTGGTGGAATCCGGAAGTAAGGTCAAGTGTAGTGAAGTACCTTGCACTCCCTAGGCTGGCGATAGTGCCGTTAATATCTGGTATGGGGTACGTGTCTGGAATCGTTACGGCGTTTAGCCGCTTAAAGTCGATGACCATGCGATATTTTTTTTCTCCATTGGGTTGGGCTTTCTTAGGTACGATCCATATGGGTGAGTTGTATGGGCTCTTTGATGGACGAATGATGCCATCCGATAGAAGGTCTTTGATTTGTTTTTCGACCTCCTCACGCATGTTAACGGGATATGGGTAACTTTTTGTGTAGATGGGGTCTTCTGTCCGCGTTCTTATTTCGGCTTGGACATTAGTCTCGATTTCCATGCTGCGATCAACTGGACCGAATACATTTTTATATTTGTTTAGTAAGTCATTCAATGCTCTTCTTGTGGAGTTGTTAATGTTACGATCGAGGGGAATGTGTGGCTCGATGCTATTGACGTGCTGGGCTATCTTCCGCTTAAGGGGCAGCACCGTATCAGGTTTTAAAATTAGCAAGTTTAATTCCCTATCTAGGACTGCCCTAACGTCTGTTAGAGTGTCGTCTCCCAGGATTCCGTCGAAAGACGTGAGCCCTGGAAGGACGAAGAATGTAGTGGGGTTATCTCTTCCCACAAATTTGAAGAAGTTCCCGCAGACTTCTCTATCAATTTTGATTCTTCCCCCCGCTGAAATGACTTGGAATGGTTTTTCCACCGGTGTGGATTTTTGTATGACGCGTTCGCTTATATAGTTTTTGTTAGCCCCTGTATCTACTAAAAATTCGAGTGTGCCTTGATTAGGCGTAGCATATTCTAAATATGGAACGCCGGACACGAGGCCCCTATTGTTAAATTTATCTGATCGCCGTTGTTTTGATCCGTTGGCCAGATCCATTATAATTGTAATTGTTACCTGAGTAGTGCCGAGGTGCTAACGATTGAACATTACTATTGAAACCCCTGTTGTATGGATTTGGTGAACGAGACCGACGATGAATAGCATTCCTACGGTCGACATTCATGAAGGTTAGACAGTCCGAGTATGCCTCGGGGAGCGATTTCGGTTTTTGAACTAGCAACAGAGTAGGAAGGTCCCCATTAAGCCCCCTAATGAAAACGTCTAGTGCTCTTCGTCGATGTGTCTCGGTTAATGCAAGGATAGTTTCGCCGTGGGCATATTTCTCCGTGTTAATGGTATTGATCATTAGAGATAGTTGTCTGTTCACCTGGGCGTAGAATTCAGATATTTTGAGACGACCTTGAGTCATCTGAGTTAGTTGTTGGTCAAGAGTTTCGATGTCTCTGACATCGGCATAGTGGAGGGAAAGAGTTTCTTTTATTTTCTTCCAATCGCTATCTAGGATATAGTGAGAGACCAAGGCGGCATCGGCCGCGCCTCGAATCTTATACCTGATATGCCGTAGGATGGCTCTATAAATTGGTTTACCTTTGACTATGCTATAGTCACTTATTATCTGTTCAGCACTATGTACCCAGGAAGAGTAATGTTCGCGGTTGCCGTCGAAAATCTGAAGCTCCTTAACACAATCTGGGAGTTTGGCTACCTCGTTTAGTACAGCCTCTGTTCGCGGTCTGGTGAGAGGCTCCTCTAATTCTTGTGGTGGATCAGCTTTTGTGCGTCGTTTGTCTACCTCCTCTACGCGGTTCTCCAGCTTTTTTAGGGTCGCATTTAGTTCACCTAATGCTTCCGAGCTATTTTTACCCTCTATTTGCTGTAGCCGTTTATAAAATTGTTTCAGCTGTTGTAAGGCAGCATTAATAGCGCCGGTCATCTGTAATATTCTTTTTCACCTCTTCTAAGTTCATGTCTTTGCTTATGCAAACTATGGGATAAAAAGAAAAGAGAAGAAAACTGGTTGGTTAGTTACTTACAAAAGCACGGATTTCATTCGTATCCTTTTATTATCACTTGCTCTACACTCTTGGGTTTTATGCCTCTTTTATAATAACTTTTCTTTTCTTGTTTTTTTTTCCACTTTTGGGCTCTTTTATAATAACCTTTCTTATTTTTTTACTTTTTTATGCCTCTTTTATAGCAAATTTTGATGTTTTATTTTTTCTTTTTGCAACACTGGCCCTTGGCCTTTAAACTACCACTAAGGTAACCTCGGGTCCCTGCTCGGGCGCCAGTTAACGAGACCAACGTCTCGTTCTTTAAAAAATTAAAGATGCGGCGATTAAAACCGCCGATAACTAATTGAATGAAACACTGGAATAGGTTTGTAACATTTAATGTAGTGTCTTGCTCGACACGCCAAATTGAACTAAACTAAACTAATCGATATTCTTACCAGCTAACTTCTTAACCTAAGACTATAATGCTAAGGTTGCAGATCCCATTCATGCTTCCGGGTTGGTTATTAGGTCAGCTGCACGTCTTGGCCGATATTGCTGCGTTGCACTATTTGCCCATTCATTAATAACTGTGCTAGGCCGATATTGCTGCGTTGCACTATTTGTTTATTCATTAATAACTGTGTCGCGCGTGTGCCGTGTCAGCGGAATTATTATACTGAACCATAATTGGGGCAATGCTGACCATTATTGGATAACGAGTATACAGGGTGTGTGGTAATGTAGTACAGAGTTAAGTTCCATATAAAGAAATATCACAGTAGAAATTTGTACAGCAAATTATGCATTCACAACGCAACTTTTGTGAATTTTTTTCCAAAAACGTTCACAATGACCCACTCTATCATGAAAACTGAATCAGACTTTTGTGTGAACGAAAATGTCATTCTGGGGTAAGCCATGATTAGGTTATCATGTGTTAAAGTTTATCATAACCAGACATTGAGTAAACGGCCCTAAGTTGGCTTATTCTTCGCGAAGGTTAGATACCTTGTCGTGGTGCAAAGGCATAGTCGCTAACCACTGGAGCTACATCTCGAGGATAGTTCTACCTCCCCTGTAGCCCGATTCTGTAACTTTTAGCCACGCGCCGAGCGTTAAGCTTATCGCCAAATTTTGGCGTTTGTTCTTAACGAAAATGCGATTCTCTAACTCTCCTTTAACGCCGCTAAACAGCTGATTCTTGATGGTGATAAAATATGACAATACTTCTCTTTTCGCCATATTTTGCACTAAGTTACCTGCAAAAAACTCAAAACAAATTTTTTTACTTTTTCCAAACGCTGAAACACTTACAAATATATAAACGCTATTGTTAACACCTCGAAAATAATTCGCGACAGCTAACCACACAAAAGTTAGCTAACACTTTTCGTGTGGTTAAAAGTTAGTGAATAGGAAAAAGCGTTAAAAATGGTGTTTAGCGAAGTTAACGCTAACATCTGGCGTTAAAATAGTTAAAGAATCGACCTCCTGGAGAGCGATGAGTTAGATCTACCCTCTCCCAATTCAGGGTGTTATGCGGTGCCGTGACCATTGGACGTTTTCAGTCCGGAGGTTAATTGTGGCTGTATTCATACGGAGCCTCTCTGACACCGGAACGCCTCAGAGAGTAATTTGGTCCTACCAGCGTATGGGGCTCTGCCCCGGCGGACGACACCCTTCAC
This sequence comes from Merzomyia westermanni, assembly GCA_949987695.1. Lineage (NCBI taxonomy): Eukaryota > Metazoa > Arthropoda > Insecta > Diptera > Tephritidae > Merzomyia > Merzomyia westermanni. The sequence continues at coordinate 94,846,293 of OX465288.1, forward strand.
CTTCCTAACCATTGACCAGCGAGTGGTCGTACGAACAAGCTGATGAGCAAAAATAAAAATAATCAAAATTCGTCCTCTTCCTCACGGGAAAGGACCGTGCCGAAAGGCACACTCACGCCCGAAGGGTGGGGGAAGAGGGTAACCTCGAACCCAAAAAACACCACGGACGACTTGGTGGTGTTCAGCACCAGCACGGATGCGAACGCAGTTGCGCTGGAAACGGCGAATTGCGCCGCACCTGCTGATGGCGAACGTTCATCAAGGGCTGTCGCGCCAACCAGTATCCCCACAGCCATGACAGGGGTCTCACGACCTGGCCACTATGATCCGAAGAAGTATGTAGAAGCCTTTAATTTAAAGCTCACTGCGAGTGCAACTTCGGGTCGGCTCCATCCTGATACGGGGAGGGAGTCTCCATGTTTCCTACGGGCAAGAGCGATCTGGAGAGGCCAGCACCAGCACGGTTGCTGAACGCCCTTCAGAATCCGGAACGGCAACCGTTCTCCCCAATGCTTTGCCAGGGATCTCGCGACCTGACCACAAGGAGCGAAAGCTGAAGGTAGCCGCAACCGGGGGAACGACCGCGATTTCAACTACAGGTCGACTACCCCTCGACATCTCTCCCAATCTGTGGAAAGCGCGACGCCAAACGTTGGACGAGGACCTGAAACCTCCTCTCAAAAGGCACCATAACCACCCTGGGGTAGGCAAGCCAACCTTTACAGAGGTGACCAAGACTTATTGCCATCTTGGACCGAGTAATTGGCCGTGGTGCCATCCCGAAAAACCAGTTGCCCTACGTCTCGACGTGCTGATGGAGGTTCCGGGTAGTCTGCCGCTAGGTTCTGACGCGGCATGGTACTTGATGTCGGCCATGTGAAATTGTGCAGGTACTCAGAACAATTTTACGATGGAAGATAACCTGCCGGACATCGACGGGAAGACCTCGACGTCAAGGTAGGGGCAGGGGAGTCACAGCACACTCCTGTTGAGGGTGCTACAGATAAACCTACAAAAATCTAAGGCAGCCTCTCTACCTGCAACTAACGCGGCTGTGAATATACCCATCACGGTGGAGGGGTAAAATCGGCAATCAAAAGCTTCAAACCCCTTTTAAGTCTGGCGGACCGGACGAGATTGTTAATGTACAACTAGAGAATGTAATCAACAACTTCCTCACTATCACTATTGGCAGCAACCTTATCTTTGACTAGCAACACACTTTCCTTAAAGTTAAATCTACTGACACTGCGCTTCATGCCCTAGTCTCTACTACAGAAGCATCCTTTGATGAGAAGGACTACTGTCTGGTGGCCTGCCGGGATATCTAAGGAGCCTGCAATAATATAAGCCCAGACGCTGTTAGCATCCCCCCAACGAATCTGTGTATAAATAGGTTCCTGGTGGGACTGATTGATCAACTACTTAAGGGAAAGAAAATACTTTCATGTCCAAAGGGGCACACCCCAATGTGGTGTTCTGTCCCCACTTCTATGGAACATAACAATTAACTCGCTGCTACATGTTTGTGGGAAGGTTGTGACATATGATGTGGCCGTTGCGTACAGAAGCAACGTGGTCTGATGCAGGTAGCATTTGGGAGAGATTTCATTATAGTCCTCTAGCTGAGGACTTAGCCTCAATTCCGAGAAAGCGGAACTTGTCTCATACACTAAGCGCTATATAATAACACCGTCCAACCTGCCAGAGCTAAATGGAGTGCGCTTTAATCTGGCCGATAAGGGCAAATTTCTAGGTATGTTTCTGGATAAAGGGCGAACTGGAACGAAAAAGTCATTCAGCGTCAAAAGAAAGCATATATTGCATTATACACGTGCAAAAGCGCCAAAGGCAAGAAATGGGGTCTGCTTTGGGCAAGGCTTCAACCTGAGTTTGTTAGGAAAGTTCACAGGTCTGGCATGATTAGCCTAGGCGGAGCTATGAGAACTTCGCCAGGCGATTTTCCAGGCCTTCTTTCCCTAGATATAGAAGGGTACCGAGCAGCAGCGCCGTCAGCCCTGCGCCTACCAAAATCGTCCAGCTGGAACACACGAACCAAGGGACATTCTAGCATACTAAACAATTTTCTTCCCGGACCACTACTTCGCTCACGACTACTACACTTTCGGAATGTAACTTCACGGTAAATATCCCCAGTAGGGTAGGGGTGGAGTCGGATCGGTTCTACGGAGCAGAAGGTAGCATATCTTTTCAAAGGATTGTGACCTAGAACTCTCTTTCAGACTACGTGATAATTGTACTGTCTTCCAGGCTATGGTCTCTGCAATAATGGAATCCACGGCGTGGGCAAATCGGCAAATTTTTATTTTTAGGGATAGCCAAGCCGCCATGAAATTTCTTGGCTCTCGCTCATTTAATTCTGAACTAACGCTAAACTGTCACCAACCTCGCCAAGAGATGGCCAACCAGAATTGTGTGAACCTCAAGTGGGTCCCGGGTCACAGCGACATTGAGGGAAACTGTAGGACAAACAGGGTATTCCTGATAAATAACGCTTAGGTATACCCTTTTCCACGTGCAGGCAACTGCTAAGGGTATGTACCTATCGACAAGCTAACAAAAGGTGGCAATAACCCCCAGGGTGTCGGATATCCAAGCAAACCTGGCCGAAAAGGGATCCCAAGAGATCTCGACAATTTTAAACCCTAAGAAGAGCTGATATTTCGAAGTTAATGGGAATACTAACTGGGCATTGCCTTATTGGGAGGCACGCGAAGAGGCTAGGTGTCCCCTATCGTCGTTGCAATAATAGCTGCAAAGACGACGAAGAGGAAGAAACTGTAGAACACCTCATCTGCAACTGCCCCGCACTTAGCGGCGCCAGACGGTTTTACCTGGTAGTTTCCTTCCTGGATAACATTCGCTGAATTGCGGAGTATGCCATCAATGACTTGATCGCTCTCATTAAGTCTTCAAATTTTTTCTAAGATGAGGTGTAACGGTGTCTTTACGTGGTATCAGAACGGGCCTTCTAATACTGGCCTAAGTGTGCCTTTGTGGTAACCACTTCAACCTAACCTAACTTGACTAATGAGAAGTGTGACTTGTATAAAGTTCTTACTATGGTGTGTAATTTTAGGCGACATTTTTTTTACCCACAAATCTGATACTTTATAGAAAGTAAAAAAAGTAGCAAAAGGCTTTAAGTGCAATAGCACAGTAAAAATACTTTATCAATAACAATTTCACTTCAGTTCAATTTTAAAATGGAATTTATTGTACATTTTTAAATCTTTTTATATCTGGCCTGTTATAACTTTCGCGTATAACAGTGAAAGACAATATCGGCTGAAAATGAAACACCCTAGTGATGCTTGGAAACGAAAAGCGGTAGCAAATACATGCAAGTTTAACATTTCTTATTTCGTCTTGGGTGATTATCGCTTGTTGTTGACATAAAAAATCTGACTGCGAACATTTTCCACACTTAAATATGTACATAAATGTAGTTTTCGTACATACAAGTTTGTAAAGTTATTAAATATGGATTGCTTTTGCGAAAATATCCAAAAGTGAATTTGTTAAAATTGTATTATTTTTGGAAAAACTGTAAGGTCAGACAGCCGTTGAATGTCCAGCGCTTGATAAAAATTTTTATTTAGGCTCACATATGAACATATATTTCAGCTGCGTGTGTGATTTTGCAAACTTTGCAGTATCTGAGGCAGGAAGATTTAAACGAAGCAACACCTCCACTGTTCCTTCTGATAGAGTTCCGAAAGAAACTATTTATGTGGAACGAGGGTAGTACTTTTTAAACAAAAGTAATAACAAAACTCAACTTCTGTTAATTTGACTCTTTCATAGTTTGGAATAGACGATGATACAATTTCCTTGTCGTCCAAAGTGGATTCTTGGCTAGAAAGAACATCCGAAAACACAAAGAAAATTCTGAAAAAGTATATGAAAATTTAATATAACAGAATTCTTATTATACATAATTTCTTTCAACAGGCCTTGACATTTGTTGCAGGATTCTACTAGGAGCGGAATAGATAGAAAGAATAGAATCATATTGCACAAATAAAACGCTTACAAATCCACGAACAGACGATATTATTAACATCATATTGAAGGAAGTACTTGTAAACAATATTACCGTTAGTGTGCAAGACTTTCCTTGCATTGTGGATGATTTTTCCTAGTGAAGCTAATGTACAGGTAAATTTAACCAACACATATCGCATTCTAAATCAAAAACAGTCCCAAGTTAATGTTGTAATCCTCTTCATAGGACTATTTCATCTCGAGACAAGGAAAAAACCAAAACCGTCACACTGGATGCTCTCCTGAGCTGCTTACGGGCAAAGATTCAAGTTGCATATTGCATTTTGGTAATTGTTTCCCTTAGGAGACAACTGCTAATACACGTCCAAAAATATCGGTAGGGGTATCAAACAACGCGCTTTTCGAGCGGATTTTAAATTTTTTGTTTCAGTGAAAAATTACCCAGGTCATATCCCAAATAGGGGGCTTGATCCAAGGTATTTATGTGCATAACACTTTTCTGCGTAGGCGGTCTTCGGCCGCGCCTCAAAAAAATAACCCTTAGCCGGTCCCTAATCTGTGATTACAACAACTACATGAAAATGACAGAAAATTTTAAACTTTGATTGGAAATATCTCTTCACTGTAACAAAAACTCGAAAATCCGGAATATTGTTACCGAGGTCAAAACGCGTCTTTTGATACCTTTCCCGATAATTTCGGACGTGTTTTAGCAGTTGTCTCCTAAAGGAAACAAATACATGAAATTTTTCTAAGCTTGGTCGAAATTTTCGCATGCGCAAGCTTCAGATGTGGCACGAAAAAAAATTTCATTTTTTCCTAGTGGTTTTACTGACAATTTTTTTTATGATATATTACAACTCCAGTGTTCCTTTTATCATGTGCAGGTGGGTTACTCTGAACGGATATGCTAGTGATATTTCCTTCGAATTTGAAAAAAAATTATATGTAGTTTGACAGTTTTCGCATCGCAGTACTAAGTAACCCCCCAAAATAATTGTTTATTGATGCACGGCTAAAAATGTCAGCCTAAATTTTAAACATTTTTTGGCTACACATATACCAAACCAAATTTGGCTTATAATTAAAACTATGCCGATTTCCGAAAAAATGCGCGTGAAGGAAAGGGTTTAAATTTCAAACCTAAAATATTAAAAAAAAATAAAAAATTGTACCAGTTGGTAGGGCTCGAACCGAGGCATCCCACATCAGTGTGCAATGCTCTAGCCACTGAGCTAAGGCGCATATGTATGGTGTACACATATGTTCTGTCCCTGTGGGGAAAATCTCTATTTCTGAACTAGTGCGCTTCTAGTGCTTTCTGAACCCCTACTAGAACGCCTTCAATCTCTTTTACATGTAATCAACTGGCGAATGTCCTAGGCGGTGGAAATTGGCCCCCGCTGCATTACCTTTTCTACAGTTCCGAACTAGTTAAAAATTCGACAGTTGGGATGTAGTTCGTTTATTGCTACTATTGCTCTAGTTCTGAACCATTTCCAAATTCTACAGTTTGGACGTAGTTAGTTCAGAATTAAAAAAGTAATTTTAAGAAGCCTTCCATGGTAGAACTACACTCGGAGACTTTTTTGCCAAATAACTACCTAAGCTCGACCCGATTTTGAAAAACTTTTTCAAACCACTTTTGATGTTACTTTTCACAGGACTCGAACCTTGGACCTTCGGTGTGGTAGTCCAGTAACACTACCGCCACAAAGTTGCGATTAGTTTATGCACTTTTAATAATTTCAGCCTAAATTTTAAACCATTCTTTCATCATGTATACATATGTAACTTTTTCTCACACTACTGATGCGTGCGCCGTAGCTGAGTGGGTAGTGCACTGGACTCTGATGCAGGACGCGTTGGTTCAAATCCTACCACCTGATAAATTTTTATTTTTTATTTTTATTTATGATTTAAAATTTTTAACCTTTCTTTAAAGAAAGTTACAAGAACAAAACATTTTTCCAAATACGAATCTAAATTTTATTAAATTTTAATGATTACACAACTGCCGGTGTCGAACTAGTGGAAATCTATTACCTATCTCTTCTTTCTTCTTCTTTAAATAATCATCTAACCGCCTGGGTGATTTTGACCGTCCAACATAGCCAGTCGTTTCTTCGTTGCGCCAACTGGCGCCAATTGGAAACACCGCGGGATCGCAAATCGATTTCCACTTAATCCTTCCATCGGATTGGTGGTCTCCCTCTGCTTCCACCGGCGGGTGCCGATAAGAATACCTTCCGGACTGAAGCATCTTCCCTCCTTCGCACTACGTGGCCTAGCCAGCGAAGCCTTTGTGTTTTAATTCGCAGAACTATGTCGACGTCTGCGTAAAGTTCATACAGCTCATCATTAAATCTTCTTCGGTACTCGCCGTTTCCAACGCGTAGAGGTCCACAAATCTTTCGAAGAACCTTTCTCTCGAATACTCCCAGAGTCGCCTCATCAGATGTTGTTGGTGTCCACGCTTCTGCACGATATAGCAGGACGGGTGCGATGAGTGACTTACAGAGTGCTATTTTCGTTCGTCGAGAGAGGACTTTACTTTTCAATTGCCTACTCAGTCCGAAGTAGCATTTGTTTGCAAGAGTAATTCTTCGTCGGATTTCTAGGCCAACATTATTGTTGGTGTTAATGCTGGTTCCCAGGTAAACGAAGTTTTTTGCTATTTCGAAATTATTGCTGCCAACAGTGGCTTGGTTGCCAAGGCGCGAATACGCTTACTCTTTGCATGATGACAGAAGGTAGTTCGTTTTGCCCTCGTTCACCACTAATCCCATTTTCTCCGCTTCTTTTTCTAATTTGGAGTAAGCAGAAGTTACGGCGCGGTTGTTAAGGCCAATGATATCAACATCGTCACCATACGCCAACAGTTGCACGCTTTTATAAAATATTGTTCCAGCGCGGTTAAGTTCTGCAACCTGTATTATTTTCTCCAGCATTAAATTAAAGAAATCGCACGATCTGAAACCTCGTTTATTTTCGCACGTCTCGGAGAGGTCCTTCCCAATTCTGACCGAGCTGGCGGTGTTGCTCTAGGTCATTTTGACTAGCCGTATACGTTTTGCGGGGAAACCAAATTCAGACATAGCGGCATATAGGTAGCTCCTTTTCTTGCTATCGAAAGAGGCTTTAAAATCAACAAAGAGAGGATGTGTTCTCCAGCATTAAATTAAAGAAATCGCACGATCTGAAACCTCGTTTAGTTTCGCACGTCTCGGAGAGGTCCTTCCCAATTCTGACCGAGCTGGCGGTGTTGCTCGAGGTCATTTTGACTAGCCGTATACGTTTTGCGGGGAAACCAAATTCAGACATAGCGGCATATAGGTAGCTCCTTTTCTTGCTATCGAAAGAGGCTTTAAAATCAACAAAGAGAGGATGTGTGTCGATTCTTTCCTCACGGGTTTTTTCCGAGATTTGGCGTATTGTAAAAATCTGGTCGATGGTAGATTTACCAGGTCTGAAGCCACACTGATAAGGTCCAATCAGTCTGTTCACATCAGGCTTCAGTCTTTCGCACAATACGCTTGATAGGACCTTATATGCGATATTCAAAAGGCTGATTCCTGATAGTTGGCGCAGTTTGCAGGATCGCCCTTCTTGTGGATTGGGCAGAGAACACTTAGATTCCAATCTTCAGGCATGCAAGTTCACGGCAGCCTCCACACACCAGCCTTACGGTAGTTGTAAACAATTATTGAGATTTTTCCAATATCCATAGTGGCCTGCTACTGCAAGTTTTAAGAACTATGTCGACGTCTGCGTAAAGTTCATACAGCTCATCATTAAATCTTCTTCGGTACTCGCCGTTGCCAACGCGTAGAGGTCCACAAATCTTTCGAAGAACCTTTCTCTCGAATACTCCCAGAGTCGCCTCATCAGATGTTGTTGGTGTCCACGCTTCTGCACCATATAGCAGGACGGGTGCGATGAGTGACTTACAGAGTGCTATTTTCGTTCGTCGAGAGAGGACTTTACTTTTCAATTGCCTACTCAGTCCGAAGTAGCATTTGTTTGCAAGAGTAATTCTTCGTCGGATTTCTAGGCCAACATTATTGTTGGTGTTAATGCTGGTTCCCAGGTAAACGAAGTTTTTTGCTATTTCGAAATTATTGCTGCCAACAGTGGCTTGGTTGCCAAGGCGCGAATACGCTTACTCTTTGCATGATGACAGAAGGTAGTTCGTTTTGCCCTCGTTCACCACTAATCCCATTTTCTCCGCTTCTTTTTCTAATTTGGAGTAAGCAGAAGTTACGGCGCGGTTGTTAAGGCCAATGATATCAACATCGTCACCATACGCCAACAGTTGCACGCTTTTATAAAATATTGTTCCAGCGCGGTTAAGTTCTGCAACCTGTATTATTTTCTCCAGCATTAAATTAAAGAAATCGCACGATCTGAAACCTCGTTTATTTTCGCACGTCTCGGAGAGGTCCTTCCCAATTCTGACCGAGCTGGCGGTGTTGCTCGAGGTCATTTTGACTAGCCGTATACGTTTTGCGGGGAAACCAAATTCAGACATAGCGGCATATAGGTAGCTCCTTTTCTTGCTATCGAAAGAGGCTTTAAAATCAACAAAGAGAGGATGTGTTCTCCAGCATTAAATTAAAGAAATCGCACGATCTGAAACCTCGTTTAGTTTCGCACGTCTCGGAGAGGTCCTTCGCAATTCTGACCGAGCTGGCGGTGTTGCTCGAGGTCATTTTGACTAGCCGTATACGTTTTGCGGGGAAACCAAATTCAGACATAGCGGCATATAGGTAGCTCCTTTTCTTGCTATCGAAAGAGGCTTTAAAATCAACAAAGAGAGGATGTGTGTCGATTCTTTCCTCACGGGTTTTTTCCGAGATTTGGCGTATTGTAAAAATCTGGTCGATGGTAGATTTACCAGGTCTGAAGCCACACTGATAAGGTCCAATCAGTCTGTTCACATCAGGCTTCAGTCTTTCGCACAATACGCTTGATAGGACCTTATATGCGATATTCAAAAGGCTGATTCCTGATAGTTGGCGCAGTTTGCAGGATCGCCCTTCTTGTGGATTGGGCAGAGAACACTTAGATTCCAATCTTCAGGCATGCAAGTTCACGGCAGCCTCCACACACCAGCCTTACGGTAGTTGTAAACAATTATTGAGATTTTTCCAATATCCATAGTGGCCTGCTACTGCAAGTTTTAAGAACTATGTCGACGTCTGCGTAAAGTTCATACAGCTCATCATTAAATCTTCTTCGGTACTCGCCGTTGCCAACGCGTAGAGGTCCACAAATCTTTCGAAGAACCTTTCTCTCGAATACTCCCAGAGTCACCTCATCAGATGTTGTTGGTGTCCACGCTTCTGCACCATATAGCAGGACGGGTGCGATGAGTGACTTACAGAGTGCTATTTTCGTTCGTCGAGAGAGGACTTTACTTTTCAATTGCCTACTCAGTCCGAAGTAGCATTTGTTTGCAAGAGTAATTCTTCGTCGGATTTCTAGGCCAACATTATTGTTGGTGTTAATGCTGGTTCCCAGGTAAACGAAGTTTTTTGCTATTTCGAAATTATTGCTGCCAACAGTGGCTTGGTTGCCAAGGCGCGAATACGCTTACTCTTTGCATGATGACAGAAGGTAGTTCGTTTTGCCCTCGTTCACCACTAATCCCATTTTCTCCGCTTCTTTTTCTAATTTGGAGTAAGCAGAAGTTACGGCGCGGTTGTTAAGGCCAATGATATCAACATCGTCACCATACGCCAACAGTTGCACGCTTTTATAAAATATTGTTCCAGCGCGGTTAAGTTCTGCAACCTGTATTATTTTCTCCAGCATTAAATTAAAGAAATCGCACGATCTGAAACCTCGTTTATTTTCGCACGTCTCGGAGAGGTCCTTCCCAATTCTGACCGAGCTGGCGGTGTTGCTCGAGGTCATTTTGACTAGCCGTATACGTTTTGCGGGGAAACCAAATTCAGACATAGCGGCATATAGGTAGCTCCTTTTCTTGCTATCGAAAGAGGCTTTAAAATCAACAAAGAGAGGATGTGTTCTCCAGCATTAAATTAAAGAAATCGCACGATCTGAAACCTCGTTTAGTTTCGCACGTCTCGGAGAGGTCCTTCCCAATTCTGACCGAGCTGGCGGTGTTGCTCTAGGTCATTTTGACTAGCCGTATACGTTTTGCGGGGAAACCAAATTCAGACATAGCGGCATATAGGTAGCTCCTTTTCTTGCTATCGAAAGAGGCTTTAAAATCAACAAAGAGAGGATGTGTGTCGATTCTTTCCTCACGGGTTTTTTCCGAGATTTGGCGTATTGTAAAAATCTGGTCGATGGTAGATTTACCAGGTCTGAAGCCACACTGATAAGGTCCAATCAGCCTGTTCACACCAGCCTTCAGTCTTTCGCACAATACGCTTGATAGGGCCTTATATGCGATATTCAAAAGGCTGATTCCTGATAGTTGGCGCAGTTTGCAGGATCGCCCTTCTTGTGGATTGGGCAGAGAACACTTAGATTCCAATCTTCAGGCATGCAAGTTCACGGCAGCCTCCACACACCAGCCTTACGGTAGTTGTAAACAATTATTGAGATTTTTCCAATATCCATAGTGGCCTGCTACTGCAAGTTTTAAGTAAACAATCCAAGTCACTTCTGTTACAAATCGAAGTATTAAATAAACCCAAGCTCAATTCGCAGTCTAAAAATGATCGTTTGTTATTTCACCTAAAATAACAAACTCATTCTTTGTTTTTGCAGTTGGCTACTTTTGCATACAACGCAATGCAATGATCCGTTTAATTGATGGATATTGATATCTTCATTTCAAGGCTAAGCCTATTTCATCGAATGATGAAATTAATTTTAAGTAAACATTTAAAGAATGTATAAATAGACGTAAATTAGAATAAGCAGTTTAGTTTTTGAGTACCGCTTGAAGCACACGTTTGGAAATCGTTATACGGGTAATAAAACGACTTTTAATAATATAAAATAAAGCTAAGTGTTTTAATGTAGGTATCTAAACTCGTTCGCTAACGCGAACTGAAATAAAGTTTTTAAAAACGTTTAGGATAAACCATAAACATTAATTGGCGCCCAACGGTGGGCACACGCGGTACGATTTTAGGTGGAAAAGTACAAGTACCCTAGTACGCGAGTGTTTATAAAGGAACTTGAAAGGAGAAAACGCCAAGTATCCTGGTTACCTTTGTGCGAGTGTCAAACAAAAAAAGGGCTCAAATAAGGAAAAAATAAAAAGTATCCTTGATCCCATGTGAAAAATTTTGTTTTGTTTCACATGCAAAAAGGATCAAATAAGGATAAAACAAAAAGTATTCTTGATCCTGTGAAAATTTTTTTTGATTCCCAAACTTTAAAAAATAAAAAGAACTTTTGACCACACCACAAACATCAAAAATGCATAAAAAATGCAAGTCTTGAATGAATAAATTTATGAATAACTGAAAACTTTAAAAAATAAAATAAAACTTCACCACAAAAAGTACAAATATAAAAAGAAAAATTTGGCAAAAACTAAAAACTTTAAAAATATCTTTAAAGGAAAGAGAGAAGAAAAAATAAATCATCTTTACGGTGCTGTTGTTTCAAATCAAAAACAAACAAAAAATCAACCTTACCCAATACTCCAATTGGTGGCCATCGTGATAAAAATTGGAAACCAATTCGAGAATAAACCACGGAACACTGACGCCCTTACTTACCTTGGTTGGTTGACTGGTTAATGCGGAATATGGTATGATTAAACATTAAAATAAGTGAATTTGTTAATAGTTAAGTTGTGCAATTGAAATTTATTGTTCTGTTCAGCAATTTTAAATTTTGTTTTAAAGAAAAATAATATAAATGGGTAATATCCCAAATAAGCCAAAGTATTTGAAGCTAAAATATTGCGATTACTGTGGTGGGGAGCATGATATTTTAAAGTGTCCCTTGATTAAGAGAAAGAAGAAAATATGGAAACCTTAATTTGAATAAAAGGATATATTTAAAAATTAAATAAAAAATGGTAAAGGTGAGGGATTAACGGTAGATTTGATCACTAGATTGATCGCAGATAGCAACATTGAATTGAGACAGGAGATTGACATACTAAAGTTGCAATTAGAAACTAATACCAATAGTGCTACAGATTACGTGGCTGAAACTATTGATGACACTGTTACTTGTCAAGAATCTCTTGGCGTTATTAAATCACTACCTGAATTTACAGGAAAAGTCAACGCCTATATAAGCTGGCGTGAAGCAGCTCATAACGCTATGAGCCTATATGTTAGGAAGAGCAGGAAACTAACTATTTTAAGAAATAAAATAACTCAGGATGGCAATGATATTTTAACAAATCATGGCACAGTTTTAAACTTTGATGCGATAATGGCAAGTTTAGATTTCGCATATTCGGACAAACGTCCAATTCACATGATTGAACAGGAATTGAGTGTCTGTAACGTGTCGTTACAATATCAGCGCAGCCCCTTATTACACCCCCTCCCATACGTAAAAACCGACACCCACACCGTAGTAGCAAGAAACCTCTAACTACCCGCCCCCCTGCATGACTCTCTCAAAGGAAGCATCCGTGCTTTCCTTCGAACTTCCAGTGTTGGAAACACTATAAAAGCGCTGTGCGCACATGAACTTCTTCTCTTTCACATTTTCTTCGAAACGCACCGGTCGCATCTGCAATCAACAGAGGTAACTATCATCAACGCGGGACCTTCAACCTTCGCAATTAACCATACAAGCAGTGCGCGGTTCATTAATTTCTAGTGTCAATTGTTCTATTAATTTGTTTAATTAAGTGATGTAAACTTAAATATCTTGAATTTCCATTCATTTAAAGAAAGGATATTGCATTTTTCCATTTCATTAAAGTATTCTTAATCTCATAAGAAAATCGTATTGTGCATTGAAGTACCGAATAATTGAATTAAATCGTTGTTGTTAGTAATAAGTTGCCAATAGAAAGCAGCGTTTCATTTGTTAGTAAAATCTTCCACTTGTATTTACTCCTAAATACAAGCCGAGTGAAAACTCCCTTCACTCCTATCTAGTCCTGATCATCAATTTGAACATGGTTCATACAAGCCGAATTTGACGGCACAGAATACACCTAACCATCAAAAACTCTATTGGCAACACGAACAACTTCGAAGGAAAACAACCGCAATACAACACTGCTTGTTTAGCCTTTTGCGCTGCCCACGTATTGCATTTTCAACCACCAACGCGAACGGCAGCAGATCGGCAAGCGATACAAGTGTGCAAAAAGAAAAGTTGAAAAGTGTGCGCGAAACTAAAAGTTTATTTTAAATCGTTGTGTAAAAGTAAAAGTAAAAGTGAAAACGCGTTTAAAACAGTGAGTAAAACTAAAATTCGGTGAAAATAAAGACAACATACATAAAACATATTATTTGCACAAAGCTGCCGCTGCCCAACGTGGGAATATATAGCAGCAAACACACCGGTTGAGTCCCCTGTAGCCGGTACAACCAAAGGAAACCCAAATCCTGCCCAGAGTTTAGGGCCAACGTGGGACTGTACCCCCACCCCAAAAAAGATGAGTACCCCAAAAGATTACAAGTAAGTGCCGTTATATATTCATATACCATTCCTCTAACGGGACTCATATATATACATGTATACACATATATGCACATATATGCATTCAAAAAGCTATTTGCGCCACGAAATTCGGTTCTGGTTAAGTTACCAGTCGGTTGTTTCCAACCCACAGCTTATGCATATATATACATAAATTAATACACAACCCTTTGTATATTCATTTCTCGTGATTTTTCAACCAAATATTGTTTCATTCGCACTGACCATTTTGCGTATTTTCCCGGTTGCGCCGGTAAGCATTTATTTTGTTTCTTTTTCGACTTGGTCAAGTGTGCTAAAATTTAGTTCGTTGCCTGCCCATGGTAACTATACCCATCCCTTTTCTGCACTCATATCTCTCTCTCTATGGCGCGATATACAACAGGTATATCATCATAAACCTCCTAAGAGATTTTTGCGCCAAGCTTCTCTTCCAATTTGTGGTGTGCCGATTTGAATTTTCCCTACAAATTGGTGGGACCTACAGTTTTTTGCCGACTCCGAACGGCATCTACAAAGGAGGCCGCCGTGGTGTGAAGGTAGTGTTGCCGGCCTACCACACCGAAGGTCCATGGTTCGAGCCCTGGTACAGGTAACATCAAAAGTGATTTGAAAAAAGTTTTTCAAAACGGGGTCGCCCCTCGGCAGTGGTTTGGCAAACTCTCCGAGTGTATTTCTGCCATGACAGGCTTCTCAGCAAAAATTCGTCTGCACTCATATACCTACATATAAAAGTGAAACTAGTGAAAAAACAAAAGCAAATAAACAAAGTAAGAACAAACAGTTGTGGGTTTCCTCATTTATTACAGTGTACTTATTCTAAACATTGCAAAAGTGTTCTCATCTCGCTTAATCGCTTTAAATATTTCCTTTAAAAACTCTTGTGATTTTATTCGTACATATGTACGCGCATAAGTACATGTTGTAATAACCACAATATCGCTGTTCTGTTTTAAATTCGTTGCGCAACCTGCTGTTGGCGCAGAAATAGAGTTTTGCTTCTCTATCTACACTTACTTTGCTTACAATCCCTTCAATATATACGAGTATATACGTTTGTCTGAAAATTTCGTACATATCGACATATGTACATATAAAAAGGAATTCTGCCTGCTCTTTTCGTTTCGCTGCTCGCGTCAGCGTAGATTTGTATTTTGTTTTGGTTCTGTGGACGACAAACAGCAAAAATCCCAATAAGAATTGGCAATTGAAAACCCATTCCCAGTGGTGAACAAACAGAAAATATATATTACAGAAAAAAGTCTACATTTGAGTGCAGATATCGGTATTGGTATATATGTATGTACATACTTTAAGTAGTTTGTCGTTTGTTCCTCCCGCTACTATCCCCAGTAGCGTAACCCAGTAGCAACATAAAACCAGTCCAAATAATTTGATGAATCATTTAATATATAGGGTGATTTTTTCTCGTTTGCATTTAATGTTATTATCCCCAATAGCATAAATTAATCGTTAGGAAAAATTTACTAAAACATTAAAGGTAAATCGTACACACCGACTCGATTGATTTACAATTTTGCTTTCAAAAATCCATACGGGTGCATAAATCATTCTACCTATTAGCACAGTAACTAATTTCTAGTGTGTGTTTTACTGCTACTATACCCAGTAGCCTAATCAAGTTGTTTCACCAAGCCCGTTCAAGGAGCAAGTCTGAGTCTTCCCAACCCAAGCAAAGCACAGTGGTCATTAAAATTCCTAAATATAATCCTTAAAATGAAGTTGAGTGAA
Source organism: Merzomyia westermanni (assembly GCA_949987695.1). Taxonomy (NCBI): domain Eukaryota; kingdom Metazoa; phylum Arthropoda; class Insecta; order Diptera; family Tephritidae; genus Merzomyia; species Merzomyia westermanni. The sequence goes on from OX465288.1 coordinate 94,861,683, forward strand.
AGATCTCATTGTGAAGCTTAGTTTAAATTTTATACATTTTTAATTTTTCGTTGCTATACCCAGTAGCGCACGTCATTACGGAACTCTCCTAATCGTTTTTATCAATTCCCATCTCAATCTTAATTACATCCGGGCAATACTGTCAAAATATTAAATCATGGCTACTGGTTCAGCCGCAATGGCAGAATTCATATTCTGTTCAAATGATTTAATGAATTTTTGTTCTCGTTTTGAAAAAGAAGATCCTGAAGAAAATACTGACACCTTATTGGATGTTAAACTTCAGGATCTAAACAAACGTTGGGAGAATTTACAAATCTCTTATAAGAGCGTCTGCCTCGAAGACCAAAAACAAGTTTCCGTCGATTTTAAAGACGGAGCAACAAACAAGTTCCAAGTGTGTACTGACAGCTTATATATATGTAAATCCCAAATTATCGATCAGCTTAAGTCCTTTCATGGCACCACTCCCGATAAAAATATAACTGCTAGCCATTCCTTGTCTTTTGTCGATAACTCGATTCCATGCATCAAAGTGCCCCCATGCGATACACAGATTTTTTATGGTAGTTACGAGGAGTGGCCGAGTTTCCGTGACATGTTCACGGCGGTGTATCTCAATCACCCAAAACTAACCCCAGCTCAAAAACTATTTCATCTGCGAAATAAAACTCGGGGAAAGGCAGGCCTTATAGTGAAACATTACAAACTCTGTGATGAAAACTTTTCACTGGCCTCGGAAGCACTTAGAGCCCGTTTTGAAAATAAGCGGATTTTGATCGATAACCAATTGGTCGGTATGAAGTAGTTGAACGATTGCACAACTACAAAACTTCCAAACCTCTCAACTCTTCCAACCCAAAGACTCCAACTAAAGTGCAATCTTACCTCTCTCAAGAACAAGTGACGTTCACTTGTAAACTTTGCAAAAATAATCATGCTCTCAAATCCTGTCCGAAATCCCGTTACTTGGCCGTTTCCGATCGAACTAAATTCGCCGAGAAAATGGTTATTGTACCAACTGCCTGGCATATAACCACACACTTACCAACTGTCAAAGCGTTTTTAGATGTCTTCATTGCAGACAATCGCATCACACGATGCTTCATCCTAAACCACCTACAAAATCCGCACCTAAGTCAGCAAATGCGACTTCATCCGCACAGCCAACCACAAAAGCAACCCCCTGTTGCACACCCACTCTCCCGAACTGCCGAATACCCCAAGGCATCCAATATTCAACATAACCCAAGGCAATTGCGATGAATCTCCATCCACCTCTGCTGACAGTGCGTCCAGAATCCAAGCTAACTTCTCAGCGAACCATGAGAAGACTCTGCTTCCCACCGCCCGAGTGCACATTGAGCACATGGGCACACTTTTCACCCTAAGAGCCTTAATCGACCAAGGCTCGCAGAAAACCTTCATTTCCGAGAAGGTACAGAAACGCTTAAATCTTCCTACTCACCAGGAAGATTATGAAGTAACGGGGATGGGCGGAATCGTAGTAGAAAACGCGAACAAAGTCTGTCAACTAACTCTAATCTCCAAACGTTATGACACAAAAGTCGTTATCCAAGCGATTGTGCTTCAAAAGCTCACAATCTCGCTGATCCTTATTTCTTCACTCCTGGTCCAATCGATATGGTGATCGGAAGCGATCTCATACCGAAGATCCTTCTTCAAGGAATTCAACACCACATCCTAGGCAGTCTTCTCGCTGAAAACACAATTTTCGGGTGGTATTTGAGCGGACCCATGCAACCCACCTCTTGTTCTACCTTTCATACGTACGCTGTAGAAGATACTAATGAAAACCTCAATATTCAATTGAAGAGGTTCTGGGAACTCGAGGAACTGCCCGAATCTCGCCTATCCTCTGATGAAGATTCATACTGCGAACAGTTCTATCAAGACACCACTGTTAGGCGAAGTGATGGCTGTTATATAGTTCGGCTACCTTTCAAATCGAAGTTTCCATCCAACCTGGCCCTGGGACCATCCCGTTCCCAAGCTATGCGACAAGCTATCCGAATGGAGCATATGCTCAGTAAACCCCCACGTTCAAAGAAGAATACAACCGCGTTCTAGAAGAGTACCTCACCCTCGATCATATGAGGCAAATCGCTCCCGATGAGGTACACGAGCATGGACATTATCGTTCATACTATCTTCCACATCATTCAGTTGTTAAACCAGACAGTAAGTCTACGAAAGTTCGTGTGGTATTCAATGCCTCCAAACCCACGGCATCTGGTATTTCACTAAACGATATACTTCATATCGGTCCAACCTTGCAAACAGATCTTCTATTTGTCATTTTAAATTGGCGATTGTAAAAGTATGTCTTTAACGGTGTCATACAAAAAATGTACCGACAGATTCTTCTCACGACGATAACCAACCGTATCAACGAATTCTCTTTCGAAGAAACAACGAGCATAAACTATCTGATTTTGCCCTGAAGACAGTGACATTCGGAGTCAACTGCGCGCCTTATCTTGCAATTCGCACTTTGCATCAACTAGCAACTGATACAAAAGATTCCCATCCACTAGCGAAACAAATTTTAACCAAAGAAACCTATGTGGATGATGTCTTATCTGGAGGTCACGATATTCCATCGTGTTTAAAAGCTCAAACTGAACTCATCCATTGTTTACTTTCAGCTGGGTTTCCTCTCCGGAAAATTACAGCAAACCATCCTCAACTCTTAAATCAAATTCCTGCAGATCACCTTCTCGACTCTGGCTTCCTGAATTTGATTATTCCAGTTCTACCAAAACGCTTGGTATACGATGGAACGCGTTAAACGATTCTTTTTCATATTCAGTTGCATACTTGACACCACCCTCCAGTGCCACAAAACGCCAAATTTTATCCTCAGTCTCGAAACTTTTTAACCCCGCAGGATGGCTATCGCCCATTCTTATTCAAGCGAAAATACTCTTACAACAAATTTGGTTAGAAGGTACGGAATGGGACGAGTGTGTCAAACCCCTTTCACTTCAAAAGTGGCACCAATTCATAACCGATTTGCCCACAATCGAACAAATCCAAATTCCTAGATGGACAGAATTCTCCCCTAGTAGATCAATTCAAATCCATGGATTCTGTGATGCTTCAGAGAAAGCATCTGTGCATCCGTTTACATTCCGTCGCAATCAGCCAATACGGTATCCTCTCACCTTCTGTTTTCAAAAACCAAGGTAGCACCACTACAGACAGTGAGTCTCCCACGCCTAGAATTGTGTGGAGCAGTCTTATTATCTAAATGCATAAAAAGGATTATTACTCAATTATCTCTTGTTGGTGCAAACGTGTTTCTTTGGTCCGATTCGTCTATTGTACTTGCATGGCTCGAAAAACCACCATGTACGCGGAAGGTATACGTAGCCAATCGTACGTCAGAAATCATTAAAAATGTTGGAAATGTAAAGTGGCGGCATGTTACCACTAATGACAACCCGGCCGACCTTGGAACAAGAGGTTGTAGACCACAGGACCTAGTACTTAGATCACTCTGGTGACACGGACCAGATTGGTTACTTAAACCCCCCGATCATTGGCCAATATCATTTCGACAAAACGTCGTACCTCAAGAACAACGTAAAGTAGACGCTCTTCACGTTTTGGACGACGACCCCGATATATTAGACCGCTTCTCTTCATGGTCTAAAGCCTTACGCGTAATAGCGTACATGTTTCGATTTATTCACCGATTCAAACCAATACAGTCCACTTCTCCCACTTGCTATAACTCTGTGGTTATTACGCAAAAGGAAATTCACTGGGTCAAAACTCGTCTCATTTCGCAAGAAAGACACTACCCAAAGGAATATTATCAATCGTCCAATCGAGAATCAATTTCCAAAAAGAGCTCGCTTTTAACGTTAAACCCCTTTCTTGACCAACATGGACTTCTCCGTGTGAATGGTCGCTTGGCCAACGCTGGCCTTACGTACAATGAAAGACATCCAACCATTATTACAGAATCTTCAAGATTATGTTATCTTTTTCTAAATTTTCTGCATGATGTTCTAATGCATGCTGAACAGCAACTCATGGTTCGAATGGCAAGGCAAGAATACTACATTCCCAGGCTAAAATCAAAAGTAAAACGCTGTATACGCGATTGCAAAATCTGTACAATTTTCAAACAAAACAGTCGTTCGCAAATTATGGCAGCTCTACCCCCAGAGCGTGCAACTTTCTCGTTGCCATTCACCTACACCGTTTTAGACTTTGCCGGTCCTCTCGACATAAAGTCATCAACCCTCCGGAGATCCCCACTACTGAAGGGATACGCAATCCACCTTGAACCATGTTCGGATTTGTCAACTAAAGCATTTCAGGCAGCATTTGCCCGCTTTGTAGGTAGACGCGGACTCCCGCAACGAGTCTTTTCGGACAACGGCAAGAACTTTGTTGGTGCTAACCGCGCCTTCCAACAGGATTTCAAAGAAACTTCTGATGACCTACGCTCCAAGTATACCGTACATGGATTTGAATGGCATTTCCTGCCACCGAATGCTCCTCATATGGGCGGCCTTTGGGAAGCAGCTGTAAAGAGTTTCAAGCATCACTTCAAACGCACTGTTGGAAACCACATCTTCACTTTTGAAGAAATCACAACTTTACTTGCTCGTATCGAAGCAGTACTGAACTCTCGACCCCTTTCCCCGATGTCTAATAATGCCAATGACTTGCTTGCATTAACTCCAGGACATTTTCTCCGAGGCGGGCCACTACTGGGCTTTCCAGAACTTCAAATTGACAATCTCTCCCTACAAAATCGATGGGAAAAGCTCAAAGCTTTGTATCAACAGTTCAGCCAACGCTGGAAGGATAACTATCTCAAAGAACTCCATCATAGATACAAATGGAAGCTCCCACAAAAAAACCTTTCCATTGGTGATTTCGTGGTCATCAAAAATGACCAAACTCCCCCCAACGAATGGAGACTAGGACGCATCGAAAAAGTGTATCATGGTTCGGACAATTGTGTGCGAGTGGCGGATGTTAAGACTCAGACCGGAACTTTTACTCGACCAATTGTCAAGCTCTGTCCGCTTCCTTCTCAACCTGAGGTTCCGAATCTAAACTCTACCCTTGACACTTAAGCATCAACTTGTTTGCCATAGTTTTAAGATCTCCACGACCTTCTCATACCTTTAATATTTTACAGATCAAAACCATCCGACAACACCAACCTGGACCCACGGATCTACCAATGTAAGGTCTGCCTGAAGTATCATCCACTCCGGTTTTGTAAGGAATTCATGGCAATGAACATCGAAGAACGTAGCGAAGTAGTTTGACAATTTAGATATTGCCCGAATTTCCTTGCTCGTACCCACGACAGCGTTCGACATTGTTCGTGTCCCGACACGTGCAAACTCTGTCAAGAGTTACATCACACATTGTTGCATACTACCGAATCACTTAATGGAACGCACTCCTGCGATCCTCCAGCCCGTAATACAACCCTGCATATCATTTCAGCGAACACAACACTGTGCTCGCGAAGCCCGTCATGCATCCCTGCATGACTCTGTCAAAGGAAGCATCCCTGCTTTCCTTCGCTGTGCGCATATGAACTTATTCTCTTTCACATTTTCTTCGGAACGCGCCGGTCGCATCTGCAATCAACAGAGGTAACTATCATCAACGCGGGACCTTCAACCTTCGCAATCAACCATACAAGCAGTGCGCGGTTCATTAATTTCTAGTGTCAATTGTTCTATTAATTTGTTTAATTAAGTGATGTAAACTTAAATATCTTGAATTTCCATTCATTTAAAGAAAGGATATTGCATTTTTCCATTTCATTAAAGTATTCTTAATCTCATAAGAAAATCGTATTGTGCATTGAAGTACCGAATAATTGAATTAAATCGTTGTTGTTAGTAATAAGTTGCCAATAGAAATCAGCCTTTCATTTGTTAGTGAAATCTTCCACTTGTATTTACTCCTAAATACAAGCCGAGTGAAAACTCCCTTCACTCCTATCTAGTCCTGATCATCAATTTGAACACCAACACCCAATAAACCAGCTCCCATTAGGTGAGTTCGCGAAGCCACATTGCACCGTGTGTCTTTGCAGTCTTGGAGGGTTAAAGCTTGCGCATTGCACTTCGCGTAAGCTTGACTCATGGTAGCCTTCGGCTACCGAGGATTTGGGCTATTGCCATGACGCTGGCTAACCCACGCTGTGCCGATGGATGCTTTCTTGAGCATCGAGTCCATTGGCGGAGCAAAGGGGGAGTCCGCAGATCCAGGCAACAATAGCCCATCCCAAGTAGTTTATTGAGGTTTTTGGGCTATTGCCATGACGTTGGCTACCCCACGCTTGCTTGAGTATCGAGTCCATTGGCGGAGCAAAGGGAGGGACGGTACGCCGATCCAGGCGACCATAGCCTTCCTGAGAAGTGTGAGCATAGGCCGGCACACGGGTAACAGCGGGTGTTGCTGTGCCTTCTGGTGCACGTCCCCTACCACTCGTGGGTCGACCTATGCCACAACACACCGGTACCACCCTACCCGCCGTCACTGCACCTACCCGTTAGTGTGCGACGATGGGGATAGGGGTGGACCGCGTGAATACTCCATTCTTACCAGCTCCCATTAGTCTCATTCCAGCCTGATCACCGACGACCGAATCCCACCTGTAATTTTGGAGAGCACTCCCGTTTACCATTTATAGCCAATTACCAACCACCGTCACCGACCACCCGCAGGCTCCGCTACTACTACCTCCCGCCCACCAATTACTACCGTCAACTACCGCCGCCGTTCTCGGATTACCGTCTCCTCTCCGCTCTACCATCTCACTCTTTCGTGACGGAAAGGTGCTCTCGCCAACAGATCCGAGGCTGCGTGTGTGTGTGTGCATTCGATATTAAAGCATAACCGCCGTGTTAATTTTATTCAGTAGGGGTTTTGGGGAACCACTACGTGACTCTGGATCGACTGAGTGTTACCTCAGCCTACGACAAAATCCCCCTCATAAATGGCGCCCGAGCAGGGACCCACTACCACAGGCGAATATGCAAAAACAACAAATACAAGCACCAACACTATCAGAGTGGGCGTATCAAACACACAAACAACAACAGTTAACACACTAAAAACCACAGTTAACATACACGGGAGCACCGCAGCCTTAAATACAGATTCACTCAACTGGATCTATCTCCTCAGAAAGGAGAGGTTGATCGAAGAGTGTAAAAGACACCAGATCTACACCGACGGGGCCACCGTGGCCGAACTACGCAGCACTCTGAGCGCGTATGTGCGAGAAAAACGCACAAGGAAGTCAAGGGAGAACTTACTTAAGAAATTAGAGCTGGAGATCGGTAAAGAAGAGGGAGAGCCCGCCAAACCATCGCCGCAATCAAGCCACGCTATGCAGCCCCGCCGAAAATACATGTGCAAGCACCCTTGCCAACTGCACCTGCACTAGAACGTCGCCCGAGACATGATGAAATGGGCGGTCCCGACATAATGAATACCGTACGCCGCTGGGATGTGCATTTCACGGGAGGAGGAGACTCACTGCATGAGTTTCTGGAGAGGATCGAAAAGCTCGCCGAATGCTACAGCATCCCGTTGAACCGATTGCTTCCGACTCTCCCGGAACTCCTACGCGGAAAGGCGCTCCAATTGTATCGCGTCCGAAAGCCAAGCGGTGGGCAGATTTTCGAACCGAAGCCCAGACCTTTTTCCTACCAAAATGGCATCTCCACCAAATGGAGGACGCCATTCGACAGCGTAAACAGCAAACTCGAGAGAAGGCCAAGGACTACCTCCTCGCTATACAGACGCTCATCCGCCAGCATCTGACTATGGGCAGGGAAGACCACCTGGAGCGTATTTACGATGGCCTCCGAGTATAATACCGCCTTTTTGTAAAGCGTGGAGAATTTAGCACGCTGGAGGAGCTCCTTGAGCTCGCCGAAGAGCATGAATTGTTGAAAAGCGAAGAAGCGAAACAAGGAAAAATGGTCGCGCATAGCTTATATCATCTGCAGGAAGAATACAAGAGCGAGGAGTGTTGTTGGCGCTGCAAGGGTCGTGGACACACCCGCTTCCAGTGTAAAGGAAACCTACAAATCTTCTGCTCCAGATGTGGTCAGGACGGCATCCTATCCAAGGACTGCCCATGCCCGCTACAAACCGCTGCAGTACCGCGCAGTCGAACCACCTAACCCATGTCCCACAAGAGAAACAAGCAGCTGGAGCCGATAGCCCAGCCCACTAAAGCAAGACGGGTGGACGGCCGGGTTTATGCCCACGTCACCTTTGAGGGGTTGGATGTCCGCGCACTAATCGATACCGGCGCCGCGTTATCATACGTAGATGAATTCGTCCGGAAGCACCTGGAGAGCAAGAAGATCCAACCAGTACTTAGTGTTTAAGCGACATAAGCTGTAGTCATTTCTTTCGTTTATTTCATTTGTATTGCATGAAATTCGCAATCAGCTAATGAAATATTCGAAAGATATAGTTTATGCTTGCCGATCCCAAATCGGGGTTTTTCACAACGGAAATGAGGAAGCCAATCCCGTGCAATGCCTCAGAGCCAACAGTGCTCGCCCCCAATTAATAAATACAAGGTGTAACAGGTGCAACGCACCCCACTTCTATATAGAACAAATCATAATATATAAATAAAATAATTAAATAAATATTACTCAAAGGTTGCCCCTTATGCAACATGTGCTCCGCACCCCCCGTTCTACTCTCTGAACAAATAATAAAATAATATACAAAAAAATAACTCAAAAAAACTACTCGCCCTCCATAAAGCTTAGACATGGTCCTTCGAGCCGGATTCGAACCGGCGACTTATGAATCTCACTAGACGACTAAGCCGTCTAGGGGGGGAGTATGTTTAAGCGACATAAGCTGTAGTCATTTCTTTCGTTTATTTCATTTGTATTGCATGAAATTCGCAATCAGCTAATGAAATATTCGAAAGATATAGTTTATGCTTTCCGATCCCAAATCGGGGTTTTTCACAACGGAAATGAGGAAGCCAATCCCGTGCAATGCCTCAGAGCCAACAGTGCTCGCCCCCAATTAATAAATACAAGGTGTAACAGGTGCAACGCACCCCACTTCTATATAGAACAAATCATAATATATAAATAAATGAATTAAATAAATATTACTCAAAGGTTGCCCCTTATGCAACATGTGCTCCGCACCCCCCGTTCTACTCTCTGAACAAATAATAAAATAATATACAAAAAAATAACTCAAAAAAACTACTCGCCCTCCATAAAGCTTAGACACTTAGTAACCGAGGTATCCAGCTGGCCGACCTAACCTGCGTCTACAGCTCATTAGCGTACCCAGTACGGGTGGAACACGGCGGCCAACTGACCGAAACGCTCCTCACCGTCATTCCAAATCTTGCAGAACGCATGATTCTCGGCATGGGCTTGCTTCGAGAGCGAGGAATCGTCTCAATTGGCTCAAAGATCAGAAGAGCTGGCCACGCTTTGTACAATCAACTCCAGAGAGCATTTGGCCGCCGAAAAGGAAGAAAAGCTGGAAAATTTTCTGGCCAACCACAAGGAGCGCTTCGGCAAGCTCCGCGGGCCAAGCAAAGCTACGGAGCACCAAATCACCCTACGGCACAACCGGTCGCTGAAACAGCGTTACTATCCCCGGAACCCAGCCATGCAGCAGGTGATCAACAATGAAGTGGACGACCTCCTGGCGGGCGGAAGAGTTGAACCATCTAAAAGCGCCTACAGCTCGCCAATCGTGCTGGTCCGGAAGAAGCAAGGAACCTGGAGAATGTGCATAGATTACCGCCAACTAAACGCCGCCAGCGAACCGGCCCCATACTCATTACTACAAATCGGGGCGATCCTCGACCAACTCAAAGAGGCACAATTCATCTCCACGATAGATCTGAAAAATGGCTACTGGCAGATCCCGCTCACCAGGAACTCACGACCATACACCGCGTTCACGGTCCAAGGAAGGGGATTGTTTCAGTGAAAAGTGATGCCTTTCGGCCTACACGCCGCACCAGCTACTTTCCAACGAGCACTGGACACAATATTAGGGCCCGAATTACAGCCGAAGGTCTTTGCCTACCTGGATGACATAATCGTGCTGGGAGACACATTCGAGGAGCACCTGTCCAACCTGCGCGAGGTTTTCGAACGACTCCAGAGGAACAATATTCAGGTAAATTTTGACAAATATTTTTTTGTCAAACAACAGCTGCAATACCTGGGGCACATCGTCAGCAACAGAGGAATTCATACTGATCCTAGTAAAGTGGCTGCCGTAGGTCACATGCCGGCACCAGAAACGACGCTAAAGGAGCTACGCCGCTTGCTTGGTCTCGCTTCGTGGTACCGCCGATTCGTCACCGACTTCTCCACGCTGGCAGAACCGCTAAACCAACTGCTGAAGAAAGGACAGAGCTGGAAATGGGAGTCCCTACAAGAACAAGCGTTCGAAGCGCGAAAATATAAGCTAACCAGCGCAGCAATCCTCTGCTGCCCTGATTTTACACGGCCATTTTTTCTGCAAACTGATGCAAGCGGGGAAGGGCTTGGCGTCGTGATATACCAACGTCACTCCGACTAGCAGAGTGTAATCGCTTACGCTAGCCGGAGTCTGATAGCCTTGGAAAAGCGATACTCAGCAACAGAGCAAGAATGTCTCGCTGTGCTGTGGGGCATACGTAAGATGAGGCCGTACCTTGAAGGGTACCACTTCACAGTTATCACTGACCACCACTAACTAAAATGGCTACACTCGCTACAAAATCCTCCGGGGCGACTGGCCAGATGGGCCCTCGAACTCCAGCAATACAACTTTGAGATAGAATACCGGAAGGGAGCCCAAAACGTTGTAGCAGACGCACTGTCCCGGTGCCCACTGCCAGAATCGGAGCCAGATATCTTGTATACCGTGAATGCCAGGGCAAAAGGGTGGTACGAAAGAAAAGTGCTGCATCTACTCCAGACTACCAAGTCGTCGATAACCGCCTCTTTCGGCATATCGCTCTAAAAAGGAAACTTTCCCGAGCACCGAAATGGAAATTATGCATCCCCGAGAACCGAAGAGAGGACATCTTAAGGGAAGTACACAATGTGCCAACCGCTGGCCACCTTGGAATACGAAAAACCCTTAATAGAGCGCAGGAGAACTACTACTGGCCGGGCATGCACCGAGACGTGCTGGTACACATAAGGAAGTGTATCACATGCGCCGAATTCAAAGTAGAGCAACGTCCCCAGCGGGGTTAATGACCACAATGCAATGCTCCAGACCGAGGGAGATCGTCACGATAGATTTTGTTGGGCCACTGCCGCGCTCGAAGCGAGGAAACACCTGCCTGCTTGTGCTTGTGGACAAGTTCTCGAAATGGGTCGAATTAGTGCCGGTGCGCCAAGCAACCACCAACAGCGTCATCAAAGTCCTCCAGGAAAGGGTCATCTACCGATTTGGCTGTCCACGAATCTTCCTTACCGACAACGGAAGGCAGTTCGTTGGGAATGCGCTAGCTAAATACCTAAGAAATCACCAAATCGAACACAAATTCACCACCACTTATGCACCCCATGAAAACCCGACGGAAAGGATAAACCGAGTAGTAAAAACTATGATAGCACAGCGATCACGGGAGCGTCACCGCCTCTGGGATCACGAACTCCCGCAGATAGCCTTCGCAATTAACACCGCACAACATGAATCAACGCAAGCATCCGCAGCAGAAATAAACTTCGGTCACACCTTCACAATCCCACGACAAGCGAGGACGGAAGGGACAGTACCATACAAGCCACCAACAGTAGCCCCACCCATAACCGAGCTATGGGCAGAAATAAAGTCGCACCTGACAAAAACCTCGAAAACACAAAAGAAGCATTACGACCTACGCAGACGGCAATGGAAACCCGCCGTGGGGGAAAAGGTGCTGAAAAGAGATCATCCGCTCTCGTCAGTAGCGAACAGTTTCGCACAAAAGCTAGCGCCAAAGTTCTCTGGGCCATACCTAGTGGTCAAATACGTTTCTGTAAATACGGTGAAATTACAACACTGTAGCCAGCCAGGTAGGAAAACGGAGCACGAACAACCTACAAGACCTAAAATCCTGCGACTTTTCAATTAAAAAGTAAAACAAGAAGCTCAACCCACTCATTCTATCGTAGCCACTCGTCGCGTCAACATGGGCAGAAGAAACAGCAGCCGCCACCACCCGACTCCCCCAAAGCAATCAAGCCGTGGCAACCCCCGTTTGAGTCACGGCCATGGCCAAAAAATAAGGCCATCATACAACGGGTGCAAATTTTCTACGGGCCCCCAATTACCGACACCCTATGTGCAATGCGCGAGGTGGTGGAAAGCGATTCACCACCAATCGATGTATCCGAAGAGGTACAGCCAACACCGACAACATGGAACGAAGCACGCCAAAGAGGTGAAGCGGCGCGGGAGTACCCACCGATCGATGTACCCAAAGAGGTACAGCCAACGGATGAGGCGGGGTGGGAGGAATTCTTCAAGGGGTTCAAGGCCTACCGCAAACCCGCGCGCAAATGGAAGGCATATTGGAAGGGGAAGTACGTGCGGTTGAAGAAAGTGGATGACTGGCACGCTGAAATTTGCATGAAGGGGTACAGACATACCGTCAAGATGGTGGACATTAGAACATTAGATAATAAGTGAAATGTAATTGAATAAAATATTATTGTTTTTGAAATATTTTTATAATTGAATGAAATATTATTATTGAAATATATATCGACATATGTACATATAAAAAGGAATTCTGCCTGCTCTTTTCGTTTCGCTGCTCGCGTCAGCGTAGATTTGTATTTGGTTTTGGTTCTGTCGACGACAAACAGCAAAAATCCCAATAAGAATTGGCAATTAAAAACCCATTCCCAGTGGTGAACAAACATAAATATTACAGAAAAAAGTCTACATTTGAGTGCGGATATCGGTATTGGTATATATGTATGTACATACTTTAAGTAGTTTGTCGTTTGTTCCTCCCGCTACTATCCCCAGTAGCGTAACCCAGTAGCAACATAAAACCAGTCCAAATAATTTGATGAATCATTTAATATATAGGGTGATTTTTTCTCGTTTGCATTTAATGTTATTATCCCCAATAGCATAAATTAATCGTTAGGAAAAATTTACTAAAACATTAAAGGTAAATCGTACACACCGACTCGATTGATTTACAATTTTGCTTTCAAAAATCCATACGGGTGCATAAATCATTCTACCTATTAGCACAGTAACTAATTTCTAGTGTGTGTTTTACTGCTACTATACCCAGTAGCCTAATCAAGTTGTTTCACCAAGCCCGTTCAAGGAGCAAGTCTGAGTCTTCCCAACCCAAGCAAAGCACAGTGGTCATTAAAATTCCTAAATATAATCCTTAAAATGAAGTTGAGTGAAAGATCTCATTGTGAAGCTTAGTTTAAATTTTATACATTTTTAATTTTTCGTTGCTATACCCAGTAGCGCACGTCATTACGGAACTCTCCTAATCGTTTTTATCAATTCCCATCTCAATCTTAATTACATCCGGGCAATACTGTCAAAATATTAAATCATGGCTACTGGTTCAGCCGCAATGGCAGAATTCATATTCTGTTCAAATGATTTAATGAATTTTTGTTCTCGTTTTGAAAAAGAAGATCCTGAAGAAAATACTGACACCTTATTGGATGTTAAACTTCAGGATCTAAACAAACGTTGGGAGAATTTACAAATCTCTTATAAGAGCGTCTGCCTCGAAGACCAAAAACAAGTTTCCGTCGATTTTAAAGACGGAGCAACAAACAAGTTCCAAGTGTGTACTGACAGCTGATATATATGTAAATCCCAAATTATCGATCAGCTTAAGTCCTTTCATGTCACCACTCCCGATAAAAATATAACTGCTAGCCATTCCTTGTCTTTTGTCGATAACTCGATTCCATGCATCAAAGTGCCCCCATGCGATACACAGATTTTTTATGGTAGTTACGAGGAGTGGCCGAGTTTCCGTGACATGTTCACGGCGGTGTATCTCAATCACCCAAAACTAACCCCAGCTCAAAAACTATTTCATCTGCGAAATAAAACTCGGGGAAAGGCAGGCCTTATAGTGAAACATTACAAACTCTGTGATGAAAACTTTTCACTGGCCTCGGAAGCACTTAGAACCCGTTTTGAAAATAAGCGGATTTTGATCGATAACCAATTGGTCGGTATGAAGTAGTTGAACGATTGCACAACTACAAAACTTCCAAACCTCTCAACTCTTCCAACCCAAAGACTCCAACTAAAGTGCAATCTTACCTCTCTCAAGAACAAGTGACGTTCACTTGTAAACTTTGCAAAAATAATCATGCTCTCAAATCCTGTCCGAAATCCCGTTACTTGGCCGTTTCCGATCGAACTAAATTCGCCGAGAAAATGGTTATTGTACCAACTGCCTGGCATATAACCACACACTTACCAACTGTCAAAGCGTTTTTAGATGTCTTCATTGCAGACAATCGCATCACACGATGCTTCATCCTAAGCCACCTACAAAATCCGCACCTAAGTCAGCAAATGCGACTTCATCCGCACAGCCAACCACAAAAGCAACCCCCTGTTGCACACCCACTCTCCCGGACTGCCGAATACCCCAAGGCATCCAATATTCAACATAACCCAAGGCAATTGCGATGAATCTCCATCCACCTCTGCTGACAGTGCGTCCAGAATCCAAGCTAACTTCTCAGCGAACCATGAGAAGACTCTGCTTCCCACCGCCCGAGTGCACATTGAGCACATGGGCACACTTTTCACCCTAAGAGCCTTAATCGACCAAGGCTCGCAGAAAACCTTCATTTCCGAGAAGGTACAGAAACGCTTAAATCTTCCTACTCACCAGGAAGATTATGAAGTAACCGGGATGGGCGGAATCGTAGTAGAAAACGCTAACAAAGTCTGTCAACTAACTCTAATCTCCAAACGTTATGACACAAAAGTCGTTATCCAAGCGATTGTGCTTCAAAAGCTCACAATCTCGCTGATCCTTATTTCTTCACTCCTGGTCCAATAGATATGGTGATCGGAAGCGATCTCATACCGAAGATCCTTCTTCAAGGAATTCAACACCACATCCTAGGCAGTCTTCTCGCTGAAAACACAATTTTCGGGTGGTATTTGAGCGGACCCATGCAACCCACCTCTTGTTCTACCTTTCATACGTACGCTGTAGAAGATACTAATGAAAACCTCAATATTCAATTGAAGAGGTTCTGGGAACTCGAGGAACTGCCCGAATCTCGCCTATCCTCTGATGAAGATTCATACTGCGAACAGTTCTATCAAGACACCACTGTTAGGCGAAGTGATGGCTGTTATATAGTTCGGCTACCTTTCAAATCGAAGTTTCCATCCAACCTGGCCCTGGGACCATCCCGTTCCCAAGCTATGCGACAAGCTATCCGAATGGAGCATATGCTCAGTAAACCCCCACGTTCAAAGAAGAATACAACCGCGTTCTAGAAGAGTACCTCACCCTCGATCATATGAGGCAAATCGCTCCCGATGAGGTGCACGAACATGGACATTATCGTTCATACTATCTTCCACATCATTCAGTTGTCTACGAAAGTTCGTGTGGTATTCAATGCCTCCAAACCCACGGCATCTGGTATTTCACTAAACGATATACTTCATATCGGTCCAACCTTGCAAACAGATCTTCTATTTGTCATTTTAAATTGGCGATTGTATAAGTATGTCTTTAACGGTGTCATACAAAAAATGTACCGACAGATTCTTCTCACGAAGATAATCAACCGCATCAACGAATTCTCTTTCGAAGAAACAACGAGCATAAATTATCTGATTTTGCCCTGAAGACAGTGACATTCGGAGTCAACTGCGCGCCTTATCTTGCAATTCGCACTTTGCATCAACTAGCAACTGATACAAAAGATTCCCATCCACTAGCGAAACAAATTTTAACCAAAGAAACCTATGTGGATGATGTCTTATCTGGAGGTCACGATATTCCATCGTGTTTAAAAGCTCAAACTGAACTCATCCATTGTTTACTTTCAGCTGGGTTTCCTCTCCGGAAAATTACAGCAAACCATCCTCAACTTTTAAATCAAATTCCTGCAGATCACCTTCTCGACTCTGACTTCCTGAAATTTGATTATTCCAGTTCTACCAAAACGCTTGGTATACGATGGAACGCGTTAAACGATTCTTTTTCATATTCAGTTGAATACTTGACACCACCCTCCAGTGCCACAAAACGCCAAATTTTATCCTCAGTCTCGAAACTTTTTAACCCCGCAGGATGGCTATCGCCCATTCTTATTCAAGCGAAAATACTCTTACAACAAATTTGGTTAGAAGGTACGGAATGGGACGAGTGTGTCAAACCCCTTTCACTTCAAAAGTGGCACCAATTCATAACCGATTTGCCCACAATCGAACAAATCCAAATTCCTAGATGGACAGAATTCTCCCCTAGTAGATCAATTCAAATCCATGGATTCTGTGATGCTTCAGAGAAAGCATCTGTGCATCCGTTTACATTCCGTCGCAATCAGCCAATACGGTATCCTCTCACCTTCTGTTTTCAAAAACCAAGGTAGCACCACTACAGACAGTGAGTCTCCCACGCCTAGAATTGTGTGGAGCAGTCTTATTATCTAAATGCATAAAAAGTATTATTACTCAATTATCTCTTGTTGGTGCAAACGTGTTTCTTTGGTCCGATTCGTCTATTGTACTTGCATGGCTCGAAAAACCACCATGTACGCGGAAGGTATACGTAGCCAATCGTACGTCAGAAATCATTAAAAATGTTGGAAATGTAAAGTGGCGGCATGTTACCACTAGTCACAACCCGACCGACCTTGGAACAAGAGGTTGTAGACCACAGAACCTAGTACTTAGATCACTCTGGTGGCACGGACCAGATTGGTTACTTAAACCCCCCGATCATTGGCCAATATCATTTCGACAAAACGTCGTACCTCAAGAACAACGTAAAGTAGAAGCTCTTCACGTTTTGGACGACGACCCCGATATATTAGACCGCTTCTCTTCATGGTCTAAAGCCTTACGCGTAATAGCGTACATGTTTCGATTTATTCACCGATTCAAACCAATACAGTCCACTTCTCCCACTTGCTATAACTCTGTGGTTATTACGCAAAAGGAAATTCACTGGGTCAAAACTCGTCTCATTTCGCAAGAAAGACACTACCCAAAGGAATATTATCAATCGTCCAATCGAGAATCAATTTGCAAAAAGAGCTCGCTTTTAACGTTAAACCCCTTTCTTGACCAACATGGACTTCTCCGTGTGAATGGTCGCTTGGCCAACGCTGGCCTTACCCAGGCTAAAATCAAAAGTAAAACGCTGTATACGCAATTGCAAAATCTGTACAATTTTCAAACAAAACAGTCGTTCGCAAATTATGGCAGCTCTACCCCCAGAGCGTGCAACTTTCTCGTTGCCATTCACCTACACCGTTTTAGACTTTGCCGGTCCTCTCGACATAAAGTCATCAACCCTCCGGAGATCCCCACTACTGAAGGGATACGTTTGCGTCTTCATTTGCTTTTCCACAAAGGCAATCCACCTTGAACCATGTTCGGATCTGTCAACTAAAGCATTTCAGGCAGCATTTGCCCGTTTTGTAGGTAGACGCGGACTCCCGCAACGAGTCTTTTCGGACAACGGCAAGAACTTTGTTGGTGCTAACCGCGCCTTCCAACAGGATTTCAAAAAAGTCCTCAAAGAAACTTCTGATGACCTGCGCTCCAAGTATACCGTACATGGATTTGAATGGCATTTCCTGCCACCGAATGCTCCTCATATGGGCGGCCTTTGGGAAGCAGCTGTAAAGAGTTTCAAGCATCACTTCAAACGCACTGTTGGAAACCACATCTTCACTTTTGAAGAAATCACAACTTTACTTGCTCGTATCGAAGCAGTACTGAACTCTCGACCCCTTTCCCCGATGTCTAATAATGCCAATGACTTGCTTGCATTAACTCCAGGACATTTTCTCCGAGGCGGGCCACTACTGGGCTTTCCAGAACTTCAAATTGACAATCTCTCCCTACAAAATCGATGGGAAAAGCTCAAAGCTTTGTATCAACAGTTCAGCCAACGCTGGAAGGATGACTATCTCAAAGAACTCCATCATAGATACAAATGGAAGCTCCCACCAAAAAACCTTTCCATTGGTGATTTCGTGGTCATCAAAAATGACCAAACTCCCCCCAACGAATGGAGACTAGGACGCATCGAAAAAGTGTATCATGGTTCGGACAATTGTGTGCGAGTGGCGGATGTCAAGACTCAGACTGGAACTTTTACTCGACCAATTGTCAAGCTCTGTCCGCTTCCTTCTCAACCTGAGGTTCCGAATCTAAACTCTACCCTTGACACTTAAGCATCAACTTGTTTGCCATAGTTTTAAGATCTCCACGACCTTCTCATACCTTTAATATTTTACAGATCAAAACCATCCGACAACACCAACCTGGACCCACGGATCTACCAATGTAAGGTCTGCGTGAAGTATCATCCACTCCGGTTTTGTAAGGAATTCATGGCAATGAACATCGAAGAACGTAGCGAAGTAGTGCGACAATTTAGATATTGCCCGAATTTCCTTGCTCGTACCCACGACAGCGTTCGGCTTTGTTCGTGTCCCGACACGTGCAAACTCTGTCAAGAGTTACATCACACATTGTTGCATACTACCGAATCACTTAATGGAACGCACTCCTGCAATCCTCCAGCCCGTAATACAACCCTGCATATCATTTCAGCGAACACAACACTGTGCTCGCGAAGCCCGTCATGCATCCCTGTATGACTCTGTCAAAGGAAGCATCCCTGCTTTCCTTCGCTGTGCGCATATGAACTTATTCTCTTTCACATTTTCTTCGGAACGCGCCGGTCGCATCTGCAATCAACAGAGGTAACTATCATCAACGCGGGACCTTCAACCTTCGCAATCAACCATACAAGCAGTGCGCGGTTCATTAATTTCTAGTGTCAATTGTTCTATTAATTTGTTTAATTAAGTGATGTAAACTTAAATATCTTGAATTTCCATTCATTTAAAGAAAGGATATTGCATTTTTCCATTTCATTAAAGTATTCTTAATCTCATAAGAAAATCGTATTGTGCATTGAAGTACCGAATAATTGAATTAAATCGTTGTTGTTAGTAATAAGTTGCCAATAGAAATCAGCCTTTCATTTGTTAGTGAAATCTTCCACTTGTATTTACTCCTAAATACAAGCCGAGTGAAAACTCCCTTCACTCCTATCTAGTCCTGATCATCAATTTGAACACCAACACCCAATAAACCAGCTCCCATTAGGTGAGTTCGCGAAGCCACATTGCACCGTGTGTCTTTGCAGTCTTGGAGGGTTAAAGCTTGCGCATTGCACTTCGCGTAAGCTTGACTCATGGTAGCCTTCGGCTACCGAGGATTTGGGCTATTGCCATGACGCTGGCTAACCCACGCTGTGCCGATGGATGCTTTCTTGAGCATCGAGTCCATTGGCGGAGCAAAGGGGGAGTCCGCAGATCCAGGCAACAATAGCCCATCCCAAGTAGTTTATTGAGGTTTTTGGGCTATTGCCATGACGTTGGCTACCCCACGCTTGCTTGAGTATCGAGTCCATTGGCGGAGCAAAGGGAGGGACGGTACGCCGATCCAGGCGACCATAGCCTTCCTGAGAAGTGTGAGCATAGGCCGGCACACGGGTAACAGCGGGTGTTGCTGTGCCTTCTGGTGCACGTCCCCTACCACTCGTGGGTCGACCTACGCCACAACACACCGGTACCACCCTACCCGCCGTCACTGCACCTACCCGTTAGTGTGCGACGATGGGGATAGGGGTGGACCGCGTGAATACCCCATTCTTACCAGCTCCCATTAGTCTCATTCCAGCCTGATCACCGACGACCGAATCCCACCTGTAATTTTGGAGAGCACTCCCGTTTACCATTTATAGCCAATTACCAACCACCGTCACCGACCACCCGCAGGCTCCGCTACTACTACCTCCCGCCCACCAATTACTACCGTCAACTACCGCCGCCGTTCTCGGATTACCGTCTCCTCTCCGCTCTACCATCTCACTCTTTCGTGACGGAAAGGTGCTCTCGCCAACAGATCCGAGGCTGCGTGTGTGTGTGTGCATTCGATATTAAAGCATAACCGCCGTGTTAATTTTATTCAGTAGGGGTTTTGGGGAACCACTACGTGACTCTGGATCGACTGAGTGTTACCTCAGCCTACGACAAAATCCCCCTCATAAATGGCGCCCGAGCAGGGACCCACTACCACAGGCGAATATGCAAAAACAACAAATACAAGCACCAACACTATCAGAATGGGCGTATCAAACACACAAACAACAACAGTTAACACACTAAAAACCACAGTTAACATACACGGGAGCACCGCAGCCTTAAATACAGATTCACTCAACTGGATCTATCTCCTCAGAAAGGAGAGGTTGATCGAAGAGTGTAAAAGACACCAGATCTACACCGACGGGGCCACCGTGGCCGAACTACGCAGCACTCTGAGCGCGTATGTGCAAGAAAAACGCACAAGGAAGTCAAGGGAGAACTTACTTAAGAAATTAGAGATGGAGATCGGTAAAGAAGAGGGAGAGCCCGCCAAACCATCGCCGCAATCAAGCCACGCTATGCAGCCCCCGCCGAAAATACATGTGCAAGCACCCTTGCCAACTGCACCTGCACTAGAACGTCGCCCGAGACATGATGAAATGGGCGGTCCCGACATAATGAATACCGTACGCCGCTGGGATGTGCATTTCACGGGAGGAGGAGACTCACTGCATGAGTTTCTGGAGAGGATCGAAAAGCTCGCCGAATGCTACAGCATCCCGTTGAACCGATTGCTTCCGACTCTCCCGGAACTCCTACGCGGAAAGGCGTTCCAATTGTATCGCGTCCGAAAGCCAAGCGGTGGGCAGATTTTCGAACCGAAGCCCAGACCTTTTTCCTACCAAAATGGCATCTCCACCAAATGGAGGACGCCATTCGACAGCGTAAACAGCAAACTCGAGAGAAGGCCAAGGACTACCTCCTCGCTATACAGACGCTCATCCGCCAGCATCTGACTATGGGCAGGGAAGACCACCTGGAGCGTATTTACGATGGCCTCCGAGTATAATACCGCCTTTTTGTAAAGCGTGGAGGATTTAGCACGCTGGAGGAGCTCCTTGAGCTCGCCGAAGAGCATGAATTGTTGAAAAGCGAAGAAGCGAAACAAGGCAAAATGGTCGCGCATAGCTTATGTCATCTGCAGGAAGAATACAAGAGCGAGGAGTGTTGTTGGCGCTGCAAGGGTCGTGGACACACCCGCTTCCAGTGTAAAGGAAACCTACAAATCTTCTGCTCCAGATGTGGTCAGGACGGCATCCTATCCAAGGACTGCCCATGCCCGCTACAAACCGCTGCAGTACCGCGCAGTCGAACCACCTAACCCATGTCCCACAAGAGAAACAAGCAGCTGGAGCCGATAGCCCAGCCCACTAAAGCAAGACGGGTGGACGGCCGGGTTTATGCCCACGTCACCTTTGAGGGGTTGGATGTCCGCGCACTAATCGATACCGGCGCCGCGTTATCATACGTAGATGAATTCGTCCGGAAGCACCTGGAGAGCAAGAAGATCCAACCAGTACTTAGTAACCGAGGTATCCAGCTGGCCGACCTAACCTGCGTCTACAGCTCATTAGCGTACCCAGTACGGGTGGAACACGGCGGCCAACTGACCGAAACGCTCCTCACCGTCATTCCAAATCTTGCAGAACGCATGATTCTCGGCATGGGTTTGCTTCGAGAGCGAGGAATCGTCTCAATTGGCTCAAAGATCAGAAGAGCTGGCCACGCTTTGTACAATCAACTCCAGAGAGCATTTGGCCGCCGAAAAGGAAGAAAAGCTGGAAAATTTTCTGGCCAACCACAAGGAGCGCTTCGGCAAGCTCCGCGGGCCAAGCAAAGCTACGGAGCACCAAATCACCCTACGGCACAACCGGCCGCTGAAACAGCGTTACTATCCCCGGAACCCAGCCATGCAGCAGGTAATCAACAATGAAGTGGACGACCTCCTGGCGGGCGGAAGAGTTGAACCATCTAAAAGCGCCTACAGCTCGCCAATCGTGCTGGTCCGGAAGAAGCAAGGAACCTGGAGAATGTGCATAGATTACCGCCAACTAAACGCCGCCAGCGAACCGGCCGCATACTCATTACCACAAATTGGGGCGATCCTCGACCAACTCAAAGAGGCACAATTCATCTCCACGATAGATCTGAAAAATGGCTACTGGCAGATCCCGCTCACCAGGAACTCACGACCATACACCGCGTTCACGGTCCAAGGGAGGGGATTGTTTCAGTGAAAAGTGATGCCTTTCGGCCTACACGCCGCACCAGCTACTTTCCAACGAGCACTGGACACAATATTAGGGCCCGAATTACAGCCGAAGGTCTTTGCCTACCTGGATGACATAACCGTGCTGGGAGACACATTCGAGGAGCACCTGTCCAACCTGCGCGAGGTTTTCGAACGACTCCAGAGGAACAATATTCAGGTAAATTTTGACAAATGTTTTTTTGTCAAACAACAGCTGCAATACCTGGGGCACATCGTCAGCAACAGGGGAATTCATACTGATCCTAGTAAAGTGGCTGCCGTAAGTCACATGCCGGCACCAAAAACGACGCTAAAGGAGCTGCGCCGCTTCCTTGGTCTCGCTTCGTGGTACCGCCGATTCGTCACCGACTTCTCCACGCTGGCAGAACCGCTAAACCAACTGCTGAAGAAAGGACAGAGCTGGAAATGGGAGTCCCTACAAGAACAAGCGTTCGAAGCGCTAAAATATAAGCTAACCAGCGCAGCAATCCTCTGCTGCCCTGATTTCACACGGCCATTTTTTCTGCAAACTGATGCAAGCGGTGAAGGGCTTGGCGTCGTGATATACCAACGTCACTCCGACTAGGAGAGTGTAATCGCTTACGCTAGCCGGAGTCTGACAGCCTTGGAATAGCGATACTCAGCCACAGAGCAAGAATGTCTCGCTGTGCTGTGGGGCATACGTAAGATGAGGCCGTACCTTGAAGGGTACCACTTCACAGTTATCACTGACCACCACTAACTAAAATGGCTACACTCGCTACAAAATCCTCCGGGGCGACTGGCCAGATGGGCCCTCGAACTCCAGCAATACAACTTTGAGATAGAATACCGGAAGGGAGCCCAAAACGTTGTAGCAGACGCACTGTCCCGGTGCCCACTGCCAGAATCGGAGCCAGATATCTTGTATACCGTGAATGCCAGGGCAAAAGGGTGGTACGAAAGAAAAGTGCTGCATCTAGTCCAGACTACCAAGTCGTCGATAACCGCCTCTTTCGGCATATCGCTCTAAAAAGGAAACTTTCCCGAGCACCGAAATGGAAATTATGCATCCCCGAGAACCGAAGAGAGGACATCTTAAGGGAAGTACACAATGTGCCAACCGCTGGCCACCTTGGAATACGAAAAACCCTTAATAGAGCGCAGGAGAACTACTACTGGCCGGGCATGCACCGAGACGTGCTGGTACACATAAGGAAGTGTATCACATGCGCCGAATTCAAAGTGGAGCAACGTCCCCAGCGGGGTTAATGACCACAATGCAATGCTCCAGACCGTGGGAGATCGTCACGATAGATTTTGTTGGGCCACTGCCGCGCTCGAAGCGAGGAAACACCTGACTGCTTGTGCTTGTGGACAAGTTCTCGAAATGGGTCGAATTAGTGCCGGTGCGCCAAGCAACCACCAACAGCGTCATCAAAGTCCTCCAGGAAAGGGTCATCTACCGATTTGGCTGTCCACGAATCTTCCTTACCGACAACGGAAGGCAGTTCGTTGGGAATGCGCTAGCTAAATACCTAAGAGATCACCAAATCGAACACAAATTCACCACCACTTATGCACCCCATGAAAACCTGACGGAAAGGATAAACCGAGTAGTAAAAACTATGATAGCACAGCGATCACGGGAGCGTCACCGCCTCTGGGATCACGAACTCCCGCAGATAGCCTTCGCAATTAACACCGCACAACATGAATCAACGCAAGCATCCGCAGCAGAAATAAACTTCGGTCACACCTTCACAATCCCACGACAAGCGAGGACGGAAGGGACAGTACCATACGAGCCACCAACAGTAGCCCCACCCATAACCGAGCTATGGGCAGAAATAAAGGCGCACCTGAAAAAAACCTCGAAAACACAAAAGAAGCATTACGACCTACGCAGACGGCAATGGAAACCCGCCGTGGGGGAAAAGGTGATGAAAAGAGATCATCCGCTCTCGTCAGTAGCGAAGAGTTTCGCACAAAAGCTAGCGGCAAAGTTCTCTGGGCCATACCTAGTGGTCAAATACGTTTCTGTAAATACGGTGAAATTACAACACTGTAGCCAGCCAGGTAGGAAAACGGAGCACGAACAACCTACAAGACCTAAAATCCTGCGACTTTTCAATTAAAAAGTAAAACAAGAAGCTCAACCCTTTCATTCTATCGTAGCCACTCGTCGCGTCAACATGGGCAGAAGAAACAGCAGCCGCCACCACCCGACTCCCCCAAAGCAATCAAGCCGTGGCAACCCCCGTTTGAGTCACGGCCATGGCCAAAAAATAAGGCCATCATACAACGGGTGCAAATTTTCTACGGGCCCCCAATTACCGACACCCTATGTGCAATGCGCGAGGTAGTGGAAAGCGATGCACCACCAATCGATGTATCCGAAGAGGTACAGCCAACACCGACAACATGGAGCGAAGCACGCCAAAGAGGTGAAGCGGCGCGGGAGTACCCACCGATCGATGTACCCAAAGAGGTACAGCCAACGGATGAGGCGGGGTGGGAGGAATTCTTCAAGGGGTTCAAGGCCTACCGCAAACCCGCGCGCAAATGGAAGGCATATTGGAAGGGGAAGTACGTGCGGTTGAAGAAAGTGGATGACTGGCACGCTGAAATTTGCATGAAGGGGGTACAGACATACCGTCAAGATGGTGGACATTAGAACATTAGATAATAAGTGAAATGTAATTGAATAAAATATTATTGTTTTTGAAATATTTTTATAATTGAATGAAATATTATTATTGGTTTTGAAAGATGGTTAAAAAAAAAAAGAAAAAAAAGTTTGATACAGCAAAAGGGCTAGGGGCACGTGGGTGACGGCACAATCAACTTACGCGAACCCCATTAAGCCCGACAGCACCTCAAAAAAAAAACAAAAAAAAAAAAAAAGGGGAGAGGAAAAATGAACTAATTATTTAAGAATAAAAAACTTTGTTAGTTTAAGAAATCACTATAAGTAAAAACAATAAACTCTGTTAGTTTTAAGAAATATACAAGGTGGCGCAAAAGTAAGCTTCCGATGTTCAGCATATCGGTTGTGGCACGTGCAGTGTGTGCTGTTCCACCGTCTTGTTGGAACCACGTGTTTTCCAATCCCAATTCATCAAGTTGCGGCAAAAAGAACTCGTTGATCATTGCTCTGTAGCGCTCACCATTCACAGTAACCGTTTGGCCCCGACCGATTATTGGTCAAATAAATAGTCAGCAATATTCCCCGTTCTGGAGCAGTGTAGCGTAACATTGTTTATTAACGTGTATTTCGCATGTGTTTACTACACAAATGTCAAAACAGAACTGACTTTAGGGGCCAAGCGCAAAATTTATAGCATTTTCTGATAGGAGGATTACTTTTGCGCCACCTTGTATAGAAATAAATAAAAACCAATACGCACACCGGCCAACCCCGCCCCTATAGGAGATACCGAACATCTCCTTTCGCGGCCCACCGCAGCCTTCCGTCACCCGAAGTGGGAGGGGAACTGTAACGTGACGTTACAATATCACCCGCGCCCCCTTATTACACCCCCTCACATACGTAAAAAACCGACACCCACACCGTAGTAGCAGGAAACCTCTAACCACCCGCCCCCCCAACTTAACTACGCGCATGCTATATACGGCGCCCACGCTATAGCAACTACGCCGCTAGTGTGAGCAGCGACGCCTTCACTAGTGTGGGCAGCGACGCCTCCACTAGCACAAGCAGCAACAATGGCGGGCCAATTTCGCCGATCAGCATAGTTGTGCGCAATCCAACGTTGTAATTCGCAGTCAGTTTATCAACGTTAGGGCACAAGTAGGCAAATCCAACACCCAATAAACCAGCTCCCATTAGGTGAGTTCGCGAAGCCACATTGCACCGTGTGTCTTTGCAATCTTGGAGGGTTAAAGCTTGCGCATTGCACTTCGCGTAAGCTTGACTCATGGTAGCCTTCGGCTACCGAGGATTTGGGCTATTGCCATGACGCTGGCTAACCCACGCTGTGCCGATGGATGCTTTCTTGAGCATCGAGTCCATTGGCGGAGCAAAGGGGGAGTCCGCAGATCCAGGCAACAATAGCCCATCCCAAGTAGTTTATTGAGGTTTTTGGGCTATTGCCATGACGTTGGCTACCCCACGCTTGCTTGAGTTTCCAGTCCATTGGCGCAGCAAAGGGGGGGTCCGCCGACCCAGGCAACCATAGCCTTCCTGAGTAGTGTGAGCATAGGCCGGCACACGGGTAACAGCGGGTGTTGCTGTGCCTTCTGGTGCACGTCCCCTACAACTCGTGGGTCGACCTACGCCACAACACACCGGTACCACCCTACCCGCCGTCACTGCACCTACCCGTTAGTGTGCGACGATGGGGGTAGGGGTGGACAGCGTGAATACCCCATTCTTACCAGCTCCCATTAGTCTCGTGCCAGCCTGATCACCGACGACCGAATCCCACCTGTCATTTGGAGAGCACTCCCGTTTACCATTTATAGCCAATTACCAACCACCGTCACCGACCACCCGCCGGCTCCGCTACTACTACCTCCCGCCCACCAATTACCACCGTCAACTATCGCCGCCGTTCTCAGATTACCGTCTTCTCTCCGCTCTACCATCTCACTCTTTCGTGACGGAAAGCTGCTCTCGCCTGTGCATTCGATATTAAAGCATAATCGCCGTGTTATTTTTATTCAGTAGGGGTTTTGGGGAACCACTACGTGACTCTGGATCGACTGAGTGTTACCTGAGCCCTCGACAAAATCCCCCTCATATATCTTACAACAAGGCTCAATGTCTGTGGTAGAATATTATAATTTGGTCAACAAAAAGTTGACTCTTCTGATCAATAAAACTATAATGACACATGGTAATGCAGCAGATATTACCAAGGTATTAAATAAGAAAAATAGGGATCATGCCCTTAGAATTTTTATTACTCTTTGAGTCCTCAGGACTTACCGGATGCTTTAGCAAAGGCTCAAGAACTTGAGTCAAACAATCTAAGAGCACGTTTTGCTCAAAATTTTTCAAATGAAACATTAAAAATGAAACAAACGTACCCAAGTAACAATTTGCGGTTTCCTCATCGAAATAACTATCAGGCAAATCAACAAAATGCCTTCCCAAAAAAATCAGGTGTATAATCAACGAAATAATTATACAAAGCCTGTACCCATGGACGTAGATCCATCTATGTCAAGAATGTTTGACAATAATTATAATGCCAGAGGGCAACGAAGCACAAATTTTTTTAATCAAAATGCGAAACCTACAGTAAATAATGCAAATACTCATGTGAATAGCCCTCAAACCCAAAGTTCACATGGAATAAAGCGACCTAGAGAAAGCAATAACAGCTTCAGGCCGCAAGATTATTTTTTAGAAGAAGAGGGGACAACCTCCCCTACATCACAGTCTGCGACAACAAATTAAATAAAAAATTTAAAGCTCTGGTCGATACAGGAGTTGCTCCTGTATATAAAGCAAGTATTGTTAGAAAATAGAAAAGAATTAGCCATTTACAAAAAAAATTTACATTACACTATTTGGAGTAAAGCCGGTTTTTTATGAAATAGATAACTTGGAATCTGATTTGCTCCTAGGATATAATTTTTTGAAGAAAATAGAAGCGCACATTGATTTGCGCAGTGGGAAAACTTTTTTAAAATAAAAGATGGTGAAAATGTAATTGAAAAAGGCATAAATATAAACTTTCATGATGAAAGTCAAGAAAATTTAAACCCCTTGGAACAAAAAGATCCTAAGGCGCCCGCCGAGGAAAATACCGGCAAAATAAAAAATTGAGAAAGGTGAAAAAATGTAATGAAAATGAAAATTTATACCCCTTGGGACGAAAAGATCCTAAGGCGCCCGCCGATGAAAATACCAGCAAAATAAAAAAATATGAAAGGTGAATAAAAGTAATGAAAATGAAAATGTAAACCCCTTGGGACAAAAAGATCCTACGGCGCCCGCCGATGGTAATACCGGCAACAATGAAAATAAATCTGAAGAGAAGATAAAAAAAGGTTTCTACAAAATCAGCCAAAGATTTTACCGGCAATATCATATTAAAAAAATATTTTGTTTCTTTGAATGAAAAGAATCTTGACAATTTAAACAATGACTTTAGTGGGAATATAATTGAAAATTATTCAATGATGAACGAAAATGGCTCAGAAGTTAGTGAAGGTAGTGATAGGATTTGCGACAATGAGGAATTGTCAAATTATAAAAAATATGTGAAGAACCAAATAGATGAAAGTAGTGAGGATGGAAATTCGGAAAAAACTTCTGAAAATTTCGGTTATAAAAATCAAGATAAAGAACTTTTAGATTTTAGAGAATATATAAAAGAAGAAATTAGTAAAATACATTCAAATATAAATACCAGCTTTCCGTTTATGACTAACGTAAAAGCAGAAATAAGGACAAAAAATGTTGAGCCTATCTGGAGTAGGCAATACCCATATCCTTTATCTATCAGTAAATTCTTTTGTAAATAAAGAAATCACCAAAATGTTAAATGAAAACATAATTAGACCCAGTAAAAGTCCTTATAATTCACCAATTTAGGTAGTACCCAAAAAAGGAACAAATGAAGATGGCTCACAAAAACCTAGAATGGTCATCGATTATAAAAAATTAAATGAACATACAATTTCTGATAGATATCCGATTCCGGATACAAATATAATTTTGTCTAATTTAGGCGAGTCAAAATATTTTTCAAGCATTGATTTAGAATCAGGCTTTCATCAAATTTTAAAGTCGGAAAATGACATAGAAAAGACGGCTTTTTCCGTTAATAACGGCAAGTATGAATTTTTACGGATGCCATTCGGTTTGAAAAATGCGCCCAGAATTTTTCAAAGGGCAATGGATGATATATTACGAGAACACATAGGAAAAATGTGCACTGTTTATATGGACGATATAATTATTTTTTCAAAAAATTTGACCCATCATTTGAAGGATTTAGAAACAATTACAGAAATACTAAAAAAAGCCAATATGAAGATTTCACTTGAAAAATCAAAGTTTTTTCAAGGAGAAATAGAGTTTTTAGGGTATACGAGTATAATAGCCCAAAATGTTATTAAAACAGATCCTAATAAAATAAAGTTAATTTTAAATTACCCAGTACCTGAAAATCTACGAGAGTTAAGAGGATTCCTGGGAATTGCGGGTTACTATCGAAAATTTGTTAAAAAATTAAAATTGCTCAAAAAAATAGTTTAATTGTTGTATATATTAAATATCCAAAAATAAAATTTACTTGTAAATATTATGAAACTAGAGCTATAGCGCAGGTAGATGGTAAATTAATTATTGACAAAAATATAATAAGTTGTAATAATGAATTTCTTAATGTCCAAAATTGTAAAACAGAGATAGCAAATTCTTATTGCAGATTAAATAAGGAAGAAACATGTTTGTCGGAACTTTTGAATAAAAAACAAGCAAAATGTAAAAAGATTAAAGAAAGAAACAATAATATTGAAATGATTAAACAAGGAGTTATATTAATTTCAGGCGAAAATATTGTGGAAAATCAAAATTTAACAGGAACATATTTAGTAACATTTGAAAATCAAACAATAATAAATAATATAACTTATGTAAATGTTGAAACGAAAATCTGGAATTATTTAACACATAATTATGTAAATAAGTTTGAAATTTGGGAATATATCGAATCAAACAATGAACATTTAAAGTTAGAAAATATAAATCTCTTAGGTAAAAGAAATAGAGATATCAAAAAACATACTTTCCTTTTTTTTATTTTTATAACTTTTTGCATAATGGTGATCATTTATGCGTGCAAAAAGCTAATTACATCAAGTAAAATTGAAAAACAGAACGAAAATGTTGAATTAAAACAAATTTCGTACAGTGTAATTTTGGATCAAATTCATAACTTAACAAAAAATAAAATTGAATCGGGAACGATTCATCTTAGAGAGGGGGGAGTTAACGGCAGCCTCCACACACCAGCCTTACGGTAATTGTAAACAATTATTGTAATTTTTCCAATATCCATAGTGGCCTGCTACTGCAACTTTTAAGTAAACAATCCAAGTCACTTCTGTTACACATCGAAGTATTAAATAAACCCAAGCTCAATTCGCAGTCTAAAAATGATCGTTTGTTTTTGCAGTTGGCTACTTTTGCATCTTTAAAGATACAACGCAATGCAATGATCTGTTTAATTGATGGATATTGATATCTTCATTTCAAGGCTAAGCCTATTTCATCGAATGATGAAATTAATTTTAAGTAAACATTTAAAGAATGTATAAATAGACGTAAATTAGAATAAGCAGTTTAGTTTTTGAGTACCGCTTGAAGCACACGTTTGGAAGTCGTTATACGGTTAATAAAACGACTTTTAATAATATAAAATAAAGCTAAGTGTTTTAATGAAGGTATCTAAACTCGTTCGCTAACGCGAACTGAAATAAAGTTTTTAAAAACGTTTAGGATAAACCCTAAACATTAATTTACATTCATCCGACCATATTCTGCATAGAAGCTGATGCATGCGCCTTAGCAGCTCCTCGCTTCCGTGTTTGAATAGCTCAGCAGGCAAACCATCAGCGCCAGCTGCTTTATTGTTTTTCAATCGCGATATTGCTGTTCGCACCTCATTATATTCGGGTTGTGAAACGTCAATTCCATCATCTTCGATTGTGGGTTTGGGTTACTATCTCAGTAGTTCTTATTAGCCACTTTATCTCTAGTTCTGAACCAGAAATTATTCTCACTAGTTACTGACTTCCCACAGGGTATGAGCATGCACACTTTATATGTATGTATGGTTGCGTGTACAAATGTGTGCATAACCAGTTGTGAAATTTGTTTACCCTGCAAAAAATGGTGTGACTAATTTCTAAAGAGAGCGTTCCGCGATTAATCCCTTTAGTCTACAGTTGGCTATAATTCAATATACATAACTAAATTTTTATTTGTGTAGCATGATTATAGAGGTGTCAGTCATTTTCAGTTTTTGTAGCACACTTATAGGAGTTAAAAGTACCCGTTTGGGTAAATAGTGGATTAGTCCTTTCGTATTGGGTACAATTGGTCTCTCCATAAAACTTGCGCAAACAAATGTGAACAGTTCAACCCATACAAAGTGATCAGAACTGGTCTTAGTCGCATCCTCCTTTGCGACTCATACCGGATTGATCCTAGACTAATCGCATTTGCAGGGTAACTATTCGAATAGTTGTTATTTATTAGGTGAAACGGGTTTGAATAGTTTTTCTTTTTTATTTCAATAATATTAGAATGCTATTCTGCGAATAATTAAATACCATTTTTGTGAATAAATTAAGCGATTGATAGATATTTACTTTAAAGTTACTATAAGTAAATATATATTTATACATTTGTATGTTTATTGCAGTTATTTTGCATAGCAGGTTTTGTGCTAGGGATTTAAGCTAAAGATGCCAGGAGCAAAATTCATTGTGGGCATAAACATATACTATTTATTATAGAGCTGGTTCGTGTGGATTTTTTGTGTTCATATGTCAATAAATGGTTTAATTTTGTGTAAAGTAACATATGAGTCGATACATATTAAAGTCGCTTAAGTCCACATGTAGAATTTTTTGAGATTTTTGTTGCGTTATGTACTGCACTAACAAATCAATAGTTTAAAATATAGAAGTAAGTCTTATTAATGGCAATGACGCTAAAAATTCGCATTTTGTTTTAGCAATTTTTTCAAAGTTGGATAAGTCCTTGTATACCTGTAAATCAAAACTACTTAAGTCAATTTCAGCCAATCAGGGTGTGCTTTGCTATTCTTTATTGTGACATATTCAACGAACTTTCTTAAATTGAAAACTTTAATTGTGAGGGTGTTTTGATAAAAATGGAAGAAAATAGCGAATATGTGCAAATTTTGTCACCGGACAAAGCAAAAAAAAAATAGAATATTAATAAAAGATATAAAAAAAACAAAAAAAGATGGCGAAACTGTAAGTATTTTATTAGTAATTGCTATTATTGTTAAGGTATTTGAAAAAAAATTATATGTAGTTTGACAGTTTTCGCATCGCAGTACTAAGTAACCCCCCAAAATAATTGTTTATTGATGCACGGCTAAAAATGTCAGCCTAAATTTTAAACATTTTTTGGCTACACATATACCAAACCAAATTTGGCTTATAATTAAAACTATGCCGATTTCCGAAAAAATGCGCGTGAAGGAAAGGGTTTAAATTTCAAACCTAAAATATTAAAAAAAAATAAAAAATTGTACCAGTTGGTAGGGCTCGAACCGAGGCATCCCACATCAGTGTGCAATGCTCTAGCCACTGAGCTAAGGCGCATATGTATGGTGTACACATATGTTCTGTCCCTGTGGGGAAAATCTCTATTTCTGAACTAGTGCGCTTCTAGTGCTTTCTGAACCCCTACTAGAACGCCTTCAATCTCTTTTACATGTAATCAACTGGCGAATGTCCTAGGCGGTGGAAATTGGCCCCCGCTGCATTACCTTTTCTACAGTTCCGAACTAGTTAAAAATTCGACAGTTGGGATGTAGTTCGTTTATTGCTACTATTGCTCTAGTTCTGAACCATTTCCAAATTCTACAGTTTGGACGTAGTTAGTTCAGAATTAAAAAAGTAATTTTAAGAAGCCTTCCATGGTAGAACTACACTCGGAGACTTTTTTGCCAAATAACTACCTAAGCTCGACCCGATTTTGAAAAACTTTTTCAAACCACTTTTGATGTTACTTTTCACAGGACTCGAACCTTGGACCTTCGGTGTGGTAGTCCAGTAACACTACCGCCACAAAGTTGCGATTAGTTTATGCACTTTTAATAATTTCAGCCTAAATTTTAAACCATTCTTTCATCATGTATACATATGTAACTTTTTCTCACACTACTGATGCGTGCGCCGTAGCTGAGTGGGTAGTGCACTGGACTCTGATGCAGGACGCGTTGGTTCAAATCCTACCACCTGATAAATTTTTATTTTTTATTTTTATTTATGATTTAAAATTTTTAACCTTTCTTTAAAGAAAGTTACAAGAACAAAACATTTTTCCAAATACGAATCTAAATTTTATTAAATTTTAATGATTACACAACTGCCGGTGTCGAACTAGTGGAAATCTATTACCTATCTCTTCTTTCTTCTTCTTTAAATAATCATCTAACCGCCTGGGTGATTTTGACCGTCCAACATAGCCAGTCGTTTCTTCGTTGCGCCAACTGGCGCCAATTGGAAACACCGCGGGATCGCAAATCGATTTCCACTTAATCCTTCCATCGGATTGGTGGTCTCCCTCTGCTTCCACCGGCGGGTGCCGATAAGAATACCTTCCGGACTGAAGCATCTTCCCTCCTTCGCACTACGTGGCCTAGCCAGCGAAGCCTTTGTGTTTTAATTCGCAGAACTATGTCGACGTCTGCGTAAAGTTCATACAGCTCATCATTAAATCTTCTTCGGTACTCGCCGTTTCCAACGCGTAGAGGTCCACAAATCTTTCGAAGAACCTTTCTCTCGAATACTCCCAGAGTCGCCTCATCAGATGTTGTTGGTGTCCACGCTTCTGCACGATATAGCAGGACGGGTGCGATGAGTGACTTACAGAGTGCTATTTTCGTTCGTCGAGAGAGGACTTTACTTTTCAATTGCCTACTCAGTCCGAAGTAGCATTTGTTTGCAAGAGTAATTCTTCGTCGGATTTCTAGGCCAACATTATTGTTGGTGTTAATGCTGGTTCCCAGGTAAACGAAGTTTTTTGCTATTTCGAAATTATTGCTGCCAACAGTGGCTTGGTTGCCAAGGCGCGAATACGCTTACTCTTTGCATGATGACAGAAGGTAGTTCGTTTTGCCCTCGTTCACCACTAATTCCATTTTCTCCGCTTCTTTTTCTAATTTGGAGTAAGCAGAAGTTACGGCGCGGTTGTTAAGGCCAATGATATCAACATCGTCACCATACGCCAACAGTTGCACGCTTTTATAAAATATTGTTCCAGCGCGGTTAAGTTCTGCAACCTGTATTATTTTCTCCAGCATTAAATTAAAGAAATCGCACGATCTGAAACCTCGTTTATTTTCGCACGTCTCGGAGAGGTCCTTCCCAATTCTGACCGAGCTGGCGGTGTTGCTCGAGGTCATTTTGACTAGCCGTATACGTTTTGCGGGGAAACCAAATTCAGACATAGCGGCATATAGGTAGCTCCTTTTCTTGCTATCGAAAGAGGCTTTAAAATCAACAAAGAGAGGATGTGTTCTCCAGCATTAAATTAAAGAAATCGCACGATCTGAAACCTCGTTTAGTTTCGCACGTCTCGGAGAGGTCCTTCCCAATTCTGACCGAGCTGGCGGTGTTGCTCGAGGTCATTTTGACTAGCCGTATACGTTTTGCGGGGAAACCAAATTCAGACATAGCGGCATATAGGTAGCTCCTTTTCTTGCTATCGAAAGAGGCTTTAAAATCAACAAAGAGAGGATGTGTGTCGATTCTTTCCTCACGGGTTTTTTCCGAGATTTGGCGTATTGTAAAAATCTGGTCGATGGTAGATTTACCAGGTCTGAAGCCACACTGATAAGGTCCAATCAGTCTGTTCACATCAGGCTTCAGTCTTTCGCACAATACGCTTGATAGGACCTTATATGCGATATTCAAAAGGCTGATTCCTGATAGTTGGCGCAGTTTGCAGGATCGCCCTTCTTGTGGATTGGGCAGAGAACACTTAGATTCCAATCTTCAGGCATGCAAGTTCACGGCAGCCTCCACACACCAGCCTTACGGTAGTTGTAAACAATTATTGAGATTTTTCCAATATCCATAGTGGCCTGCTACTGCAAGTTTTAAGAACTATGTCGACGTCTGCGTAAAGTTCATACAGCTCATCATTAAATCTTCTTCGGTACTCGCCGTTGCCAACGCGTAGAGGTCCACAAATCTTTCGAAGAACCTTTCTCTCGAATACTCCCAGAGTCGCCTCATCAGATGTTGTTGGTGTCCACGCTTCTGCACCATATAGCAGGACGGGTGCGATGAGTGACTTACAGAGTGCTATTTTCGTTCGTCGAGAGAGGACTTTACTTTTCAATTGCCTACTCAGTCCGAAGTAGCATTTGTTTGCAAGAGTAATTCTTCGTCGGATTTCTAGGCCAACATTATTGTTGGTGTTAATGCTGGTTCCCAGGTAAACGAAGTTTTTTGCTATTTCGAAATTATTGCTGCCAACAGTGGCTTGGTTGCCAAGGCGCGAATACGCTTACTCTTTGCATGATGACAGAAGGTAGTTCGTTTTGCCCTCGTTCACCACTAATCCCATTTTCTCCGCTTCTTTTTCTAATTTGGAGTAAGCAGAAGTTACGGCGCGGTTGTTAAGGCCAATGATATCAACATCGTCACCATACGCCAACAGTTGCACGCTTTTATAAAATATTGTTCCAGCGCGGTTAAGTTCTGCAACCTGTATTATTTTCTCCAGCATTAAATTAAAGAAATCGCACGATCTGAAACCTCGTTTATTTTCGCACGTCTCGGAGAGGTCCTTCCCAATTCTGACCGAGCTGGCGGTGTTGCTCGAGGTCATTTTGACTAGCCGTATACGTTTTGCGGGGAAACCAAATTCAGACATAGCGGCATATAGGTAGCTCCTTTTCTTGCTATCGAAAGAGGCTTTAAAATCAACAAAGAGAGGATGTGTTCTCCAGCATTAAATTAAAGAAATCGCACGATCTGAAACCTCGTTTAGTTTCGCACGTCTCGGAGAGGTCCTTCCCAATTCTGACCGAGCTGGCGGTGTTGCTCTAGGTCATTTTGACTAGCCGTATACGTTTTGCGGGGAAACCAAATTCAGACATAGCGGCATATAGGTAGCTCCTTTTCTTGCTATCGAAAGAGGCTTTAAAATCAACAAAGAGAGGATGTGTGTCGATTCTTTCCTCACGGGTTTTTTCCGAGATTTGGCGTATTGTAAAAATCTGGTCGATGGTAGATTTACCAGGTCTGAAGCCACACTGATAAGGTCCAATCAGCCTGTTCACATCAGCCTTCAGTCTTTCGCACAATACGCTTGATAGGGCCTTATATGCGATATTCAAAAGGCTGATTCCTGATAGTTGGCGCAGTTTGCAGGATCGCCCTTCTTGTGGATTGGGCAGAGAACACTTAGATTCCAATCTTCAGGCATGCAAGTTCACGGCAGCCTCCACACACCAGCCTTACGGTAGTTGTAAACAATTATTGAGATTTTTCCAATATCCATAGTGGCCTGCTACTGCAAGTTTTAAGTAAACAATCCAAGTCACTTCTGTTACAAATCGAAGTATTAAATAAACCCAAGCTCAATTCGCAGTCTAAAAATGATCGTTTGTTATTTCACCTAAAATAACAAACTCATTCTTTGTTTTTGCAGTTGGCTACTTTTGCATACAACGCAATGCAATGATCCGTTTAATTGATGGATATTGATATCTTCATTTCAAGGCTAAGCCTATTTCATCGAATGATGAAATTAATTTTAAGTAAACATTTAAAGAATGTATAAATAGACGTAAATTAGAATAAGCAGTTTAGTTTTTGAGTACCGCTTGAAGCACACGTTTGGAAATCGTTATACGGGTAATAAAACGACTTTTAATAATATAAAATAAAGCTAAGTGTTTTAATGTAGGTATCTAAACTCGTTCGCTAACGCGAACTGAAATAAAGTTTTTAAAAACGTTTAGGATAAACCATAAACATTAATTGGCGCCCAACGGTGGGCACACGCGGTACGATTTTAGGGGGAAAAGTACAAGTACCCTAGTACGCGAGTGTTCATAAAGGAACTTGAAAGGAGAAAACGCCAAGTATCCTGGTTACCTTTGTGCGAGTGTCAAACAAAAAAAGGGCTCAAATAAGGAAAAAATAAAAAGTATCCTTGATCCCATGTGAAAAATTTTGTTTTGTTTCACATGCAAAAAGGATCAAATAAGGATAAAACAAAAAGTATTCTTGATCCTGTGAAAATTTTTTTTGATTCCCAAACTTTAAAAAATAAAAAGAACTTTTGACCACACCACAAACATCAAAAATGCATAAAAAATGCAAGTCTTGAATGAATAAATTTATGAATAACTGAAAACTTTAAAAAATAAAATAAAACTTCACCACAAAAAGTACAAATATAAAAAGAAAAATTTGGCAAAAACTAAAAACTTTAAAAATATCTTTAAAGGAAAGAGAGAAGAAAAAATAAATCATCTTTACGGTGCTGTTGTTTCAAATCAAAAACAAACAAAAAATCAACCTTACCCAATACTCCAATTGGTGGCCATCGTGATAAAAATTGGAAACCAATTCGAGAATAAACCACGGAACACTGACGCCCTTACTTACCTTGGTTGGTTGACTGGTTAATGCGGAATATGGTATGATTAAACATTAAAATAATTGAATTTGTTAATAGTTAAGTTGTGCAATTGAAATTTATTGTTCTGTTCAGCAATTTTAAATTTTGTTTTAAAGAAAAATAATATAAATGGGTAATATCCCAAATAAGCCAAAGTATTTGAAGCTAAAATATTGCGATTACTGTGGTGGGGAGCATGATATTTTAAAGTGTCCCTTGATTAAGAGAAAGAAGAAAATATGGAAACCTTAATTTGAATAAAAGGATATATTTAAAAATTAAATAAAAAATGGTAAAGGTGAGGGATTAACGGTAGATTTGATCACTAGATTGATCGCAGATAGCAACATTGAATTGAGACAGGAGATTGACATACTAAAGTTGCAATTAGAAACTAATACCAATAGTGCTACAGATTACGTGGCTGAAACTATTGATGACACTGTTACTTGTCAAGAATCTCTTGGCGTTATTAAATCACTACCTGAATTTACAGGAAAAGTCAACGCCTATATAAGCTGGCGTGAAGCAGCTCATAACGCTATGAGCCTATATGTTAGGAAGAGCAGGAAACTAACTATTTTAAGAAATAAAATAACTCAGGATGGCAATGATATTTTAACAAATCATGGCACAGTTTTAAACTTTGATGCGATAATGGCAAGTTTAGATTTCGCATATTCGGACAAACGTCCAATTCACATGATTGAACAGGAATTGAGTGTCTGTAACGTGACGTTACAATATCAGCGCAGCCCCTTATTACACCCCCTCCCATACGTAAAAACCGACACCCACACCGTAGTAGCAAGAAACCTCTAACTACCCGCCCCCCTGCATGACTCTCTCAAAGGAAGCATCCGTGCTTTCCTTCGAACTTCCAGTGTTGGAAACACTATAAAAGCGCTGTGCGCACATGAACTTCTTCTCTTTCACATTTTCTTCGAAACGCACCGGTCGCATCTGCAATCAACAGAGGTAACTATCATCAACGCGGGACCTTCAACCTTCGCAATTAACCATACAAGCAGTGCGCGGTTCATTAATTTCTAGTGTCAATTGTTCTATTAATTTGTTTAATTAAGTGATGTAAACTTAAATATCTTGAATTTCCATTCATTTAAAGAAAGGATATTGCATTTTTCCATTTCATTAAAGTATTCTTAATCTCATAAGAAAATCGTATTGTGCATTGAAGTACCGAATAATTGAATTAAATCGTTGTTGTTAGTAATAAGTTGCCAATAGAAAGCAGCGTTTCATTTGTTAGTAAAATCTTCCACTTGTATTTACTCCTAAATACAAGCCGAGTGAAAACTCCCTTCACTCCTATCTAGTCCTGATCATCAATTTGAACATGGTTCATACAAGCCGAATTTGACGGCACAGAATACACCTAACCATCAAAAACTCTATTGGCAACACGAACAACTTCGAAGGAAAACAACCGCAATACAACACTGCTTGTTTAGCCTTTTGCGCTGCCCACGTATTGCATTTTCAACCACCAACGCGAACGGCAGCAGATCGGCAAGCGATACAAGTGTGCAAAAAGAAAAGTTGAAAAGTGTGCGCGAAACTAAAAGTTTATTTTAAATCGTTGTGTAAAAGTAAAAGTGAAAACGCGTTTAAAACAGTGAGTAAAACTAAAATTCGGTGAAAATAAAGACAACATACATAAAACATATTATTTGCACAAAGCTGCCGCTGCCCAACGTGGGAATATATAGCAGCAAACACACCGGTTGAGTCCCCTGTAGCCGGTACAACCAAAGGAAACCCAAATCCTGCCCAGAGTTTAGGGCCAACGTGGGACTGTACCCCCACCCCAAAAAAGATGAGTACCCCAAAAGATTACAAGTAAGTGCCGTTATATATTCATATACCATTCCTCTAACGGGACTCATATATATACATGTATACACATATATGCACATATATGCATTCAAAAAGCTATTTGCGCCACGAAATTCGGTTCTGGTTAAGATACCAGTCGGTTGTTTCCAACCCACAGCTTATGCATATATATACATAAATTAATACACAACCCTTTGTATATTCATTTCTCGTGATTTTCCAACCAAATATTGTTTCATTCGCACTGACCATTTTGCGTATTTTCCCGGTTGCGCCGGTAAGCATTTATTTTGTTTCTTTTTCGACTTGGTCAAGTGTGCTAAAATTTAGTTCGTTGCCTGCCCATGGTAACTATACCCATCCCTTTTCTGCACTCATATACCTACATATAAAAGTGAAACTAGTGAAAAAACAAAAGCAAATAAACAAAGTAAGAACAAACAGTTGTGGGTTTCCTCATTTATTACAGTGTACTTATTCTAAACATTGCAAAAGTGTTCTCATCTCGCTTAATCGCTTTAAATATTTCCTTTAAAAACTCTTGTGATTTTATTCGTACATATGTACGCGCATAAGTACATGTTGTAATAACCACAATATCGCTGTTCTGTTTTAAATTCGTTGCGCAACCTGCTGTTGGCGCAGAAATAGAGTTTTGCTTCTCTATCTACACTTACTTTGCTTACAATCCCTTCAATATATACGAGTATATACGATTGTCTGAAAATTTCGTACATATCGACATATGTACATATAAAAAGGAATTCTGCCTGCTCTTTTCGTTTCGCTGCTCGCGTCAGCGTAGATTTGTATTTTGTTTTGGTTCTGTGGACGACAAACAGCAAAAATCCCAATAAGAATTGGCAATTGAAAACCCATTCCCAGTGGTGAACAAACAGAAAATATATATTACAGAAAAAAGTCTACATTTGAGTGCAGATATCGGTATTGGTATATATGTATGTACATACTTTAAGTAGTTTGTCGTTTGTTCCTCCCGCTACTATCCCCAGTAGCGTAACCCAGTAGCAACATAAAACCAGTCCAAATAATTTGATGAATCATTTAATATATAGGGTGATTTTTTCTCGTTTGCATTTAATGTTATTATCCCCAATAGCATAAATTAATCGTTAGGAAAAATTTACTAAAACATTAAAGGTAAATCGTACACACCGACTCGATTGATTTACAATTTTGCTTTCAAAAATCCATACGGGTGCATAAATCATTCTACCTATTAGCACAGTAACTAATTTCTAGTGTGTGTTTTACTGCTACTATACCCAGTAGCCTAATCAAGTTGTTTCACCAAGCCCGTTCAAGGAGCAAGTCTGAGTCTTCCCAACCCAAGCAAAGCACAGTGGTCATTAAAATTCCTAAATATAATCCTTAAA
The DNA here is from genome assembly GCA_949987695.1 of Merzomyia westermanni. Taxonomy (NCBI): domain Eukaryota; kingdom Metazoa; phylum Arthropoda; class Insecta; order Diptera; family Tephritidae; genus Merzomyia; species Merzomyia westermanni. Next base: position 94,902,783 of record OX465288.1, read on the forward strand.
ATGAAGTTGAGTGAAAGATCTCATTGTGAAGCTTAGTTTAAATTTTATACATTTTTAATTTTTCGTTGCTATACCCAGTAGCGCACGTCATTACGGAACTCTCCTAATCGTTTTTATCAATTCCCATCTCAATCTTAATTACATCCGGGCAATACTGTCAAAATATTAAATCATGGCTACTGGTTCAGCCGCAATGGCAGAATTCATATTCTGTTCAAATGATTTAATGAATTTTTGTTCTCGTTTTGAAAAAGAAGATCCTGAAGAAAATACTGACACCTTATTGGATGTTAAACTTCAGGATCTAAACAAACATTGGGAGAATTTACAAATCTCTTATAAGAGCGTCTGCCTCGAAGACCAAAAACAAGTTTCCGTCGATTTTAAAGACGGAGCAACAAACAAGTTCCAAGTGTGTACTGACAGCTTATATATATGTAAATCCCAAATTATCGATCAGCTTAAGTCCTTTCATGGCACCACTCCCGATAAAAATATAACTGCTAGCCATTCCTTGTCTTTTGTCGATAACTCGATTCCATGCATCAAAGTGCCCCCATGCGATACACAGATTTTTTATGGTAGTTACGAGGAGTGGCCGAGTTTCCGTGACATGTTCACGGCGGTGTATCTCAATCACCCAAAACTAACCCCAGCTCAAAAACTATTTCATCTGCGAAATAAAACTCGGGGAAAGGCAGGCCTTATAGTGAAACATTACAAACTCTGTGATGAAAACTTTTCACTGGCCTCGGAAGCACTTAGAGCCCGTTTTGAAAATAAGCGGATTTTGATCGATAACCAATTGGTCGGTATGAAGTAGTTGAACGATTGCACAACTACAAAACTTCCAAACCTCTCAACTCTTCCAACCCAAAGACTCCAACTAAAGTGCAATCTTACCTCTCTCAAGAACAAGTGACGTTCACTTGTAAACTTTGCAAAAATAATCATGCTCTCAAATCCTGTCCGAAATCCCGTTACTTGGCCGTTTCCGATCGAACTAAATTCGCCGAGAAAATGGTTATTGTACCAACTGCCTGGCATATAACCACACACTTACCAACTGTCAAAGCGTTTTTAGATGTCTTCATTGCAGACAATCGCATCACACGATGCTTCATCCTAAACCACCTACAAAATCCGCACCTAAGTCAGCAAATGCGACTTCATCCGCACAGCCAACCACAAAAGCAACCCCCTGTTGCACACCCACTCTCCCGAACTGCCGAATACCCCAAGGCATCCAATATTCAACATAACCCAAGGCAATTGCGATGAATCTCCATCCACCTCTGCTGACAGTGCGTCCAGAATCCAAGCTAACTTCTCAGCGAACCATGAGAAGACTCTGCTTCTCACCGCCCGAGTGCACATTGAGCACATGGGCACACTTTTCACCCTAAGAGCCTTAATCGACCAAGGCTCGCAGAAAACCTTCATTTCCGAGAAGGTACAGAAACGCTTAAATCTTCCTACTCACCAGGAAGATTATGAAGTAACGGGGATGGGCGGAATCGTAGTAGAAAACGCGAACAAAGTCTGTCAACTAACTCTAATCTCCAAACGTTATGACACAAAAGTCGTTATCCAAGCGATTGTGCTTCAAAAGCTCACAATCTCGCTGATCCTTATTTCTTCACTCCTGGTCCAATCGATATGGTGATCGGAAGCGATCTCATACCGAAGATCCTTCTTCAAGGAATTCAACACCACATCCTAGGCAGTCTTCTCGCTGAAAACACAATTTTCGGGTGGTATTTGAGCGGACCCATGCAACCCACCTCTTGTTCTACCTTTCATACGTACGCTGTAGAAGATACTAATGAAAACCTCAATATTCAATTGAAGAGGTTCTGGGAACTCGAGGAACTGCCCGAATCTCGCCTATCCTCTGATGAAGATTCATACTGCGAACAGTTCTATCAAGACACCACTGTTAGGCGAAGTGATGGCTGTTATATAGTTCGGCTACCTTTCAAATCGAAGTTTCCATCCAACCTGGCCCTGGGACCATCCCGTTCCCAAGCTATGCGACAAGCTATCCGAATGGAGCATATGCTCAGTAAACCCCCACGTTCAAAGAAGAATACAACCGCGTTCTAGAAGAGTACCTCACCCTCGATCATATGAGGCAAATCGCTCCCGATGAGGTACACGAACATGGACATTATCGTTCATACTATCTTCCACATCATTCAGTTGTTAAACCAGACAGTAAGTCTACGAAAGTTCGTGTGGTATTCAATGCCTCCAAACCCACGGCATCTGGTATTTCACTAAACGATATACTTCATATCGGTCCAACCTTGCAAACAGATCTTCTATTTGTCATTTTAAATTGGCGATTGTAAAAGTATGTCTTTAACGGTGTCATACAAAAAATGTACCGACAGATTCTTCTCACGACGATAATCAACCGTATTAACGAATTCTCTTTCGAAGAAACAACGAGCATAAACTATCTGATTTTGCCCTGAAGACAGTGACATTCGGAGTCAACTGCGCGCCTTATCTTGCAATTCGCACTTTGCATCAACTAGCAACTGATACAAAAGATTCCCATCCACTAGCGAAACAAATTTTAACCAAAGAAACCTATGTGGATGATGTCTTATCTGGAGGTCACGATATTTCATCGTGTTTAAAAGCTCAAACTGAACTCATCCATTGTTTACTTTCAGCTGGGTTTCCTCTCCGGAAAATTACAGCAAACCATCCTCAACTCTTAAATCAAATTCCTGCAGATCACCTTCTCGACTCTGGCTTCCTGAAATTTGATTATTCCAGTTCTACCAAAACGCTTGGTATACGATGGAACGCGTTAAACGATTCTTTTTCATATTCAGTTGCATACTTGACACCACCCTCCAGTGCCACAAAACGCCAAATTTTATCCTCAGTCTCGAAACTTTTTAACCCCGCAGGATGGCTATCGCCCATTCTTATTCAAGCGAAAATACTCTTACAACAAATTTGGTTAGAAGGTACGGAATGGGACGAGTGTGTCAAACCCCTTTCACTTCAAAAGTGGCACCAATTCATAACCGATTTGCCCACAATCGAACAAATCCAAATTCCTAGATGGACAGAATTCTCCCCTAGTAGATCAATTCAAATCCATGGATTCTGTGATGCTTCAGAGAAAGCATCTGTGCATCCGTTTACATTCCGTCGCAATCAGCCAATACGGTATCCTCTCACCTTCTGTTTTCAAAAACCAAGGTAGCACCACTACAGACAGTGAGTCTCCCACGCCTAGAATTGTGTGGAGCAGTCTTATTATCTAAATGCATAAAAAGGATTATTACTCAATTATCTCTTGTTGGTGCAAACGTGTTTCTTTGGTCCGATTCGTCTATTGTACTTGCATGGCTCGAAAAACCACCATGTACGCGGAAGGTATACGTAGCCAATCGTACGTCAGAAATCATTAAAAATGTTGGAAATGTAAAGTGGCGGCATGTTACCACTAATGACAACCCGGCCGACCTTGGAACAAGAGGTTGTAGACCACAGGACCTAGTACTTAGATCACTCTGGTGACACGGACCAGATTGGTTACTTAAACCCCCCGATCATTGGCCAATATCATTTCGACAAAACGTCGTACCTCAAGAACAACGTAAAGTAGACGCTCTTCACGTTTTGGACGACGACCCCGATATATTAGACCGCTTCTCTTCATGGTCTAAAGCCTTACGCGTAATAGCGTACATGTTTCGATTTATTCACCGATTCAAACCAATACAGTCCACTTCTCCCACTTGCTATAACTCTGTGGTTATTACGCAAAAGGAAATTCACTGGGTCAAAACTCGTCTCATTTCGCAAGAAAGACACTACCCAAAGGAATATTATCAATCGTCCAATCGAGAATCAATTTCCAAAAAGAGCTCGCTTTTAACGTTAAACCCCTTTCTTGACCAACATGGACTTCTCCGTGTGAATGGTCGCTTGGCCAACGCTGGCCTTACGTACAATGAAAGACATCCAACCATTATTACAGAATCTTCAAGATTATGTTATCTTTTTCTAAATTTTCTGCATGATGTTCTAATGCATGCTGAACAGCAACTCATGGTTCGAATGGCAAGGCAAGAATACTACATTCCCAGGCTAAAATCAAAAGTAAAACGCTGTATACGCAATTGCAAAATCTGTACAATTTTCAAACAAAACAGTCGTTCGCAAATTATGGCAGCTCTACCCCCAGAGCGTGCAACTTTCTCGTTGCCATTCACCTACACCGTTTTAGACTTTGCCGGTCCTCTCGACATAAAGTCATCAACCCTCGGGAGATCCCCACTACTGAAGGGATACGCAATCCACCTTGAACCATGTTCGGATTTGTCAACTAAAGCATTTCAGGCAGCATTTGCCCGCTTTGTAGGTAGACGCGGACTCCCGCAACGAGTCTTTTCGGACAACGGCAAGAACTTTGTTGGTGCTAACCGCGCCTTCCAACAGGATTTCAAAGAAACTTCTGATGACCTACGCTCCAAGTATACCGTACATGGATTTGAATGGCATTTCCTGCCACCGAATGCTCCTCATATGGGCGGCCTTTGGGAAGCAGCTGTAAAGAGTTTCAAGCATCACTTCAAACGCACTGTTGGAAACCACATCTTCACTTTTGAAGAAATCACAACTTTACTTGCTCGTATCGAAGCAGTACTGAACTCTCGACCCCTTTCCCCGATGTCTAATAATGCCAATGACTTGCTTGTATTAACTCCAGGACATTTTCTCCGAGGCGGGCCACTACTGGGCTTTCCAGAACTTCAAATTGACAATCTCTCCCTACAAAATCGATGGGAAAAGCTCAAAGCTTTGTATCAACAGTTCAGCCAACGCTGGAAGGATAACTATCTCAAAGAACTCCATCATAGATACAAATGGAAGCTCCCACAAAAAAACCTTTCCATTGGTGATTTCGTGGTCATCAAAAATGACCAAACTCCCCCCAACGAATGGAGACTAGGACGCATCGAAAAAGTGTATCATGGTTCGGACAATTGTGTGCGAGTGGCGGATGTTAAGACTCAGACCGGAACTTTTACTCGACCAATTGTCAAGCTCTGTCCGCTTCCTTCTCAACCTGAGGTTCCGAATCTAAACTCTACCCTTGACACTTAAGCATCAACTTGTTTGCCATAGTTTTAAGATCTCCACGACCTTCTCATACCTTTAATATTTTACAGATCAAAACCATCCGACAACACCAACCTGGACCCACGGATCTACCAATGTAAGGTCTGCCTGAAGTATCATCCACTCCGGTTTTGTAAGGAATTCATGGCAATGAACATCGAAGAACGTAGCGAAGTAGTTTGACAATTTAGATATTGCCCGAATTTCCTTGCTCGTACCCACGACAGCGTTCGACATTGTTCGTGTCCCGACACGTGCAAACTCTGTCAAGAGTTACATCACACATTGTTGCATACTACCGAATCACTTAATGGAACGCACTCCTGCGATCCTCCAGCCCGTAATACAACCCTGCATATCATTTCAGCGAACACAACACTGTGCTCGCGAAGCCCGTCATGCATCCCTGCATGACTCTGTCAAAGGAAGCATCCCTGCTTTCCTTCGCTGTGCGCATATGAACTTATTCTCTTTCACATTTTCTTCGGAACGCGCCGGTCGCATCTGCAATCAACAGAGGTAACTATCATCAACGCGGGACCTTCAACCTTCGCAATCAACCATACAAGCAGTGCGCGGTTCATTAATTTCTAGTGTCAATTGTTCTATTAATTTGTTTAATTAAGTGATGTAAACTTAAATATCTTGAATTTCCATTCATTTAAAGAAAGGATATTGCATTTTTCCATTTCATTAAAGTATTCTTAATCTCATAAGAAAATCGTATTGTGCATTGAAGTACCGAATAATTGAATTAAATCGTTGTTGTTAGTAATAAGTTGCCAATAGAAATCAGCCTTTCATTTGTTAGTGAAATCTTCCACTTGTATTTACTCCTAAATACAAGCCGAGTGAAAACTCCCTTCACTCCTATCTAGTCCTGATCATCAATTTGAACACCAACACCCAATAAACCAGCTCCCATTAGGTGAGTTCGCGAAGCCACATTGCACCGTGTGTCTTTGCAGTCTTGGAGGGTTAAAGCTTGCGCATTGCACTTCGCGTAAGCTTGACTCATGGTAGCCTTCGGCTACCGAGGATTTGGGCTATTGCCATGACGCTGGCTAACCCACGCTGTGCCGATGGATGCTTTCTTGAGCATCGAGTCCATTGGCGGAGCAAAGGGGGAGTCCGCAGATCCAGGCAACAATAGCCCATCCCAAGTAGTTTATTGAGGTTTTTGGGCTATTGCCATGACGTTGGCTACCCCACGCTTGCTTGAGTATCGAGTCCATTGGCGGAGCAAAGGGAGGGACGGTACGCCGATCCAGGCGACCATAGCCTTCCTGAGAAGTGTGAGCATAGGCCGGCACACGGGTAACAGCGGGTGTTGCTGTGCCTTCTGGTGCACGTCCCCTACCACTCGTGGGTCGACCTACGCCACAACACACCGGTACCACCCTACCCGCCGTCACTGCACCTACCCGTTAGTGTGCGACGATGGGGATAGGGGTGGACCGCGTGAATACCCCATTCTTACCAGCTCCCATTAGTCTCATTCCAGCCTGATCACCGACGACCGAATCCCACCTGTAATTTTGGAGAGCACTCCCGTTTACCATTTATAGCCAATTACCAACCACCGTCACCGACCACCCGCAGGCTCCGCTACTACTACCTCCCGCCCACCAATTACTACCGTCAACTACCGCCGCCGTTCTCGGATTACCGTCTCCTCTCCGCTCTACCATCTCACTCTTTCGTGACGGAAAGGTGCTCTCGCCAACAGATCCGAGGCTGCGTGTGTGTGTGTGCATTCGATATTAAAGCATAACCGCCGTGTTAATTTTATTCAGTAGGGGTTTTGGGGAACCACTACGTGACTCTGGATCGACTGAGTGTTACCTCAGCCTACGACAAAATCCCCCTCATAAATGGCGCCCGAGCAGGGACCCACTACCACAGGCGAATATGCAAAAACAACAAATACAAGCACCAACACTATCAGAGTGGGCGTATCAAACACACAAACAACAACAGTTAACACACTAAAAACCACAGTTAACATACACGGGAGCACCGCAGCCTTAAATACAGATTCACTCAACTGGATCTATCTCCTCAGAAAGGAGAGGTTGATCGAAGAGTGTAAAAGACACCAGATCTACACCGACGGGGCCACCGTGGCCGAACTACGCAGCACTCTGAGCGCGTATGTGCGAGAAAAACGCACAAGGAAGTCAAGGGAGAACTTACTTAAGAAATTAGAGCTGGAGATCGGTAAAGAAGAGGGAGAGCCCGCCAAACCATCGCCGCAATCAAGCCACGCTATGCAGCCCCCGCCGAAAATACATGTGCAAGCACCCTTGCCAACTGCACCTGCACTAGAACGTCGCCCGAGACATGATGAAATGGGCGGTCCCGACATAATGAATACCGTACGCCGCTGGGATGTGCATTTCACGGGAGGAGGAGACTCACTGCATGAGTTTCTGGAGAGGATCGAAAAGCTCGCCGAATGCTACAGCATCCCGTTGAACCGATTGCTTCCGACTCTCCCGGAACTCCTACGCGGAAAGGCGCTCCAATTGTATCGCGTCCGAAAGCCAAGCGGTGGGCAGATTTTCGAACCGAAGCCCAGACCTTTTTCCTACCAAAATGGCATCTCCACCAAATGGAGGACGCCATTCGACAGCGTAAACAGCAAACTCGAGAGAAGGCCAAGGACTACCTCCTCGCTATACAGACGCTCATCCGCCAGCATCTGACTATGGGCAGGGAAGACCACCTGGAGCGTATTTACGATGGCCTCCGAGTATAATACCGCCTTTTTGTAAAGCGTGGAGAATTTAGCACGCTGGAGGAGCTCCTTGAGCTCGCCGAAGAGCATGAATTGTTGAAAAGCGAAGAAGCGAAACAAGGAAAAATGGTCGCGCATAGCTTATATCATCTGCAGGAAGAATACAAGAGCGAGGAGTGTTGTTGGCGCTGCAAGGGTCGTGGACACACCCGCTTCCAGTGTAAAGGAAACCTACAAATCTTCTGCTCCAGATGTGGTCAGGACGGCATCCTATCCAAGGACTGCCCATGCCCGCTACAAACCGCTGCAGTACCGCGCAGTCGAACCACCTAACCCATGTCCCACAAGAGAAACAAGCAGCTGGAGCCGATAGCCCAGCCCACTAAAGCAAGACGGGTGGACGGCCGGGTTTATGCCCACGTCACCTTTGAGGGGTTGGATGTCCGCGCACTAATCGATACCGGCGCCGCGTTATCATACGTAGATGAATTCGTCCGGAAGCACCTGGAGAGCAAGAAGATCCAACCAGTACTTAGTGTTTAAGCGACATAAGCTGTAGTCATTTCTTTCGTTTATTTCATTTGTATTGCATGAAATTCGCAATCAGCTAATGAAATATTCGAAAGATATAGTTTATGCTTTCCGATCCCAAATCGGGGTTTTTCACAACGGAAATGAGGAAGCCAATCCCGTGCAATGCCTTAGAGCCAACAGTGCTCGCCCCCAATTAATAAATACAAGGTGTAACAGGTGCAACGCACCCCACTTCTATATAGAACAAATCATAATATATAAATAAAATAATTAAATAAATATTACTCAAAGGTTGCCCCTTATGCAACATGTGCTCCGCACCCCCCGTTCTACTCTCTGAACAAATAATAAAATAATATACAAAAAAATAACTCAAAAAAACTACTCGCCCTCCATAAAGCTTAGACATGGTCCTTCGAGCCGGATTCGAACCGGCGACTTATGAATCTCACTAGACGACTAAGCCGTCTAGGGGGGGAGTATGTTTAAGCGACATAAGCTGTAGTCATTTCTTTCGTTTATTTCATTTGTATTGCATGAAATTCGCAATCAGCTAATGAAATATTCGAAAGATATAGTTTATGCTTTCCGATCCCAAATCGGGGTTTTTCACAACGGAAATGAGGAAGCCAATCCCGTGCAATGCCTCAGAGCCAACAGTGCTCGCCCCCAATTAATAAATACAAGGTGTAACAGGTGCAACGCACCCCACTTCTATATAGAACAAATCATAATATATAAATAAAATAATTAAATAAATATTACTCAAAGGTTGCCCCTTATGCAACATGTGCTCCGCACCCCCCGTTCTACTCTCTGAACAAATAATAAAATAATATACAAAAAAATAACTCAAAAAAACTACTCGCCCTCCATAAAGCTTAGACACTTAGTAACCGAGGTATCCAGCTGGCCGACCTAACCTGCGTCTACAGCTCATTAGCGTACCCAGTACGGGTGGAACACGGCGGCCAACTGACCGAAACGCTCCTCACCGTCATTCCAAATCTTGCAGAACGCATGATTCTCGGCATGGGCTTGCTTCGAGAGCGAGGAATCGTCTCAATTGGCTCAAAGATCAGAAGAGCTGGCCACGCTTTGTACAATCAACTCCAGAGAGCATTTGGCCGCCGAAAAGGAAGAAAAGCTGGAAAATTTTCTGGCCAACCACAAGGAGCGCTTCGGCAAGCTCCGCGGGCCAAGCAAAGCTACGGAGCACCAAATCACCCTACGGCACAACCGGTCGCTGAAACAGCGTTACTATCCCCGGAACCCAGCCATGCAGCAGGTGATCAACAATGAAGTGGACGACCTCCTGGCGGGCGGAAGAGTTGAACCATCTAAAAGCGCCTACAGCTCGCCAATCGTGCTGGTCCGGAAGAAGCAAGGAACCTGGAGAATGTGCATAGATTACCGCCAACTAAACGCCGCCAGCGAACCGGCCCCATACTCATTACTACAAATCGGGGCGATCCTCGACCAACTCAAAGAGGCACAATTCATCTCCACGATAGATCTGAAAAATGGCTACTGGCAGATCCCGCTCACCAGGAACTCACGACCATACACCGCGTTCACGGTCCAAGGAAGGGGATTGTTTCAGTGAAAAGTGATGCCTTTCGGCCTACACGCCGCACCAGCTACTTTCCAACGAGCACTGGACACAATATTAGGGCCCGAATTACAGCCGAAGGTCTTTGCCTACCTGGATGACATAATCGTGCTGGGAGACACATTCGAGGAGCACCTGTCCAACCTGCGCGAGGTTTTCGAACGACTCCAGAGGAACAATATTCAGGTAAATTTTGACAAATATTTTTTTGTCAAACAACAGCTGCAATACCTGGGGCACATCGTCAGCAACAGAGGAATTCATACTGATCCTAGTAAAGTGGCTGCCGTAGGTCACATGCCGGCACCAGAAACGACGCTAAAGGAGATACGCCGCTTGCTTGGTCTCGCTTCGTGGTACCGCCGATTCGTCACCGACTTCTCCACGCTGGCAGAACCGCTAAACCAACTGCTGAAGAAAGGACAGAGCTGGAAATGGGAGTCCCTACAAGAACAAGCGTTCGAAGCGCGAAAATATAAGCTAACCAGCGCAGCAATCCTCTGCTGCCCTGATTTTACACGGCCATTTTTTCTGCAAACTGATGCAAGCGGGGAAGGGCTTGGCGTCGTGATATACCAACGTCACTCCGACTAGGAGAGTGTAATCGCTTACGCTAGCCGGAGTCTGATAGCCTTGGAAAAGCGATACTCAGCCACAGAGCAAGAATGTCTCGCTGTGCTGTGGGGCATACGTAAGATGAGGCCGTACCTTGAAGGGTACCACTTCACAGTTATCACTGACCACCACTAACTAAAATGGCTACACTCGCTACAAAATCCTCCGGGGCGACTGGCCAGATGGGCCCTCGAACTCCAGCAATACAACTTTGAGATAGAATACCGGAAGGGAGCCCAAAACGTTGTAGCAGACGCACTGTCCCGGTGCCCACTGCCAGAATCGGAGCCAGATATCTTGTATACCGTGAATGCCAGGGCAAAAGGGTGGTACGAAAGAAAAGTGCTGCATCTACTCCAGACTACCAAGTCGTCGATAACCGCCTCTTTCGGCATATCGCTCTAAAAAGGAAACTTTCCCGAGCACCGAAATGGAAATTATGCATCCCCGAGAACCGAAGAGAGGACATCTTAAGGGAAGTACACAATGTGCCAACCGCTGGCCACCTTGGAATACGAAAAACCCTTAATAGAGCGCAGGAGAACTACTACTGGCCGGGCATGCACCGAGACGTGCTGGTACACATAAGGAAGTGTATCACATGCGCCGAATTCAAAGTAGAGCAACGTCCCCAGCGGGGTTAATGACCACAATGCAATGCTCCAGACCGAGGGAGATCGTCACGATAGATTTTGTTGGGCCACTGCCGCGCTCGAAGCGAGGAAACACCTGCCTGCTTGTGCTTGTGGACAAGTTCTCGAAATGGGTCGAATTAGTGCCGGTGCGCCAAGCAACCACCAACAGCGTCATCAAAGTCCTCCAGGAAAGGGTCATCTACCGATTTGGCTGTCCACGAATCTTCCTTACCGACAACGGAAGGCAGTTCGTTGGGAATGCGCTAGCTAAATACCTAAGAAATCACCAAATCGAACACAAATTCACCACCACTTATGCACCCCATGAAAACCCGACGGAAAGGATAAACCGAGTAGTAAAAACTATGATAGCACAGCGATCACGGGAGCGTCACCGCCTCTGGGATCACGAACTCCCGCAGATAGCCTTCGCAATTAACACCGCACAACATGAATCAACGCAAGCATCCGCAGCAGAAATAAACTTCGGTCACACCTTCACAATCCCACGACAAGCGAGGACGGAAGGGACAGTACCATACAAGCCACCAACAGTAGCCCCACCCATAACCGAGCTATGGGCAGAAATAAAGTCGCACCTGACAAAAACCTCGAAAACACAAAAGAAGCATTACGACCTACGCAGACGGCAATGGAAACCCGCCGTGGGGGAAAAGGTGCTGAAAAGAGATCATCCGCTCTCGTCAGTAGCGAACAGTTTCGCACAAAAGCTAGCGCCAAAGTTCTCTGGGCCATACCTAGTGGTCAAATACGTTTCTGTAAATACGGTGAAATTACAACACTGTAGCCAGCCAGTAGGAAAACGGAGCACGAACAACCTACAAGACCTAAAATCCTGCGACTTTTCAATTAAAAAGTAAAACAAGAAGCTCAACCCACTCATTCTATCGTAGCCACTCGTCGCGTCAACATGGGCAGAAGAAACAGCAGCCGCCACCACCCGACTCCCCCAAAGCAATCAAGCCGTGGCAACCCCCGTTTGAGTCACGGCCATGGCCAAAAAATAAGGCCATCATACAACGGGTGCAAATTTTCTACGGGCCCCCAATTACCGACACCCTATGTGCAATGCGCGAGGTGGTGGAAAGCGATTCACCACCAATCGATGTATCCGAAGAGGTACAGCCAACACCGACAACATGGAACGAAGCACGCCAAAGAGGTGAAGCGGCGCGGGAGTACCCACCGATCGATGTACCCAAAGAGGTACAGCCAACGGATGAGGCGGGGTGGGAGGAATTCTTCAAGGGGTTCAAGGCCTACCGCAAACCCGCGCGCAAATGGAAGGCATATTGGAAGGGGAAGTACGTGCGGTTGAAGAAAGTGGATGACTGGCACGCTGAAATTTGCATGAAGGGGTACAGACATACCGTCAAGATGGTGGACATTAGAAAATTAGATAATAAGTGAAATGTAATTGAATAAAATATTATTGTTTTTGAAATATTTTTATAATTGAATGAAATATTATTATTGAAATATATATCGACATATGTACATATAAAAAGGAATTCTGCCTGCTCTTTTCGTTTCGCTGCTCGCGTCAGCGTAGATTTGTATTTGGTTTTGGTTCTGTCGACGACAAACAGCAAAAATCCCAATAAGAATTGGCAATTAAAAACCCATTCCCAGTGGTGAACAAACATAAATATTACAGAAAAAAGTCTACATTTGAGTGCGGATATCGGTATTGGTAAATATTTATACTAATTTATTTAGCTCCAGAGTGCTGGGAACAGAAACAGCACAATTAAAAAATGTCAAACATATAATGCTGTAAAATAAAACCAAGTAGATTTCGAATCACAATTAAACATGCTTAAACGATTAGCTTAAAGAATATACGTAGTTAAAAATGTTCACAACTCCATTTAAACTTTACGGGCTATAAAACTTGCAATATACTAATAACAACACAAGCTCTAAAAATAAATATTACCAACATAACAATGGTCTCGGCCTTAGATCACACCACATAAACGAATGTCCAAAAGATTACATTAAAAACAAGAAAAGCCATTGGAAAAAAGCAACGCGCCTTCCGATCAATCCACATTGATATCTCCTGCGGCGTAAGCGTTGTCCAACCATTATTCGCATACATGCCTTCACCCTCTTCCATGCCAATCAAATCATTTTTGCTACAAAGCAAGGAATCACCAGTAATTGATGTATTACCACTAAAACTAGTCACTTTCGATACATTATCCAGTTCAACATTTTCATGTATCGTATGAATAGGTATATTATGTACAGTTAAATAATTATTAAATGTAGTTGTATCATTCATTGGCAGTAGCTTTGTTGTAGGTGGTGCACAAAATGAACGTGAACGCGTTTGAGAGGATCGGCGCGAAGGACGTGGTGATAATGTTTATTTAAGTATATGTTTACTATTCATTTTTTTTACATCAACATTACGTTTCCGACGCCATATCGTGTTGACAAAGGCAAATTCGATAAGGCTGCCAAAAATGAAGAGCGTACAACCGAGAAACCATACCTCGGAAACTTTAATGTAACTAACCTTGGGTAAGGTTTTGCCTTGCGCTGAAGCAAGTGTTATAAAAGTCAACATTGTACTAGTACCCAGCATAATACGCGGAGGTGCTTGATCCGCCTGCAACCAAAATGATACCCATGATATGGCCACAATAAGCATTGATGGCATACTTTAAGTAGTTTGTCGTTTGTTCCTCCCGCTACTATCCCCAGTAGCGTAACCCAGTAGCAACATAAAACCAGTCCAAATAATTTGATGAATCATTTAATATATAGGGTGATTTTTTCTCGTTTGCATTTAATGTTATTATCCCCAATAGCATAAATTAATCGTTAGGAAAAATTTACTAAAACATTAAAGGTAAATCGTACACACCGACTCGATTGATTTACAATTTTGCTTTCAAAAATCCATACGGGTGCATAAATCATTCTACCTATTAGCACAGTAACTAATTTCTAGTGTGTGTTTTACTGCTACTATACCCAGTAGCCTAATCAAGTTGTTTCACCAAGCCCGTTCAAGGAGCAAGTCTGAGTCTTCCCAACCCAAGCAAAGCACAGTGGTCATTAAAATTCCTAAATATAATCCTTAAAATGAAGTTGAGTGAAAGATCTCATTGTGAAGCTTAGTTTAAATTTTATACATTTTTAATTTTTCGTTGCTATACCCAGTAGCGCACGTCATTACGGAACTCTCCTAATCGTTTTTATCAATTCCCATCTCAATCTTAATTACATCCGGGCAATACTGTCAAAATATTAAATCATGGCTACTGGTTCAGCCGCAATGGCAGAATTCATATTCTGTTCAAATGATTTAATGAATTTTTGTTCTCGTTTTGAAAAAGAAGATCCTGAAGAAAATACTGACACCTTATTGGATGTTAAACTTCAGGATCTAAACAAACGTTGGGAGAATTTACAAATCTCTTATAAGAGCGTCTGCCTCGAAGACCAAAAACAAGTTTCCGTCGATTTTAAAGACGGAGCAACAAACAAGTTCCAAGTGTGTACTGACAGCTGATATATATGTAAATCCCAAATTATCGATCAGCTTAAGTCCTTTCATGTCACCACTCCCGATAAAAATATAACTGCTAGCCATTCCTTGTCTTTTGTCGATAACTCGATTCCATGCATCAAAGTGCCCCCATGCGATACACAGATTTTTTATGGTAGTTACGAGGAGTGGCCGAGTTTCCGTGACATGTTCACGGCGGTGTATCTCAATCACCCAAAACTAACCCCAGCTCAAAAACTATTTCATCTGCGAAATAAAACTCGGGGAAAGGCAGGCCTTATAGTGAAACATTACAAACTCTGTGATGAAAACTTTTCACTGGCCTCGGAAGCACTTAGAACCCGTTTTGAAAATAAGCGGATTTTGATCCATAACCAATTGGTCGGTATGAAGTAGTTGAACGATTGCACAACTACAAAACTTCCAAACCTCTCAACTCTTCCAACCCAAAGACTCCAACTAAAGTGCAATCTTACCTCTCTCAAGAACAAGTGACGTTCACTTGTAAACTTTGCAAAAATAATCATGCTCTCAAATCCTGTCCGAAATCCCGTTACTTGGCCGTTTCCGATCGAACTAAATTCGCCGAGAAAATGGTTATTGTACCAACTGCCTGGCATATAACCACACACTTACCAACTGTCAAAGCGTTTTTAGATGTCTTCATTGCAGACAATCGCATCACACGATGCTTCATCCTAAGCCACCTACAAAATCCGCACCTAAGTCAGCAAATGCGACTTCATCCGCACAGCCAACCACAAAAGCAACCCCCTGTTGCACACCCACTCTCCCGGACTGCCGAATACCCCAAGGCATCCAATATTCAACATAACCCAAGGCAATTGCGATGAATCTCCATCCACCTCTGCTGACAGTGCGTCCAGAATCCAAGCTAACTTCTCAGCGAACCATGAGAAGACTCTGCTTCCCACCGCCCGAGTGCACATTGAGCACATGGGCACACTTTTCACCCTAAGAGCCTTAATCGACCAAGGCTCGCAGAAAACCTTCATTTCCGAGAAGGTACAGAAACGCTTAAATCTTCCTACTCACCAGGAAGATTATGAAGTAACCGGGATGGGCGGAATCGTAGTAGAAAACGCTAACAAAGTCTGTCAACTAACTCTAATCTCCAAACGTTATGACACAAAAGTCGTTATCCAAGCGATTGTGCTTCAAAAGCTCACAATCTCGCTGATCCTTATTTCTTCACTCCTGGTCCAATCGATATGGTGATCGGAAGCGATCTCATACCGAAGATCCTTCTTCAAGGAATTCAACACCACATCCTAGGCAGTCTTCTCGCTGAAAACACAATTTTCGGGTGGTATTTGAGCGGACCCATGCAACCCACCTCTTGTTCTACCTTTCATACGTACGCTGTAGAAGATACTAATGAAAACCTCAATATTCAATTGAAGAGGTTCTGGGAACTCGAGGAACTGCCCGAATCTCGCCTATCCTCTGATGAAGATTCATACTGCGAACAGTTCTATCAAGACACCACTGTTAGGCGAAGTGATGGCTGTTATATAGTTCGGCTACCTTTCAAATCGAAGTTTCCATCCAACCTGGCCCTGGGACCATCCCGTTCCCAAGCTATGCGACAAGCTATCCGAATGGAGCATATGCTCAGTAAACCCCCACGTTCAAAGAAGAATACAACCGCGTTCTAGAAGAGTACCTCACCCTCGATCATATGAGGCAAATCGCTCCCGATGAGGTGCACGAACATGGACATTATCGTTCATACTATCTTCCACATCATTCAGTTGTCTACGAAAGTTCGTGTGGTATTCAATGCCTCCAAACCCACGGCATCTGGTATTTCACTAAACGATATACTTCATATCGGTCCAACCTTGCAAACAGATCTTCTATTTGTCATTTTAAATTGGCGATTGTATAAGTATGTCTTTAACGGTGTCATACAAAAAATGTACCGACAGATTCTTCTCACGAAGATAATCAACCGCATCAACGAATTCTCTTTCGAAGAAACAACGAGCATAAATTATCTGATTTTGCCCTGAAGACAGTGACATTCGGAGTCAACTGCGCGCCTTATCTTGCAATTCGCACTTTGCATCAACTAGCAACTGATACAAAAGATTCCCATCCACTAGCGAAACAAATTTTAACCAAAGAAACCTATGTGGATGATGTCTTATCTGGAGGTCACGATATTCCATCGTGTTTAAAAGCTCAAACTGAACTCATCCATTGTTTACTTTCAGCTGGGTTTCCTCTCCGGAAAATTACAGCAAACCATCCTCAACTTTTAAATCAAATTCCTGCAGATCACCTTCTCGACTCTGACTTCCTGAAATTTGATTATTCCAGTTCTACCAAAACGCTTGGTATACGATGGAACGCGTTAAACGATTCTTTTTCATATTCAGTTGAATACTTGACACCACCCTCCAGTGCCACAAAACGCCAAATTTTATCCTCAGTCTCGAAACTTTTTAACCCCGCAGGATGGCTATCGCCCATTCTTATTCAAGCGAAAATACTCTTACAACAAATTTGGTTAGAAGGTACGGAATGGGACGAGTGTGTCAAACCCCTTTCACTTCAAAAGTGGCACCAATTCATAACCGATTTGCCCACAATCGAACAAATCCAAATTCCTAGATGGACAGAATTCTCCCCTAGTAGATCAATTCAAATCCATGGATTCTGTGATGCTTCAGAGAAAGCATCTGTGCATCCGTTTACATTCCGTCGCAATCAGCCAATACGGTATCCTCTCACCTTCTGTTTTCAAAAACCAAGGTAGCACCACTACAGACAGTGAGTCTCCCACGCCTAGAATTGTGTGGAGCAGTCTTATTATCTAAATGCATAAAAAGGATTATTACTCAATTATCTCTTGTTGGTGCAAACGTGTTTCTTTGGTCCGATTCGTCTATTGTACTTGCATGGCTCGAAAAACCACCATGTACGCGGAAGGTATACGTAGCCAATCGTACGTCAGAAATCATTAAAAATGTTGGAAATGTAAAGTGGCGGCATGTTACCACTAGTCACAACCCGACCGACCTTGGAACAAGAGGTTGTAGACCACAGAACCTAGTACTTAGATCACTCTGGTGGCACGGACCAGATTGGTTACTTAAACCCCCCGATCATTGGCCAATATCATTTCGACAAAACGTCGTACCTCAAGAACAACGTAAAGTAGAAGCTCTTCACGTTTTGGACGACGACCCCGATATATTAGACCGCTTCTCTTCATGGTCTAAAGCCTTACGCGTAATAGCGTACATGTTTCGATTTATTCACCGATTCAAACCAATACAGTCCACTTCTCCCACTTGCTATAACTCTGTGGTTATTACGCAAAAGGAAATTCACTGGGTCAAAACTCGTCTCATTTCGCAAGAAAGACACTACCCAAAGGAATATTATCAATCGTCCAATCGAGAATCAATTTGCAAAAAGAGCTCGCTTTTAACGTTAAACCCCTTTCTTGACCAACATGGACTTCTCCGTGTGAATGGTCGCTTGGCCAACGCTGGCCTTACCCAGGCTAAAATCAAAAGTAAAACGCTGTATACGCAATTGCAAAATCTGTACAATTTTCAAACAAAACAGTCGTTCGCAAATTATGGCAGCTCTACCCCCAGAGCGTGCAACTTTCTCGTTGCCATTCACCTACACCGTTTTAGACTTTGCCGGTCCTCTCGACATAAAGTCATCAACCCTCCGGAGATCCCCACTACTGAAGGGATACGTTTGCGTCTTCATTTGCTTTTCCACAAAGGCAATCCACCTTGAACCATGTTCGGATCTGTCAACTAAAGCATTTCAGGCAGCATTTGCCCGTTTTGTAGGTAGACGCGGACTCCCGCAACGAGTCTTTTCGGACAACGGCAAGAACTTTGTTGGTGCTAACCGCGCCTTCCAACAGGATTTCAAAAAAGTCCTCAAAGAAACTTCTGATGACCTGCGCTCCAAGTATACCGTACATGGATTTGAATGGCATTTCCTGCCACCGAATGCTCCTCATATGGGCGGCCTTTGGGAAGCAGCTGTAAAGAGTTTCAAGCATCACTTCAAACGCACTGTTGGAAACCACATCTTCACTTTTGAAGAAATCACAACTTTACTTGCTCGTATCGAAGCAGTACTGAACTCTCGACCCCTTTCCCCGATGTCTAATAATGCCAATGACTTGCTTGCATTAACTCCAGGACATTTTCTCCGAGGCGGGCCACTACTGGGCTTTCCAGAACTTCAAATTGACAATCTCTCCCTACAAAATCGATGGGAAAAGCTCAAAGCTTTGTATCAACAGTTCAGCCAACGCTGGAAGGATGACTATCTCAAAGAACTCCATCATAGATACAAATGGAAGCTCCCACCAAAAAACCTTTCCATTGGTGATTTCGTGGTCATCAAAAATGACCAAACTCCCCCCAACGAATGGAGACTAGGACGCATCGAAAAAGTGTATCATGGTTCGGACAATTGTGTGCGAGTGGCGGATGTCAAGACTCAGACTGGAACTTTTACTCGACCAATTGTCAAGCTCTATCCGCTTCCTTCTCAACCTGAGGTTCCGAATCTAGACTCTACCCTTGACACTTAAGCATCAACTTGTTTGCCATAGTTTTAAGATCTCCACGACCTTCTCATACCTTTAATATTTTACAGATCAAAACCATCCGACAACACCAACCTGGACCCACGGATCTACCAATGTAAGGTCTGCCTGAAGTATCATCCACTCCGGTTTTGTAAGGAATTCATGGCAATGAACATCGAAGAACGTAGCGAAGTAGTGCGACAATTTAGATATTGCCCGAATTTCCTTGCTCGTACCCACGACAGCGTTCGGCTTTGTTCGTGTCCCGACACGTGCAAACTCTGTCAAGAGTTACATCACACATTGTTGCATACTACCGAATCACTTAATGGAACGCACTCCTGCAATCCTCCAGCCCGTAATACAACCCTGCATATCATTTCAGCGAACACAACACTGTGCTCGCGAAGCCCGTCATGCATCCCTGCATGACTCTGTCAAAGGAAGCATCCCTGCTTTCCTTCGCTGTGCGCATATGAACTTATTCTCTTTCACATTTTCTTCGGAACGCGCCGGTCGCATCTGCAATCAACAGAGGTAACTATCATCAACGCGGGACCTTCAACCTTCGCAATCAACCATACAAGCAGTGCGCGGTTCATTAATTTCTAGTGTCAATTGTTCTATTAATTTGTTTAATTAAGTGATGTAAACTTAAATATCTTGAATTTCCATTCATTTAAAGAAAGGATATTGCATTTTTCCATTTCATTAAAGTATTCTTAATCTCATAAGAAAATCGTATTGTGCATTGAAGTACCGAATAATTGAATTAAATCGTTGTTGTTAGTAATAAGTTGCCAATAGAAATCAGCCTTTCATTTGTTAGTGAAATCTTCCACTTGTATTTACTCCTAAATACAAGCCGAGTGAAAGCTCCCTTCACTCCTATCTAGTCCTGATCATCAATTTGAACACCAACACCCAATAAACCAGCTCCCATTAGGTGAGTTCGCGAAGCCACATTGCACCGTGTGTCTTTGCAGTCTTGGAGGGTTAAAGCTTGCGCATTGCACTTCGCGTAAGCTTGACTCATGGTAGCCTTCGGCTACCGAGGATTTGGGCTATTGCCATGACGCTGGCTAACCCACGCTGTGCCGATGGATGCTTTCTTGAGCATCGAGTCCATTGGCGGAGCAAAGGGGGAGTCCGCAGATCCAGGCAACAATAGCCCATCCCAAGTAGTTTATTGAGGTTTTTGGGCTATTGCCATGACGTTGGCTACCCCACGCTTGCTTGAGTATCGAGTCCATTGGCGGAGCAAAGGGAGGGACGGTACGCCGATCCAGGCGACCATAGCCTTCCTGAGAAGTGTGAGCATAGGCCGGCACACGGGTAACAGCGGGTGTTGCTGTGCCTTCTGGTGCACGTCCCCTACCACTCGTGGGTCGACCTACGCCACAACACACCGGTACCACCCTACCCGCCGTCACTGCACCTACCCGTTAGTGTGCGACGATGGGGATAGGGGTGGACCGCGTGAATACCCCATTCTTACCAGCTCCCATTAGTCTCATTCCAGCCTGATCACCGACGACCGAATCCCACCTGTAATTTTGGAGAGCACTCCCGTTTACCATTTATAGCCAATTACCAACCACCGTCACCGACCACCCGCAGGCTCCGCTACTACTACCTCCCGCCCACCAATTACTACCGTCAACTACCGCCGCCGTTCTCGGATTACCGTCTCCTCTCCGCTCTACCATCTCACTCTTTCGTGACGGAAAGGTGCTCTCGCCACCAGATCCGAGGCATAAAGCATAACCGCCGTGTTATTTTTATTCAGTAGGGGTTTTGGGGAACCACTACGTGACTCTGGATCGACTGAGTGTTACCTCAGCCTACGACAAAATCCCCCTCATAAATGGCGCCCGAGCAGGGACCCACTACCACAGGCGAATATGCAAAAACAACAAATACAAGCACCAACACTATCAGAGTGGGCGTATCAAACACACAAACAACAACAGTTAACACACTAAAAACCACAGTTAACATACACGGGAGCACCGCAGCCTTAAATACAGATTCACTCAACTGGATCTATCTCCTCAGAAAGGAGAGGTTGATCGAAGAGTGTAAAAGACACCAGATCTACACCGACGGGGTTACCGTGGCCGAACTACGCAGCACTCTGAGCGCGTATGTGCGAGAAAAACGCACAAGGAAGTCAAGGGAGAACTTACTTAAGAAATTAGAGATGGAGATCGGTAAAGAAGAGGGAGAGCCCGCCAAACCATCGCCGCAATCAAGCCACGCTATGCAGCCCCCGCCGAAAATACATGTGCAAGCACCCTTGCCAACTGCACCTGCACTAGAACGTCGCCCGAGACATGATGAAATGGGCGGTCCCGACATAATGAATACCGTACGCCGCTGGGATGTGCATTTCACGGGAGGAGGAGACTCACTGCATGAGTTTCTGGAGAGGATCGAAAAGCTCGCCGAATGCTACAGCATCCCGTTGAACCGATTGCTTCCGACTCTCCCGGAACTCCTACGCGGAAAGGCGTTCCAATTGTATCGCGTCCGAAAGCCAAGCGGTGGGCAGATTTTCGAACCGAAGCCCAGACCTTTTTCCTACCAAAATGGCATCTCCACCAAATGGAGGACGCCATTCGACAGCGTAAACAGCAAACTCGAGAGAAGGCCAAGGACTACCTCCTCGCTATACAGACGCTCATCCGCCAGCATCTGACTATGGGCAGGGAAGACCACCTGGAGCGTATTTACGATGGCCTCCGAGTATAATACCGCCTTTTTGTAAAGCGTGGAGGATTTAGCACGCTGGAGGAGCTCCTTGAGCTCGCCGAAGAGCATGAATTGTTGAAAAGCGAAGAAGCGAAACAAGGCAAAATGGTCGCGCATAGCTTATGTCATCTGCAGGAAGAATACAAGAGCGAGGAGTGTTGTTGGCGCTGCAAGGGTCGTGGACACACCCGCTTCCAGTGTAAAGGAAACCTACAAATCTTCTGCTCCAGATGTGGTCAGGACGGCATCCTATCCAAGGACTGCCCATGCCCGCTACAAACCGCTGCAGTACCGCGCAGTCGAACCACCTAACCCATGTCCCACAAGAGAAACAAGCAGCTGGAGCCGATAGCCCAGCCCACTAAAGCAAGACGGGTGGACGGCCGGGTTTATGCCCACGTCACCTTTGAAGGGTTGGATGTCCGCGCACTAATCGATACCGGCGCCGCGTTAGCATACGTAGATGAATTCGTCCGGAAGCACCTGGAGAGCAAGAAGATCCAACCAGTACTTAGTAACCGAGGTATCCAGCTGGCCGACCTAACCTGCGTCTACAGCTCATTAGCGTACCCAGTACGGGTGGAACACGGCGGCCAACTGACCGAAACGCTCCTCACCGTCATTCCAAATCTTGCAGAACGCATGATTCTCGGCATGGGTTTGCTTCGAGAGCGAGGAATCGTCTCAATTGGCTCAAAGATCAGAAGAGCTGGCCACGCTTTGTACAATCAACTCCAGAGAGCATTTGGCCGCCGAAAAGGAAGAAAAGCTGGAAAATTTTCTGGCCAACCACAAGGAGCGCTTCGGCAAGCTCCGCGGGCCAAGCAAAGCTACGGAGCACCAAATCACCCTACGGCACAACCGGCCGCTGAAACAGCGTTACTATCCCCGGAACCCAGCCATGCAGCAGGTAATCAACAATGAAGTGGACGACCTCCTGGCGGGCGGAAGAGTTGAACCATCTAAAAGCGCCTACAGCTCGCCAATCGTGCTGGTCCGGAAGAAGCAAGGAACCTGGAGAATGTGCATAGATTACCGCCAACTAAACGCCGCCAGCGAACCGGCCGCATACTCATTACCACAAATTGGGGCGATCCTCGACCAACTCAAAGAGGCACAATTCATCTCCACGATAGATCTGAAAAATGGCTACTGGCAGATCCCGCTCACCAGGAACTCACGACCATACACCGCGTTCACGGTCCAAGGGAGGGGATTGTTTCAGTGAAAAGTGATGCCTTTCGGCCTACACGCCGCACCAGCTACTTTCCAACGAGCACTGGACACAATATTAGGGCCCGAATTACAGCCGAAGGTCTTTGCCTACCTGGATGACATAACCGTGCTGGGAGACACATTCGAGGAGCACCTGTCCAACCTGCGCGAGGTTTTCGAACGACTCCAGAGGAACAATATTCAGGTAAATTTTGACAAATGTTTTTTTGTCAAACAACAGCTGCAATACCTGGGGCACATCGTCAGCAACAGGGGAATTCATACTGATCCTAGTAAAGTGGCTGCCGTAAGTCACATGCCGGCACCAAAAACGACGCTAAAGGAGCTGCGCCGCTTCCTTGGTCTCGCTTCGTGGTACCGCCGATTCGTCACCGACTTCTCCACGCTGGCAGAACCGCTAAACCAACTGCTGAAGAAAGGACAGAGCTGGAAATGGGAGTCCCTACAAGAACAAGCGTTCGAAGCGCTAAAATATAAGCTAACCAGCGCAGCAATCCTCTGCTGCCCTGATTTCACACGGCCATTTTTTCTGCAAACTGATGCAAGCGGTGAAGGGCTTGGCGTCGTGATATACCAACGTCACTCCGACTAGGAGAGTGTAATCGCTTACGCTAGCCGGAGTCTGACAGCCTTGGAATAGCGATACTCAGCCACAGAGCAAGAATGTCTCGCTGTGCTGTGGGGCATACGTAAGATGAGGCCGTACCTTGAAGGGTACCACTTCACAGTTATCACTGACCACCACTAACTAAAATGGCTACACTCGCTACAAAATCCTCCGGGGCGACTGGCCAGATGGGCCCTCGAACTCCAGCAATACAACTTTGAGATAGAATACCGGAAGGGAGCCCAAAACGTTGTAGCAGACGCACTGTCCCGGTGCCCACTGCCAGAATCGGAGCCAGATATCTTGTATACCGTGAATGCCAGGGCAAAAGGGTGGTACGAAAGAAAAGTGCTGCATCTAGTCCAGACTACCAAGTCGTCGATAACCGCCTCTTTCGGCATATCGCTCTAAAAAGGAAACTTTCCCGAGCACCGAAATGGAAATTATGCATCCCCGAGAACCGAAGAGAGGACATCTTAAGGGAAGTACACAATGTGCCAACCGCTGGCCACCTTGGAATACGAAAAACCCTTAATAGAGCGCAGGAGAACTACTACTGGCCGGGCATGCACCGAGACGTGCTGGTACACATAAGGAAGTGTATCACATGCGCCGAATTCAAAGTGGAGCAACGTCCCCAGCGGGGTTAATGACCACAATGCAATGCTCCAGACCGTGGGAGATCGTCACGATAGATTTTGTTGGGCCACTGCCGCGCTCGAAGCGAGGAAACACCTGACTGCTTGTGCTTGTGGACAAGTTCTCGAAATGGGTCGAATTAGTGCCGGTGCGCCAAGCAACCACCAACAGCGTCATCAAAGTCCTCCAGGAAAGGGTCATCTACCGATTTGGCTGTCCACGAATCTTCCTTACCGACAACGGAAGGCAGTTCGTTGGGAATGCGCTAGCTAAATACCTAAGAGATCACCAAATCGAACACAAATTCACCACCACTTATGCACCCCATGAAAACCTGACGGAAAGGATAAACCGAGTAGTAAAAACTATGATAGCACAGCGATCACGGGAGCGTCACCGCCTCTGGGATCACGAACTCCCGCAGATAGCCTTCGCAATTAACACCGCACAACATGAATCAACGCAAGCATCCGCAGCAGAAATAAACTTCGGTCACACCTTCACAATCCCACGACAAGCGAGGACGGAAGGGACAGTACCATACGAGCCACCAACAGTAGCCCCACCCATAACCGAGCTATGGGCAGAAATAAAGGCGCACCTGAAAAAAACCTCGAAAACACAAAAGAAGCATTACGACCTACGCAGACGGCAATGGAAACCCGCCGTGGGGGAAAAGGTGATGAAAAGAGATCATCCGCTCTCGTCAGTAGCGAAGAGTTTCGCACAAAAGCTAGCGGCAAAGTTCTCTGGGCCATACCTAGTGGTCAAATACGTTTCTGTAAATACGGTGAAATTACAACACTGTAGCCAGCCAGGTAGGAAAACGGAGCACGAACAACCTACAAGACCTAAAATCCTGCGACTTTTCAATTAAAAAGTAAAACAAGAAGCTCAACCCTTTCATTCTATCGTAGCCACTCGTCGCGTCAACATGGGCAGAAGAAACAGCAGCCGCCACCACCCGACTCCCCCAAAGCAATCAAGCCGTGGCAACCCCCGTTTGAGTCACGGCCATGGCCAAAAAATAAGGCCATCATACAACGGGTGCAAATTTTCTACGGGCCCCCAATTACCGACACCCTATGTGCAATGCGCGAGGTGGTGGAAAGCGATTCACCACCAATCGATGTATCCGAAGAGGTACAGCCAACACCGACAACATGGAACGAAGCACGCCAAAGAGGTGAAGCGGCGCGGGAGTACCCACCGATCGATGTACCCAAAGAGGTACAGCCAACGGATGAGGCGGGGTGGGAGGAATTCTTCAAGGGGTTCAAGGCCTACCGCAAACCCGCGCGCAAATGGAAGGCATATTGGAAGGGGAAGTACGTGCGGTTGAAGAAAGTGGATGACTGGCACGCTGAAATTTGCATGAAGGGGTACAGACATACCGTCAAGATGGTGGACATTAGAACATTAGATAATAAGTGAAATGTAATTGAATAAAATATTATTGTTTTTGAAATATTTTTATAATTGAATGAAATATTATTATTGGTTTTGAAAGATGGTTAAAAAAAAAAAGAAAAAAAAGTTTGATACAGCAAAAGGGCTAGGGGCACGTGGGTGACGGCACAATCAACTTACGCGAACCCCATTAAGCCCGACAGCACCTCAAAAAAAAAACAAAAAAAAAAAAAAAGGGGAGAGGAAAAATGAACTAATTATTTAAGAATAAAAAACTTTGTTAGTTTAAGAAATCACTATAAGTAAAAACAATAAACTCTGTTAGTTTTAAGAAATATACAAGGTGGCGCAAAAGTAAGCTTCCGATGTTCAGCATATCGGTTGTGGCACGTGCAGTGTGTGCTGTTCCACCGTCTTGTTGGAACCACGTGTTTTCCAATCCCAATTCATCAAGTTGCGGCAAAAAGAACTCGTTGATCATTGCTCTGTAGCGCTCACCATTCACAGTAACCGTTTGGCCCCGACCGATTATTGGTCAAATAAATAGTCAGCAATATTCCGCGTTCTGGAGCAGTGTAGCGTAACATTGTTTATTAACGTGTATTTCGCATGTGTTTACTACACAAATGTCAAAACAGAACTGACTTTAGGGGCCAAGCGCAAAATTTATAGCATTTTCTGATAGGAGGATTACTTTTGCGCCACCTTGTATAGAAATAAATAAAAACCAATACGCACACCGGCCAACCCCGCCCCTATAGGAGATACCGAACATCTCCTTTCGCGGCCCACCGCAGCCTTCCGTCACCCGAAGTGGGAGGGGAACTGTAACGTGACGTTACAATATCACCCGCGCCCCCTTATTACACCCCCTCACATACGTAAAAAACCGACACCCACACCGTAGTAGCAGGAAACCTCTAACCACCCGCCCCCCCCAACTTAACTACGCGCATGCTATATACGGCGCCCACGCTATAGCAACTACGCCACTAGTGTGAGCAGCGACGCCTTCACTAGTGTGGGCAGCGACGCCTCCACTAGCACAAGCAGCAACAATGGCGGGCCAATTTCGCCGATCAGCATAGTTGTGCGCAATCCAACGTTGTAATTCGCAGTCAGTTTATCAACGTTAGGGCACAAGTAGGCAAATCCAACACCCAATAAACCAGCTCCCATTAGGTGAGTTCGCGAAGCCACATTGCACCGTGTGTCTTTGCAATCTTGGAGGGTTAAAGCTTGCGCATTGCACTTCGCGTAAGCTTGACTCATGGTAGCCTTCGGCTACCGAGGATTTGGGCTATTGCCATGACGCTGGCTAACCCACGCTGTGCCGATGGATGCTTTCTTGAGCATCGAGTCCATTGGCGGAGCAAAGGGGGAGTCCGCAGATCCAGGCAACAATAGCCCATCCCAAGTAGTTTATTGAGGTTTTTGGGCTATTGCCATGACGTTGGCTACCCCACGCTTGCTTGAGTTTCCAGTCCATTGGCGCAGCAAAGGGGGGGTCCGCCGACCCAGGCAACCATAGCCTTCCTGAGTAGTGTGAGCATAGGCCGGCACACGGGTAACAGCGGGTGTTGCTGTGCCTTCTGGTGCACGTCCCCTACAACTCGTGGGTCGACCTACGCCACAACACACCGGTACCACCCTACCCGCCGTCACTGCACCTACCCGTTAGTGTGCGACGATGGGGGTAGGGGTGGACAGCGTGAATACCCCATTCTTACCAGCTCCCATTAGTCTCGTGCCAGCCTGATCACCGACGACCGAATCCCACCTGTCATTTGGAGAGCACTCCCGTTTACCATTTATAGCCAATTACCAACCACCGTCACCGACCACCCGCCGGCTCCGCTACTACTACCTCCCGCCCACCAATTACCACCGTCAACTATCGCCGCCGTTCTCAGATTACCGTCTTCTCTCCGCTCTACCATCTCACTCTTTCGTGACGGAAAGCTGCTCTCGCCTGTGCATTCGATATTAAAGCATAATCGCCGTGTTATTTTTATTCAGTAGGGGTTTTGGGGAACCACTACGTGACTCTGGATCGACTGAGTGTTACCTGAGCCCTCGACAAAATCCCCCTCATATATCTTACAACAAGGCTCAATGTCTGTGGTAGAATATTATAATTTGGTCAACAAAAAGTTGACTCTTCTGATCAATAAAACTATAATGACACATGGTAATGCAGCAGATATTACCAAGGTATTAAATAAGAAAAATAGGGATCATGCCCTTAGAATTTTTATTACTCTTTGAGTCCTCAGGACTTACCGGATGCTTTAGCAAAGGCTCAAGAACTTGAGTCAAACAATCTAAGAGCACGTTTTGCTCAAAATTTTTCAAATGAAACATTAAAAATGAAACAAACGTACCCAAGTAACAATTTGCGGTTTCCTCATCGAAATAACTATCAGGCAAATCAACAAAATGCCTTCCCAAAAAAATCAGGTGTATAATCAACGAAATAATTATACAAAGCCTGTACCCATGGATGTAGATCCATCTATGTCAAGAATGTTTGACAATAATTATAATGCCAGAGGGCAACGAAGCACAAATTTTTTTAATCAAAATGCGAAACCTATAGTAAATAATGCAAATACTCATGTGAATAGCCCTCAAACCCAAAGTTCACATGGAATAAAGCGACCTAGAGAAAGCAATAACAGCTTCAGGCCGCAAGATTATTTTTTAGAAGAAGAGGGGACAACCTCCCCTACATCACAGTCTGCGACAACAAATTAAATAAAAAATTTAAAGCTCTGGTCGATACAGGAGTTGCTCCTGTATATAAAGCAAGTATTGTTAGAAAATAGAAAAGAATTAGCCATTTACAAAAAAAATTTACATTACACTATTTGGAGTAAAGCCGGTTTTTTATGAAATAGATAACTTGGAATCTGATTTGCTCCTAGGATATAATTTTTTGAAGAAAATAGAAGCGCACATTGATTTGCGCAGTGGGAAAACTTTTTTAAAATAAAAGATGGTGAAAATGTAATTGAAAAAGGCATAAATATAAACTTTCATGATGAAAGTCAGGAAAATTTAAACCCCTTGGAACAAAAAGATCCTAAGGCGCCCGCCGAGGAAAATACCGGCAAAATAAAAAATTGAGAAAGGTGAAAAAATGTAATGAAAATGAAAATTTATACCCCTTGGGACGAAAAGATCCTAAGGCGCCCGCCGATGAAAATACCAGCAAAATAAAAAAATATGAAAGGTGAATAAAAGTAATGAAAATGAAAATGTAAACCCCTTGGGACAAAAAGATCCTACGGCGCCCGCCGATGGTAATACCGGCAACAATGAAAATAAATCTGAAGAGAAGATAAAAAAAGGTTTCTACAAAATCAGCCAAAGATTTTACCGGCAATATCATATTAAAAAAATATTTTGTTTCTTTGAATGAAAAGAATCTTGACAATTTAAACAATGACTTTAGTGGGAATATAATTGAAAATTATTCAATGATGAACGAAAATGGCTCAGAAGTTAGTGAAGGTAGTGATAGGATTTGCGACAATGAGGAAGTGTCAAATTATAAAAAATATGTGAAGAACCAAATAGATGAAAGTAGTGAGGATGGAAATTCGGAAAAAACTTCTGAAAATTTCGGTTATAAAAATCAAGATAAAGAACTTTTAGATTTTAGAGAATATATAAAAGAAGAAATTAGTAAAATACATTCAAATATAAATACCAGCTTTCCGTTTATGACTAACGTAAAAGCAGAAATAAGGACAAAAAATGTTGAGCCTATCTGGAGTAGGCAATACCCATATCCTTTATCTATCAGTAAATTCTTTTGTAAATAAAGAAATCACCAAAATGTTAAATGAAAACATAATTAGACCCAGTAAAAGTCCTTATAATTCACCAATTTAGGTAGTACCCAAAAAAGGAACAAATGAAGATGGCTCACAAAAACCTAGAATGGTCATCGATTATAAAAAATTAAATGAACATACAATTTCTGATAGATATCCGATTCCGGATACAAATATAATTTTGTCTAATTTAGGCGAGTCAAAATATTTTTCAAGCATTGATTTAGAATCAGGCTTTCATCAAATTTTAAAGTCGGAAAATGACATAGAAAAGACGGCTTTTTCCGTTAATAACGGCAAGTATGAATTTTTACGGATGCCATTCGGTTTGAAAAATGCGCCCAGAATTTTTCAAAGGGCAATGGATGATATATTACGAGAACACATAGGAAAAATGTGCACTGTTTATATGGACGATATAATTATTTTTTCAAAAAATTTGACCCATCATTTGAAGGATTTAGAAACAATTACAGAAATACTAAAAAAAGCCAATATGAAGATTTCACTTGAAAAATCAAAGTTTTTTCAAGGAGAAATAGAGTTTTTAGGGTATACGAGTATAATAGCCCAAAATGTTATTAAAACAGATCCTAATAAAATAAAGTTAATTTTAAATTACCCAGTACCTGAAAATCTACGAGAGTTAAGAGGATTCCTGGGAATTGCGGGTTACTATCGAAAATTTGTTAAAAAATTAAAATTGCTCAAAAAAATAGTTTAATTGTTGTATATATTAAATATCCAAAAATAAAATTTACTTGTAAATATTATGAAACTAGAGCTATAGCGCAGGTAGATGGTAAATTAATTATTGACAAAAATATAATAAGTTGTAATAATGAATTTCTTAATGTCCAAAATTGTAAAACAGAGATAGCAAATTCTTATTGCAGATTAAATAAGGAAGAAACATGTTTGTCGGAACTTTTGAATAAAAAACAAGCAAAATGTAAAAAGATTAAAGAAAGAAACAATAATATTGAAATGATTAAACAAGGAGTTATATTAATTTCAGGCGAAAATATTGTGGAAAATCAAAATTTAACAGGAACATATTTAGTAACATTTGAAAATCAAACAATAATAAATAATATAACTTATGTAAATGTTGAAACGAAAATCTGGAATTATTTAACACATAATTATGTAAATAAGTTTGAAATTTGGGAATATATCGAATCAAACAATGAACATTTAAAGTTAGAAAATATAAATCTCTTAGGTAAAAGAAATAGAGATATCAAAAAACATACTTTCCTTTTTTTTATTTTTATAACTTTTTGCATAATGGTGATCATTTATGCGTGCAAAAAGCTAATTACATCAAGTAAAATTGAAAAACAGAACGAAAATGTTGAATTAAAACAAATTTCGTACAGTGTAATTTTGGATCAAATTCATAACTTAACAAAAAATAAAATTGAATCGGGAACGATTCATCTTAGAGAGGGGGGAGTTAACGGCAGCCTCCACACACCAGCCTTACGGTAATTGTAAACAATTATTGTAATTTTTCCAATATCCATAGTGGCCTGCTACTGCAACTTTTAAGTAAACAATCCAAGTCACTTCTGTTACACATCGAAGTATTAAATAAACCCAAGCTCAATTCGCAGTCTAAAAATGATCGTTTGTTTTTGCAGTTGGCTACTTTTGCATCTTTAAAGATACAACGCAATGCAATGATCTGTTTAATTGATGGATATTGATATCTTCATTTCAAGGCTAAGCCTATTTCATCGAATGATGAAATTAATTTTAAGTAAACATTTAAAGAATGTATAAATAGACGTAAATTAGAATAAGCAGTTTAGTTTTTGAGTACCGCTTGAAGCACACGTTTGGAAGTCGTTATACGGTTAATAAAACGACTTTTAATAATATAAAATAAAGCTAAGTGTTTTAATGAAGGTATCTAAACTCGTTCGCTAACGCGAACTGAAATAAAGTTTTTAAAAACGTTTAGGATAAACCCTAAACATTAATTTGCATTCATCCGACCATATTCTGCATAGAAGCTGATGCATGCGCCTTAGCAGCTCCTCGCCTCCGTGTTTGAATAGCTCAGCAGGCAAACCATCAGCGCCAGCTGCTTTATTGTTTTTCAATCGCGATATTGCTGTTCGCACCTCATTATATTCGGGTTGTGAAACGTCAATTCCATCATCTTCGATTGTGGGTTTGGGTTACTATCTCACTAGTTCTTATTAGCCACTTTATCTCTAGTTCTGAACCAGAAATTATTCTCACTAGTTACTGACTTCCCACAGGGTATGAGCATGCACACTTTATATGTATGTATGGTTGCGTGTACAAATGTGTGCATAACCAGTTGTGAAATTTGTTTACCCTGCAAAAAATGGTGTGACTAATTTCTAAAGAGAGCGTTCCGCGATTAATCCCTTTAGTCTACAGTTGGCTATAATTCAATATACATAACTAAATTTTTATTTGTGTAGCATGATTATAGAGGTGTCAGTCATTTTCAGTTTTTGTAGCACACTTATAGGAGTTAAAAGTACCCGTTTGGGTAAATAGTGGATTAGTCCTTTCGTATTGGGTACAATTGGTCTCTCCATAAAACTTGCGCAAACAAATGTGAACAGTTCAACCCATACAAAGTGATCAGAACTGGTCTTAGTCGCATCCTCCTTTGCGACTCATACCGGATTGATCCTAGACTAATCGCATTTGCAGGGTAACTATTCGAATAGTTGTTATTTATTAGGTGAAACGGGTTTGAATAGTTTTTCTTTTTTATTTCAATAATATTAGAATGCTATTCTGCGAATAATTAAATACCATTTTTGTGAATAAATTAAGCGATTGATAGATATTTACTTTAAAGTTACTATAAGTAAATATATATTTATACATTTGTATGTTTATTGCAGTTATTTTGCATAGCAGGTTTTGTGCTAGGGATTTAAGCTAAAGATGCCAGGAGCAAAATTCATTGTGGGCATAAACATATACTATTTATTATAGAGCTGGTTCGTGTGGATTTTTTGTGTTCATATGTCAATAAATGGTTTAATTTTGTGTAAAGTAACATATGAGTCGATACATATTAAAGTCGCTTAAGTCCACATGTAGAATTTTTTGAGATTTTTGTTGCGTTATGTACTGCACTAACAAATCAATAGTTTAAAATATAGAAGTAAGTCTTATTAATGGCAATGACGCTAAAAATTCGCATTTTGTTTTAGCAATTTTTTCAAAGTTGGATAAGTCCTTGTATACCTGTAAATCAAAACTACTTAAGTCAATTTCAGCCAATCAGGGTGTGCTTTGCTATTCTTTATTGTGACATATTCAACGAACTTTCTTAAATTGAAAACTTTAATTGTGAGGGTGTTTTGATAAAAATGG
This sequence comes from Merzomyia westermanni, assembly GCA_949987695.1. Classification (NCBI taxonomy): domain Eukaryota; kingdom Metazoa; phylum Arthropoda; class Insecta; order Diptera; family Tephritidae; genus Merzomyia; species Merzomyia westermanni. The sequence continues at coordinate 94,936,080 of OX465288.1, forward strand.
AAGAAAATAGCGAATATGTGCAAATTTTGTCACCGGACAAAGCAAAAAAAAAATAGAATATTAATAAAAGATATAAAAAAAACAAAAAAAGATGGCGAAACTGTAAGTATTTTATTAGTAATTGCTATTATTGTTAAGGTATCTACTGAGTGTATCACTCATGTTGTTTTTGTCTTTACGGCCGCATTCATGCCTTTAGGTATTCGCCAAAAGGGCTCCTACAAAAACCGAAGTGCAATCATGGAAAAAAATCAAAATACAAGTGCAAAACCCTGCGATCGCGTGACATTTACTACTTCCAAAAAAATTTTACGGCTTCCTGGGCAAAATAGCGCAGGACAATTTCATTCTGCGCCATATTAAAGAAAGTATAACATTTTCAGGGCCATAAAAAATCATGTGGAGAAAAGGCTGTGTCAAATCCGCTACCTTGCAAGTGATACAGCGCATTTCAAAGTTGCTTAAGTCCACATATATTTTTTTTCAAAACTAATTAAGTCCATGTGGTGTATTTCAAAGTTGTATAAGTCCAACGTTAAAACTGTTTTTATTTTAAAAGGGCTTAATTTTCCATTATTTTTTCTTCACACAATGCTCTTACGCTTTCTTATATAAACGTTTATAGAGCTTCGCGAAACTTACATAAAGTATATTTCAAGAAAATAAAAAATCGCAGTTTTCCAAAATTGTGTTATAGTGGACTTAAGCGACTTTGAAATGTATCGACTCATATACAAAATAAGACTACCTGTTTACTATTTTTTTGCTAAATAGGTCATTAAAATAGAAATTCAATGAAAACGATGAATGGAATTTTTTTTTAAAAGGTTCCTAAAACCATCCACGTCCATGCCTTTTTTTATAGAAAATTGGAGCGTGTGTGCAGCACAAGCAAATTTCTATGACTATACCTACTTACTTACCTATGTATGTATGCATGAGTGCGCAGATGGTGAAATGAAGAATTTTCTTAAGTTTTTTGGGTGCGGTTCGGTTTCATTGAACTTCTAATTTAGTGTCCTATGTAGCAAAAAAATAGTAAGCAGGTAGTCTTATTTTGTATATGTTGTTTCACGCAGCTTAAGCTATTTATTTAGAACAAATATGAACATAAAAAATCAACACGAACCATCTTTTTGCCTACCATAATAAACAGTATATGTTTATGCCCACAATGAATTTTTCTCCTGGCATCTCTTGCTTGAAGCCCTAGCACAAAACCTGCTATGCAAAATAACTGCAATAAACATACAAATGTATTAATATATATTTACTTATAGTAACTTTAAAGTAAATATCTATCAATCGCTTCATTTATTCACAAAAATGGTATCTAATTATTCGCAGAGCAGCATTCTAATATTATTGAAATAATAAGGAAAAACTATTGAAACCCCATTAACCGAATAAATAACAACTATTCGAATAGTTAAACAAATATCACAACTGCTTATGCACACATTTGTACACGCAACCATACATACTGTGACGAATTGGATGAGTCTTTGATTATTAATCCTGGGTTCGGTCACTATAAAGTCAAATATACACACGCACAAATATTGTAACTTATAGCTAGTTTTAATTACTAGTAATAAACGCAATACAGATTTAAGAGTTTAGTAACTTCTCCCTGCCTTGTTTGGACACTGCCTTATATAGTCCAACAGGGTGCTACCCTACGCATCCTGAACTTTCTTGGTTGTTCGCTCTTCGTGTTCTTGAATGATCTGTGTTATTTATTGGCATCTCCTCTTTGCATCGTATTCGCAAACACTCGTGCGATATCTCTTCTTCTCGCTTGGTACATGCATCTATGCATACGCGTAGTCATCGTTATCTCTATTTTATTTAACTAGTGATGGGAGTGTTATTGAGTTACGGATGGTACATGCTTGTATACATCACATAAATGCCTATCTAAAGCTCGATCGAAGTTTGAGATCTTAGGTAGATCTTTTAAACAAAGAAATGGGTAAGTATATTTTTGTTAAGCATTAGCAGGTATTATTTTCCCGTAAAAACCCAGTTTCTCATTCTATGACAAGTGATATAACAAAACACTTGGGCTAGGACTATATAAATAGAGAACATAGTTAAAAATAAATCATACCAAAGACGGACTGCATTGAAGTAAAACCAACTGCACTGTACCAAATTTTCCTGAATCATCAACTAGTTATGGCTATTTCACGAATTGCACTCTTTGAAGTTTGGCTAAAAATCAAAGATGGAGAAACGAATAAAGCCATATTTTGAGTATAATTGGAAGAGATGTGGATCATTCAAAATTAAAAAAATACTTCTTCCAGCTAACTTAGACCGTCAGACCCGTTCATAAACAGTTTGCGGAAAACCTCTAGGTAAAAGCGGCGAGCATTAACGAGTGAAGTTATTGGCTTATTATCTGAACCAGAGCATGTCTACGATATTGACTCCGACTAACTTTATACCATATCACTTTTTATTTATAAGTATGTATTTCGATTTAGTTTTTACAAATATATGTACCTATGTTGTGTTTGACTTTGAAAATAAAATTTTTTAAATATTAATCAAAAGCCTCTAAGGTAAAGTTAAGAAATCTAAAAAATTTGTATTTATATTGGCACTGGAAAATGCTTTTAAAGTAGAAGATTATGTGAAATTTCACCTTATATGAGGGCAAGGAAAAAAAGTGGGCGGATCACGAAGTGGAGACCGATTTTGATTTGATAAGTTATGATATGACGTTTTGTCGCAGCTCTGAAGTTCGTAAATTGCAGATTTGACGGAAGATTATGTAACTTTAAGAACCTTCTCCATGAAGTGGTTTCGGCCACTACATTGTGGCTTTGAACAAGTGGTTCATATAATACAGCAAGCTTAAATAAAGGTTTGTCATTTTCTTCTCTGTGGTTTGTTAAAAAACCGAAGCGAAAGACAGTTTTATGTTCAGTGCATCGACTTTCTATTTCCGTTATTTTTATTATTTATACATAAATGAATAAAAAACAGAAATCTTTAAATAAACATCTAGGTTACATGCTTGCAGACTTTGACAAGATTTAAATCGGTTCTATTTGAATTCAATATCCACAAGTCACAAGTTTTGAACAATTTTTCAAAGTCATGTTCCTCAAAGTTTAATGTTGACCCAAGAATTTTATAATACTAAGCAGTAGAGAAAATGTTGAAATTTTTAAAATTAAATTTATCAATAAATGCCCATAATTGGCACTATTTTTTGCCAACTTCACCCTGACATTTTATTACAAACACTAAAATTTAATAGGTCATAAAACTGCATATACAAATTTTTTATAAAAATTCGGATTAACATGTGTGGAATTTTGATGAAACTTGGTTAAACTTTCCTAGGTTTCGAACATTTTACTACAAACACTAAAATTTAATAGGTCATAAAACTGCATATACAAATTTTTTATAAAAATTCGGATTAACATGTGTGGAATTTTGATGAAACTTGGGTAAACTTTCCTAGGTTTCGAACAAAGTTTGAAATTTGTTCTTGAATGTTTTTTTTTTTTGGATAATGGGATATACTTTTATAAAAACGTGTAAGAAAATCTCGTTGCTATCTATTTTTCCGCCGTTGTGTGCTCTGATTAAATTAATGAGCCTGCCTTCTCTATTATTTTCAGACCGCCTGAGTTCGGATTTTTAGAGACGTGAGAGAGAAAGGAGTAGAGTTTTAGCTCAGCAATATCAGACCTCGAAAATTACGGTATTATTTCGATCTGTTAATTTATCACTACCAGAATCAATGTGTACGCATACCTCGAAACCGGTTTTATCGTCTTGAAAGCCTAGCAAATTTTGTAAAAGGTCTGAAAAGACTACTATGTATATAGGCTTAATATTCCACTAACCGATAGTTTCATATATTCATAAAAATTTACTTTGTCATTAGTCTAAAATAAGAAAATTATAAATCAGAAGCATCAAATGATATTGTGTTATTCAAATTGAGGATCTATCCCCCATTCATTTATCTTGCATGTTTTTGACTCGAAACCAAAAAAACATTTATATTTGACTTTTATAATAAAAGTTATTTTTAACGTTTATTTTTGACTTTTATTATAAAGGTAATTTTTACTAGTTTTTTTGGAATTTTCTAATAAAAATCATTTTTAACCGTTATTTTTGACTTCTATAATAAAAATACTTTTTGACTTTTATAATAAAAATAATTTTTAGCCGTTATTTTTAACTTCTAGAATAAACGTAATTTTTAACAGTTATTTTTGCACTTTTTTTCATAAAAATCAAAATAAAAGTAGTAATTTCAGATAAATATTCTCTGCCTCGCAGGCATTACTCTGGTGCATTCAAATGTTAAATAGAAATATTCTTTCTATCAGACTTTTTGAATTGAAATTTCGAAAAAATCGTTAAAATCGGTCCCTGAAATAAGCTCATTGAACTTCGCGAGCATGTAGCATCTGCAATGCTTAGTACACATTGTATTATTCATAGGAGAATTTCGGATTCCAAACAGCGATTAACCTGGGCTCTGCTATGAGGGCTGTAAACTACATCTAGGCCAACGATTTTATTTACTTCTCCTTTGGCCCCCAAGATTCCCAATTTCAAACGAATTTTCAAAATATGTAGATCTGTGCGCCATCTACCGAAATTTGTTTGATGAAATATTACATTGTCACCTTTTATGAATTATCTGAGAAGTTTCGTGTCTCTAGCTCACTGAGAAGTTACTCAGAAATCGATCGTAAGATTCCCCACCGTTTTTAGCGATTTTCAGTTTCCTTGACAAGCGCACCATCTAGCGAACTTTTGTGTACCAGGTATTGCATGGCATTTCATTGCTGATCTATGTGTCAAGTTTCATGGTTGTAGCTTACCGGGAAGTTACTTAAAAATCAGTCGCAAATATCTCGATCCGGGCGCCACTTATCGGATATTTTTTCCCATACTGCATTGTCATGGAGTTCGGAAGTATGATACGAGTTTCAAGTGTCTAGCTCAACAGGAAGTTCCCTAAAAAGACTTTGCAAGATTCCCAAAATTCGTATGGAAATGAGCGGGCAAACAAGAAAGTGACTTAATATAAAGGTAGTAAAAAACAAGTAAGGAAGTCTAAGTTCGGATGGAACGAACATTATATACCTAGTAGTGATCTATTATGGCGTCCCAATTTACGCAGGTCTATTTCAATACTTTCAGTTCGTATTTGCGTTCAAATAGACAGACAGACACATCGAGAGACGGGCATGGGTACATCGCTCAGCTCATCCTCCTTATCTTTTCAGTATAGTTTTTGATGGGGCTATCTCTTCTTCTTCTCATACGTACAAGCATTTGATGTTCATGAAAGGTATGAAAATCCAAAAAGATATGCAACTTTGCTATTGCAGTGGGCTTTAACTACGTACCCGCATATTTTGCTAGTGTACTTTCCGATTTGGCTAATTTTTGGCACGATATAACACCTACTACAGAGAAGGAGCTGACCAATTTTGACTCATCATCTAAAATTGATGAAGCAGTAGACTTGATCACAGAGTCCTGTAACTCTGCTTTCAACGCCTCCTGATCTGTTACCAGACCGAGGAATAACAGAAGACCACCTTGGTGGAGCTCCGAAATTTCCCGGCTGATAAAAGATAACAGGAGACTTTTTAATCAAGCTAGGTGGACCGGGTCTTCGCACGAATATAAAGTAGCCTTCAAATTTTTCAAAAAAGCAGTCAACGAAGCCCAGAGGGATTCATGGAGGGACTTTTGTTACAACAATGAAACCAACTCGGAGGCCAATAAACTGCGTAAAGTTCTTCAAAGGTCCTACTGTTCCGGGTTTCATTCAGAAACCTGATGTAGACTGGACATCATCTAGCGGCAAAATGGTCGAACTTCTGATGGACACGCACTTTCCGGGCTGTTCCACGGAGTCACCAACAGCCGACTACAACGGAAAAAACTATAATTCTATGGGGAGGCTAATTAACCCTCAATGGGCTATCAGTACCTTCGACCCATTTAAATCCCCGGGACCCAAACACATCTTTCCCGCTGAACTTCAACTGGCGAGTGACATTCTCTGCCCCCCCCTGTCTGAAATCTATACGTTTAACGCTATGCTACGTTCCACAGAGATAGGCCAAGGCGAAGATAGTCTTCATACCCAAAGGAGGTAGAACTTCACACTCGAAGCCAAAGGACTTCAGGCCTATAAGTCTTACATCCTTTCTTCTCAAAGTCTTGGAAAGAATGTTGGACGCGCACATTAGGAATAATCTGCGCTCACGAAACCTCTCGAAGGCTCAACATGCATACTCCAAGGGCAAGTTAGTGGAAACAGCACTCCACGCTATCACCATGCAGATAAAAAAAGGACTTGCCGTTAAGGACTACACTCTGGGTATCTTTCTCGATATTGGAGGAGCCTTCAATAACGTACATCCGCAAGCTGTCATCGTGTCCCTTCTGCGTATGGGACTGGATCCTCCGCTGGTGGAATTCGGTAGACAACTCCTGACAAAGAGAACTATCCAAGCTAATCTGGGAGACGCCTCAATAGTGCGATACGCATCTAGGGGCACTCCTCAAGGAGAAGTTCTATCCTAACAGTTAAAGCCCTACTTCTGAAGCTGGAAAACATCGGCTGCCAAGTCATTGCCTATGCCGACGACATCGCTCTTACAGCGACTGGTAAACATCTTGAGAACCTAAGCGAACTTCTCCAAACCGCCCTGAACCTCGTGAAGGACTGGGCACTGGGAAGCGCCTTAATGTAAACCCCTCTAAAACGGAAATGGTCCTTTTCACCAGAAAGTACAAAATTCCAGCTTTTATACAACCACTCCTAAATGAAGTTAGGCTCACACTTTCTCAAGAGGTCAAGTACCTCGGCGTTATCTTAGATAGTAAACTGTACTGGAACAAAGATGTTGAGGACAGATCCAAGAAGGCCATCACTGCCCCATATGCATCCAAAGCAGCCGTAGGGAAGAGGTGGAGCTTGAAACACCGAGTTATGCACTGGCTGTACACGCGGTAGTTAGACCCATCATCTTCTATGGTGTTGCTGTATGGTGGCCAGCTCTCAAGTGCAGCAACAACATAGGCAGAATGAGTAGAGTACAGCGATCGACGGCGGTGCTTATAGCAGGGGCACTTCCATCAACGCCTACAAAAGCCTTGGAGGTCATGCTCAACAAACTTTCGGTTGACCTGTACGGAAAACTCCAAGCAAGCTATAGCGCAGTCCGACTGAATGCCGTTCAGCTCTGGAGCGACACGCAAGCATCCTGGAGACCATACCCCAAAATCTGAAAGTTGTGGATTACACTACGCCTACCAGCTACAAGCCAAATACCAAGTTCTCCGCCAGAATCTCTAAGAGACACGGGTGGGAGGACGTCCATATTCTAAGCCCTCAGACAACATCCATTTTTACAGACGGCTCAAAGCTCAACGGCAAGGTGGGCAGCGGCGTCTACTCGGAGGATCTTGCACTCTTTTTAAGCATTAGACTACCCAGCCACTGCAGCGTATTCCAGGCTGAACTTACAGCCATAGAGAAGACTGCCTGCTGGCTGCTCTCGAGAAACTGCACATCAGTACCGATATACTGCCACAACCAAGCAGCGATCAAGGCCCTTCAGGGTAGTAGCACTACCTCGAAGGTAGCACTCGACTGCAGGCAATCGCTCAATAAACTGGCCCCGAAATGCTCCACAGCAGTGAGCATCTCTCCCTCTCTTGCCACGAGTAAAAAACCAAATTCTAGATGGAAAAGGGAGACCACATACGGGATGGGTAGGCAAACTTGGCCCGCATCTGTGAGAAACGGAATACTCAACCTCAAACGACCCTTCCTAGGCCTCTTGTTGGGGTACTCATGGGACGTTGTCTAATGGGAATACATGGTGAAAGCATGGGGGTCTCCTCAAACGACTTCTGTCGTAGCTGTAGGGACGAGGAGGAAATAGAAAGTGTCGAATACTTCCTCTGCAGCTGTCCCGCGCTACCCAGGATCTGTTTGGAGGGCCTAAATTGGTGCATATTCACTAGTTTAGCGTAGCTAGGCTCTGCCGAAACCGGAGACATTCTGCGCTTTACCAAACGGACAGGATGGTCCAACTTCATTCATGTTTAAAGGAGAAAGGGACCCTTTAGTGGTATCACAATGAGCCATTCGGCTCAAGTGTGCCTCTCAGCGATGCAGAGAGGCATCCACCTTAACCTAGCCTTGAGGACTAAAGCCTCTGCTGTTTTTGCTGCTACGTGTAAGAGTGACTATGATTTGATAGTTCTTGTGGAAACGTGATTAACGGGGACTTTCACGATCATAAGTTTTTTGATAAGAATTTATATAATGTGTTTCGCAAAGATGGAAGTAGCTTAAGGTCTGGCCTCTCTGGAGGAGGAGTCCTAATAGCTGTTAATAAAAAGATGATAAAAAAATTTTAAAGACTACCTTTATATTTATGTCGCCAAAATAAAGCAGCAAATTTGTCCTTAAACAAAGACAAGGTATCTGTGAGTTTTAGTTTCGAAACTTTAATCGTGCCACTTGTAATCAGTTTATGAGATTTGAAAACTAAGGCAATACATTTTTATTTAGAATCTCAAATGGAAGTTCGGCAGCCGACAAGACATATAAAGTATATTAATTGCTCTCCACCTCTATATTTTCAAACCTCATAAATTGATTACAAGTGGGACGATTAAAGTCTCAAAACTAAAACTCACAGATACCTTGTCTTTGCTTAAGGACAAATTTGATGCTGTATTTTGGTGACATAAATATAAAGGTAGTCTTTAAAACTGTTTATCATCTTTTTATTTTCTAGTTTTTAGTGCTGCCTACGAACAGGCAATTGCAATTGTGATTAGTATTTAGTAATTCCTATGTGAAAATGCTTAAGTTTAGCCAAATTAGCTACCCGCTGTTCGGTGTTCCGCGGACGTAGTGCGTCTATATCTACATATATAAGCCAATATCTATCTCGATCCCTTTATACCGTTACATACCACCGTTAGGCGACTAAAGTTAATATACCTTGTGTGCGTAGCACTACTAGGTAAAATGGGCTAAATTGGTTGATAGCCACGCCCACATTTTATATATAAAATATTTTTGAAAATATAAAAAAGGGATTATTCAGTAAATAACACACCTATAAGGATAAAAATTGGTGTGCACATTAACATTAAGACAGAAAATAAATTTTAAAAGAACTTTTGAAAATGGGAGTGGCACCGCCCATTTTTAATTAAGTCAAATTTTGAAATATTATTAATCATAAATCAAAAACCGTTCAAAATATCGAAACGAATTTCGGCACACAGATTTCAATGGATACAAGGAATGTTCCGGGAAAGACTTTTATATGAAAGATTTTGAAAAGGATATACTGGATTATTCCACAAAGCTTTTTATGCCATAACTCTGGCAAAAATTGATATGTCGGAACGAAATTTGGCGAAAATTTTGAATACATAAAGGTAACCGTTTTCTTTAAAAATGGGCGAAATCTGTTCAGAGCCACGCCATAGTTCTGAACAATTTTTTTGTAAAATTTAAAACGCGATATTTCTATAACTATGCAAGCTATATCAAGATCTTGATCACGTAATAAGCTTTTTAAGCAAAACTCGACCCCAAAAAAATTTTGTGGATTTTGGGGAAGTAGGCGTGGCATCGCCCACTTTTCGTCATAAAAATTCTGCTTTTTTCAAAGGCGATTGCCTGCGGTTTCAACAAAATATTTCTATGAAAATTGGTCAGCTGCTTCTCAATAGTATGTAGTATACTGCTGCGAAAAATTAGTCAAATCGGATAACACACAAGCAAATTATCCACCGCAATAGATAAGTTATATATCTTTTTTGATTTACATACCTTTCATGAATATGAAATGTTTGTAAGTATAAGAAGAAGAAGAGATGGGCCCTTCAATAAGCATACGGAAATAATCAGAACGATGCGCTGTCTAATTGCAATTTTTCAAACATAAAATGTCCATGTATTGTTATTTTGAAAAAACGCGGTTAGCAGAGATTGGTAGGGAAGCTACAAGGTGGCGCAAAAGTAAGCTTCCGATGTTCAGCATATCGGTTGTGGCACGTGCAGTGTGTGCTGTTGCGCCGTCTTGTTGGAACCACATGTTTTCCAATCCCAATTCATCAAGTTGCGGCAAAAAGAACTCGTTGATCATTGCTCTGTAGCGCTCACCATTCACAGTAACCGTTTGGCCCCGACCGATTATTGGTCAAATAAATAGTCAGCAATATTCCGCGTTCTGGAGCAGTGTAGCGTAACATTGTTTATTAACGTGTATTTCGCATGTGTTTACTACACAAATGTCAAAACAGAACTGACTTTAGGGGCCAATCGCAAAATTTATAGCATTTTCTGATAGGAGGATTACTTTTGCGCAGTAACCGTTTTTCACCGACCGATTATTGGTCAAATAAATAGTCAGCAATATTCCGCGTTCTGGAGCAGTGTAGCGTAACATTGTTTATTAACGTGTATTTCGCATGTGTTTACTACACAAATGTCAAAACAGAACTGACTTTAGGGGACAATCGCAAAATTTATAGCATTTTCTGATAGGCGGATTACTTTACGAGTAATATCTAATTTACCCTTCAAAACTCATAGCAGAAGTGTTTTTATTGAAAACAATCAGCTGGCTTTATAATACGAACTGAAAAGTGTTAAAATGAACCTGCGGAAATTGATATGCGATAATAGATCACTAGAATGATGCAAACAAAATATGGGCATTTTGTGTAGATTCTTTTGTATTTTGCATTCTCCACAGTACCAAGATGTATGCAAAAGGACCTACTGAATTAATTTTTGAATTTTCCGTGCTCGGTACGTATAAAATAAGCCGAGATGTATATAAAAAATAAAATAAATAATAAGTAGTTCAAAATAAAAATTTAAGGTTAATAAGATATAATGAAATGAGATAGATTTCTTAATAATACACATAAATTACAAAATGAAAGTTAAAACTGTAACAAATAATATTATTTCCAATTGCAAGATTTATAAATATCATTCTTTATGGAAAATACTGTATCGAGAAAAAGTGAAGTAAACAACACAACTATAAATATGAAAGTAATAGCTAACATTTGAAAATAAAAGCCATGACCTAAGGAAACAGCGTTTTGTTGGTAACTTGCACAACACTTGAAAATAACGAATTTTTTTATAAAACAGATATGTTTTTCCTCTATACTTGTTTTCCTAAATTGTCCTATTTCATGTTTTTCATATTCATTCTTAATTTTACTATATTACGGTTGTTTTCACTGGAGTCAGTCAGAAAAAGGAACCGAATTCCTTAAAAAATCTTTACGGATTTACAGAATAAGTAAGTTCAAAAGGTATTATTTTCACAAAATTCTTTAAACTTTGTAGGACATCCAAAAATAGAGGTTGAAAGGGTTGGAACAATATTAGCAGATTAATATACATATTTTATTTTGAAGTAGTTACTTAATTTGCGAACGAAATATCTGAAATATTCAGTTAAATTTTATTACAATCATCTTTAGTTGTTCTTCTGATTACTTGGGAATTTATAAAAAAAAAGCTGGACAACAGCACGCCACACAATACACTTCTTTGCGTTACGCATTTTAAATAATGATTGAAACGTTACTGTTGTTTGGTCGAAGGATATCTTAATCTTCTTAACATATTATAAAACAAAGTCACTTTTTCTGTCTTTATTTCCCCTTGAATGCTTAAATCTTGAAAACTAAGCAACGGATTTTGATGCGGTTTTTTTTAATACATAGATTGGTTGAAGAGGAAGGTTTATGTCATTATAATGTGGAGAAATATATAAAGGGGGCGTGGCAATCGGACAAAATGTGGTAAAAAACCATAAATTTTTTGTTTACACAGCCATAAATCATAAAAGAATCCACCGATTAAAATGAAACTTACTTGAAGTTAAACTTTGAAATATTTACTTTCGTTCTGCATCAAAAAAAATAGTTGATTCATATCTTATTTAACCAAGATTCTTTAAACAAAAGCAGCACTTTTTCCAAAAAAAGCTGTTTGTGTGTTTGTTCGCTGTCAACCGAATGAAACATTAGAAGCTATGCGGGAATCTCACCCCACCTCATTCATGTTGAATTAGATCGTATGGTGAAAGAACTCGGTACGTATGCATGTAAGTACATATGTACGAATCTCTCGCATAATTAAATTTATTATTTCCGTTCGAAGCCGGGGCGGGTTGCTAGTAACTTATAAGTTGATTCGACAGCTAGTTTAAGACGATTTTATTTAGATAAATTATTTACAATAAATGTTGTACTATGCTTGCTCTATTTTGTTGTATGCAAAGCACTGTCCAAAGCAGTATCGTACAAGTACTTTGCACACGCTAACACACGTAAGCTTTGATTTTGCTTCTAAATAAGATAATGTGCAAGGTAATATCGGACGAGTACCTTATCCGTTGCAAGCTCGAAGCCAATTGAATTGAAAAGCAAGTAAGGAAGTCTAAGTTCGGGTAGAACCGAACATTATATACCTAGTAGTGATCTATTATGTCTACCCAATTTACGCAGGTCTATTTTAATACTTTCAGTTCGTATTTGCGTTCAAATAGACCGACGAACAGACAGACAGACGTACCGAAAGACGGATGGCTACATCGAATCAGCTCATCCTCCTGATCATTTCAGTATACGTACAAACATTTCATGTTCATGAAAGGAATGAATATCAAAAAAGATATACAACTTCGCTTTTGCAGTGGGGTATTAACTACTTGCACGGACATTTTACTTTTCATCCTGAAGGTTTTGATATACATTAATAAATATATATCTCGATTCGTTTATGCCGAATGTAGTAATATACCTTGTGTGCGTAACAAAAATAGATATAACAAGTAAGAAAGTCTAAGTTCGGGTGGAACCGAACATTATATACCTAGTAGTGATCTATTATGTCATCCCAGTTTACGCAGGTCTATTTTAATACTTTCAGTTCGTATTTGCGTTCAAATAGACCGACGAACAGACAGACAGACGTACCGAAAGACGGATGGCTACATCGACTCAGCTCATCCTCTTGATCATTTCAGTATACGTACAAACATTTCATGTTCATGAAAGGAATGAATATCAAAAAAGATATACAACTTCGCTTTTGCAGTGGGGTATTAACTACTTGCACGGATATTTTACTTTTCATCCTGAAGGTTTTGATATACATTAATAAATATATATCTCGAATCGTTTATGCCGAATGAAGTAATATACCTTTTGTGCGTAACAAAAATAGATATAAAAAGGGTGTCTTTTATAGGCGCCAAAGAACTCAACCGATCTTTATGAAATTTTCAAATAGACAGACGGAGAGACAGACAGACGGACAGAGAGACAGGCATGGCTAAATCGACTCCGCTCATCGTGCTGATCAGTTTAGTGAACTTTTTTCTTCTTGTTCTCATACTTACATACATTTAATGTTTATGATAGGTATGAAAATCAAAAAAGCTATATAACTTCGCTATTCGCTTGTGTGGTTCCCGATTTGGCTAATTTTTGGCAGGAGTATAATACATACTACTGAGACGCAGCTGACCAATTTTGATTGAAATATCAAAATCGAATTATAAGCGATTGCCTTTGAAAATAGCAGAAATTGTATGCTGAAAAGTGGGCGGCGCCACGCCTACTTCTTCGAAATTGAAAAAATTTTTTTGCGGCCGAGTTTTTCTTAAAAAGCTTATTATGTGTGCAAAATCTAATTGATATAACTTGCTTGGTTGTAGAAATATCGCTCTTTAAATTTTACAAAAAAAATTTTCAGAACTATGTTAAAAGACTGGGCGTGAACATTAATCGATTTCGCCCAATTTTACAGCAAACAGTTACCTTTATATATAGAATATTATCACGAAATTTCGTTTCCACAAATCAATTTTTGGCGGAGCTATGGCATAAAAAGTTTTGTGGAATAGTCCACTATAAAAGGGGCGGGGCCGCGCCCATTTTCGAATTTTTACAGTTTTTAGATTTCTTTGTTTACGGAAACTTTAAAACTGAAATATAAATAATGTAAAGCCATTGTACGCAAAGTTATTGCCTGTTTAATATATCTACGATCCTTTTGAAAATCTTTCATATAAAAGTGGGCGTAGACCTTAACCGATCCCGCCCATTTTTTCCTGGAACATACCCTGCATACCTGCAAACCTGTGTAGTGTAGCCAAAGTAAATGCATACATAAATACATGCATACTTACAAACAGTCGGCACGCAGCTATTAAAAACTGTTGAATACGCTTTGTCAGCAAAGTCACACGCTATGCGGCAATGCCCACAAATGCGTTGCAATCATATAAATATATGTATGACCATATGTGCGAATGCACAAGCAAATGTTTGTGTATGAATGTAGGTATGAATGTACCAGCGAGCGTTTGCATACGCTGGCTTACATATGTACTTTGGTTGAGCTTAGAATTTAGGTAAATATGTATTATGGTAAATAAGTAGTATATAAGAGTTATTTGTATAAATAGAACGAAAATATGTTGAATAAATTAATTCATATTTGGTGCCGAATGATGGCACAACCCAAACTTATATCCTTTTAATATGTTCCCATTACACCTGCGTGCTGAATTTCGTTTCGATATCTTGAACGGTTTCTGATTTATGATTAATATTATTTCTAAATTTGACTTAATCAAAAGTGGGCGGTGTCACGCCCATTTTCAAAAATTTCTTGACAAATTTATTTTATGCCTCAATCTCAATGTATTCACCAAATTTTATCCTTATAGGTGTATTATGTACTGAGTAATCACTTTTTGGCTTGATATCTGAACAGCTGAAAAATTACAGAGATGTTATGTACGAGTATGTTTGAATTACCTATTAGCAAAATACATTAGCGACTTATGTATGTTAGTAAGAATATAATTAGAGTGAATTGTAAAGTAGCCTTGTTACAGTCTCCCCCTAGGATGTTGAAATCGCCCCCATGATACATGATGATGATTTGTGTGTCGTAACTGAAACCTTTGCCTTCTTGGTTGCGTCGATGTGGATTGGATGAACTTTATTTGCGTTCTGTTGTTTTTCTTCGCTTTCCTTCGCAGATGCAACTACTTCAGCGAGAGTGGTAAGATATGGCGTTATTTCGGCAACAAAGTTTTTGGATTGCACAGCTGCCCTTAAATTGGGTTGTACGTCATCAAGAGTTCTCAACTCACGCGTGCCGCGGTGTAATTAGTGCTTTGACAACGAGTAGTGTTCATGGCAAAGCGTATTACTGATATCTTTTCTGCCCAACTGCGATGCTGATTTCCAACCAATATTGCCAACTGCGTCTTAAAATCTGGATTCTTCCGCTCTACAGGGTTAGCTTGCGGTGTTTGGGCAAAATACAACCTTTTGCATTACTGTAGATAAGAATTGGACTCCGGTATCGCTGATGACCCTTCTCTTCCATAGCGTAGGAATATTTCATCAATTAATGTTTTTGCACAGTTTTCCGCTGTAGCGTTAGCAGAGCAAACAATTCCACCCAACGACTGGCAACATCTTCTACGATCAATATCCATTGTAACCCATCCGTGTCCTGAGGAAGTGGTCCCATCAAATCAATGGCAATCGTCGCAAACCGTTGCCTGCTCGATACAGTCTGATACAAACCCATTGCTTTCAAATTTGTAGCGTTGACAATCTATGCAACTCTTTACGTGGTTTTCGATGTTTTTTCGGATACCAGGCCAATAATAGCGCGAAGTTATTTTATGGGCCGTTCGATCGATTCCATAATGACCGGTCGTGTCTTATTATGCTGCTGGTCCAGTATCGCCGCGCGTTCGTTCGCAATAGAGTACAGCATTGTTCACTGTATACCCTCTCTTTGTCCAATATACAGCATCGTCACTCTTTCCTTCGAAGCTTTCAAAGATTTTCTTCAACTCTGAACCACTAAGTTGGCTTTCTAGGATCTCCTCTGCTTCTCGTCGCGGGAGCTCAACATCGAATGTGTATATGTGACAAGCTTCTTTGTCGTGATGTGTTTCGTTACAAGGTGGCCTTGATAACATGTCCGCCACCACATTTGTCTGTCCTGGTTTATATACGATACTAATATTGTAGAGTTGTAGAATCAATGCCCAGCGGGCTAGGCATCCAGTCGGGAATTTTAGTATCATCAACCACTTCAATGGCTGATGATCCGTAATGAGAGTTACCTCGGATACCTCGATATATCCTCGACACTTTTGTACTGCCCACAAGATGGCTAAGGCTTCTCGTTCGATTGTGGAGTAGTTTTGTTCCGCTTTTGATAGTAGGCTGCTTGCGTATTCGATAGGATGTTCATCCGGACTCTCCCCCTGGATTAAAACTGCCCCTAATGCATACCCACTAGCATCCGTTTTTAATGTAAAAGTTAGGCTTTCATCGGCCTGCTTCAAAATAGGTGGGGTCGTCAATAACTGCTTTAACTCATCGAAGGCTGTTTGTTGTTGCTCTTTCCAAGAGCCAGTAGCGCTCTTCTTTGTGAGTTGCGAGAGTGGTTTTGCGATATCCGCAAACTTTGGTACAAGCCGCCTGTACCATGAAAACGTTTGGAGGACTGACATCAACTTTAGAGGATTCCGTGCTACAATGGAAGTAATTTTCTGTGGATCCACCATGACAAGTAAATATGTGCCCCAAATACTTTACCTCGTTGCAAGCAAAACTACATTTATCGATGTTTGCCTTCAAGTTAAACTCTCGTAGACGATCGAACAACCTATTTAGTTCTTGGATGTGTTACTCAAAACTGTGTGAACATAAAATTATGTCATCTAAATAAGCATATAAGACCAAATTAATTAATGATATTTTAAGGCGATCTATTAACCGTTGGAACGTGGCTGGCGCATTTGGTAATCCAAAAGGCATTGGCGTGAACTTGTACATTCCGAACGGCGTAACGAAAGCAGTTTTGTCCTGGTCCCTCTTTTCAACACCAATCTGACAGTATCCGGACTGTAATTCTAAAGTAGACATGAACTTTGTGACTTTGGCTACGTGTAGCAAATCGTTTATGCAAGGCAATGGATACAGATCTGCTTTGGTGATAGCGTTTAACTCCCGATAGTCGATGCAGATGCGTATTCCACCTGTCTTTTTCGGAACCATTACTACTGAAGCTGCCCAAGGTGGTTCGCATTCAACAATGACTCCTGTTTCCAGCATTTTATAGACTTCCTGAGTCAACTCTTCCCTTCGCTTTGGTGATATGCGGTACGGTGGTAAGGCGATTGGACAATTCTCGCCGGTATCTATTCGGTGTATGCCCATCGGTGTTATCGAAGTTGGCTCCTCGTGTTATAATATGTGTTATAATATGTGTTATAATATGACTAGCTCTGCAATACGAAATCTTGTGTACATTTATATTCGTATACGCAAGTGTGTGTTACTTACAGTGTTCATAATTGCTTGACCATTTTCAATGAATGCGAAGCTGCTTAGCTGTGACTACGAAAATGATCGAATGTAAGTAAGCAAACCAGCACCAGAAATGAACACAACTGCTCTGCTGGCAACTAAAAACAACGCGCAAGCACACGTCGATAGCCGAAGCTGTTTGCTCATAAATACCCTGCAGTCAACTGCCAAACTGGTTAGTAAACATTCTAGTTCATTAACTAGAATTTCGTGGTCTTATTCATACCAGTTTGAGCGACTGCAAAAGTTTTAAGTAAAGAAATTAAATAAATTAAATTAATGAAAAATTTCAGGTACAGAGGAAAGAAATCTCCAGATGCAACAATCGCTGAAATTTGTTGGTGGTATAAAAACACCCTTGAAGAAGAGGAAGACGAGGAAAAAGAGAAAGAAGGGGAAGACAAAGATGAAATTCCAGAATATCAGTTGGACGAATTTATCGACCTTTCTAATGATGATGACGATGACCAAGATATTAGAAGGAGCAGTGATGTTGATCCACAGCCGGCTGCTAAACGGAAACTGGCCAAATCATTAATTTAATTTATTTAATTTTTTTACTTAAAACTTTTCATAACTAACATTTCAAAATTATATTTTTTCCGTATTTTTATAATTTCTTTTTCAATATTTCTTCAAAATCAACACTGAATAAATTGAGAAGCATATTATAGATCAAACAGAAAGAAAAAAGACTTAGTTTTGTGAAAAATATGTTCTAAAAGCATGAAAAAAAAATTTTCCAACATTTTGCTTCATAAGCACTACAAAAATTTTATAAATCAATTTTTTTTTTAATTTTAATTGTTGCACAGGTCTCTAGCAATAATTTGGCTTTAACAGATTGAAAAAATATCAATTAGTCGACGAGTTATAGCCAAGAAACCATACAAACAATATGCTGAAAATCGGCATTTGACTGCGAAGTTCGAAGGTCGATTAAAAAAAATTTCGAACTAACATAAACAAACGCCGCAATACAGGTCTTCTAATTTAGCCTCTATTTTCACTCTCAGAATCGACCTAACTTTTGCTAACCTGAATTTGTTTCACAGTGTAATCAAAGTAAGCTTCTTCTGATGAAAAAGTTTTTAAAAAATTCATAAACAAATATTGAATTGTTTTTATTTTTCAGGGTTGATTTATTGTGATAGTGGAATGCAGTTTTTATAAATAAAATAATAAGTAATAATGGAATCGTTTAGAAGCCGTAAAAACGAAAATGGCGGTCAGAGACACCTACAATAACAAGGTGGTTAAAAATAGCACTTTCAAAAAAATTTAGTTACAAAGAACTTCCACATTATATACTAGAATTACATACTCGAGTTACCTGCATGGTTATTTGCATATTACTTTCATACTATTGAGAAGCAGCTGACCAATTTTGGTTGAAATAATTTGGTCTTATATGCTTATTTAGATGACATAATTTTATGCAAGCAATCGCCTTTAAAAATAGCAGCATTTTTATGCTGAAAAATTCAGAAAATTTTTTTGCGGTTGAGTTTTTTCTCAAAAGCTTATTATGTGTCCAAGATCTTATGCATGTATATATCGCGTTTTACATTTTACAAACAAATTTTTCAGAACTATGTTGACCAATTTTGCCAATTTTTACAACAAACATTTACCTTTATATGTGCAACATTTTCGCCAAATATTGTTTCGATAAATCAATTTTTGCCTATCTAATCTATATCTATGATCCTTTTCAAAATCTTTCGTATAAAAGTGGGTGTGGTTCTTAACCGATTTCCGGAACATACCTTGTATTAATATAAATGTGTGTGTGATAAATTGCATTACGATATCTTGAATGGTTTTTGATTAATGATTAATATTATTTCTAAATTTGACTTAATCAAAAGTGTGCGGTGCCACTCCCATTTTCAAAAATTTCTTGAAAAATGTATTTTCTGCCTTAACATTAATGTACACAACAAATTTGATCCTTATAAGTGTATTATGTACTGGATAATTACTTTTTTGTATTTTCGAAAATATTCTATGGCTATCATTCGTTTTCGCCCATTTTAAATAGCGCTCGCAGATTAAGGTATCTAAAAATTTACTCAAGTTGTCGTACTAGCAGACGGACGGACGGACTGACATGGCTTATTCAATTACTCTTTTCCTCGTGAGTATTTTGATATACATAAGTCAATATCTATCTCGATCCGTTTATGGCGTTACGTATCACCGCGTAGCACTACTACCTATATTATACCTATAAAAAGGACTATTTAAAAAGAAGAAATTGCTTTTTATAAATGTTTTCCAGGGCAAAATGGCTATGAATAGCGACTATACTTTTATTGAAATTTGTTGCAATTGTTCAATATAGTGAAGTAATATTTATTTTGATAGGCAGCTATTTTATATATGATGACGGAATTTTAATTAAAGTGGTTTGCAATGTAATTTTGCAATTTTCGTGTATTTTTCAACCCAAAATGAACTAACCTACTATGAAGTGGTACAGTATTTGGTATGATACTGTTGCCTAGGCTACCTAGTATGACGGCTGGTGTGATACCGGTCCAAGTACTGACTAGTATGTCAACTGGTATATTGCTGATGCAGAAGCGGACAATTGCCATCTCGTAGGCCATGTTAAAAATACCAGTTGGTAATATGGAAAAATTACAGAACTCGAACTAGTTGAGCCGGTTTGGCAAACTAGTATTTGACTAGTATAAAACTAGTAGAATTGACTGCAGGGTAACTGTTAACTTGAGCTGTTCCTTTGTTTCATTCAACGCAGTCATGGAATTTTTTTGTATGTATGGACATATATATGTACAATATGCATATATATTATGTTTATTTGCTTGTTCATTAGCGTGTTCATTAGAAATTAATAATTTGTAAAAAAAATGAAAGCAGTTATTAAAAAAATCTCCAAATTATTTATTTCAGAAACTCAGATACATAGTTAAACAAATTTAGGTTTCCATATCTTCAAAAAGCGGTAAATCATGAATTGCTTTGTCTAGATATACTGAATTCAATTTCACAATGAGAATGTTTTTCAATGTTTCATTGCTCAGTCTGCTGCCGTTGTCAGCTAATATCAATTTCAGAGACGAGAACGCCCTTTCGACCGTTACCTAGGGAAACGTAGATGCATGTAGTGCAGTAATTAAACAACTTTTATTAATTTATTTATTTAAAGAAATGAAAAGAAAAGTTGTTTTAGCCTCTTATGATGTTCAAACACACAATACCCTGCTACACATGACTATAAGATTCTAAATATTGCCCTTAAGAACGCAAGTACCATACTGGTACACATTTACCATCACGTTCTTAAAAGCAATGGGGTATTGTCATAGACATAGTTAAGTACTCGTATAACTTCAATTTAGATTAAGCTATTTTGACAGATAGCCTAATTCAAATGGACCTAAATTTAAGGCACACTTAACTTTGACTATGAATAAGTTCTATCTCTCAGAATATTTACCATTTTGATCATACCTATTTAATTACCTGTGTTGCAGGTATCGCAAAGCACATTATACTCAGCGCATATAGGTCCGGATCAGCGAACTCCCTTTCTCTCTAGAATTCCAGTACATTTGTGTTGACTTTTTGAAAACGTAACTTCAAATTTTCAACTTTGCTGTACACATCTATGGAATCGTTATTTGTGCCTTCCAAGTTTTCCCTAAGATACGCATTTACATATTTATCCCCATCATCAAGATCTTCTACGTCGCACATACGGCAAAAGTAAAGATTTAGCTGGACAAAATTCGAAAATTCAACCACCTTCAATTGCTATGAAAACTCCTCTCAGCATTTCCTACACATTGACTAACTAAGGGACAGTAATAGTTACTAGATAAGGTTATGCTTACCTTTACTAGAGTGCCCAATACTTGACAAAATTAATTTATTTTCACCGAGGCCTCAATAAGCACCCTACGACTTTCCTCTGCTAATTATGTTAACTTCAAAGTAACTTTCTACTATTACTTTTTTATAATAAGTCAAGCTATTACTAGTCAGGCTGTAATGTTTGATTAATATCAGATTAAGGGTTTTAACGTTACAGCTGGTTAAAAAAGCCCCTATACAATGACCTACAAAATTGCGATTCAGGAGATGATAAAAAAATTTTACCCCAGAATACCCTCGTAAAATTTTCACAAGCCAATGCTTAACCTTTGTAGAAGGCAAAGGGAAAATGTACATATATACATACATACCAAGTACCTTGTTATACTTAGTTGAGACACAAAAGAAACTTAGTTCACCACATCTTTTTGTCAAAATTTACAAAACCTATTTAAAATAAACGCTAAAATAGTGATTTGGTTGATCGTAAAAAGTGTAATTTAATAAACTGTTGTGTGTTAAAAAATATATGTATGTTGTAATGGCGAAAAAATTGGAATTATTTTTACTTTTGAAATATTGTATGTAATAATTAATATTTTCACTATAAACATGTACCTATGTATACACATATGTATGTATATTAAAATTTGAAAAATTAATATTGATTAATTTTTTACTATAGGTTGCAAAATTATGCTGCCATTTGTATTTATTTTTCCTAAAATTGTTTTAAACCACCATATGATGCTAATTTCCTACACCACCAACTATTTTTCTTAGTCAAATAATTTTGTCCACCTAATTCATTACTTTTGCCGTATGTGCGTCGGGTGTGTTGGAAGTATTAGGGATGAAATTTACCCTATCGCACTTAGGGAAGCCTATTTCTTTTATCTTTCCATACAGTTTTTTTAAATTAGTTATTGCATCTACCCTTTTATTTGCTGTAAGCTTGTGGCTAAAACTTGGATCCAAACACAAGCAAGCGTTAAAACTTTGGTTTGCTAGCAGCTTGGACGTTCTTCTTTCAATATTGTGTAAAAGACTTTTTCCGATTTTCTGAGACCATGGATCATCTGCTGTTATTTGCAAATTGTTCTCCGTTAAAAACTTGCATTTCAACCACTGAGCATAAAAATTCCCATAATTCAGTTCTTCCTCTTGAAATTTGATAATAGTCTGCTGAAGTGCTTCAAAAATGATACAGTAACCTTTTATGAACGCCAAAAATCATAATTTAGTTCGAAATTTTCATCCTGCTGCCGTGGTGTGAAGGTAGTGTTGCCGGCCTACCACACCGAAGGTCCATGGTTCGAGCCCTGGTACAGGTAACATCAAAAGTGATTTGAAAAAAGTTTTTCAAAACGGGGTCGCCCCTCGGCAGTGGTTTGGCAAACTCTTCGAGTGTATTTCTGCCATGACAGGCTTCTCAGCAAAAATTCGTCTCCTTTGTAGATGCCGTTCGGAGTCGGCAAAAAACTGTAGGTCCCACCAATTTGTAGGGAAAATTCAAATCGGCACACCACAAATTGGAAGAGAAGCTTGGCGCAAAAATCTCTTAGGAGGTTTATGATGATATACCTGTTGTATATCGCGCCATAGAGAGAGAGAGAGATTTACTTATATATACAATATAGATATTTTTAATCATATTATAAGCTGATCCCCATCTCGTTGGACAGTCCAGTTGAGATACGGTTAGTTTTTTCAGTTCAAAAATTTCGCGATAACCATTTGATTTTTTTTAATATATTTTGTCAAATTTCGGCAGTTAATTATATAATTTTTTATGGTGGAGTCTTTAGAGTCATCTAATGCACATAGTTGGGATGTATGTGCTGCACACCGACAGATTTCAATGTCTCCCAGTTATCACTAAAAAGTTCAACATTTTGTAAGTATACGTCATTTGATTATTCGATATCGTCGTTATCTTTTTTATATATGGTGCAATGTGTCTAAGCTTTATGGAGGGCGAGTAGTTTTTTAAGTTAATTTATTGTATATTATTTTATTATTTATTCAGAGAGTAGAACGGGGGGTGCGGAGCACATGTTGCATAGGGGACGACTTTTGATTAATATTATTTGTTTTTATTATAATTATTTGTTCTATATAGAGCGGGGAGTGCGAGGCACCTTTACACCTTGAATGTATTAATTGGGGGCGAGCACTGTTGGCTCTGAGGCGTTGCGCGGGTTTGGCTTCCTCATTCTCGTTGTGAAAAACCCCGATTTGGAATTGCAAAGCATAAACTATATCTTTTGAATATTTCACTAGCTGATTGCGAATTACATGCAATGCAAGTTAAATAAACGAAAGAAATAACTACAGCTTATGTCGCTTAAACATACTCCCCCCCTCTAGACGGCTTAGTCGTCTAGTGAGATTCATTAGTCGGCGGTTCGAATACGGCTCGAAGGACCATGTCTATGCTTTATGGAGGGCGAGTCGTTTTTTTTAAGTTAATTTATTGTATATTATTTTATTATTTGTTCAGAGAGTATAGCGGGGGGTGCGGAGCACATGTTGCATAGGGGACGACTTTTGATTAATATTATTTGTTTTTATTATAATTATTTGTTCTATATAGAGCGGGGAGTGCGAGGCACCTTTACACCTTGAATGTATTAATTGGGGGCGAGCACTGTTGGCTCTGAGGCGTTGCGCGGGATTGGCTTCTTCATTCTCGTTGTGAAAAACCCTCGATTTCGAATATTTCATTAGCTGATTGCGAATTGCTTGCAATGCAAATTAAATAAACGAAAGAAATGACTACTGCTTATATCGCTTAAACATCTCACTAGAACGACTAAGCCGTCTAGGGGGGGAGTATGTTTAAGGTAAGTATTCAATTCAAAAGGGTAAGTATATGTATGTATACAAGGTAAGTATAAAATTCAGATTTAAGTGTAAATTCAACATTTTAAGTATGCAATTGAACAGGTAAGTATTTATGTATAAAAGATGAGTTTTAGAAGGTAAGTATGTATTTATCAAATTGAATTAGATCTTCATCCATGTCTTCAACACAATGGATGTAATGGACACAATTTGGTTTACACTGACACCATATTTGTTTAAAATGTTTATTATTTCAGTAGCAATATTTCGAGAAGAACTTGACCCAGCTCCCTTAAGCTCCACCATACCGAGAATTTTGGACTGAATCTTTTAATGTACTGTGCACTAAGAGCAATTTTCTGAGACCATGGATCATCTGCTGTTATTTGCAAATTGTTCTCCGTTAAAAACTTGCATTTCAACCACTGAGCATAAAAATTCCCATAATTCAGTTCTTCCTCTTGAAATTTGATAATAGTCTGCTGAAGTGCTTCAAAAATGATACAGTAACCTTTTATGAACGCCAAAAATCATAATTTAGTTCGAAATTTTCATCCTGCTGCCGTGGTGTGAAGGTAGTGTTGCCGGCCTACCACACCGAAGGTCCATGGTTCGAGCCCTGGTACAGGTAACATCAAAAGTGATATGAAAAAAGTTTTTCAAAACGGGGTCGCCCCTCGGCAGTGGTTTGGCAAACTCTCCGAGTGTATTTCTGCCATGACAGGCTTCTCAGCAAAAATTCGTCTCCTTTGTAGATGCCGTTCGGAGTCGGCAAAAAACTGTAGGTCCCACCAATTTGTAGGGAAAATTCAAATCGGCACACCACAAATTGGAAGAGAAGCTTGGCGCAAAAATCTCTTAGGAGGTTTATGATGATATACCTGTTGTATATCGCGCCATAGATATAGATATAAGAGCAAATATATTACGTGATAGGCGTGTGGCACTATCCATTTTTAGTGGTATTAAACGATGCTTTAGTCTTTTTTTATTTCTCCTTTTATATTGTTTGTAACTAACTTCAGGACATATCGCATATTCTTCCGATCGGTTTGTAAGACTATTAAGCATATTTTAAGCTATTCCGATCTAATGGGGTATAGTGCAAATAAAAAATTTATTTCACCTTACAGCCCGACGTTTCGCCAAATTTCCTTGGCTTCTTCAAGGGCGACTCTGTATTTATTATTAAAAATTATAAAAATAGAAAAACAACATTAATTCACTGGCATAAACACAAGAAACATGATCACAAGAAGGTAAACAGAAATTTGAGATATTTTACTTACATTAAAAAGATGTATTAAGTCATTAAATAAAAATTATAAAAATGTAAAACTATTGAAATATAAATTGATACCATCTCATGAGGTAAGCTTGTCAAACTAAAAGTAAATAAACGATTATAAACATAAGAGATAAGCAGCAGCAATATCATCTGCGTCTTCTTTTTTGTTTATTGTTTTGTCCCTGTTTTGCAAAATTCGTAAACTCTCTAGTGTATACCTTGTTCTCGCGTTTCTTTCTTTATCTAAAATTGTTGTATTTGCAAAGTCAGCTGTGTGTTTATTTGTAATTGCATGTTGTGATAGTGCTGTACTGTGTTTTTGTTTTCTGATATCAGCTTGGTGCTCGGCTAGCCTTTTGTTTAGCGCGCGCCAAGTCGTACCGATATAGACTTTGTCACATTGTTCATTGCTGTTGCCTTTGCATTGCACTTGATATACCACGTGACAGGACGTTTTTACAGTTTCGACTGTTCAAGGTGAAACTTTTGTTATATTTTTGGCTTAAGGCACAGCAAATCGGGTCAATAATATTTTTCATGTTTTTCGAATCTAGCACATTAAATGGAACACTGTACTCGGTCACCAATCCAATATAGCTTCTAAATAATTGTTTTTTGATTTTTGTTGGAACGATTTTCCGTCATCCCTTGTCAAGTTTGGTTTTGTGACAAACCGGTTTCGGCGTTCTGCCATTTTTCAATGCCTAGCTTCGTTCTGGTCTGTGTCTATCCGCTGCGTTGTTTTTATAGTCCGTGGGTGCTGTGGCAGGTAATGTCAGTCTATGTTTTCGTGGTAGGTAAAGTTAATATGCGTGTGTGTGTGCGCGGTATTGATACGCCCGAATTGTTATCTGTCCCAAGGGTTGTTTTTGTAGGTATGTAGACATACCGCTTGTTAGCTAAGCGGTAGGTTGATGTAGGTAGAAATCGGTGATTTTTGCAGTTTGGTTCATATTTCGTTTTTGCTTGTTCATTGTTACGTGTTTGGTTGCTGTACCTGCTGGCTTGTGCTGTTTTTTGTAAACTAGTTTTAAGGGTTCAAATATTTCGTCAGAGATAGTGTTGGTTTGTTCGTTTATGATCCTGCCGTCAAATGTTTTTAACTTGTATATCTCCATGTTCTCAAGTACATTGAGCCGCCGGCCTTTTCCTTGTACGTGAAGTATTCGAGCCGTTGTTTTTTATGTTAGCTGGGGTGCAGTTGTTTTCAAACATGTGGTTCGCGAAATTAGATTCTGGTATTATGGTGGGTTTTCGTGTTTTTTTGTTGTAGTCCCTGATATGCTCTCGGAATCTTGTGCTTATTTTCCTTCCTGTTTGTCCTATGTAGCTGTATTGACATTCACAAGTAAGCCTATACACTCCGTGTCTGTTGAATGGGTCATCAGAATTAGTGTCGGTTCTTAGTTTTTGTCCGACGTTGTTGGATGTTCTGAATGCTGTGTTAATGTTATATCTTTTAAAGAACTTTGCTAATTTGTACGTCGATTTTCCAGTGTATGTCATTGCCGTCCAAACCATTGGATTTTCCTCTACGTTTACTCTTTTTTGTGTTCCATGGCTACTTCTGAGTTTATCCACAAGTGCTTTCTTGTATCCATTATTTGTTTTTGGCTGATTTCAATTTTTAAGGATTGCTTCCGAAATTCAGTCTTTATTACTCCACTATCAGCACTGCTTGTCGTGTCACTGTCACTGATATTAGTTTTATGCACTTTACTCAAATGAGCTATTAGATTAAATAGTAAATTTTTTTTTAATCCATGGTTGCAAATTTTGAATACAGCCATTTCATCTTCCTCTTTAACAACAAAACGTTCAAAAAGTTTTAGTTAAACGCGGAGCCATGAGGGATGCAACTTATAACGGCGAGAAATCAACTGACGCATTTGCTTCGGCTACCGACTTGTGCTTGCGCGTTGTTCTTAGTTGCCAGCAGAGCAGTTGTGACTGTGGAACTGAAATGCAATAGTCATATTGTATTGCTTTTGGTAATTTTCAGTCAGCAATTTCAAACGCTTATTACTTATATTCTTATGGCTAGGAAAAAGGGGAACATTTATAAGTGTACATATGTAATAAGTTCGGTAATTCTTATGAGCATGCTTATTCGTACATGTGAGCGCAACTCATATTCTTACATACTAGAGAGAATAAAACATTTTAGAGAAAATGAGCATTTTATCGTCTACTAGTTTATACCCGTGGGTTTCACCCCACATTTCTATAAAAAAAAATTCAGTTTTATGGGAGGTGCCACGCTCCATTTTTAGATACCACAAATTTTCATACAGGTGTTAGGGATTAACCTTATATAACCCCTTACCGAATTTCAGTGGTCTAACCTAAATACTTCCAGAGATATGGACTATGAAAAACTCCAGCTGTATGGGGGGTGCCACGCCCCCTTTTTGGTTATACCCCGTTTTCATGCAGGTCTTAGCGATTAATCTCATATAACCCCTAACCAAATTTGAGTGGTCTAACTTAAATACTTCCAGATATCTGTGGTCATAAGCAATAATCGCCTAAGTCGTCAAGTGTGCTTCCGAGATAAATAGCTTTTTATATTCAGAAGCGTTTCTGAGAAATGTAAAAAGGAGCCTTAGAAAATTTTAAATACATAATTAATGATCATTTCAAGCACAATGCTCAGTTAAAAAATTATAATGAAACTTGGCTTTGTTTAGGAGATATTTAATAAAAAGAAATAAAAATGTTTATTGCAAACATCAAATATGATATAAGAATGATTATGTTGACTAAGGCTTTTATTGTAAAAGAATTTTTTGCTGTTTGTGCGGCACATATTGAGTTAAGGAACTATTGCATACCTGAATTTACCAAGCCAAAGAGTTAGACCATTTCACTAATACGAGTTTATTTAAAAAAAAGTAATTTTACAAATTAATTATTTTAAACTAAATCACATTTTCAGAAAACTTAATTTTGTAATATTTATAACAAAAAAAAACCGTTAAAGATGCATGTAAGTATAAGTAGAATATATCAGTCGAAGTTATTCGGTTTCTGATTCACCTTCTACTAAATCTGGATGTATATCAGTGGAGTTTTCTGTTAACAAACTTTTATAAAAAGGATGAAAACATGGATTTACAAATGGTAGTAGATCAAGGAGATCCTTTTTCTTTTTTGAGCTGATATTAATGTCTTCTGTTAGCATTGGTAGGTCGCTTATAGCTACTGAGTTTACACCACGTTTTAACAAAGTGCCTCATGCCACATAAAGCAATGTGGGGTGCCAGTTGTACAGTCGTGTACGGTTAAATTATATGTCCAAAGCTGCCTTTTGTAGAAACTTATTGAGTTTCTTAAGTATGGGGTAGGCAAACACTGCTGCAAATCAAAAGTATACACTTTAATTTTGGGATCATCGGACGCGGAAGTTTTGTCATTCCTTTTTGATTCATATGCAAAATCTGCTTTACTCTGATGGGCTAAGAGTTCCCTTTCTAAATCACGTAGTAGAATATCATCGGATTCCTGTTTAGCAATAGCAATTTTAGCTTTGAATTTTTCGCACGTAGAACAGGTATCAAGCGTTGGCTTCTTAAATTTTATATTCATGGCTGTAAAACATTTCTAAATTAAATAATTATAAGAAGCGTTAAAGAAGCAACTTACTTTTAAAAATACCACTGTATGAGGAAATACTACCTACGTTGGCTTTGTATTTATCGCAAAACAAAGTATAGATTTGGGCCAGGGATAGTTCCGGATGTAAGTATTGGCAGCTTGTATCTCTTCTGGTATAGTGACTTTCGTATTTTGGAAAGCTGTTTATGTGGTCCTTTACAAGTTGAATTGTATCATCCGTAAGTCTATTTTTTCCTCCACCTGATCCACGCTTATCAACAAGGTCACTATTAGGATAGTGTAATTTCTTCTTCAAAACAGTTTTGACGAAACTGGCACTCTCATCAAAGCACTGCAGGAAGCATTTTTGGCATACCTGCACTCTTTGGCCTTCAAACTCAACATAGTAAGCAGCCTGAAATTTTCGCTCACGGGGCCTTTCAGGGTGTTTTTGCATATATTGTTTTTTTTTGTCGTTGATTTCAATTAAGGAACCAATGAACAAAATTCTCTGATTGTACGTACCCAACGACCAATATTTCTCAAAAATGCTTTTTTGAAATGCAAGCGGAACCTTTGCCTTGCACTTCATGCGACAATCAACAATAAGAGGTCTCAATTTTCTTTCCGGCACAACAACCCCCTTTACATTTACGTATACCTTTCCCAAGTTCCGTCTTGTGAATGATTCTCTCCTCGAATAAGCTCTTTGGGATGTAGTCGGGGCTTCGTTGAGCAGTTCATCATCATCTAAATTACTACTATTTGCATCATTAGAAGACGTTGAGTCCTCATAGTCGGGATCTAGGACTGAGTCATCACTGCCAAAATGGAGATATTCCTGTAAAGTTGATTTATCTGCTTCATTCTCAGTGCATAGTGGAGTATTAGAAACATTTGTTGGTAAATCAGCCCCACTTCCCTCTAAAAATGACATGTGACTGCTTTCATCATAACCTATTAATTGCGAAAATTTAAGCAACTTAGCAAAGCTATTTGTTTGTTAACTCTCACCTGTTACATTTCCTTCCTTTTCCATTTCATCAATTTTAAATATTTTTATTAACTGCAATTGCGTTATTATATTTTTTTTAATTTAGAAAATATTCAATTTAACCGAAACTTTTATCTTTTTCTGACCTCTTATAACCTCTGCACTAATCACAGGAAATAGCTTAACTTAAATGACTTTAAAATGGCGCTTTAGTCATACCAACCTAACTGCACTTTGAATAAAGAATAAGAGCATATGTCACTCGCATTTGTCGCTTATGAAGATATAGCTCTCTTAAAAACTCACCAACAAAAATGCATTAAAATCTTTTGAAGAGATAGTGCATGCTTATATAGATTCTCAATTTGTAATAAACGCTCATCTTCACGTTGGCTCTTCTGACAGCTCTCTTGTTTATAACAAACTTAAAAAAAATTAGGTGCAAAAACCATTTAAGTTATTATAGGCCACTTAAATAAAACAGTATTGTAATTGAACATCTTCTTAAGTATACTAAGGCTCATATAGGAAATGCAATAGCGCTTCGTTGCGAGTTAAGCTAATATGTTTTCATTAATATTTACATTAAAAAAATAGTTAGAGTGATAGGGACTTCACGTAAATATGAAGTTTTATTGGTTGATTATGGTAGTATACCTAACTCATTTCTTTCTTAAGTCGACTTAGGCGATTAATGCTTATGACCACAGATATATGGACTATGAAGAATTCCATTCGTATGGGAGGTGCCACGCCCCATTTTTAACTATCCCCAGTTTTCATGCAGGTGTTAGGGATTAATGTCATATAACCCCTAACCAAAGTTCAGTGGTCTAAACTAAATACTTCCAGAGATATGGACTATGAAAAATTCCATTTGTATGGGAGGTGCCACGCCCCCTATATATATCAAAATATTTTTTAGCCCACGACCATCCCGGTAAGGTATCCAGTTCGTGTTTTAAATTTGGTTACGATCGGTTTATACGTTTAGGCCGCAAGTCGATCTATAGATACATATATATATACAAGGTGGCGCAAAAGTAATCCTCCTATCAGAAAATGCTATAAATTTTGCGATTGGCCCCTAAAGTCAGTTCTGTTTTGACATTTGTGTAGTAAACACATGCGAAATACACGTTAATAAACAATGTTACGCTACACTGCTCCAGAACTCGGAATATTGCTGACTATTTATTTGACCAATAATCGGTCGGGGCAAACGGTTACTGTGAATGGTGAGCGCTACAGAGCAATGATCAACGAGTTCTTTTTGCCGCAACTTGATGAATTGGGATTGGAAAACATGTGGTTCCAACAAGACGGTGCAACAGCACACACTGCACGTGCCACAACCGATATGCTGAACATCGGAAGCTTACTTTTGCGCCACCTTGTACTTACATAATTTGAATTTTATGTATATAGAAGATTCGTGAGTATATGGTGTCACGCGTCGCTTGCGCGTTTATATATTTACAAGTGAGAAAAACCTACAAAGATGTTTGTTTATATACATTGTTTGTACAAGGTGGCGCAAAAGTAAGCTTCCGATGTTCAGCATATCGGTTGTGGCACGTGCAGTGTGTGCTGTTGCACCGTCTTGTTGGAACCACATGTTTTCCAATCCCAATTCATCAAGTTGCGGCAAAAAGAACTCGTTGATCATTGCTCTGTAGCGCTCACCATTCACAGTAACCGTTTGGCCCCGACCGATTATTGGTCAAATAAATAGTCAACAATATTCCGCGTTCTGGAGCAGTGTAGCGTAACATTGTTTATTAACGTGTATTTCGCATGTGTTTACTATACAAATGTCAAAACAGAACTGACTTTAGGGGCCAATCGCAAAATTTATAGCATTTTCTGATAGGAGGATTACTTTTGCGCAGTAACCGTTTTTCACCGACCGATTATTGGTCAAATAAATAGTCAGCAATATTCCGCGTTCTGGAGCAGTGTAGCGTAACATTGTTTATTAACGTGTATTTCGCATGTGTTTACTACACAAATGTCAAAACAGAACTGACTTTAGGGGCCAATCGCAAAATTTATAGCATTTTCTGATACGAGGATTACTTTTGCGCCACCCTGTATAAGCACGAAAAGGAACGAGCATGCTATCGTTTTTTTTACCTGCATGTTGTAGAGCGTCACTTGCCCTTTTATAGATATATATGGTCTTAAATGGGAGAATTTGTGTGTAGGCATACATGTCCATAACTAAATGATAACTGCCCTGTAGTGAAAATTCTAGTTCTGAACTCGTGCCCATCTAGTCCATTTCGAACCACACGTAGTTCGCCTTCAATCTCTTTCACATGTAATCAACTGGCGAATTTAACATGGCGATGTCCTAGACGGTGGAAATTGTCCGCCGCTGCATTACCTTTTCTACAGTTCCGAACTAGTTAAAAATTCGACAGTTGGGATGTAATTCGTTTATTGCTAATATTGCTCTAGTTCTGAACTATTTCCCAACTCGGCAGTTTGGATGTAGTTAGTTTAGAATTAAAAAAAAAAATATTTGGAGAAGCCTAACATGGTTGAACTACACTCGGAGACTTTTTGCAAAATGACTGGCTACGGTCGCGACCCCTATGTTGAAAAACTGTTTTTAACCACTTTTGTTGTCACCTTTCCCAGAACTCGAACCTTGTACTTTCAGTGGGATAGTCCGGTAGGTAGAGCACTCGAATCTGATGCGGGACGCGTCGGTTCGAATCCTACCAATTGACATTTTTAAAAAATTTTAATTTATTTATGATTTCAAATTTTAACCTTTCTGTAAAGAACGTTACAAGAACAAAAAATTTTTCTAAATACGAATCTAAATTTTATTAAATTTTAATGATTACACAACTGCCAGTTTCGAACAAGTGAAAATCTAGTTACTATCTCACTAGTTCTTATAAGCCATTTTATCTCTAGTTCTGAACCAGAAATTATTCCCACTAGTTACTGACTTCCCCACAGGGTGTTGTTGTTGTTGTTGTTAACAGTGCTTCGCCCTGCCTAATGTGCAAGGTCACTCTAAGTTGTCATCAGGCTCTCCTAACGGAAGTCCGAGAAAACGCGCAGTTCCATGGAAGTCTCGAAATATAGAAATTAAACAAAAGGGGGGAGGGAACACCACCTTGCGGCCTAGATTTCTTGTTCCTGAACTTGACTGATGCCTGTCGACCATTGAGGTAATTAGCGGTCCACCTTATAAGGCCGGCAGGGAGCGGTGTCTCTTCCAGATCTCGGAGGAGTGCGGCATGGTTGACCGTATCGAATGCTTTAGATAGGTCAAGTGCCACGAGAACCGTCATATGGTTGGGTGGGTGTTGATTCCATGATATATTTGCGTTGTAATGGCATTCAAAGAGGATGTAGTGCTGTGCAGTAAAGTATGGGAGTAGAATTGTCTCTTGAAACTTCGCGGCCGGCGAAACGGGGGATATCGGACGATAAGAATCTCCTTGGTTCGCCGGCTTCCCTGGTTTTAGTAGGGGAATCACAATCGCCTGTTTCCATATCTCAGGTATGACGAAAGTAGTTAGAGAGAGGTTGAAAAGATCCGCTGAATAACTCTGTCCCTCGTTGGCTAGGTGTTTAACCATTTTCACGGCGATTCCGTCGGGTCCGATGGATTTGGAGGGTTTGGCCTTCATTATGGCTTCCTTGACCTTTGCGACTGAGAAGGCAATCGGCGCAGTGGAGTGTTTGCGTTTGTGCGCACGTCAGATGACTCTTCTCTTAGTCCTATCAGCAGATGGATTCATTATAAACAACCGGAAAAAGAAGCTCACGTATTTCCTGGCGTCCGATTTGACGCTGTCGCCGAATGCAATGTCGACCTTGTCATTGTATTTGGTCGGACTGGATGGATCCTTGAAAGTCGACCATAGTTTGCCTATTCCGCAGGAGAGATTGAATGCCTCAAGGGGTTTTTCCACTTGGTCAGTTTGTGTTCATTGACTGTCCTACGAATTTCCGCATTGAGATCTTTGATTCTGGGATCTGCGGGATTTATGAGTCTCACTTGGTCACGTTCTCTTGCCATTGCCGCTGTTTCTGCAGGGAAATTCGGACGAATTTCTGGTATTCTACCAGCACGAATAAAGCGGCCTAAGGCTGAATCAATGACCTTCCGAAACTCTCTTCCACCTTTGCGTACATCTGTCGGTATGGGTAAGGCAGCGCTCTGTATAATCCGTAAAGCTGTCCCAGTCCGCTTTGGTAAAATTAATGTATGCCAGTTTATCGGTCGTTATGAAGTCGGTCGGTCGTTCAACCGAGAGGAAGATGGGTAGAATGTAGATGTTCATAATTTGCAGGTCGACGTCGCTTGACCGGACTACTATGCCTTGGCATTCTAAGGTAGAGTCCCTGGGGTCGACGTCAGGGGAAAATATATTATATTGTACAGAGTGATGTGTAATGAACGCAAGGCCACCCCCATGACCACTGGGACGGTCTTTTCGATGTATATTATACCCATCACAGGTTCGTAGGTCCGATCTTGTGTTTCATTTTCTCTCCTGTATCGCGGCGATTTTGATGTTGTGCGACTTCATAAAGCCAGTTATCTCCGCGATCTTTCCAGCTAATCCGTTACAGTTCAGCTGTAAAATTTTGAAGTGTGTAGGAAGGGGGACATGCTAAGCGTGAGGGACGGATGCGCTTACCTAGGGACGGATGCGCTTAGTCTAGTGGGCGTTGTTGTCTGGAATGGAAGGCGGCTGCGTACTCCAACAGGGGGCTATGGACGTATCCGTCCAGAGGTTTCTGTTTGGGAGCCCAGAGTACATAAGGGTGTAACATAGGCTAAGGCAATTGTTGCACTTGACCGATGTCGCAGGCGTATATAATCTTTTCCTACTAACAGTGCACGTAGTGAAAGGTACGAGGAGTTGGTGATCCTGGCCCACGTTCAAGATGGAAGCAGGGGGGAACATTGGGGGCAGAGAAAGAGGGGGCTGACGCCCGGTGATGCTCATATCTGGCCTATTCCGGAGAGGATAGGAGTGTTGAGCAGCCGTGCGAGGTGGAGACACTGGTGAGCGTGAGCGACAGTCGGGAGTGGGAGAGGCGGGAATTGCAGCAGAGCTGCTGGTCGTGTATACAGAGTCACCATTGTGGCTGCTTGAAGTTGGTAGGGGCGCTAGAGCGACATATACCGTGTACAGCATGTTGCCTCTAAATTGCTAAAGACAGTACGAGGTCTGTGAATGGCAGAGTTAAGCCCTGAGCATACAGATATATGTAGCCATCTCTTACACTTGCTGCATTGAACAGAATGCGACCATTTAATATAAATTATCTTCCAGCAGACGCAGCAGATCCCATCTCTTGGTCCAGGGTTGGGTTCGACCCCAGCCCGTAACAAGAGACAACAGGACCAACCCCGCTGCAGGGGTTTGCTCCGAGGATAATAATTTAAGGGTGGGACGAGACAGATTAGACAGGGTTTCACTGAAATAACAGCCCTTGGCCGGGTAAAAAAACCCGTGTCCTTCCGGTACATAGAACCGGCTGTTGTGGGAATTATATTTACATACTAAGGCAACTATGAACTTGCGCACATAGAAACGGCAAACGCTAAATTCGCTGACGCAATAACCCATGACGCCAATATACGCATTTACAAAGTACAGATGACCACAAATACAGTACACGCCGGTATGGCAGGACCTTACTTTACAGTATGCACTGCCATACAGCGGACACTGCTATACAACCGGGACTTATTTTCTGCCGTTATTACTTCTACCGGTAATGCGTTTCTAAAAATATTCTGCACCGAGTGTGGGGAGTAATCATGGTCGCGTGTATGTTTTCCTTTTACGCGTGGCCCATAGTTCGTCTCTGGATAGGTTTCTGCAGACTCGACATCGCCAATGTTTGGTTTTGAAGCATTCTTTTTCTTCTTTTTATGGCGCGATATACAACAGGTATATCATCATAAACCTCCTAAGAGATTTTTGCGCCAAGCTTCTCTTCCAATTTGTGGTGTGCCGATTTGAATTTTCCCTACAAATTGGTGGGACCTACAGTTTTTTGCCGACTCCGAACGGCATCTACAAAGGAGACGAATTTTTTCTGAGAAGCCTGTCATGGCAGAAATACACTCGGAGAGTTTGCCAAACCACTGCCGAGGGGCGACCCTGTTTTGAAAAACTTTTTTCAAATCACTTTTGATGTTACCTGTACCAGGGCTCGAACCATGGACCTTCGGTGTGGTAGGCCGGCAACACTACCTCCACACCACGGCGGCCGCCACAAGCATTTGAAGCATTGGCCTGTTTTAAAAAGTTTGTTCTCTTTGAGTGGTGGTATTGCCATCCGCCAAAAAAACGTCCGCTATGACCTCCTGGAATACGCACCCCTTACTGGTCAAAAGACTGTTTAAATTGGAACTCGCAACGCTTGTTTTGGCTCTTGTATCGAACAGAGCTTCACCCTGCAGATCGAACAATTTGATGTATACGGCTGGAATGGACCTGCCAACGGAAGTGGTGTCAACAGAGTTGAAAGATAAGGGTTGAGGACTTTCCTTGATATGCCCAGAGCATTTCGGGGAATTTATGGGGCATACGCCTGGCGCCAGAACCACAGCATGCAAAGGTGGCAGTGCGTTTTGACGAACCTGCACTTACGCCTGCGTTATTGGACTGTTGTTGTTGTTGTTTCTGGGCCGGATGCGACTGTTACTCTTTTTACTACATTTATATTAAGTCACTTTTTTGTTTGTCCGCTCATTTCCATACGAGTTTTCGCAATCTTGCAAAGTCTTTTAAGGGATCTTGCCGTTGAGCTAGACACTTCAAACTTGTAACATACTTCCGAACTCCACGACAATGCAATTTGGACAAAAAAAATTGGTATTTTGCGATTGATTTTTAAGTAACTTCCCGGTAAGCTAGAAGTATGAAACTTGATACATATATCAGCAATGAAATGCCATGCAAGAACTGGTACACAAAATTTCGCTAGATGGCGCGCTTATCAAGGAAACTTTAAATCGCTGAAAAATAGTGG
The DNA here is from genome assembly GCA_949987695.1 of Merzomyia westermanni. Taxonomy (NCBI): domain Eukaryota; kingdom Metazoa; phylum Arthropoda; class Insecta; order Diptera; family Tephritidae; genus Merzomyia; species Merzomyia westermanni. The sequence continues at coordinate 94,973,168 of OX465288.1, forward strand.
GGAATCTCGCGATCGATTTCTGAGTAACTTCTCAGCGAGATGGAGACTCAAAACTTCTCACATAATTCAGAACCCCGTGACAACGCAATATTTCATCAAAAAAATTTCGCTAGACGGCGCACGGATCTACATATTTTGAAAATTGGTTGAAAATTGGGAATCTTGCTATCGGTTTTCAACTAACTTCCTCTTGACCTAGGGACCTTCAACTTAGTCGATAGTATAGGACACAATCACAAAATAAATTGCAGAAATCAAAATTCCGATGGGTGAAGCGCTGATCGAGATAACTTAAAATCGCGCAAAATCTTTGAAAAACTCGCGGAAACTTGCGATTGATTTTTGAGAAACTTCCCGATAAGCTATAGACTTGAAACTGAGCACATGCTTCACAACCCGCATGGTGGTGCACGGAGCTACCAATTTCGAAAATAATTTGAAATTATGAATTTTGCGATTGATTTTTAACTAGCTTCTTCTGCACGTGGGGAGTTGAAACTTAGCACAAAGTTCAGAGCGCTAAGAAAGTATAGTATTTAAAAATTAAAACTCCGCTAGGTGGCGCGCTTATCGTGATAACTGAAAATCGCTGAAAATGGGGTAAATCTTGCAGTCGATTTTTGAGTAACTTCCCGGTAAGCTGGAGACCTGAAACTGAACAGGTGCTGCAGAGCCCGGTGACAATGCAATATTTCGTGAAAAATTTCGCTATGTGACCCAGGGATCTACCAATTTCGAAAACTCGTTTGAAAATAGGAATTTTGGGAGCGATTTTTAAATAACTTCCTCTTGACCCAGGGACTTGAGACTAATCGCATTGATCAGGATACAAAATTCCACTAGATGGCTCGGTTATCAATATAATTGAGAATGGCTGAGAAATGGGGATACTCTTGCGAACGATTTTTGAGTAACTTCCCGGTAAGCTATAGACTTTAAACTCAACACATGCTTCAGAACTAGGGGGAAATGCAATATTTGATTGAAAAAATTTCGGTAAATGGCGCACGGATCCATTTTGAAAATTCGTATAAATTGGAAATCTTGTAGTCGGTTTTCAACTAACATCCTCTTGACCTATGGTCTTGACACTTAGCACATAGGTCAGGACACGATGACAGTATGAATTGCTGAAAAGAAAATTCTGCTAGGTGGCGCTCTGATTGAGATAAGTGAAAAACGTTTTGAGAAACTTCCCAGTAAGCTAACGGCTTGAAATCTAACATATGGCCATCCAAATTACTGAACATATCCAGAAATAACTGTGTGCCAACTGAGCTTGTCACTATTTTGAGTGAATTTGATTTCTTCCATTTTTTTTTTGTTTTTTTTTTTGAAACCGAAACGGAACGAGCCCGACATAAACGTTGAAGAACGATTCCGTAACCGAAACCGAAACATGATATAAAACCGAAAACGAAAGGGTATTTTAATAGACCATACCTTGGCAGCAATAGAAAATCTTTTTTTTCCGTAATTCGTATCGGAAAGAGTGTAGCTTTTTTATGTGACTCAAAATATAATACTTCTTTGAACTCTATATTCTGTCGTAGAAATTTGATGTAAATTTTAAATATTTTTTTAAACCAATTGAAATATAAAGAATTTCTCATCCTACTTTTAATAACAATAATTTGAGCAGAAAACAATCCTGCATTTATTCCTGAAAAAACTTTTGTGCGGATATTAATAGTTTTTACACAGTCTTAACAAAGAACATAAATCTATAAAAATGGAGAACTCGTTGGTTCAGTTTACAGCGAGAAATCGACAAAATTCTGAAAGCGTAAGTTTCAGGAGTTCACCATACCTTTTGCCTCGGCATTCGTATGAGAAAAACTGTGCGGCGAACTGAATGCGCGCCAATTCTAAACACGTAAATTAGCAAAATGCATGCATATACTCGTAAATATGGTTTTAATCGAAATGACAACTTTTCTAACAGCAAGAATATTATTAAATACCCTGAAATATAGAACAAAAATAGGATTTACTGCAGAATTATCTGTAAAAAACGGGGCATAAACATTCATGTTCATATAACGCATGCGTATATTTTAACGATGTTACTACTACGCTTGTTTCGAAGCGACTGAAATTATTTTTGATTCGCAAAAAGTAAACAAAGAATCTAAGTTTTTCACACTATGGGAGTAAGCGAAATAGGAAGAAAGGACCTAGAAGTATTCTTTCTAACGCACAGGTGAAGCAATCAAACCAAACAAATATTTTTTATAAACATTCCACAAATCCATTCATAGACGCATTTTATGAAGTCAATCCCAAAAATTAATTGAAAATAAAAGCAACGTTGCAACATTTCTCTAACATCGACAATTCGATCAACTTGATTTTAATATTTTGTCAAATATTTAGGTCGATGCAGAAAGCGTCGTTGCCAAATTTCACAGAGCATCGGCAATTTGTTCTGCAGATTTTTTGGCATGAATGTTATGGTCATCGAAATTTATTGTCAGGTTTCACATATTTTTCATACAATCTGGACAAGTAGACCAAGGGACGCTTGCGAGGCAAGGAATCGCAGATGTTCTAAATCTCATGCACCAGGTGCTCATAAAAATTAGCACGTGTCCAGTCGCCCTTTGGAAGAATTTCAATTTGCGACAGATAATTTCTTGGTTTGCTAGAATGACGCTTTGCCACAAACAATAGACCGTTTATAAAAAATGTTTGTCTTTGAAAATTTATGATATATGTTCTGCTTTTGAGACTTTGTTTAGAGGACATATTTAGCAAAACTCTTCTGTCTCTAATGTATCGTGTTTACAAAAAGATACTTGGGTTGATAAATTACCATTTTCAAAATTAAATATGACATATTAATTTTTTGAGAAACTAAAAATTTCTTTCCGATACAGTGCACCTGACCCTTTGAATAGCCCGCTTTCTTGACAAGCTTTACCATGTTGAAAAAAAAAGAAGAGCTTTTATAACTGGTGTGGGAAATGTTAAGCTTTTATATGTTATGTACAATAGCAGAGAATAACTAACATGAAACTTGATGCAATTGCTGTCTGAAAACATATTTCTGTATAAGGGAAACCTACCAAAGTAAGTTTTTGAATTTTTCAGTAGAGGGCTTTGATAGTTGAAATTGTGATGTAAATGCATTGAATTAAGATATAGTTTTTTGTCCATAAAATGCACAATGTTTGAGCCAGAGCCGTGAAATTGTGTGATTATAGATCTTAGCACGGTGAACACAATGGTGGCTATCTAATTTTCGACCAAACTTGAGTTTGGCTTTTTCCGCATAATGCCACAGATTTCTTCGTCAATTTCAAAAAGTGATGCTGTTAGATTAAAAGCAACAACTCTTATTTTAAATAACCTTTTTTTTTTAAACAATTAAAACTGTTCACATATTGTAAAAGTAAAAATACGAAATCTGGTACGGTCTACTTAATATGCACATATATGAACAGCATCCTTTAAGTGTATTTGTAAATTTGTTCAGGAGGAATATGAGGGGCGTTCCAACACCGCGGCAAGTGACGAAAACAACTTCTTTTAGGAAATTTCAGATTATTCCTTCTACCATTACACAAAAAATGTAGAAAAATATTAATATAGGATTAGGTTTTCAAGGGTGAATTGTGTAGTGGCTCTTATATACTTGTTTCTAAATTACTTTTATATTTTGTTTAAATAATTAAATTGTATATCAACAAATGTTAAAAATTTTATTATTCAAATTTAAAAATAAAAAACCAATTATTTTAAATATAAATATTTGTATTATAAAATACTAAAAATTTAACCGAAGTTAGGCTCGTTTGGGGCGATACCGATCCGAATCTAAATTGAATTAAATGTTGGATAGTTCTTCAACCAATTGGCTCAGAATGGTTTGGCTTTATTGAAAATTAAATTCCATCATAAGTACCAAATAAGCCCCACTTCATTCAACCATTGCTTTTATAAAATATGATCTTTTCCATAATGGTAAAAAAATACTGATTTTGGAAATGCCCCGTTTGGCTTAGGAAAATATTTTAATTTTCGACAAATTTGTTGCCATTTCAATCAAGAAGAAGAATAATGGAAGAAACATACATACATATATAATTAAATGCTTGCTATGTTGTATATGTTAATTTTCATAGTTTTATTCATGGAATATATGTAGATATTTTGTTTGTACATAAGATGTCTGTCGCTTCGAAAATAAATGAAGTATATATTCGATAAAGGTTCAAATGGCCATTCATTTGCATGAAAATTTAAATCTTTAGACACAATCGTCTCGGAAACTAAATTTTGCGACATAGCACCTTTATCCGCTGAAGGACGGAAGAATGCCAAAAATCAATAAATTGACTTATTTTAGACAATGACTTGTCGAACTAAAACTAAACTATAAGTATAATAAATAAGTGGAGGCAATATTGCAGTCTTTTTTGTTTATTGTGTTTTATGTTTTTTACAATATTCGTAGCCCGGAAAATTAACAACGATAAAGAACATAAAAGCCCAACCATGGAGAACTACTACAACCACATGAAATATAAATATGGTGAACATATTTGCATGAATTTAACACACTTCGGCAAGCAGAAAATTAAACAGTCCAAACAAACAGGGCAACTAAAATTTTTGTTGGAATGCAAAAGGTAACGAGCTTATACCGAACTATATAGCTAACACTTTTAAAAACACAATAGTAGACACAACATCGACTAAAGTAAGACAAAATATAGAAAAAACAGGATACAATTTCTTTTCAAAAATACTTAACATTGAAATACCACAAACAAAAATAAACATAAAAATTACTAAAGATTCCATATACCACGCACAACAACCAATACGCAACGCTCTAAAAGAGGAAGAAATAAAAGAAACTACGAACATACCGAAAAGCAAATTTCAAAAAATGCTAGATTTTTGTCTTAAAGACAATAATTACTTCCTTCACAACAACCTAGTATACACCCAAACGTATGGAATGCCTATGGGCAATCCCCTTTCCCCAACTATCGCTAATATTGTCATGGATGATGTATTTAAACACACCTTCATGGAATTAGAAAAAGATTACAACATAAGAATCAAATTTATTGGGAAATATGTAGATGACATTTTCGCTATAATTGAAAGGAAAGACACAAACAATATAGGGTTGTTCACTTACTTTTCCAATAAATACTTTAAAAGAGGGTGTTACTGTGAAATGAAGTGTAATTTCATTAGAAGAGAAAAACTTAACACAAAAGTAAATGAACAAAAATTGGTAAGCAAAAAACGATTGACACATGTAAAAAATGTATTTAAAAAATAACCACTTTTTATTTTTTGATTGGGGAAACAATTTGTCCTTCTGTCACTGCGCTACGTTGTCTAGCCATTAGAGCGTCCTCCTACCAGCAAACGTGTAAAAATTGTACAAATAATCGGAATTTTATCACATAATAGAACACTTCCATTTTCTTTTCATTGAGTAAAGTTTGAATTAATTTAATTTTTTGAAAGATTAAAAAAACTACTTATAAAGTTTATTTCATTTTAAATTTATTTTGTTTTTTATTTGGGTCTAGGAGTTGACAAATTTTAACTAGCAAGAAATTTACTAGTAAAAATTAGTAAGTCTCTCAAACTGTTACGCTCTCGATTTTTGTTCTTACAAATAATTATCCGGAATATCTAATTCAGTGATGCTCAAATCCTATCACCGGTGCGGAGATTTTGTATGCTCTCACACCGATGAGCGCACACGTACAAGGCAATCGCTCTCTATGCACTGCGAGAAGAAGGTATGTTTTGTAATTAGTTGCTTGACGACTTTGGACCACGAAACATCGCTAATGTATGTATGCGCTGCTTACAAGCATAAAATATGTTCAACATTGAATGGGAAGACAAATATTTATTTGCTGAAAACTTTTTCGGTAATTCTGAATGTTTAATTTGCCAATACATAGCAATACGCAATAGCGAATATTACGTCAAACGGCATTATTTTAATAATAATAATAATAATAATAATAATTCCGAACGGATTACCCACCATATCCCGCCCGACCGGCGCGAGGGGCGCATCCGCATAACGCGCGGATTATTCGTTCGTGCCGAGTCGTTGAAAGGCTTTGGTTTGTTAATCGTCGAGATCTAAAACTGCTCAGCTACAGAGAAAACCTCATCAGCTAAGTAAAGTAGATATAGGATAGATTATACATTAAGAAATAACTAGTTAACAGAATAAAATTATTGTTAAAAGTTAAAATAGAAGTCAAAGAATAAAAAACAATTAGTAGCTATGAATTTAGGACAGAAAGAATTGATTTTTTTATGCTGAAAAGCGAGTCTGAAATATCAAATCTACCAGAAAGAGAGTTATAATCTTGACACAAACAGCTAAAAGGCTCATTTAACTGAAAATTGGTTCGGCACTGTTTTAAGACTAGAGGTTTAAAATGCCTTGAAGGACGAGACGGTACATTGAAGTTCACTTCACTTAGAAGAAATGGGCTGGATAGTGAACCATTTAGCAATTTAATCATAAAAATAATTCCAAGCATTTCCCTCCGACTAGAAAGTGTGTGTAGATTAATGAGTTTTAAACGATTCGTATAGGGTGGCAGATTGTACGAAGGATCCCAATGAAAATCTCTTAAGGCAAATAGTAAAAATTGTTTTTGAACTGATTCAAGGCGATCTACATGAACCTGGTAACGCGGGTTCCAAATTATAGAACCATATTCAAGTATCGGTCTGACTAATGTAGTGAAGAGGGCTTTAGTTACATAAGGGTCGCTAAATTCTTTAGACCATCGTTTAACGAATGCTAGGACACCTCTAGCCTTATTGACTGTTGTATTAATATGGCGGTTGAAACTGAGTTTATAGTCCATAGTAACCCCCAGGTCAACAAAATCATACACTTGCTCAAGACTATAATTTTTAATTGTATAGGAAGCCGGCTGAGAAATTCCACGCGAAAAACCCATGTGTTTACATTTTTTAAGGTTAAGTGGCATATAATTTAAATCGCACCAAGTAACTAGTGCATCTAGATCTGATTGTAGCTTATTTCTATCTTCAAATGACGCGAATGACATGAAAAGCTTTACGTCGTCGGCATACATTAACATTTTTACATTGTACATTTATTATTGTAGAAATATCATTTATAAACAACAAGAACAGAATCGGGCCAAGATGGCTTCCTTGAGGAACCCCCGAAGAGACATAAATGACATCGGATACTAAATTTTTGAACATTACTCTTTGTGTCCTGTCACTAAGGTAAGAAGAGATCCAGCGATTGAGACCCGGCTGGAAGCCCAACTGATCGAGTTTATGAATAAGTAATGAGTGACACACTTTGTCAAAAGCTTTGCTGAAATCCGTATAAATAACGTCGGCTTGCAGATTTTTTCTAAAGCCATTTGAGACATGACTGGTAAACTCAAGTAAATTCGTAACTGTGGACTTTCCCTTACTGAACCCGTGTTGGCAGTCAGCTATCAAAGTAGTGATCGGACCCGTAAGTTGATTTGTAACAATAGCTTCAAACAATTTTGGGATGGCGGAAAGCTTTGCTATAGAAGACCTACTCCCGCTTTTATGCAGCGGTAGAAGAAACGATTCTTTCCACGCAGTTGGAAAAACACCACACTTTAGTGATAGATTGAACAAATTGGTAAGGGGTTGGTAAATATGGTTCGCACACTTTTTCAAGAAACATGTAGGAATCCTATCAGGACCATATTTAAAAGATTCTTTTAAGGTTTTAAGGTAAATTAGAACATCTTTGGCGCATATAATTGGTGAATTAATTGAATTTGTCCCGTGTAGCTTATAGGGATAGTTTTGAAAGTTTGAATTGGTGACAGCAGAATAGTTAGAAGTGAAAAATTGAGCAAAAAAATTTGCGATACATTGATTATCGCTAGATATAATGTCTTGATATTTCATGGCTGAGGGAAACCCTGATACTTTACGTTTAGAATTTACGAAACCATAAAATGGCTTAGGATTGAGAATAATGTCTCTTTTCGTTTTAGAGATATAAGCGTTATAGCACTTCTTATTTAAATCTATGTACTTCTGACGTAGAATGGAATACAGTAGGTAATGTTTATTTAATCCGGATTTATTATATAAATTAAATGATCGCGTTTTCCTATTTTTAAGAGCCTTAAGCTCTTTAGTAAACCAAGCTTGCGTAGGATGATCATAAGTTCACACACGGATCACAACGATTTACAGAAAATTGGTTTATATCATTAACATACACTAAATCTAAGACTTTCCCAAACTTGTTAGCGGTAACATTTATTTGATTAAGGCAAAGATCGGAAATTCCATCTAAAAAGTCATTGAACCCCAGTTTGGACGGATTTGGAATAATGTTACCATCAGATATGTTCCACGATATATGGGGTAAGTTAAAATCACCCAAAACAATAATTGAATCTGAAGCTTTAGTCATAAGGTTAACAGTTTTGAGCAGAGAGACATGTTGCATGTAGACTGAAAAATCTGATGCTGGAGGGATGTAGCAAACATATAAGTACATAGAGACGTTGTCTAGTTGAAGGCGGATGCATTTGAACTCAATGAAATCGATGTTAGGAATATTAACCTCTTCTGAAGGGATGGAGGAGTGAACGGCAAGTAGAACACCACCCCCGACTCTGTTCAAGCGATCATTTCTATATACTTGATATTCATTACATAAAAACTCTGAATTGAAAACATGAGGTTTTAGCCAAGTTTCGGTAAAAGCAATTACGTTATAATTACAATGAAAAGATTTCAAAAAGAGATCAGTTAATTTGGTATTTAGACCTCTGACATTTTGATAAAAGATATTCACGGATTTAGTGCTCAGTTTTTTGACTCAACGTTATTACGAGAAATTTTCACTACATTTTGAACATTCCTATTCGGTCTGTATTCAAACTCCCGCACAAGAGCCCCGGGAGGCCAAAAAGAGCTGTCCAAAAGAGTATCGAAATCTTTCCCAGATACATCAATCTTAAACGAAGACATACTTCTTTGATATGTGAAATTAAATTTTCTAACAGTTACGCTTTGATCTTTAACTTTAGAAGAAATATGGTACAACAAATCATCCTCGGTAGTGTCTGGATGGAACCTAGACACAAAAATAGATTTTTTGCGAGGAACCACAACCAGCTTACCAACGATTGGTTCAGACTCCATTGCAATAGTTGGAATTTCCTGGTTTTTCCTAGTGGACATTTTTGAAGGGGCGTTCTTCGACGTTGCTCGGACAACCGTACTAGGAACTGGAGAAGCCAAATCTATAAGTTCAAGGGGTTAAGGCAAGTTCGGGACTGTTGAGGTAGTAGGCCGATCATCCGTACGCCTGCGCTTGTTTTCGCGATGATCAGGGCATTCCAAATGAGGCGAATTCTCCAAAGTTTCCAAGGTTTTGAAAATATTTTCATATTTTTGGAACTTTTCAGTCAGCAATAAAAAATCTTTGCTTATTTCAGAAAAACCGTTTCTGATATGCCTAAAGATTTTACAGAGATCAACTTCCGCCGACCGGCATTTGGAACAAGACCAGCGCAGGCCTTTTCCTTCGTTAAGCAGGTCAGCTATTCTACCGGTTAACCCAGTGCACTTGGCGTGGACAAGTCCATCACACAGCCAGCAAGCTACAAAGCGTTCGGACTCGCTTTTTAACTGGCAGTTTGCTATCATGCACGACATTTTCATATAAATACTTATATAAATTTATAATAAAAATTATAAGTTAAGAAAAAAAATTTAGCGGATTAAAGAAAAGCAACCCTGACAGTTTAAATGACACAGTACTGAGCGAACAGTTTTAAACACACTGTATCTGACGTTCAACAAACCACGCAAAACAGCTGTAACGAAAAAGAAATAAGAAAAGCAAGTCAGAGCACAACAACAATTGCAATATGAAATAAAGCCTTTCAATAGCAACAAATAAAATATGCAAAGAACTCGGCACACACAAATTCAACAAAATGAATTTATAATAATGAATCACTATCAAAACTTTTTAACACTATTCACACCAAGTAGTGAAGCACAATTAGATATTTATCTCTATTAACTTTAATTTTAACTTTAGAATATAAAAGATATTATTAATTTATTAAATATAATCACAGAGAAAAATATAAACAACTACACAGCTTGACGTTTGCGTTGTAAAAAAAAGAAATCATTCCAGTTACGAAACTGTAACCGGCAGTCATAGAGAAACCCTGATTTGTCAGTTAAAAAACCATATATATCTATATAGTATACACCTATTTAAATAAAATATTAATTGCTAAAAATAATTTGTTTATAATCACATTGTTATTGAACTTTAAAGTTTTTAATTTTAAAAATTAAGGCTTAGAAGACAATTAAATTTTCATTTAAAAATTTAAAGTAAATTAAAACAGTGATAATAAACAAATTATTTTTACAAACTAATATTTTATTTAAGTACGTATATATTTTTTTAAATTAATCCTGAAAGTTTCATAAATTTATCTAGAACGGTTTATTTATAATCCATTTCTGAATAAAAAGTACCAAAAAGTTTCTTTAAAAAATATTATCTATTGATATTATTAATATCAAAAGTTTTTGAAAATGTTTTGGGGATCAATTTTTTATATTAACTACTTATGATATATTCTTCTTCTTTAAATGGTCATCTAACCGCCTGGGCGATTTTGACCGTCCAACATAGCTCGCCAGTCGTTTCTTCGTTGCGCCAACTGGCGCCAATTGGAAACACCGCGGGATCGCAAATCGGTCTCCACTTGGTCCTTCCATCGGAGTGGTGGTCTCCCTCTTCCTCTGCTTCCACCTGCGGGTGCCGATAAGAATACCTTCTGGGCTGGAGCATCTTCGCCCATTCGCACTACGTGGCCTAGCCAGCGAAGCCGCTGTGTTTTAATTCGCTGAACTATGTCGGCGTCTGCGTAAAGTTCATACAGCTCATCATTAAATCTTCTTCGGTACTCGCCGTCGCCAACGCGTAGAGGTCCACAAATCTTTCGAAGAACCTTTCTCTCGAATACTCCCAGAGCCGCCTCATCAGATGTTGTTAGTGTCCACGCTTCTGCTCCATATAGCAGGACGGGTGCGATGAGTGACTTGTAGAGTGTTATTTTCGTTCATCGAGAGAGGACTTTACTTTTCAATTGCCTACTCAGTCCGAAGTAGCATTTGTTTGCAAGAGTGATTCTTCGTCGGATTTCTAGGCTAACATTATTGTTGGTATTAATGCTGGTTCCCAGGCTGCCAACAGTGGCTTGGTTGCCAAGGCGCGAATGCGCTGACTCTTTGCATGATGACAGGAGGTACCTCGTTTTGCCCTCGTTCACCACCAATCCCATTTTCTCCGCTTCTTTTTCTAATTTGGAGTAAGCAGAAGTTACGGCGCGGTTGTTAAGGCCAATGATATCAATATCGCTTTTATAAAATATTGTTCCAGCGCGGTTAAGTTCTGCAGCTTGTATTATTTTCTCCAGCATTAAATTAAAGAAATCACACGATAGGGGGTCACCCTGTCTGAAACCTCGTTTAGTTTCGAACGGCTAGGAGAGGTACTTCCCAATTCTGACCGAGCTGGCGGTGTTGCTCAAGGTCGTTTTGCATAGCCGTATAAGTTTTGCGGGGAAACCAAATTCAGACATAGCAGCATATAGGCAGCTCCTTTTCGTGCTATCGAAAGCGGCTTTAAAATCAACAAAGAGATGATGTGTGTCGATTCTCTTTTCACGGGTTTTTTTCAAGATTTGGCGTATTGTAAAAATTTGGTCGATGGTAGATTTACCAGGTCTGAAGCCACACTGATAAGGTCCAATCAGTCAGTTCGCATCAGGCTTCAGTCTTTCGCACAATACGCTTGATAGGACCTTATATGCGATATTCAAAAGGCTGATTCCGCGATAGTTGGCGCAGTTTGCAGGATCGCCCTTCTTGTGGATTGGGCAGAGAACACTTAGATTCCAATCTTCAGGCATGCATTCATCCGACCAAATTCTGCATAGAAGCTGATGCATGCGCCTTACCAGCTCCTCGCCTCCGTGTTTGAATAGCTCAGCAGGCAAACCATCAGCGCCAGCTGCTTTATTGTTTTTCAATCGGGATATTGCTATTCGCACCTCATTGTAGTCGGGTTGTGGAACGTCAATTCCATCATCTTCGATTGTGGGCTCGGGTTCGGCATCTTCTCTGGTTTCTTGCTCAGTTTCTCCATTTAAAAGGGCAGAGAAGTGATCCCTCCATATTCTGAGTGTTCTCTGAACATCGGTCACCAGGTCGCCGTTCTCACTCTTACAGGAGTTTGCCCCGGGTTTGAAACCTTCTGTCATTCGCCGAATTTTTTGATAGAATTTTCGGGCATTATTCCCGTTGGCCAGCATCTCAAGCTCCTTTATTTCACGCTTTTCTGCCTCTTTTTTTTTGATGGGGGCAGCGCTCGTATGCTTCTTCCAGGCGCTCGTAGAATGCATCCTTTTCCACGTCGTCCTTCTCTTCCGTCGGTGCATGAGCGCAGATAAACGATATGGTGAAAAATCGTACTTTTATGCGGATTGCAGCGAGACGCTCGTTCACGGGTGTGAACGACAATACTCGGTGACGGAGTCTCTCTCCCACCACAAATCCCACGCCGAATCTGCGCTTGTAGATGTTGCAAGGTGTTTTGATCGTGTTTCCTCGCCCCGTCCATCGCATCTGTTGTATGGCGGTGATGTCAGCTTTTGCTTTCCTCAGGACCTCAACCAGCCGGGCAGCGGCACCTTCCCCATTAAGGGACCGGACATTCCAGGTACATGCCCTTATCTCATAATCCTTATTTCGTTTGCGGGTGTTGTCATCTAAAAAAGGGGTTCTCATATCCGAGGCTTTGTTGTTGAATTTCATTGAAACGTTGTTTTATGTGGTGGGTCCCAAACCCAACGCACAACCCGTTTCACGGGAGGTTGAATTCTATTACACGTTTGTATAGCGAGCCGCTTGATCCAAGACAGACGCCCGCTTGCAGCCGCACCACCTGGTGATCAGACGCTGCTGTTTGAACCCCCCAGCAAGCCCTTAAACCGATTATGTCGGAGTGGACTTACCAGGTTGTCGCCTTCTCACGTTTAGCTCACCACCAAACGGGTGTTCGGTGGTTACCCAGAGGATACTTGGGCGCAAAGCCCGGAAGTAGTGAGCTGCTTGAACCGCATGCAAGAGAATCGCTTTGGCCATTCCCAGGTGAATGGCGATCAGAAACTTTCCCCACTTGCGTGGACTTCTGCACACGGCCCCACCCTCTTATGATATATTATGTCACAATAATTTTGGATATATAATTCAACTAACGTGAACTCAATCGATTTGCAAAAATTTAGTTGGCTAAATTTTTCGGGTGTACGCGAGAGTTCTCTCATATTCTAACACTAGCGCAAAATGCCATTGTATGCGTGTGAGCATCACTGATCTAATTACAAACTTAATAGAACAAAAACAAACTAATATTAAAAATGCAGCTCAAAAAACACAAACAACAGAAAATACCCAGACAAAGCGATATTTTAGTGTCACCTATATTCCCAGGCTCACAGAAAACTTTGCACACGACTTGACCATAACAAACAAAACATTACATTAGCTTGCAAATCTAATCGCAATTTGGCGACGTGCTATACAAAAACAAAATCTCCGATTGAACTTCAACAACAAAGCAATGTAATTTATTAAACAGAATGCAAAATAAATGACAAAGATAACTGCAACAAAGTGTATATAGGAGCAACAAAACCAGCACTAGGTACGCGGTTAGCTGAGCATGAAGCCGATATAAAGAAACACAACCATAGTACAGCTTTATCGCAACACACAATAGTAAACAATCACACAGCTGATTTTCCAAACACAAAAATAATAGACACCGAAAAGAGAGAAAAAACGCATTACGTATTATAGTCCAATTACCCACCGACGTGTGTAACGTACTTTTACGTATCCCGTACGTACGTACGTTTGAGGGAATCTTATGCCCGTGGCGCCAACGGAGAAATCAGACATTTTCTGTTGTTTACATTCAATACAATGTTGCCATTGATCAGTTTTCATGCATGCTAACTCAAACGTGTACTTTTGAAACAATTATCTTTCATTT